>JAWDJE010000005.1:239890000-240490000 GCA_035047345.1 Bradypodion ventrale
TTTGTAGTTAGAAGCAAAAGTTAACTGCAGGTGGCAGGAGGAAACCAGAACTGATATACTCTACACCAGTGTTTCCTAATCTATGTTCCACAGAACACTGGTGGACTTCATTTCCCAGAAGCCTAAGTCAATACATTGGCTGATTAGTGCTTTGGGGAATTGACTTGGATTTCTGGGAATTTAAGTCCAACAACCAAAGTTTGGGAAATGCTGCTCTACACCAACTTCCATCACAATGCATCAGTTCTTCCCAAACATTCATCATAGGAATATAGTGCACAGACATCTTAGACCCGTAATGGTGAACCTTGGCACTCCAGATGTTCTTGGACTTCAATTCCCAGAAGCCCGAGCACCCTGTGAATCCACATGAATGTGCACCTGTACAGGTACATTTTACTTCCGCTTCTGGGAGCAATGAGGGCAGCACGGGCCAGATGAATCATAGTAAACCCATTCGTGTGGATTCACAGGGTGCTTGGGCTTCTGGGAATTGAAGTCCAAGAACATCTGGAGTGCCAAGGTTCACCATCACATACTTAGACATTTTTAAAGCATATTTTCTTCAGGCAACACATTAGAAAATGTGTTTTGGGGCATTTAAAACTCCTCATCCTCTTGGAAAGGCTTGGAACCTAGGTGTAAAACCTGGCAGTTCACTTAAGCCTTTGAGACCTTATGACTTGATTTTTAATCTATCAGGCTATTAATTTGGTTTAGTTTAAATTGTTTTAGTGTATGGGAACCAAGACACCGGGACAGCCGAAGAGCTGGCTTAACACAACTTTATTACATGCTGGTCAGAGGGAACATGTGGTAATGGCGGACGAACAGCTCAATATATACAGTGGCTATACATTTGAATGTGGCTCCTTGACAGTCTATTGGTTACTGTCCACGTGACGTCATTGTAGGTCACGCCCTTCTTGTCCAGGTGAAGGTGGTGGCGGGAATCTTCCCACGCTGTTGTTCTTAGGTGAGTCTGGGCTATTGAGCTGGACGCTCGCTACTGCCATCTAGTGGTCACTAGCTCGCGTCCTATTAGAGTTACAGTGATGCAGCTGAGGGTTATCATGTTACAAGTAGAAAGGATACATTGGTTACACATGAATAGGTACATTGTATAAAGGTACAGCATTTGAGAACAAAACATCCCTCCCCCCTAGGATGAGAGGAAGTCTCTTAGCCAAGATGGCTTATTGCAATTTCGTTTGGGCCGCGATGTGGGCTGGCCCGCCCTGGGGGCGCTACCGCTTCCTTGTTCCCTGGTCCCTTGTCCTTTAATGGGAGAGGGAGACTCGTTAGTGGCTTGCTGCGGTTTTGCAGCTTTAGGGGAAGGGACAAACTCCATTGTGGGCAGAACGGGGGCACTAGGGGCTAACGTAAAACCCCTCTTCTCGCTTGGATGGGTGGGGGACCACTCCGAAACCCCCCCCCCCGGTTCTGTAACTCAAAATCAAACTCCGCTGGGTGATCCCGCGGGGTATCTACGAGGACAAATTCCTTCTCCTTCCCCCTCGGTGGGGACCCATGACCCCCCTCTCCTCCCCCTTGGGCTAAACGGGTGGGGGAGAACCCTAACGCTGAATTCTTGTCTGAGCTTTCTGTGCCCTGCCTTCCTAGGACCCGGCTCCAGAGCTGGTCCGCATGCCGCCGCCAGAGTAGACCCGTGCTGGTCTCAACGCGGTATGATACGGGACCGGTCTGCTCCACGACAACCCCCGGTACCCAGGCTGGCCCCGCGTTGGCGTAGTTCCTGCAATGCACAGGGGTGCCCACGCTGAAACTTTTTGTGGCCTCTAGCCCGATGTTCCTCCCCTTGTCTTCTACTCTCGTGGGGTCTAGCCTAGTGAGAATGGTGGTCAGTTTCCTGCGCATTAAAAGCTCCGCGGGGGAGTATCCTGACGCCAACGGGGTCACCCTGTACCCTAGCAGGAACTGACACACTTGCAGGTTGAGATCCCCGGGGCCCATGCGCCACAGTGCGTCCTTCGTGGTGCGTACGAGGCGCTCCACTTGGCCATTGGTGGCCGGATGAAAAGGGGCGGAGGTGATGTGCCGGATGGCGTTAATCTCTGTGAATGCCCTGAACTCAGCGGACGTGAAGCAACTAGCGTTATCGCTAATTAGAGTGTCGGGTATGCCGAACGTAGAAAAAACCCTCCGCAAATGCTTTATTGTCGTGGCCGAGGAGGTGCTCGTGACTGGGATGACCTCCAACCACTTGGAGAAAGCGTCCACAACAAGGAGAAACAGAGTTCCTCGGAACGGCCCCGTGAAATCTATGTGTATCCGGGACCACGGCCCCTTAGCCGCGTCCCACTCCCTGTGGGGAAGACGGGCCTCCTCTGGTCTGGAGCATTGGCAACTCTCGCAAGTGCCGACCATGTGCTCGATGTCGGCGTCTAACTGGGGCCACCAAAAGTAGCTCCGGGCCAGCACTTTGGAGCGCACAATTCCGGGGTGGCTGATGTGCAGCAGTTTAAGCACCCGCGGCTGAAGGGATGTGGGAATCACCACCTGCTGCCCCCACAAGAGACACCCCCTCTCTAGGGACAGCTCCAGCTTTTTCCTGAAAAATGGGGCAAATTCCTCCGCTGGGGAAGACGCTGGCCACCCTTTCTGTACCCAGGAGCTAACCGCCGCCAACGTCCTATCTCTGCCTGTCGCTTTAGCGATGTCGGCGGGTACTATGGGGGGCGAATCTAAGACTTCTATAATGAGCACCTGGCGGTCTGGCTCCTCCTCGCCCACGTGGCTGTGCGTCTGGGGAAGGGGGGACCTCGACAGGGCGTCCGCATGGCTGATCTCTTTCCCGGGCCGGTACACCAACGTGTGCTGGTAGGCGTTGAGAAAAATGGCCCACCTGAGCATCCTCGGGGACAGGATCTGTGGCGTGGGCTTATCTGCGGTAAAAATGCCTAGTAGGGGCTTGTGGTCAGTCACGATGGTGAAGGGGCGGCCATATAGAAAATCGTGAAATTTTTTGGTCCCTGCAATTATCGCCAGCGCTTCCCTGTCTATCTGGGCGTAATTTCTCTCCGCTTGGGACAGGGACCTGGAGTAAAACGCTATTGGGGCCTCCCTCCCGTTTTCCAACACGTGGCATAACACTGCCCCCACCCCCACCGGGGATGCATCACAGATCAGTACCACCGGCCGTTTGGGGTCGAAATGGGTCAGAATGGCATCAGACGCCAGGAGTTGTTTCAGTTCCGTGAATGCCCTCTCCTGGTCATCGCCCCACTTCCATGCCGCATCTTTCTTGAGCAACTTATGAAGCGGTTCAGCCACCGCAGCCTTCCGTGGAAGGAAGGAGTGGTAGAAATTCAAGAGCCCTAGGAACGACTGCAACTCGGGCTTGGAGGTGGGGCGAGGGGCTTTCTTGATGGCGGCCACCTTGGATTTGGATGGTTTGATCCCCTCAGGTGTTACTCGGAACCCTAAGAACTCAACCTCATTCGCGAAGAAAACGCATTTGTCTTTCCGCAACCTCAACCCGCCTGTTCGAATGCCGCCAGAACCTTGTCTAGCCTTTCGGCCAATTCGACCTCACACACCCCCGTTATCAATACGTCATCAAAATATGGCAAAACCCCGTCCAGCCCTTTTAAGAGGCGTTCCACGAGCGACTGGAAAATTCCAGGCACCGAGTTCACGCCGAATTGTAGGCACGTCACCTGGAACGCCCCCTTATGCGTGACTATGGTCTGTGCAGCAGCTGCAGCAGGGGTTACCAGGAGTTGCTGATAGGCTTGCGCCAGGTCGAGCTTAGCGAAACACTTTCCCCCATGTAACCTGGCTAGCAAATGGCTGACCAACGGCACCGGATACGCATTAGGGCGAATTGCCTTATTAATGGTGCACTTATAATCGGCGCAAATGCGAACCTCCCCATTGGCCTTCAACGCCGTGACAATTGGAGTTTCCCACTCCGCAGAATCAACAGGAACAAGAATCCCCTGGCCCACCAATTTGTCCAGTTCCGCCTCTATTTTGTCCTTTAGTGCAAAAGGCACTCTGCGCAGTTTGAGTCTTATTGGGCGGACCTCCGGGTCCAGGTCGAAGGCTACTGGGGGTCCCTTGAACTTCCCAAATCCCTTTTTGAAGACTTCGGGGTGCGCGTCGCACACCTTCTGTATTGGGTCAGCCCCAACGGCGTGCACCCCCCCAATGAACAGACCCAGGGGCTGAAACCACTGAGTCCCGAGGAGGCTGCAATTTCCCCCCTTAAGGACGACTAGGGGGAGTTCCGCGGCGTGCCGTTTATATTGGACCTGGAATTTCCCAACACCGGGATGCTGTTCCCTTGCACGTCCCGAAGCGTGGACCTCAACGCTTTGAGCTTGGGCCGTACGCGGGGGGCAATTTTCAAAAACTCCCTCTGGGAAATGATTGAATATGATGAGCCCGAGTCAATCTCCATCCTAACAGGGGCCCCTTGCACCAGTACCTCAACAAAGTAACGGGGGTGTCCCATGGACACGCTGAAAACTGGGGCGGCGGCGTCGCTGTCGTCGGAGATGCGGCCCACGCCGTCCTGCTTCCTCGCGGGCCGGGCGCCATCCTTTGGTCTCGTCGAGCGGTCCGGTCTCGTCGAACGGTCTGGCAAGCTCCTCCGGTCCTCGCGCCGCCGTCTGCAGACTTTGGCGATGTGCCTGCGGCGCCCACAGTTGTGGCACTCGGCCTTCCTAAACGGGCACTTCGCGTGGTCGTGGGCCGCTCCGCCGCCATCACAGCGTTGGCCGCCCTTCCGGACCCTCCGGACATCTTCCTCATCGCTGCTCTCTGCGGAAGATTTCGACGCTCGCCGGGCCGCGTGCACCGAGCCTGCTGCTTGGTCGGCCTGTGGGAGCCTGCCCTGGAGCTCTTTCACTCCGGCCCTCGTGGCTTCCGTGGCCTGTGCTGCCTTCACGACCTCCTGCAGGGTCGGGGGTGGCTCCTGGTTCATCAGCTTCCGCTGAACTTCCTCGTCCCTCAGGCCACACAGCATGCAGTCCCTGAGGGTGATTTCCAGGTTCTCCCATTTGCATGGGCCGGCGGCCAGCCACAGGGCCGCTGCGAAAGCGACGACCGACTCGCCCGGCGCTTGGCTCGCCTCCAGAATGCGTCCCGGGCTGGAAACATCGACACCGAGGGCTGGAAATGGTCACGCATCGCCTTCAGGAGCTCCTTTGCCTTCAACTCGCCCACCTTCTTCGGTGCGATGAGGTCGAACAGCACTCTCTTGCCGGCGTGCCCGAGCATTCTGGTGAGGATGGCTCTCTTCTTTCCCTCGTCTGTGACCTCGAACTCCACCAGCGCACCTTGGAAATCCATTTCGAAGAGTTCCCAATCTTCCGGTTTGTTGACGTCGAAACCGGCGTATGTCTTGGTCCCGTGGGAAGCCATTATCCCACCTTCGTCGCCAATTTAGTGTATGGGAACCAAGACACCGGGACAGCCGAAGAGCTGGCTTAACACAACTTTATTACATGCTGGTCAGAGGGAACATGTGGTAATGGCGGACGAACAGCTCAATATATACAGTGGCTATACATTTGAATGTGGCTCCTTGACAGTCTATTGGTTACTGTCCACGTGACGTCATTGTAGGTCACACCCTTCTTGTCCAGGTGAAGGTGGTGGCGGGAATCTTCCCACGCTGTTGTTCTTAGGTGAGTCTGGGCTATTGAGCTGGACGCTCGCTACTGCCATCTAGTGGTCACTAGCTCGCGTCCTATTAGAGTTACAGTGATGCAGCTGAGGGTTATCATGTTACAAGTAGAAAGGATACATTGGTTACACATGAATAGGTACATTGTATAAAGGTACAGCATTTGAGAACACAACAATTGTTAAACAGTTTCATCTCAGTTTCCCCTACCCCACCCCACCCGTTTTCTCTAACATGATTCAATCCCAACCTGGGAGATGCTGATGGAGTGTGAGTTAAAGTTACTTCAATAAAATAAGTTTACATGAACAGATTTAAAGTGATTGACAGCTCCTGAATTTTACTCCAGCTCAGATTTTAATTTGAGCCCCAAGAAAATTCCCCTGCACTTGATATCCACCCCAAGCTGTTCCAAAAATAATTTTGCTCCCCAGATCTAAATTTTGCTTTACTGGGTCCAAAGATTCAGCTTGGAATTAAATACTTTCTTGAACAGGTAGTACTGGGGAAGACTTGGTTTTTTTGGAGTCAAATATATTTGAACTGAGCATGGGAAGAACTTTCCTATCAGTGGTACATTTTGAAGCCATTGGCATTTAATAACCCAGTCTTTTCTCCTTCCTTTCCTTTTGTTTGTTAAAGATAATTTAAACTTTTCTCCCTGTTCCAAATCTTGAAGCATTTGCATATGCAGATATCTGCCTAAAGGTACCCTGGAAGTGTTTTTAATGACACAGAGGAACAACCCAAGGAAATCTTGTGGCTGGTATCCTGTTTCATAGCTCTAGATTAACACTAATTAAAGATTTCTTTTTTTGAGTTTCAGGGTGTGCATAACTTCATCTCATTGCATGAAACACATGCAAACTCCCAAATCATAAAAAGAACTCTTTGATTGTCTGCAATATACCCCTGGTGATTAGGTCATTCCCGTCACACAGGTGGAGGTGAACTATAGGTGCAATATTACATTCAAATTAACTTTCAGATGTGATATCCAACATACTGGAGGTTGACCTCTTCATTCTCAAACTCAATTGTGTCTCCTTCTCCCCACATATTGGTTAAATCCAATTATTAATTCCTACCTAGAGGAGATACAAGTTACTGACTTACTAAACTGCTATTGACTCAGGAGGTCCGGCCTGTTTGGCACTAACAAGTGGTTTTATCTCATTAGTTCTTAGCTAAGCTCAGACAGCGCTGACTCTTTGACTTTGAAACAGAGATGAGCACTGAACCCTATAGTCAGATATGACTGGCTTTCAAGTGAGAGCATCCTTTACCTTTAAGCTCACTTTAACTCCTCTTTCTACAGGATGTCTCAGGTTAGCATGGCTGGCTGTTGTCTACTAAGAAATGAGTTGCATTTCTTCTTCTTGGTTGATTCATATTGGCATAGTGTAGTAAGTCATACTAGATTCAGGGCCTGTTCTACTTGCTCTCAAGTGCACCAAAGTAAATCACAGAGTAGGCTGACATGATCCAACAAAACTTACGAAGGAGGTGACTCACCAAATCCCCACTGATTCAATGGGCCTACTGTAGTGCAAACTACTATGCTATGGAGCAGGATTACTTATTTGGTTACTTGGTTGTTCCTTGTTTCACACATCAGTTTGATGTGGCGGATCAAAGCATTGTCTCCCACTGTTTCAAAATTTTAGCAGCCTCTCGCCATTGGAAGGTCATACTGCTACTATAATTGGGTCCGATGGCGTGCAGGGGGCCGAGGCCTTGTTTTCGATGCCCCTTTAGCCATTTTAAATATGACACAGCTGTCTGGGCTCATGTCGAAGTTGGCCATATTAGAGCAATGCACTAGCCAGGTTCATTGCCCAAATACCCGACCCCACTTAGCTGACCTGTGTTTCCAGAATGGAGAACTCCCTGTTCTGGACCACTAGCCAACACCTTTGTGGCATGGTTGAACCTACCAGGGAAATACACCCCCACCACCATAGCTGTCAGACAGACAGGGTTCCTGCTGCGCCACGTTGAGGCATGAGGTGGGATTTTCAGCAGGATTACTGCCATTAAATACAGAGGCAGCTTTTTTCCTGAACATCTGGGAAAGGCACTGACTTTATCCAGTCTGATGAGACAGGAAGCTTTAGTTCCTTTGCTCCTCTCTTCTGAGGTCCTTGCCTGCTTGTGTCTAACATGTTACACCTTGCTCTTTTGTCTTCTGTTTGTCACACTAATCCTCCTTGGTTTTTTTTTAATTTGTGTGTATGTTATCTATTAATACTCACAGGCGTAGAAGTGTATTTGCTTTCCTAACTCTGTTACCCTCCTGCCTTTGGACTGACTATCTCTTGGCATTTTATATTAACCCATGGTAAGTGACTTGGTTCATTCTTTCTTAACCGAAAACTGTTTTCATTTGTTGTGATGTTTATTTAATTCATTTGCACCTGAAGCTAGAGTGATTTCAACTCTGTTAGAATGTAACATAGGAAAGAATTTTTCCAATTCTTCCTCTTTTAATCATTGCAAATATTCAAGACTCAAAAGGGATTCCCAATACATTCAAGATTTTTTAAAATCTGAAAGCTGTGCATTTAACAACATGGCAGCCCTTTATAGAGCACTGTTGTTAGAGCTCATATATATAGTTTTTTCCCCTGGACCCCATATTTCTTAAGCAACGTTCCTTTTGGGAATTTTATAAGGATATTATATAAGATCCTTTCCCACAAGCATGATGTTGATTTTTCTGATGATGCAGTATGCTTTTAAAATGTGCCAAAGCACAAGTTGGGTTTGTAGACTCCTCCAAAGGCAGACAAGCCCATGAATGTAAACAGGGGTGCATTTCAATAATTCAAACAAAATAGTTGTGAAGAAAATTGCAAGAAACTAATTAAGACACTTGCTTTTCTTTCCAGGAGTAAAAATGGACTGAAGAAGAGAAAGCTGACCAAGTACGCCCATTTTGTACATATTAATAATTTAAGGGAAACACTAAAGTTGTAGCCACGTGTCTGCTTGTAGACAGGCATCTCTCTGACATTAATGAGGGGAAACCCCAGTTACATATAAGCATTAGATTATAGTCCCTAAAGAAAAAAGGAAGCTAGGGTTAAGGTTTGCTAGGTGCACATTCTCTCCTAGCTACAACTCCTTAGATCATGGTGGCCAACCTTGGCGCTCCAGCTGTTCTTGCACTACAATTCCCAGATCAGCAGGTGTGCTGACTTGGGCTTCTGGGAATTGAAGTCCAAGAACAGCTGGCACACTAAGGTTGGCCACCTCTGCCTTATATGGATGGATTGGATGAGATTGGGATGACGTCACTGGAGTTATTTTGGAAGATCCCTAAGACTTGCTATAATCATACCTGAGTTAAAGTCGCTATAGCTGGGCATGTCCAAATGCCAAGGCTTTCCATTATAACAAAACAGCCCCTTCCTCTCCTTCCTTTTCTTCACCCTTGTCATTTTTTTCTCTTCCTGTGAGGAGGTTGAAGAGCAGCTGTATTTCCTTCAACCTCTCTTTTCAACCTTTTCTCTGAACCCATTTGAGTAGATAGTGTAGTCTGAGAGCCACCAGAAGCCATTACGGTCAATGTCAAGAAAGGAGTGGAGATGCTATCTAAAGCTGCCTTGATCTTGGTCAAGAGGCCTATGGCTAGTCACTGAGCTTCTACTTTCTACACTTTTGTACTTTCTACAATTTTGTGGCATCAAGCATTTTTTTAACCTGCAGTGCTATGGGCCTTTAAAATATGTAGGGTTGTGAATTTTGGAAAAGAGGGTGAGAGCAAGAAATTAAGCTATGAGTGTGTGTTCGTGCACATTGGAAGGTACTCTTTGATGAGTGTCTTCCCCTTCTTTATGTGGCCCTGCTGATCTTGTCTTCCAAAATCTAGATGTGCTACTGACAAATGACATTGAAGCAAGATAAATGCTGCATTTCTATATAATCTTCACAAGAGAGACTGCATGATAATAATCTCCCTGATTGTTAGAAAATTAGTCACTGGGGAGAAATCAATTATCTCTAGATAACCATTCCAACAGGGCTTGCCTGTTAACAATCACAAAATGAGAAAACCTTGGGAACATTATCTGTTGTCAGTGGTGTTACCCCTTATCAGCAACACTTGCTAATTATACACTGGATCATTACAGCCAACAGGTAAACAGGAGTAATTAACTGATGATAAGAGGGAAATTCCTTGGGATGTGTTGCTTCAAGGAAATGAGAAAAAATGTGTTTACCTGATTCAGGATTGGAAACTTAGCAGAGGATAATGAGCCAAGAGAAAGTGTTTGCATCTTCTTCATTAATCAGGCTATCAATCTAACAAATGGAGGCATGTTTGCACAATGGCCCTGCTCTATTTAAAACTAATCCCACTGAGCTCTATTGAGAGGACTGACTGAGAGATTAGTCAAGTTTTACCAACCTATCACTCTACAGGTGTGCTAGTTTAAGGTTACTATTGCCCAGCATACATAGCTAGTTGTTCTACAGAAGGGACAAATACAGCCCCCAAAGGTCAGGCAGATGAGATTGAAGTTTTGTGGCTCCACCAAACCACCCATAGGCCACAAGAAATGGTTGGTGTTGCATGTGTATCAAATTAAGATCAAACTAGATATTCAGGAAGTACAGTAAATCCTTGGGTTACAACCGCTTCGGGTAATGTTTGCCTCAGTTTACAACAGCAAATTCTATGGAAATGGCATCCCGGGTTACAAATTTTTAATGGAATTGTTTTGGGTTACGACGATCAATTCACGACCGTTATTTAAATTCTCAATGCATCCATATGGATGCTTCGGGTTATGATTTTTCTGTGTTACGACGGAGGCTGTTGGAACAGACCTCCATTGTAACCCAAGGTTTTACTGTATGTGTTCCCAATAAAGAAGCCAATTCTATCCCATAACAGGAATTCATCAAAGATAGGTGCCTCGGAAATTAGACTTTCAAATTAAGCCCATGTTTACCTTCAGTGACCAGTCACAAAGCAAAGCATATGGAAGGCAAGAATCAGAGAAAGGGCGAATCCTGTGTGATGACAAACAGACTGTTTTCACCACTTGGGGGAGAGCACATATGCAAAATGTATATTATGTTTGTGGTTTAATGGACCCCCAGTGCTCTTTGAAACAATAGCATTTTATTTCCCTTCTGTAGATGAAAAGCCAAACAAGACATGATGATAAAGGCATGTTTATACATAACAAGTAGTTTTATAAAATTGAAAGAGTATTAGTTGGAGAAGTGAAAGACAGCACACTTCTTAAAGGTACAAAAGTCCTGTCCTCCTCTTGATGGAACCACTCTTCATTCTCATGGTGCTTCCAAGGAAAATCACTCCTGCAGCTCAGTTGATGAGGTTGCAATGAATGGAATGCAGTGAATCTCACAGCCATGTCTGTGAGATTTTCATCAGGATAGAACAGAGAAAAACCTTACTGGCTTTCTGCATTCTAACAGTTCCCTGGCCCTATAAGACCCAGCAATTTTATTTTCATTTTCAAAAAAAAAAAAAAAGCATCCACTTTGATGCAAAGAAACATTTAATAAACTTGGAAAATTCCTCTGACATTTAGTCCAATCCTTGTCAGAGCAGAAGGTCCTTGCTAGTATCTTCTGCTCAGAAAAAGTTTCTGGAAATACCTTTCTCAGCCTCAGGAAAGGAATAATGCAGGAGTAAGCAATCTACAGACTATACGCAGGTTCCCAGATACACCTTTCCCCCAGGGGTCTGCCCTGTAGGGTACTGTGGTGGCTTAGTGGTTAAGATGCTGAACTTGATGACTAGGTGGTCGGCAGGTCAACAGTTCTAGACCTGAGCATTGCATTACAGAGTGATCTCCCATCTCTGTCCCAGCTCCTGTCAACCTAACAGTTTGAAAGCAAGAAATTGCAAGTAGATAAATAGGCACTATCTCAACTGGAAAGGTAACAACGTTCTGTGTGCTCTGGTGTCTAGTCATGCCTGCCACATGACCATGGAAACATCTGAAGATGCAAACAGCGCTGTTTTTTTGGCTGTAAACGGTGATGTGCATTGAACTCTAGAGTCGGATGCAACTGGCTTTCAAGCAAGAGTGACCTTTACCTTTACCTGCCCTATAGAGTGATGGGTATTTTACCATTTGTTCAGGGGGGCTGGTTCCCCCATGCTTATATATACACATATAGGAACCAGCCTCACATAGCAGAAAGAGTGTCAGATGAGAACTCAGGAAACCTGAGTTCAAATACTATCTTGACCTTGGAAACTCACTGGGAAGGGTGGCTCTGGCAAAACCACATCTGCCATACTTCAGAAACACATAAGGGTCACCACAAGTAAAAGTCAAAGCATATAAAACACACAGAGAGAAACACGTGTAAGGAATGCTTGTTCAGTTAAAAGCCCCCCCCCCCCTTTTAAACAATTTTACTGTTGAACAAACACATTGTAGTGTGTTTTTGTGTCAGAGATTACTCTGGGTTGAAAGGAGTTTTAGGAGACACCCGAATGAGGCTCCTTTCATGTCCCCAAGTGCAGCTCTTGGGTATCAAAACCCATCCTTCCAGTCTCCAGCTCAGCATGCCATCTCTTTGGCTGCTAGCAAACTTGAAAAAAAGGCCTTTGGTCTTCCTGAGGTTGTCCATCCCTGGTAGAAAGAGAGGTGGCATGATACAGTGGTTAGGTACTAAATCTAGGAGATGTGGCATGATATAGTGGCTAGGTACTAAATCTAGGAGATCATCTGTCTCGGGGGACTGATTAAGACAATTGTGAAGGACAATTAAGGAGAAAGATTTTGTTCTTAACCTGAGCTCCACTCTATCCATCACATCTGTCAATCTGATTCAAAGGTAGTTGAGAGGAACACAAACTGTTTGTATAGCTTTATTAAATGAGTTTATAATGATGAAAGGAAGCAGGGAATGCAGCAAAGCAAATGCAAGATCACTCTTTCTAATACTGTTGTTATAATGGCCAAGTGTTAATTTTGTGGCCATAATCACCCCGGACACTTGTGCACATTCAGATCTGGGATAAAAGTCCAAATGTATTTGTTCAGCTGAAAATGTTAGCTTAGACCAGATAAATGAAGCTGGCTACAGTGACACTGAGGGGAGGTGATGGTGTTGGGAGTGTCTGCAGCTATTTTTATCTCTAATGTTCTCAGCAGGAATGAGATGTTCACCACAGGTGGATTGGAAGCTGTTCAGCACTGGGACTCCAATCTATACAAAGAAAAGGAATATAATCCTCTCACAATGTTTCTCAACCTTGGGTCTCCAGATGTTCTTGGACTATAGCAACCAATCTTGGTTAGCATAGCCAATGCTGATCAGAGCTTCTGGAAGTGGTAGACCAAGACCATCTGAGGACCCAAGGTTGAGAACTACCGTGATGTCCATGATGGATTATGATACGGCATTTCTGAACTGTCCCTGCTGCTGTTTACCTTTGTGCTAGTATCTGAGCTTAGTCTGAGCTCACTAGGAGAGGAGCTGAAATCCTGAAGCAAGAAAGAATTCCATTCTGGCTTCACATCTGCATGTCACCTTTTTTATAAGCCATCACCAATTTGAAACCAATTCCATTGGATTTTTTATGTGAAGCACTGTTGTTCAGCTCCACTGCTTGATTCCCAGACGGTGGGTTTTGTGAATGACAGACGTCTTTCTGCATGCATTTTATTGTTATTTTTATTTGTTTTAAAGCCCAGTCCAGCTGGATGACTTTGACAGCTACATCAAGGATATGGCTAAAGATTCTGACTACAAATTCTCTCTGCAATTTGAGGTAAGTTCCAACTCAGACAATGTCACTCAAATAAACGATGCAGGAGGAGCAGAGCTTGGAAATATGACTTTCTGGCATTACGGCTCCCCTAATCCCCCTCAGCCAGAACAGTCATTTCTCTCCAAGCTGTGAGAAGGAATAAACAGAATTATCTGTTAGTTGTCTTGGTCTTAAGTGACTGCGATGGCTTAGTGGTTAAGATGTTGAACTTGATGACTGGAAGGTTGGCAGGTCAGCAGTTTGAGACCCAAGTGCTGCACGCAGGGCCGCCATCAGGGCAGTACTACCAGTACTGCCATATAAGGCCCGGAGCTGACAGGGGCCCTGCCGGCAGTGGCTATAACTGTGACATTACTGTGAGACATTACTGGGGGGCCCCAATAGGATTGCTCAGTATGGGGCTCAGAAATTTTTGATGGCGGCCCTGGATGCATGACAGAGTGAGCTCCCATCATCTGTCCCAACCAGTGATGCACTGCAAAAAAATTTACTACCTACTCTGTGGGCTGGCCAAATCTGTGGGAGGAGCCAAATTTGTGGACATGGCCAAACATCCTGCATTATGGGCTATGGAGGTGGACGTGGCCAACCAAGTGGGCATGGCCTGGGGGAATTTCCGCTACCGGCTCTGCAGAACCTGACAGAACCTGCTGCAGTGCTTCACTGGTCCCAGCTCCTGCCAACCTAGCAGTTCAAAAGAAAGAAATTGCAAGTAGATAAATAGGTTCCACTTCAGTGGGAAGGTAAACAGTGTTCCGTGCACTGTTTAGTCATGTCCATGGAAATGTCTGCAGATGCAGACAGTGCTGGCTCTTTGGCTGTAAACAGAGATGAGCACTGAACCCTAGAGTCAGGTACGACTGGCTTTCGAGCAAGGGCAACATTTACCTGTCTGGGGCTTTATTGCTTCAGCTTATGGCTGGGAGAGGTGGTCCTCATCTGACTGTGTTCAGGATGGCCTCAGCACTTCCCAGATGAAGACTAATGAGCTAATAGTATTTTATTTTGTGTTGGTGACAGGAGCTAAAGATGATTGGTCTGGACATCCCACACTTTTCAGCAGATCTCCCCATCAACCGCAGTAAAAATCGTTACACCAATATACTACCTTGTAAGTTACTTTATGATGAGGATCCTACAGCTATGTTAAGATTTGATAGACCAGAGGTTGGCAACCTTTTAAAAGTCAGGAGCCGGGTCACACTCCCTCAGACAGTTGAGGAGGTCAGACTGGTGGCCCTTCCACCATTAAAGATTCTGACTACAAATTCTCTCTGCAAATTCTCCCCAGGGTGGGGAGGCCGTTGAGAACATTGGATGTTTGTCTTCCGTCCCATGGCTGGTTTCGGAGAGGGGATATTTTTCCTGGCTGTGCAGGTCCGTCGCAGCAGCTACAGGGAGGACCTTGTGCCGCCAGGACCGAGGGCGGGGAGGAGAACATCGGCTGCACCTGGGGTCACTTGTGGCCCCAAAGATGGTGCCCCCCGCCATCTATGCAGCCACGAGCCTTGCGCTGCCAGGACTGGGGTGGGGAGGAGAGCATTGATTGTACCTGGGGTCGCTTACGGCCACAAAAGCGGCCCCCTCCACCATCCCGGCAGCCACGAGCCTTGCGCTGCCAGAACTGGGGCGAGGAGGAGAACACTGGCCGTACCTGGGGTTGCTTGCGGCCTCAAAAGTGGCACCCCTCGCCATCCCTGCAGCATCGCGCCTCGTGCCGCGTGGACCAGGGTGGGGAGGAGAACTATGGCCACACCTGGGGTTTCTTGGCGGCCTTAGGGGCGGCGCCCCCCCTCCCCATCACCCCCGCGGCCTTACAGCGCTTGGACCAGGGCCGGGAGGAGGAGACTCCGGTCATTGGAGTTCTGTTAGGGGGGGTGGAGGGACTGAGAGGGTATGTTTTAAGTGGGTTAGAGAGGGAGGGAGGGGGAGATGGCCTTGCCAGCCAGGAAGAGAGGGCGACACTCCATCTGGGTTAATGGTGGAGGTTCCAGGGACTCATTTAGAGGTTGTGACGGGCATGGGGCGTTATAGCAGGAACTGTGGGGCGAGCCGCACTCGGGGAACACGGGACCGATGCTTAGTATCTGTCCCACGTTCTGCCCCCCCCCGGTTTCACCTCTAGGTCCTGAGCAGCTGATCCAGGGTGACCCCGCCCTTAGGCTGCTGCTGATGAATGCCAGGTCAGTCTGTAATAAGGCTCCCCTAATACAAGATTCTATTTTGGGGGAGCGGGCCGACCTGGCATGCATCACTGAGACCTGGCTGAGACCTGAGGATGGGGTGCCTCTATCAGAGATGTGTCCGGCCGGGTTCGGTGTTTGGCACCAGCCTAGGGATGTGGGTAAGGGCGGTGGTGTTGCCATTATAGCCAGGGAGTCATTGGGAGTCGCCAGGGCCACCGCTCCACAAATTTCGGATTGTGAGGCTCTGCTCCTGCGGTTGGGCCCTAACGGTCAGTTGGGGGTCCTACTCCTGTACCTGCCTCCTTGCAGGGTAAGGGACTCCCTGCCTGGGCTCCTTGAAGCCATCTCGGCATTGGCTTTGGAGTTCCCTAGGCTTATGGTTTTGGGGGACTTCAATTTGCCTTCGCTGGGGTCTGGTTCCGAGGTGGCACAGGAGTTCATAGCTTCCATGGCAGCTATGGACCTGGCTCAGGTAATTCAGGGCCCGACCAGGGGCAGTGGCCACACGCCAGATTTAGTCTTTTTGTCGGGGCGGTGGCAGAGTGATCTGAGTTTACAGAAGCTAGACATAACACCTGTGCCATGGTCAGATCACTATCTGGTGGCTCTAGACTTTCTGGGGGCGACACTTCATCGTAAGGAGGCAGGGTCGATTAAAGTGGCCCGCCCCCGGCAACTGATGGATCAGGATGGATTCCAGAGGGAACTGGGGGAATTTCCTCTGGATCGGCAACATGATTCACCTGAGGCAATTATTGACCTGTGGTACGGGTCGACGACATCTGCCTTGGATGTAATCACTCCACTACGGCCTCTCAGAGCCCGTGGAGCTAGGTCATCCCTGTGGTTCACTGAAGAACTACGGGAGCTCAAACGGGCAAAGAGACGCCTTGAGCGCCGCTGGGTGAAGACCCAGAGCGATTCCGATTGGACACTAGCTAGAGCCGCTATTAGGGCCTACCTAGTGGTGATGGGGGTGGTGAGGAGGCAGTACTTCACCTCCCTTATTGCCTCCACTGATAATCGCCCAGCCACCCTGTTTCGGGTGACCAGGTCCCTCCTGGGTAGGGCGGGGCCTGTGCCTGGTTGGCAGGGATCAGCTGAGGACTTTGCTGACCATCTGGTGGAGAAAATCGATCGGATCCGCTTGGGGTTCAAACTTGGCGTGGACGGGGAGGGTCTGGGGGGAGCCAGTGCGCAGTCTTGCGGTGTTACCTGGGATCGGTTTGATCCTGTTGCCCCGGATGAAGTGGACAGGCTCCTTGCAGCGGTCCGTGCCACTAATTGTCCATTGGATCTCTGTCCCGCCTGGCTGGTAAAAGCCTCTAAGACGGTGACAGGTGGCTGGGTCGGGGCTATAATTAACGCATCTTTTCGAGAGGGGATATTTCCTGCACTGCTGAAACATGCTCTTGTGCGCCCCCTCCTGAAGAAGCCATCCCTCGATCCAGCAATCCTAACCAACTACAGACCTGTATCCAACCTTCCTTTTTTGGGGAAGGTTCTGGAGAAGGCAGTGGCACATCAGCTGCAGGGGGTACTGGATGAAGCGGAATATCTGGACCCATTCCAGTCAGGATTCAGACCTGGATATGGTACTGAGACTGCATTGGTCGCGCTGATGGATGATCTCTGGCGAGAGCGGGATGGCGGTCATCCGTCCGTCCTTGCTCTTCTTGACCTCTCAGCGGCCTTCGATACCATTGACCATGGTATCCTTCTGGAACGGCTCCAAGGATTGGGGATCCAGGGTACGGTGTGGTCCTGGTTTTCCTCATTTCTGAGGGGCCGGACCCAGTCGGTGTGGTTGGAGAGTGAGAGGTCCAGTCCTAGGCCCCTAAAATATGGGGTGCCTCAGGGCTCGGTACTCTCTCCTCTCCTATTTAACATCTACATGAAGCCGCTGGGTGAGATCATCCGTTCCCACGGGGTGCGGTACCACCAGTACGCGGATGACACACAGTTGTACATCTCGGCCCGTGGGGACCCCAGTGATGCAGTCAAAGTCCTTTCCAGCTGTCTGGAGGCTGTTGGGGTCTGGATGGGGGCAAATGGGCTACAGCTGAATCCTAGCAAGACTGAGTGGCTATGGATAGGGGGTCCTGTGTTATCCCGGGAGCTACCATCTTTGGTTTTGGATGGGGCTGTTTTGCCCCAGACCAACCCGGTGCGCAACTTGGGGGTCCTCCTGGATTTGCGGCTGCTGCTAGAAGAACAGGTGGCGGCTGTGGCCAGGAGGGCCTTCGCCCAACTTCGGGTGATTCGCCAGTTGTGCCCACTCCTGGACCGGGACTCTTTGCTCATGGTCACTCACGCTCTGGTGACCTCCAGACTAGACTACTGTAATGCGCTCTACATGGGGCTGCCCTTGATGACCATTCGGAGGCTGCAGCTGGTCCAGAATGCCGCAGCCCGGGTGGTGATGGGGTGTGGACATTATGCCCATGCCTCACCACTGCTTCGGGGGCTGCACTGGTTACCAGTTTGTCTCCGGGTGCAATTCAAGGTGCTGGTTTTGACCTTTAAAGCCCTACATGGTAGTGGGCCAGGGTATCTTAGAGACCGCATCGCCCTAAGGACGTCTGTCCGTCCAACCAGAGCGGACCGGAGGGGCTCTCTAATTGTGCCATCAGCCAGGGGGGCTCGCCTCTCTGGCACAAGGAGGAGGGCCTTCTCCGTGTCCGCACCAGCCCTTTGGAACCTCCTGCCTGTGGAACTGTGTCTCCAGACAGAGTTGTTGCCCTTTAGGAAGGAACTAAAGACCTGGCTGGTGGGCCAAGTTTGGGGTGCGGGTGGGGATGGGGGTACCGTTGGGTGGTTGGTATAGAGAAGTGTGCCTTCCCCCAAGGTCCCTTCGGTTCTTGCGCACCTTTTAGGGGTGGGGGTTTTTTTTACTTTTAACTTTTAACTTTTTTTATCATGTGTCTTTTATGTATTTACTGTCCGCTATGTAAACCGCCCTGAGTTGGGTTGTACCTGAGTGGGCGGTATATAAGCGTGAAAAATAAATAAATAAATAAATAAATAAATTTACAGCTGCTGTAAACACGTTTACAACAGCCATAGATGGGTCTATGGCTGATTGTGACGGTGGTGGTGGTGGGAGCAAGGGTGGGGCTGGATGCAGCCCATGGGCCATAGGTCCCCTACTTCTGTGATAGACCATCTTTGAATTTAATACTATGTTAAGATCTGATAGACCAAGTTTGATTTGAATACTGTAATGTACTTGGTTAATACTGGTTTCAGCCATTAGGCATTCAACTGGTCTGTAGCAGTTGTGTAATATGGTCTGGGTTGGTGTTGAGATACTTTGGTATTTTTGTGGATCTACTAAGATCTGCAACTCTGGAAGGGATTGACCATCTGTGTCTCCTAGATATGCTGCAACTTCTCTTGCAGCCGCTGACCAATTGCCAGTTGTCATCTCTTGACCCAGAAGAAGAGATGAAAACATGTAATGATTAATTCAGAGCATAGAAGCACAATATTCATATGGTTTATGATCATGTTAGTGGGTCATTCTTCATTTAAATCTGTTCTATAATGGGGGAAAATAATTTAGCATCTCCCTTCCTCTCTATTCTCTCCCTCCTTTATATTTGTTAGGAATGAATGCTATTGTTTTTAAACCTATATTTCTGAGTAAGCCTTTGTGGTAATATGGAAGTTCAACAGACAGAAGTGAAGAATTTGTTGTAGGAATGGTAATGAAATCTCCTACTGTCAGTGGGGTGAATTTACTGATGTGTTCATTAATCTGGTCACTGCAGTCTCATTCTTTCCTCCAGAATGTCTGCACATTTACGATAAGTTCTCAGAGATTTAAATGGAAATCGACTTGTTTGTGATAAGCCTTTAAACTCAACCCAACTCTGGGTCTTTTTCTTTTTGCAGATGATTTCAGTCGAGTACGATTGATTTCAATGAATGAAGAGGAAGGCTCCGATTATATCAATGCTAACTACATTCCTGTGAGTAACCTTGACCTTAAATTAGCCAGTTAAATAATACTGTAATTTAGCCTAAGGGAAATATTGTATAGGGAGTGAACAAGAACCAACCCTTTTGACAGAATTTTTTTCTCTCTTAATAGCAAACTCAGATGATGGAGAGTCAACTAGTTTTGTGGGGGCAGGGCATCCATGGAGTAATTTCTGTAGACTTAAGGGGACTGCGGGTCAGCAGTTCGAGACCTGAGTGCTGTGAGCTCCCGTCTCTGTCTGAGCTTCTGCCAACCTAGCAATTTGAAAGCAAAAAAATGCAAGTAGATAAATAGGTACTACTTTGGTGGGAAGCTAAACAGCGTTCTGTGCACTCTATTGTTTAGTCATGTCTGCCACATGTCAACGGAAACGTCTGCAGATGCAGACAGCGCTGGCTCTTTGGCTTTAAATGGAGATGTGCACTTTAGTGTTCTGGAAATAATAGGCAGCAGCCAGCAATATGGGCCAAACACACAACTTTATTCGGAATAAGAATAGGTGACCAGAGCTAACAACACACCCTCACATTCCTTAGTTATCTCTGATCAGAACTAACAGCTGGAAAAAAACTGTTGGAACCGTTGACAGCTCTGTCTCATGCAGTTCTTGTTCAGAACCTTCCCGAAGTCTCGCAAGACTTTGGACCATAGTAAAGCAAATACATATTAAACTCTATCTCAACAAAGACAAAATCGTAAACACATTTCCTTAAATACACAACATGCACCAAACCCTAGAGTTGGATACAACTAGCTTTTGAGCAAGGTTGACCTTTAGCTTTACCTAAGAGGTTTTAACAGTTGACAGAGATGTAATAAGATAATAGATTGAAAACACAAAAGACAATTATGCTAGAAAAATTTGAAGGCAACAGGAAAAGAGGAAGACCAAACAAGAAATGGATTGCCTCAATAAAAGAATCCACAGACTTTGGTTTGCAAGAGGTGATCAGAACTTTTGGTAACTGAATGTCTTGAATGTCACTAATTCATAGGGTCACTATAAGTTTAAAGAAGCTTGTTGGAACATAACAACAGATTAAAATGAGATTTGGAGAAGAGGGTGGAGGCTGAAAATGGCCTGACAAACAGCCATGGGTTTCCAGAATTTACAAGATGTCAATGTTAGGTGGGTTTTCAGATACAAGAGGGAATAATCAGCTAGATTAAATGATTATTGGGATCCCATTTAGCTTTACTATTCTGTGATTCTAAGCTTAAAGCGGGGGTTCCCAACCTAAGGTCTTTGGGCCAGATCCAGCCTGCGGCACCATTTCATGTGGCCCCTCACCCCTCCAAGAGTATTCTAGAAACAAAATGGCCACCCCTTTGAAGCTGTTGGGACAAAATGGCTGTCCCCATTGTACAGGCAGGACAAAATGGCCATCCAGCCCTCAAAGTTGACTGAGAGAGTGTGACCTGGCTCCCAGCTTGAAAAGGTTGGGAATCCCTGGCTTAAAGGGAACAGATATCAGTCAGAAAGAATGTGCCTGGGAATTAAATCTGTAATATTTGGATATTTAGGTATGGGAAGTAGATGTGAACAAAAGTGGAGAAGCAAAAGACAGTGCCACATGTTTTCTCTTTTAGGGCTACAACTCACCCCAGGAATACATTGCAACCCAGGGGCCTCTACCAGAGACAAGGAATGACTTTTGGAAGATGTGCCTGCAGCAGAAATCTCAAATCATTGTTATGCTGACACAGTGCAATGAGAAAAGAAGGGTGTGTTACAGATTGTTGTTTGCCACTTGGGAAAACTCCTTTCTAGGTTCCACTGATTCAATAGTTCTACTTTACTATGCAGAGCAACCGGATTACAGCCTTTGGTTTACAAGCAAAGCTAATTATCATTTCCTTCCGGCTGATAGTTTAGGTTAATTCTGGCAAAGCAGGTGTGGGGCACCAGCAATGTGGTGACCCCTGCCTGCTGGCTGATCTAGTAAAAACACTCTCTCCCTCTTATAATCTCTTTTAATCTGTAGGGGTTGGAGTAATTTTGGTGGCCGTTTTAATGGGGGTTTTATTGGTTTTTAAAATGTGATTGGTTTTATTTTCTGTGAGCCGCCCAGAGTCTTCAGAGTTGGGCAGCAATATAAATCCGAAAAATAAATAAATAAAATTAATTAATTATTAAAATAATAATAACTGATAATAAAACTCATCTCTAAAAGACCTCTGACTTCTTGTTGGTTTTCTCGCTTGCTTCCAGGTAAAATGTGACCACTACTGGCCTTTTACAGAAGAGCCAATTACTTATGGCGACATCACAGTGGAAATGTTATCTGAAGAACAACACTCAGATTGGGTTTTAAGGAATTTCAGAATCAGCTATGTAGGTCAATGTAAACAGTTTGTAAACAGCTTTTTCCCAAATAGCCTTGCAATACTCCGATTCAAATTGAAACAACTTTAAATCTATCTCTTAGAAGAATTTCCTCCCCTACAGTACAATTTTCAAACCTTCTTAAACACCTGAGCTCTAACCTGCAGCTGTCAGATGCATTTGACACATTCTTTCTTATTATATCTACACAGTTTGTCCCAAATGCATGTTAGCTGTGGACAATGGGAGTTGTCCATCATAATTGGAAGGCACTATCTTGGGGAAAGTTGCTTAACTTCTTCTTCAGGTGCCATATCCGTTCCAGATATTGGCTATCATCATGGCGATAGTCTTCCTGTTCTTAACTCCTCGGACTTAACTACTTCAGCAGAATTTTCTTATCTTTCCATTATCTGGAATAAATGGCGGGCAGAAAATAGATTTTTGCACAATTTGGAAAAAGTAAAAAATTTTTAACCTGTGATTCCAAGAATTACTCATCAACATGACCATAGTCAGGAACTGTGGTGTCTTAGTGGTTAAGATGCTGAACTTGATGACTAGAAGGTTGGCAGGTCAACAGTTCAAGACCTGAGTGCTGCACAATGGAGTGAGCTTCCATCTCTGTCTCAGCTTCTGCCTAGCAATTTGAAAACAAGAAATTGCAAGTAAATAAATAGGTACTGCTTTTATGGGGAGGTAAACAGCATTCCATGCACTCTGGTGTCCTGTTTTGCCTTCCACGTGACCACAGAAATGTCTGTGAATGCAGACAGCGCTGGCTCTTTGGCTATAAACAGAAATGAGCACCAAACCCTAGAGTCGGATATGACTGGCTTTCAAGCAAGGGCGGCCTTTATCTTTACCATCGTCATAAACACAAAAAAGATAACTAACTTTTTCAAGCTTTGAGACACAGGGTAAAATTCAGTGGATGGGCAAAGGTAGATTATGTCTAACTGTTTAATTGGATCACAACAAAATTACTCTGCTCACCTAAACTACCAGTATATCTGAAGAAGAAGAAAATATTGGATAATTAGAAATATATATTTATTATATGGGAATACTTTGGACTCTAGGGAGTTCTGCTTACTCAAAATGAAGTTCTGAGTCCAGAATTCTTTAATCTTAATCACTTTTGCTGATGGAAACATTCTAGTAAAAACACAGTAATCTTGCAAGCCTAAAGTCTCCTAGCTTTAGAAACATTTGCTGCTGTTTTGATTTAGTGGACTTCTATTCAAGGGCTTTTTGGCTACCTGATCTTTCCAGCTCTGCTTGCTCTTTCCACATTCAAAAGGCATAGGCAACATGTAAGTGTTTTGTTCTTCTTTCCTCTTAGGCAGACGAAGTGCAGGACGTGATGCATTTGAATTATACAGCTTGGCCGGACCACGGAGTCCCTCCCACAAATGCGGCCGAGAGCATTTTGCAGTTTGTACAGATGGTTAGGCAGCAGGCAACAAGAAGTAAAGGCCCCATGGTCATACACTGCAGGTAAACTCATCCCTCTCCTTCTATTCTTGAAAGAAAAGCAAGCCAGAGATAGATGAAGGTAGACCTCATTTGACCTTCCAAGGATCAACAAATCTGTTTCTGTTTCTTATGTTTAAAAAGAACTGAAGTGAGGAAGGCCAGAACATTTTTGGCCATTTGCTTTCCTCCTTAGATTCAACCAAAGCTCTCTCTTCCAGGTGTATGATTGTTCAGTAATAACTTTTGAAGGTCAACCACTCATCATGACATTCTCATATCCATAATCTCTTCAAATACTGTGATAAGCATAGTACAGTATTTCATTATCCATTAATCTAACCCAGGGGTTCTCAACCTATGGCCCGTGGTGCCAAATCATTAGGGTCTCCTTGTTCCCACCACCAGCAGCGGAAGCAGCGTAAACAGCCCTAAATATATCTGTGGCTTATTGTGTGATTTTAAATATTGTGAGCCACATTGCGTCCCCTGTGGGGGGAAAGTTGGCATACAAATGCATGCATATGTACAGACATACATACGTACGTACGTACGTACGTACATACGTATGTACGTACATACATACATACATACCTACATACATACATACATGCATACATGCATACATAGCTGAACTTAGAGTATGCCTATTGAATCAGTGAGGATTTAGTGGGTAAACTATTTTGTAAGTTCTATTAATTCAAATAGAAGTAAATTGCAGTTAGACTAGACTCATTTGACTCAAAGGAACTTATGGAAGTGTTGACTCACCATGTCTCCATTGATTCAGTGTGACTACTCTATTGCAACTTATCACACTAAGGAAGAAGATTTTCTTTTTATTTTACATCTACGATGAATACTTTCAAGGTATGTAAAGCTATCCAGAATGGAACAATTTAGGAATCATGCCCATTCCCACATTCCAAAGAATGGCATTTAATATTTGCTTGTGTTTTACAGTGCTGGCGTGGGACGGACAGGGACTTTTATAGCACTGGACCGGCTTTTACAGCATATCCATGATCATGAGTTTGTAGATATATTAGGGCTGGTGTCCGAGATGCGGTCTTATCGGATGTCTATGGTTCAAACAGAGGTAAGACTTCCAGTTCCACATGTTTCTGAAAATATGGATTTGTTATCCTTCTGAGCAATTTTCACCCCTTCTTTCCACAACGGCTTAGAATAACCTTGTGTTGCTGGCTAATCTTTCTCAAACTAGATCAGGCAAAAGGAACTGCAGAATGAACTGATCAAAAGGTGCCTTCATTTTGCAGTTTCACGTCTGGCCTAGATACAGAAGAAGAAGTAGTTAAAATGACTGTGAAACTAATTATGTTTTTTTAAAAAAAAAAATAAAGCAGCAGAATATTGTGGAGCACTTTGAAAGCATTTAGCAGAAATGCAGGTAAATGAAATGAGCACCCACTGGCTGACATATGAACTGCAAAAAAATAGTATCAATAGATGTGGTCTAACTAGTGATGAGTAGAAGGGGACTAATACCTCACGGGTTTTGGAGACTATACTACTGTTAATGCAGACTAAAAAAGACCTCGCCTTTTTTGCAGCCACACGTGTATTTAGCATACCTGTCAAGTATCCCGGATTGGCCAGGATTTCCCGTATTTCCGCGCCGATTTTCACCATTTCCCGCCCGCAGCTGCCGCTACCCCATAATTTGGCAGTGGGGGGAAAGGAGTTACTGTGCATCCCTTCTGCACAGGTCCTTTCTATGCATGCATAGAACCCTTCTATGCATGTGTAGAACACTTCTACGCATGCATAGAAGGCTTCTGTGCAGAAGGGGATGCGTAGAACCCTTCTACGCATGCGTAAAAGCCTTCTACGTATGCATAGAATGGACCTGCGCAGAAAAGTTCTGCGCAGGTCCCGTAATCTCCAGAGCTGCACTTGACAGGTATGATATTTAGCCTGTGACCTACAACAAGATCCTTCTCACTTGTAGTATTACTGAGCCAAGTATCCCCCATTGTTATTATCTATTAAGGTCACCTAATAGAATTTTTTGGAGAAGTGAGATGGATGTGTCCTATACATGCTGGATACTGGACTTCATACCTTTGTGCAATTGTAAGACAAAAAACAGTTTGCTTCTTCTTCTGTTCTACTCCCTGCCTTAACCTATGCCCATGATGGCGAACCTTGGCACTCCAGATGTTCTTGGACTTCAATTCCGAGAAGACCCCATGAATCCACACAAATGGGTTTACTGCGATTCATCTGGCATGTGCCGCCCTCGTCGCTCCTGGAAGTGGAAGTAAAATGCGCCCGTATGGACACATTTTACTTCTTCTTCCAGGAGCGATGAAGGCGGCACGGAGTGCCAAGATTCGCCATCACAGACCTATGCTTCCACTTCTCTCTCTTTTTATATATATAGTGATACCTCATACAACGTCCAAACTTGGTTCCACAAGTTTGGACTTTATACGGATTTGGACTTTGTATGAGGCATGCAAAATCCTAGCCGAGATGCCTCATACAATGTCCAAATCCTTGCCGCGATGCCTCATACAACGTCGTTTCCATAGAGATACATTGTACTGTAACAGCACAGACTTCAGGGCAAAGTCAAGGAAACAGACAGGAAACTGTCAGAACTTTAAGAAATCATTGTCTAAAGGCTAAAAACATTACAAAAATATGTCAAACAACCCTGATTGTCCAAGAACCTGAAGAATGCTGCAAAAATCCCAGGAATGCTTCTAAAAATTCTGACGGAAAAATTCAAAAAAATCAAAACCGTGCTCAAAACCACTCCTAAACACTCTTCGCCTCATGCAAAACCCACAAGAGCAATGCACGCATGTGTCCTGCCTTTTATACTGCCCAGGCACAATGCAACCTGGGAAAACCCCAATGCCTCATACAAAGTCGCATGACTTTGTATGAGGCAACTTTTTTCAAGGAATTAGGCGATGTTGTATGAATCCGATGTTGTATGAAGCGGACTTTGTATGAGGTATTACTGTACCTGGATTACAGTTGCCCAACCTGGATTATAGCATGCCAGAAACATAAACTATATCACCATGAAAAACATGTATTATTCTAACACACACAATGCTAAATTCTTTATTTTTTTACTAAAATACAAAAAAATCCCTACAAAAAACCAAAATATTACAATTCCAGAAAAGCAGACAAACAAAAATCTTAACAAAATTACATATAACTACTAAGTTCACCCACCACCAGTGGGACATTCTCAATATCATTTTATTTTTATATATATCCGCCCCCTCATTTCTTCTTCTTCTTGCATGTATAGGCCAGACATGAAACTGCAAAAATGAAGCCACCTTTTTTGTGAGTCCATTCTGCAGTTCCTTTCGCCTGACCTAGGGTGAGAAAGATTAGCTGGCAACACAAGGTTACCGTTACCATGACATGCTCGATTGTGGTTCAAAAATACCACAATCTTCGAGGAGGCTCTTTCTGTGTTCCCCGTCTCCTCATTCCAAAAAGATAAAACAGCTTGCTCTGGCTTTACTCTTTCACTAATGTACAATCTAAAAAAATTCCCCATATTTCTCTAAAACCAGTTTCTTTTTACTAATCCCTTTTTTAACCTTTAAATCACATATTAATAATAAATGCTTTATATATGTTTTGCTTCTGTCTTTTAATCATACCATAGTCCAAGGCTCTGAGATGTATTTCACTTAGTTTGAGCATAAATTTGGCACCATCTCTATTTCAAGTCTATCCTTTCCCATGGCATGCTTTCTTTAACAAAAACTTTTTAAATAATGACGGAGCATTTGGCTGTGTGACCAAAGTCACTGGCTGGCTGAAGAGGTGGCTCAATCTACAGTGACTTTCCCTCACTCTGCTTGGTGAAGGCTGGGCTTTTGTTATAACATGCTGAGACTTCCTATGTGTCATGTTCAGAGTGATGCCAGATAAAACGCTATTCCCTTTACTTTTTCCCTCTTTCTCCTACTGGCTCAATTAGTTTTTCTCTGGAGTGCCCATAGGGCAGGGGCTGCCAACTTCCATGTTGTTTCTGAGGCCCTGCTGTTTGCCAGCTGGCCTGTCCCCCTGTTACATTGGCAAAGTATCCATAGATCCTCTCTCAACATCCTCTTCACACACACAAAACGTAGCAGACACTGGGGCTATGTAATGCCTCAACAAACCGGATCAGGATTACAGAGCGAACCGAATGCATGCCAGTATGTAACACTCAGAGGCAGGATATGAGATGCAGGTTGGCAGGTCTAGAGTTTTGAGCAACTGTGTGTGTGTGTGTGTGTGTGTGTGTGTGTGTGTGTGTGTGCGTGTGTGCGTGTGTGCGTGTGTGCGTGTGCACGCACATATGTGTATGTGGACTTCTTTTTGGAAGTCTGAGAAAGAAAGAGCAAATCCAAAATCCCAACCGAGAAACACTCCAATTAGAAGTCAAACATTAAAAAACATATTGTGTTTTCAGAGGGTCTATGCAACAGATCCATCTCCATTTATTAGAAATGGGTCTGAGTTGCTTCAAGGTAGTTTGGCATAGCTCCTGCAAGCATATGGTTCAACCCACCTGCTTGCATCACCACCTAGATCTATTGGAGTTGTTCTGACAACTGGCTTCACCTTGTCCTCCATCTGTTGCCTCATCAGGGTGCATTGTGGGTTGCACGGCATGGGCCTTATCTTCGGATAGTGATGCATGATGGCTCTTGGCTTGTGCTTCATATCTGGGACTTGTTGCTGGGAGACATTGGCTCCTTTTTGGTTCCGGTTCTGCTGAGTGCCTTCTTTCAGGCTAGCTCCATACCTTATGTGACAGTGGAAAACAGCTTGATCATTTTGTTACCTACTCAGCATCATGGGGCAGCTTGTCTGTTCACAGGAAACTATGTGTCAGTGAAATGTGGCAATCGTTTTGCTCTGGCAAATATATGAATCATGAGGGGGAGTGACGTATCCTGAAACATCAAGAGATGTAGGCTAGAATCTTATCTCAATAGTGTAAGAACAATCGACAGGGCTGGAGTGGCTTAGTAGTTAAGACACTGAGCTTGACTACTAGAAGTTTGGCACGTCAGCAGTTTGAGACCAGAGTGCTGCATAACAGAGTGAGCTCCCATCACCTGTCACAGCTCCTGCCAACCTAGCAGCCTGAAAGCAAGACATTGCAAGTAGCTAAATAGGTACCACATCAGCAGGAAAGTTAACAGCATTCTGCATGCTCTGGTTGCTGAACTGTCAGCCTTCCAGTCATAACCCCTAAGCCACTGCAATCATCTTACAGAGATTTCTTACCTGTGAGTAATTTGCTTCCAAAAATTAGACCTTTTGTATATCCGCAAAAGGATTTCAGCCAGTGTTTCTAGTGGATTTGTTTTTATGTTATATCTAGATTACACGATAAACAATGTATTTTGGCTCTGTTGGCTACCTTAGCTTGGGTACCCAACTTGGTGTAATGAAAACAGTGATATACTACAACTAGTTTGAATCCCAAGGAAACACACTGTATGTATGGCACTGGTAATGCTACTCCCTAAATATTTCTCTTTCTTTACAATCCCTCTTGTGGTTACTATAAGCCGGTTTCAATTTGATGTCACATAATGCACACAGCTAGCTTGAACGGTTGTTCTTGAGTGGGGAAAGGGATGGTATTGGGTAAGCAGAAGGAAAGAAAAAGAGAGGTGGCTGAAAGATGGACCCTGTTTTAGTGTTATGAATTTTGTTGTCCTCCGCCTATGGATGATGGGGTCTCTGGCGAAATCAATTCTGAGTTTGTGTGTGATTTGCACCAGGAATTCTGAGTAGGAGAAAATATTTTCTAGAAAGCTTCTTTTCACAACCGCCCCCTCTTCTTCCCACTGTAAAACAACAAAATGGAGGAATACAGGCATTTAATGAATGGTTGTATTTTCAGTGAGAAGCTCTCTAGCCTTCAGCAGTTTATTCCATTCTTTCCTTCCCCTGTTGAGCCTAGAAAAGTCTTCCTTAGCCCCTTCTTTGACCAGTAGATGTCAGTGCCTCATAAGGAGCAAGATGCAAGCCTTTTACTCCTTGTGGGACTCTTTCAGTAGAAAACCTGAAACCACACTGCACTCGCCTTTCACCTGGTTTCAGATTTCATCAGGGAATGGAAAATTAATTGGTCAGTCTCACTACATTGTTGCTTGTCTTCTGGACAAATCTGAGGTAAGAGTTGTTGCATGCAATGGTCTGGAGGCTTGCATTGCAGAAAATTCCTGGGAACCAGACAGAGCTGGTATCTAAATTTTCTTACAAACTCCACCCTCAGTCTAATGAACTAAAGCTGTCTAACATTGTGAAAATGGTTAAGGTAAAGGTCACCCTTGCTTGAAACCCAGTCGTATCTGACTCTAAGGTTCAGTGCTCATCTTTGTTTATAGCCAAAGAGCCAGTGCTGTCTGCATCTGCAGATATTTCCATGGTCATGTGGCAGGCATGATTAGAGTGCACAGAATGCCATTTACCTTCCCGCAGAAGCGGTACCTGTTTATCTATTTGCAGTTTCTTGCAAAAGCTGGGACAGAGATGATTGCTCATTCCATCATGCAGCACTCAGGGCTAAATAATATTCCTATGTAGACTTTTCATATGGAAACCAGGACAAATGCTGGCAGAGCAACCAATTATATTATAATGCTTGTGAATATTCAGGACAGAAGCCTCGTTTTATTTCACTCATACAGATGTAAATCTTCACTCAATTTATTCTCTTAAGAGCAAGGAAAACAGTACAAAAGTTTGTGTCTTTTCACTCTTATGAAAAAGTGAAAAAAATTATAGCAGATGACAGTTTTTTCCAGCCATATGGCTCCAAATGTCAAAATGTCCTTTTTGTTGTTGTTCAGGATGAGGAATTTCCTAAATACATGCTGGATCAATAGCTTACCAAAATCTAGAAAGGTAGATTGTGCCCATATTTGTGCCCATATTTGTAGACACTGTTGAAATGGATCTAATAGTCCTTGAGTGATTTAAAGGCAGAGATGAGATCTGTCTGTGGGGCTTCCAAACTCACATGTTCTTCCACTATAAAGACCTTAGTTCTCCTGAAGGATTCAGTCTCAATCATGAAGCAAAACTCTTGTGACAGTGTCATGATAAACTGTGTTTTTTGCCAATGATCCATCTATGCTATTAACACTAATCTCCGAAAAGTAACTTAGTTGGATAGTAGCCAGCATGGCCATGAAATACACTAGATTGCCTTGAATCCTCTCAACCTGATTGATCTCACAGGACTGTTGTCAACCTAAATAGAAACGTCTCCCTGTCCTCCAGTTTGAGTGCTGTGAATGCCTGGAACAAAATTCATGCAGATTAAAAGGGGAATGTCTCCCAATTGTATAAAGGGATGGATCTTCACCCATTTTGGTGCCTTAACACAGGGTTTAGCAATCTATGGCCCACAGGCCAGATCTGGCCTGTGGCACCAAATCATCTGGCCCACTGCCTTCGCTCCCACCAGAAGCGGCGAAAACAGCACTTACACATTTACGGTTGTCATAAAAGTAAGTGCAGATGCAGCTATCATAAATACATTTACGACAGTTTACAGTGAAGGAAGGAGTGTGACCTGGCCCCTGACTTCAAAAGGTTGCCGACCCCTGCCTTAACAGATCAGTTTTCCCCTGCTGTGAAAGGTGGCAAGAGGCTTTTTGTGTTTCACTTTGCTGTAGAAATGATTGGGGTGTTGTTTTTTGTTCAAAAAGATTCATTTGCACAAAATGGTATCTTCCATTTGCAACTGTATTTGTTAAGATACAAAATTTTGTGCACTTTTTGCTAGTCTTTTCACTCTCATCTTCTTGTTCTGCCGTATCTGAAACCAAATATTGGCAATCCTTATGATGATCAACCATGAAGAGGGTCCTGAAAATATAATGCAATGGCCTTTCATTTGCCTCCTGCATCACAGCATAACACCTGTACCACTGATCCAGTTCTGCGAGTCACTTTCTGTTTCTGGACCTTTTTGGCACACAAAGTCCTCCTCAGCCTGAGGCCAGTAATGATGAAGCTGCTGCCTTCTGTCAAGATGGATTCAAGTGGGATTTAATCCATTTGGGAACCATCACCCTTCCCTGTGAACTTTGACACCCAAGCCATTAGTCCTCAGGGTTGTCAGGTTAGTTAACCGTGCATGATACTCAGTGTTGAGTCACTGGCAGTATGGTCTACTCTATTACCATAGCAGGATAACCTGACCAGACACTTTTCACTCTCATTGCAAGAGCAAAAAGAATTTCTGTGTTTGACCCTTCATTGTTCAACACGGTGTCTTGATGTGTAAAAATAGTAATTTTCATTAGCAGCAGGAAAGCTGTGACTGTTTATTTCACACTTATCCAATGCACACCCAGGCAATTCCTACAGTTCACAAGTTGCAATAGTGACCCAGCTGTTAAACAGGGAAAGCTTGTCTTCCACAGCTGTTCTTTGCATTGATGGATTGTCTATATCAATCTGTCCCTGGCAGTTCTTCTCCATGTTGGTCCAACATTTTTCTTGGGAAAATCTTCCCATCTGCGAAGTGGTCTTCCCCTAGGTCTTTTGCGATCTCTCGGACACCAATTCATTATTCTGGCGCTCCATCTATTGTCACTTGTGCATGACACATGGCCAGCCCACCTTAATGTGTTTGTCAGATATTCTGTTGCTATGTCTTTTAACAGTGATCTTCTCCTGATATCTTCATTTTCCACTTTATTGTGAAGTGAGTTTCCGAGCATTGATCGTTGTGGTTTTTTTTGCAATTGAGTAACACAATGAGTAACACAATCAGTATTTATTTATTTTTATTATTGTTTTTAGCAGTAACAACAACAAATAAAAGGATTGTTCACCGCCAAGGTTGGCAACCTGTAGAGTGCCCAGTGGATGTGCACATCCATTTCTGGAACATGGAAGCTGATGCCTGCTGCCACAGTCTCCACTCCACCAATTTTTCTCCTGAAAATAAGGAGTTTTTGATGCTCAATCCCCTTGTATAGAAGTTTGCAGTGTGATGAGCAAAGTACCAAGATGTCTCCAAACATGGTAGAAATGCCCCTAACCTGTAGTGAGCAGAAAGGAACTCCTTAGGTCAAAATGGTTATTGTTTTTAAATAAAATCATTTGGAGGAAGTGGAGGGGATATGACAGCAAGGTCATTGAGGGCCACATGCTGGGAGATAGATTGCCTGTTGCCTCCTACCCCAGTTTCTTTTGTTCCTGGGCAACTGGGGTCAGGAATAACTCTAAGGGGTGGGGGAAAGGCTGGGATCGATCAGAATCAGAAAGTGAAAAAGTTACATTTGGGGATTACAATATCTAGTTTTACTGTATGGGACCAAAGACAACAGGACAGCTGAAGGGTTGGCTTAACTCAGGTTTATTGCATGAGGACCGGGTGGAGCATGAGGTAATGGCGGTGATATATCTCTATATATACAGTAGGGTTTAACATTTGAATCTTGTAGCACGGTAGCTCATTGGCCGCTACCGGCGTGGCCTCGCCCAGGCACGCCTCTCTTCAGTAGTTCTTCTTTCCTGCTGCTGAATGCGGGGAAGGATTTCCCGCGGCTGTCCGTGATTGAGCAATGTGAACCATGTGAGACTGAACGCTCGCAGCTGCCCTCTATGGGCTGCTTGCTCGCGTTCCTTTACAGATGAGATATCTTGTAAATGGAGTGGTTACATTCTATCAGTACAGTGACATGCATACACAACATCCCTCCCCCCTAGGATGGGACGAAGTCCCGCAGCCAATGTGGCTTGCCGCACGTGCGCTTGGGGCGTGCTTGCGCCTGCCCTAGTACAGGAGAGCCTGTGATCCCTGACTCCGTGGGTGCTTGTCCTGCAATGGAAAACGGGGATTCATTAGTGGCTCTGTGGGGCGTCTGTGCCTGCCTTGCGCTGGGGGATGGGAATGGGATGAACAGCTGAGAAGTGAACCCCTGCCTGTTTCCCTCGGACCCCGGGGACCCTCCTATCGTGAACCGCGGGACCGATGAGGATGCCCTTGTGGTTCTGCTACCTTCTGTCCCCCGCTCGGAGGACCTTGAGACTGTGGCGGATGGACTCGCCATCGCCTCCTGTCTTGGGGGTGTCGGTCTCCGGGACATTGGCGCTATGTTGCACTCTAACTCACAGGGGCTACTGGGACTGGGAGTACCAGGGGCTGAACTGAAACCCCTCTTTTCGCTAGGACGGGTGGGGGACCACTCCGCTAACTCCCCCTGGTACTGTAAATCAAGGTCTAAGCTTCTTTGGGAATCTGTATTTTGGGGACGCTCCCGGGGGATGTGTGTGGGATCGGGGCTCTTCCTTTCCACCGCAAACTCCCGCAAAAGATCTCTGAGGATCGATTCCCTTTCCTCCCCCCTTGGTGGGGACCCATGTCCCCCTTTTTCTCCCCCTTGGGTTAAGCGGGTGGGGGAGTACCCTAACGCTGATTCATTGCTACTCTCGTCTTCGTCCTGCTTTCCGGGGACCCTACGCCTGAGTTGATCCGCGTGCCGCCTCCACAGGAGGCCTGTATTGGTCTCTACGCGGTATGAGACGGGGCCGGTTTGTTCTATCACAATGCCGGGCACCCAGGCTGGTCCCGCGCTGGCGTAGTTCCTGCAATGCACGGGGGCGCCTACGCTGAAACTCTTTGAGGAATCCATCTCTACATTTCGCCCTTTGTCTTCTACTCTGGTGGGGTCTAGTCTGGAGATTACCGTGGCCAGCTTCCTGCGCATTAGCAACTCCGCGGGGGAGTACCCTGACGCTAGTGGGGTGACCCTGTACCGTAGCAGGAATTGGCATAGTTGTAAATCAAGATCTCCGGGGCCCATGCGCCGCAGCGCGTCCTTAGTGGTGCGCACGAGGCGCTCTACTTGGCCGTTGGTGGCCGGGTGGAAAGGGGCGGAGGTGATGTGCCGAATGGCGTTGAGATCCATGAATGCCCTGAACTCGGCGGACGTGAAACAGCTAGCGTTATCGCTGACGAGGGTGTCGGGTAACCCGAACGTGGAAAAGACCCTCCGTAACTGTTTAATTGTTGTGGCCGAGGAGGTGCTCGAGACTGGAATGACCTCCAGCCACTTGGAGAACGCGTCCACCACAAGGAGGAAAAGTGTTCCCCTGAACGGGCCTGCAAAGTCTACGTGTACCCGGGACCAGGGCCCCCTTGCTGTGTCCCACTCCCTATGTGGCAAGCGAGCCTCTTCTGGCCTGGAGCTTTGGCACGCTTCGCAAGTGCCGACCATGTGCTCGATGTCGGCGTCTAGCTGGGGCCACCAAAAGTAACTGCGGGCTAGTGCCTTAGAGCGGACGATCCCGGGGTGGCTGACGTGCAGCAGTTTAAGCACCCTCGGCCGGAGGGACGTGGGGATCACTACCCGCTGTCCCCACAAAAGGCAACCCCTCTCTAAGGACAATTCTAATTTCTTTTTGAAAAATGTGTCGAATTCCGCTGCCGGAGAAGACACGGGCCACCCTTTCTGTACCCAGGAGCAAACTGTAGCTAACGTTTTGTCCTTACCGGTCGCTTTGGCGATGTCGGCCGGTACTACTGGAGGGGAGTCTAGGACCTCTATCATTAAGACCTGGTGGTCCCTCTCTTCCTCGCCCACGTGGCAGCAATCCCGGGGAATGGGGGACCTCGAGAGGGCATCCGCATGGCTGATCTCCTTCCCGGGCCGGTACACCAACGCGTGCTGATACGCGTTGAGAAAAATGGCCCACCTGAGCATTCTCGGGGACAGGATTTGGGGTGTGGGCTTATCTGCGGTGAAAATGCCTAGCAGGGGCTTATGGTCAGTCACTATGGTGAAGGGGCGGCCATACACAAAATCATGAAATTTCTTGGTCCCCGCGATTATCGCTAGTGCTTCCCTGTCTGTCTGGGCGTAGTTTCTCTCCGCTTGGGACAAGGACCTAGAGTAGAACGCTATCGGGGCCTCCCTCCCGTTCTCCAGCACGTGGCATAACACCGCCCCCACCCCCACCGGGGATGCATCGCATATCAGGACCACTGGGCGTTTGGGATTGAAGTGGGTCAGTACAGCATCTGATGCCAGGAGTCGCTTCAGGTCATTGAAAGCCTTCTCATGGTCGTCGCCCCACTTCCATGCCTCGTCCTTTTTTAACAATTTGTGTAGCGGTTCCGCCACGGCTGCCTTCCGAGGAAGGAAGGAGTGGTAGAAGTTGAGCAGCCCAAGGAACGACTGCAGCTCGGGCTTGGAGGTGGGGCGAGGGGCCTTTTTGATGGCGGCCACCTTGGATTGGGAAGGCCTTATTCCCTCGGGAGTAATGCGGAACCCTAGGAACTCGACCTCGGTTGCGAAGAAGACGCATTTGTCCTTTCGCAACCGCAACCCCGCCTTTTCGAATTTTTCCAGGACCTTTCCCAACCTTTCTGCCAATTCGGCCCGGCTCCCCCCTGTAATCAATACGTCATCAAAGTAGGGTAACACCCCCTCTAGCCCCTTCAGGAGGCGTTCCACGAGTGACTGGAAAATCCCGGGCGCCGAATTCACGCCGAATTGGAGGCGCGATACCTGGAACGCCCCTTTGTGGGTGACTATGGTCTGCGCAGCAGCTGCGGCGGGGGTGACCGGGAGTTGCTGGTAGGCTTGGGCCAGGTCGAGTTTAGCAAAACACCTCCCCCCGTGCAACCTGGCCAACAAGTGGCTGACTACCGGCACCGGATACGCATTGGGGCGGATCGCCTTATTGATGGTGCACTTGTAATCAGCGCATATGCGGACCTCCCCGTTGGCCTTGAGCGCCGTTACAATTGGAGTTTCCCACTCCGCAGAATCAACAGGAACAAGAATCCCCTGGCCCACCAATTTGTCCAACTCCGCCTCTATTTTGTCCTTTAGTGCGAAAGGCACTCTGCGCGGTTTAAGTCTGATTGGACGTACTCCAGGGTCCAGGTCGAAAGTCACTGGGGGGCCCTTGAATTTTCCGAGTCCCTTTTTGAAAACCTCGGGGTGCACATCGCACACGCTCTGTATTGGATCAGTCCCGGCGGCGTGTACTCCCACGGCGTGCACCCCCCCCCCCGATGAACAACCCCAGGGGCTGGAACCATTGAGTCCCGAGGAGGCTGCATTTACCTCCTTTGAGGACGACTAGGGGAAGCGTTGCGGCGCGTTTTTTGAACTGGACCTGGAATCTCCCAACCCCCAACACCGGGATGCGGTTCCCTTGCACGTCCTTCAGCGTGGCCTTCAACGCTTTGAGCTTGGGCCGCACGTGGGGGGCTATCTTTAGGAACTCTCCCTGGGAGATGATAGAGTAAGAAGAGCCCGAGTCCACCTCCATCCTAACAGGGGCCCCTTGTATTACTACCTCAAAGAAGTATCGGGGGTGCTCCGTGGATACGCTGAAAACCGGAGCGTCGTCCTCGCTGTCGTCGGAGATGCGTCCGACGCCGTCCCGCTTCCTCGTGGTCCGGGTGCCGTGGTCCTTGGGCCTCGTGGTGCGGTCCTGCCTCGCCGAGCGGTCTGGGGAACTCCTCTTGGCCTCGCGCCGCTTCCGGCAGACCTTGGCGATGTGCCCGCGCCGGCCGCAGTTGTGGCACTCGGCCTTGCGGAACGGGCATTTGGCGCGGGCGTGGGCGGCGCCGCAGCCGTCGCAGCGTCGGCCATCCTTCTGGACCCGCCGGACGTCCTCGTCGTCGCCGCTCTCCGTGGACGAGTTCGAAACCCGCCGGGCCGCGCGCACCGAGCTCTCTGCCTTGGCGGTTTTTGGTCGCCAGTCCTGGAGCTCTTGCACGCCGGCCGTCGTGGCTTCCGCGGCCTGCGCCGTGTCGAGGACCTGTTGCCACGTGGGAGGCGGCTCCTGTTTCATCAGCGCGCGCTGGGTCTCGGTGTCCCTCAGGCCGCAGAGCAGGCAGTCGCGGAGGGTGACTTCTGGGGTCTCCCACTTGCAGGGGCCGGCGGCCAGCCGCAGGGCCGCGGGGAACTCGGCGACCGATTCCCCGGGTGCTTGGACTCGCCTCCAGAACGCGCTCCGAGCGGGGAACATCGCTATCGCAGGCCGGAGGTGGGCGCGCAACACAGCCAGAAGCTCTTTGGCTTTGAAGTCGCTCACCCTCCTCGGCGCGATCAGGTCGACCAGGGTCCTCTTTGTCTCGTGTCCGAGTATGCGGACGAAGATGGCCCTCTTCTTGTCCTCATCTGAGACTTCGAGCTCCACCAGCGCTCCATTGAAGTCTATCTCAAACAGCTCCAAGTCTCCCGGCTTTCTAATCTCGTAGCCGGCGCATGTCTTGGTCCCGTGGGCAGCCATATCCCACCTTCGTCGCCAGTTTACTGTATGGGACCAAAGACAACAGGACAGCTGAAGGGTTGGCTTAACTCAGGTTTATTGCATGAGGACCGGGTGGAGCATGAGGTAATGGCGGTGATATATCTCTATATATACAGTAGGGTTTAACATTTGAATCTTGTAGCACGGTAGCTCATTGGCCGCTACCGGCGTGGCCTCGCCCAGGCACGCCTCTCTTCAGTAGTTCTTCTTTCCTGCTGCTGAATGCGGGGAAGGATTTCCCGCGGCTGTCCGTGATTGAGCAATGTGAACCATGTGAGACTGAACGCTCGCAGCTGCCCTCTATGGGCTGCTTGCTCGCGTTCCTTTACAGCTGAGATACCTTGTAAATGGAGTGGTTACATTCTATCAGTACAGTGACATGCATACACAACACTAGTCCAATAGCCTTGCTTTTCTAAACTGTGATCAAGATATGGAAGAGTGATCTTAAAACACTGGAGGATGGCGAGGGGGCAGATGTGGTGGATTTAAGCAACTGAATCAGGAAAGGTGGCCTCCTCTTTCTGGAGGTGACATATTGCCCTTTTTTGTTCTCTTTCCATAGGAACAATTCATCTTTATTCATCAGTGTGTACAATTAATGTGGCTAAAGAAGAAACAGCAGTTCTGCATCAGTGATGTCATATATGAGAATGTCAGCAAGTCATAATTCCATGTCACGGGAGGGTAAGTTAGAAAAGTTCACTTGGCTGCTGTACTTGGTATCCACAACAGTGCTACTCCTGCAGGAGCAGCTGCTGTCATAAATATTAATGCAGGACCATTGATTGAGGGCAACAGAGCCCATAGTCAAATACTCTGAGCCAGGTAACATGCATCCATTGGATTTTCCAAAGCTAATCCCAGGTGTGAGAAGCATACCTGTGCTTCCTAAGCAGGGAACCAACACCAGAGCTGTCCTTTCAAGAACTGTTTTGAAAAACTTTCTATAGAGCTTGAGATATAACCATCAGGTTGAACTGGGGTTCATTCACCCTGCATTTCCACCTGTGATATGGTGAGCTAGCAAAGTAAAGTAATCACACTTATATACCACCCATAGTGCTGGCCAGTTCACAAGTTACTCAGCATTTTGTCCCCAATGTGCTGGGTACTTACTGCTTTTCTAACTGGGCTTCACATGTTCATGAGCACACAGATTAATCCAGGCCATTTCATTTTCTTTTAATGGCCAGTATTGTGTTCATGGCAGCATAACAAAGCAAGGGTGTCCAAACCTTTTGAGCCAGGGACCTGACCACGGCCCTGGAACAGCTGAGCGGGCCAGACCACGCCCGGCACAGTGTGTCTTTGTGCATGCACATCTATATTCACTTCCTGGCTCAGTGCGGATGCTTCTGCGCATGTGTGAAAGCATCCATATTCACTTCCTGGTTCAGCACGGGCACTTCTGCGCATGCACGAGCACATCCATGCCAAACTAGGAAGTGAATACAGATGTGTCCACACATGCAGAAGTGTCCATATTCACTTCCTGGTTTGGTGAGGGAGTTGTGGGCCTGATGGAATGGCTTTGGGGGGCATATCCGGCCCATGGGCTGTATTTTGGGCATATCTGACATAAAGTGACACTGGCGCTGGGCATTATGATCAGCAATAAGGGATTGCGGTCAGCAATTGAATGATTGGTTGTGCGTTCCCAGCATGACTGACTGTGCAATGTGCCAGCAGAAGTGCTTCCACTGGTAGCACTTCCACCTCAGTGCTAGTGAAGCTATTATAGATGCCACCTTGACTTGAGTGTTTATGATAAGGTAAGTCACTTTTATTTTAGTGTCAGTGTGTCAGTGACAAGAGGTTAGATTTGTTTATCGAATGGCAGATTACTGTATCTTTCTAGCATTTCAAACAGGTGACATGTATCAAAGTGTTTGAAATCTGCACATTTATTTTTTAAGCCAGTGCATTGGTTAGAATTTAAATGATTGATGAACTCAAAGGAATCTCATTGAGAGCCATTTTTAACAATAGCCAGTCGATTGTTCATGTATTTACTATTTCTGCCACTCCTTTCTTTTCTTTTCTTATTTGCAGGTGGAAGGATGAAATGTCCCCATCTTCCTTTCCTTCAGATTTTAATTCTCTGTCTTGTTTTGTTTCATTAATTGCCTCCTGGTTTGCCATTGACAGCAGCTGTTTTGCAGTGCTTGGACAAACAGACAGCAACTAAAGATATTTTACATCTGGAAGCTTTGGGAAGACATAGCCTTAAAGAACCTGCAGTGTCTTGTTTGGACTCTACTTAATGGACCTTTTTAAAAACATTAATAATACCAGACCAAAATTAACTTGGTGACACAAACAGTCTAAGGGTGTGCTATCGAAAGAACTTTTCCCCTACATTATCTTCATTCTTACTTCTTAATTTTTTTAATATGCAGGTTGAGCTTCATGGTTATGGAAAGTGCAATATTTAATCTGGATAGCAATGAGTTTTCTCCATGTACCTCCGGTGAGATTTATAAAAGTTGGGAATGGGCAAAGTTAACGGTGAATAATACCTCATTTGTATGCTGGTTCAAAACATCTGCTTCTGACCCTGAGTTTGAAAGTTGACTGCTGTTGGCTCAAGATGTGTTGTGAACATTTGACAAAGTTCTGAGAAGAATCCAAGAGTTCTGTGCAAGAGTGTCAACTTGTATCTGTTCCACCAGCCCATGATAGGACAAGAAAGATGGTGCTGGATTTGGAGTGGAATTACAGAGGGACTCAATGTGTTGTTTGTTGACACTACTTCTGGGAATGAACACCGTCACCATACCTGCTGAGATGCCCAAACAAGCCTTTGCTGCTGTCTATGCTTTTTGCATTTGTTGGTAATTTGCACCCCATCCCCACAACTTTGGTGTATTTATCCTGTTTTGTTTTCTTTGCAATTTGTTCATGTTGTGGGGAAGATAGAACAATGACAAGTCCATCTTTGTGGCATTGTCAGGCTGTGAACTGTTAGATGCAGAAAAGGAGAATGCCAAGAACATATGAGTGGCTTTTGTGCCTAGTGGTGTAGCCCTGTCAAAGATACCACGCTGGCTACGATCTATTCCAATACCTTTTCTTCTGGAGAAGTTAATGTAATTAGCCATGTTCCCTCTCTACTTCAGTTTGTGTATTAATTCCATGTGTTCTTATGTTGGGATGCAGATGCCGTCAATGTAGGCATTTTCAGTGACCTCCTCCACTGTCCAGTTTGATTTCCATATTACACGAATCATCTAAATCAAGTGGTACTTGATATATGGCAAACAGTAGCACACCAAAAGGGAAAGTGAACATGCTGGATTCACACTCATGATGCAATCCAAGGTTGCCAATGTTTCTGTGAAGGTGGAAGTGTGTAGTAGGTGCTAAAATGCTAGATGAGACCTGGGGAAACTTTGGTTAAAGTCTGTACTTAATCACAAAGCTTCTAGGCCAGCCATGGCCTGATGTGACTCATAGGATTGTTGTGAGGATAAAATGGGCAAGATGATGTCTGTATGTACATGCATGCTCTCCCTTGACTGTTGTCCACATTGGTTAGGATCTTTGGAAGCTCTGTTATATTGAGTCAAACTCAGCTTAGCATTATCAATAGAGTCAGATCATCTAAGTTACACTGAGGAAGCTTATCATGAGAAAAGGTAATGTGGTTCCCCCAGGCTGAAACTGAAGCAGATTTTTAGCTATTTCATTTTCCTATTATTTATTTTTTACAGCTAGCAATGGGAAGTTCTTTTTGTACAATGTTTCGCCTCCTCAGCCAAAATAGGTTATGAGGTGGTTTTGTGTATTGTGCACCTTGACCAGCAATCTTTGTGCCAAAATCCATCACCTTTACACACTAGCTTCGGCTTTGTTTTCTTCATCTTTCTTTCCTTTCATCTTACAAAGCTTCAGTAAATCAATACGTTACTGTACTGTGATGATGATGTACGTATCAGACATTAGAACAAGTTATTGAGCAGACAGCCTATTTAATGATCATACCATGTTCTCCTGTTAAATATGTGATACCATAGCAGGAACAAAGCACATTTGGTTTTTACATTTGACCCTTTTTATTTAACCATTGAGAAGGCATAGGGAAAGTAAAATTCATATCCCCAATTGGCTTCTGACCCCCAGTTTGTAGTGGCTATTGGATACCTTGCCTTAGTGTCTTGCTCCACTGCCAGTGCCTTATTTCACCTCCCTGACTCACCCACTTTTGTCCTACCACCCAACATGTTGCCACTTTCTTGTTGCTCTTCCCTAGCATGTCTTGGTATAGAGTTGGTGTGCCAAACATGGCCAACAATATTCTTTTTGGAAGAGATTGCAGGAGGGGAGTCAGGAAGGTGATGTAAGTCATTGCAGTCAATGGAGAGAAGGGAGAGGAGACAGGAGATGGGATAGAAGAGGACAGTGATGCTCCTCCCACATCAAATGGTGGGATGGTTCATGCCACTACTCATCAATTGACTAGTCAGGAAAACAAGATGGTGTCTTAAATCCTACCACCTGCCTTCCAGAGTACACTGCTCCAGTGTGGAGCACATCTGCACACATGAAACAAGTTCACATATTTTGATATTGAAACAATGTGCATAATGACAGAATGCCTCAAACCTACACTAGTTGAGAAACTATATCTTATTGGTATCGCTCCACCTAAAATAAGGAGAGAAGTAGCAGCGGACACTGAGAAAACTAAGCAAGAAAATAACTCAACATCCTCTGAATGAATATGAGCCTCAAGTCCGCCGGCTCAGACCCAGGAATAACTTTATGAGGGTACACAAGAGCAACATCTAATTAGAAGATGGAGGAAGGAGCTCAATGAACAAAGAATAACATTAAAGGAGGATACGGCTGAGGAACATGTTCTCCTCTATGTCACTTGAAGAACCCTGAACAGGCTGAGGGGTGGAGTGCCTAAATGTAAGACCAACATTCCCAAGTGGGGGCTGCTGGTAGACACTCATTGATGATTACAGCTTCCAGAAGCCCTGCCACAAGTTGGGGAATGATTGCAGCCAGAATCCCACAACATTGGGACACAACACAGAGTCCCATCCCTTTGACATAGATCCCAAGTTGTAATGAAAATGACCACAGTCAGGCTTTTGGGAGAAGAGTTTGGGCCAGACTCTGCATACCTCTTCTATGTTGCTGGACCTGTTGTGATTTTGTCTCCCCTTTTGGTGCAGTCTTCACAGCTGCCTTGCTCACAGTATCAAGCTAAGGGCAGGCAGGTCTACTTTCTCTTTGCTGTCCCTACAATTCACTTGTCGGCTCATGTCAGAACCAGCACCAGGACATAAATCAAGGTTCAGCTGCCACAAAGGGTTTCAGGAGAGCTCAAAGTCTTGACCTCACTCCCAGTCTGTTCTTCCTCTTCCATACTTAACACAGTGATACAGCTCAGGGAAGTTTACATATGCAAACAAGTTGTTAGCAAACATAGGTATAAACTGGAGACCTGATACTATTGATGGGATGTTCAATCCAACATGCATTTTCACCTAGCAGAATGAGCCATCCGTAAACAGCATGGCTAGGGTTATGTCAAAGATAGCTTTTGTTTGCATAGTTAAGTTGGAAGATGTACAGTGCAAACCACATGCCAGAAGTAAGTCCCTGTAACTGAAATTTAAGTGCATGCAAGACTGTAACTCAATTCCCTAGGTGGTTGGTTCTTCTCTCTTTTTTATAGGAAGATGCCCCCCTTTCCATATTGGGCACAAAATAATTTCTCTCTGGAGTCATGTAAGCATACAAGCTCTTTTCTTGACTCCAAAAGCCGATGATATAGCTCTATATCAGTGAGAGCTGATTTGTTTTCAATTTTTAAAACATGGCTAAATTCCTATTTAAACTAAAGCATATGCTGAGTCTGAGTCCATTTTGGAAAGGTGAGGGGGGAACCTCTCAGGCCAGACAGTTTGCTCTTAAATCCAGAACATTTGCATGATTGATAGTTTGCAGCCACTCATCTCTGTGCATTTGGGCCTTTGAACACAAATTGGCTTTAGAAAAATTAAGCTACTATGGTCTTATTGCCAGCCATTTGGCCGCGGCAGCTGGGGAAATGGTGAATTGTGCATGCTTGATTAAGCCAAGGGGCGCTTTGCACAGAATATCTTGTCACCAAGCCACATGTTTACATTTCTTAGCAAACATTGAAAATGAAATAAGGGGACCAAGTTGCTAAACTGTTAACTGAAAGCTAATCATCATTAACTCCTTGGTTCGGGATTTGGGCTACCCCAAATTTTGTTCAGTTGCAAAATTTCATTCCTTCTCTGATGGACACAGATCTTAAAAGTCAGCTCTGGGAAAGTCTGGGCAAATAGAGGTTCCAACTCTTCTAGTTTTGCTCAAAGCACAAACCCAGGACAGTACAACCAAATAACTGTAATTTGAAGACAAAACTCATAGATCTTTCATCAGGGTAATGTTTTGGGTTGTTTGTCACAACCAAATGACTGGAGAAATATGGTCAGATTGAATTGTTTTAAGATCCATGGAAGGGCGGAAGTACATCTTTCCCCAATTATGTTGATTTTTGTTTTGTTGAAACTGTTCTGAGTTTTTCAGCATTGTGTATTAAAAGTATTTCTGTGTTAGGCTTAGTTTATTTGGGATTGTAGAGTACAGAATCTGAACTGGGAGACAAAGCTGTGTGAACATGAATGGCAGTGGCTGGGGGTGGGGGTGGGGAGAGACACTGATCAAAGCAGAGAAAAGTGTATTTTGGCTATTTCATTTGCTGGGTTGTGTGTGTGTGTGTGTGTTGGTCACTGTACACTAATTTGCAAAGCTCACAAATATGACAAAAACAATTTTTGAAATGGTAGCTTCAAGCATATCAGATACAATCAATGTGTTTCCGCTGTAGAAGTTCCCAATGTCTTTTTGTCATTTTCTTTGTGCACATGAGAGAGAGAGAGAGAAAGAGAGATGGGCATTAACTTTGGGAAGAAAGGAGGAGATTTACAAGGGAAATAGGAGGAGAGGCTGAAGTTGAAGGGACGGATAAATAGCTGCTGTAATTTAGGGAAAGGGATAGAAGCCCTGGTGTCACAGTGGTTAAACCGCTGTACAAAAGGTTGTAAGTTTGATCCTGACCAGGGCTCAAGGTTCACTCATCTTTCCAAGGTTGGTAAAATGAGGACCCAGCATGTTGGGAGCAAAATGCTAATTAACTTGTGAACCGCCCAGAGAGTGCACTAAGTGCTATGGGAGTGGTATATAAGTGTGATTGCTTTGCTTGCCTTGATAGGTGAGTATTGGTAGCAAATTGTCTCAAAAAACAACAAAAACAGCTTCTTCTGCATATATTTTCAACTGTCCTTTGCCTCTCAGAACAGCCAAGATGCTTGCAATTTTATCTATCTATCTGTCTAGATAGATAGATAGATAGATAGATAGATAGATAGATAGATAGATAGAAAGATAGAAAGATAGATAAAAATGAGATCACATTAATTCCAACCCCCAAACATGACCTAAACATTGCACAAGAAAACTTCTGGCCACAGAATTCAAGGTACAACCCCATGAAATGTATTCCAGTTCACAAGTTTTGCAAAGCTATGATTCAATCGCTTGATCTAAGATGATTGCATTTTGTTTAGTAGTGTATGCAAAAAGTGAGCTCAGCTGGGTGGCAAGAACAGCAAAACTGTATGGGTGTGCACAATTGTGTATGTGAAAGAACATGGATCATGGGATGTGTATACCAGCACCTCACTCATATGTACCGTGTGCATTATGTGCTGTCAAGTCAAAAAAGATTTATAGCTACCCTAACAGGACTTGAAAGGTAAGTGAGACATTTCAGGAGTAGTTTCACCAATTCTACCTGACTCCATGAGTTTCCATGGCCAAGCAGGGATTCAGATCTCAGTGTTCTGAGTCCTGGTCTGTCATACTACCCACTACACTAAATTTTGTACCGTGCTGCAAATTTCCCCAACTACATATAATAAACTGCCAGTCAAAATGACCAGAGCATCTTAGAGTAAGCTCTCATCTTCACTCTGTGATCTTTGAGTTTCGAGGAGTGGTACTCCACTTCCTAACCTTTGTTGAGTCCAACCCTTCGCGATCCCATGAGCCACAGCATGCCTGGCTCCTTTATCATCCTTCATTGTCCGCCCAGATCTATGGACACTGTGTCAGCAATGCCATCTAGCCATCTCATCCACTGCCACCCCTTCTCCTTTTGCCTACAATCTTTCCCAGCATTAGGGCCTTCTCAAGTGAGTCCTCTCTTCTCATTTGGTGGCCAAAGTACTTGAGCTTCAGCTTCAGTATCTGTCCTTCCAAGGAGCAGTCAGGGTTGATTTCCTTTAGGATTGACTGATTTGATCTTGCAGTCCAGGGGGCTCTCAAGAGTCTTCTCCAGCACCACAGTTCAAAGGCCCCAATTCTTCTGTGCTCAGCCTTTCTTATGGTATAGCTCTCACAGCCATACATTACTAATTGGAAGACCATTGCTTTAACTATGTGGACCTTAGACTCATTAAGCATGTAGGACAGAAAATTGCTGTCTGTGAATTGTGCCTAAAAGCCCTGCTGGATGAGTTCAAAGGCCATTCTAACTCCATACAGTAGACCCTCACATAACGACGTTACTTGGTTCCCCAAGTAGCATTGCTAAGCGATTTTTGTTGTTATGCAGGTTTCTATGGAGTTTCCCGCATAACGCCGTTTTTAGCAGATAATGACAGTTATTTTAGTGTCATTGTCCGGACAACGACACTAAAAACGTTGTTATGCGGAGGAACACGTGGTGCATAATGGCGCATTGTTAAGCGAAAATGATGCTATCCAAACGTGTTATGTGAGGGTTGACTAATTTGTTCCCGTAGTAGTTTATGGGAAGTGCAGGAGCAAAGATGGGAACAACTCTACTATTCACTGAGGGCCATAGTGCTTCTGATATTGGGGATGATACTTGACTAGTAGCTGGTCACTGATTCCATAAGGCAGGGGTGACCAAACTACAGTGGGGAGAGGGTATCGTGGGTCAGATGAATTGGTGTCAGGGCCAGATCTGGCCCCTGGGATGTTGTGACCAGCTCCCTGAACCACGTGACCAGCCCATGGCCCAAAAGGTTTGGGCACCCCTGCCATAAGGCTTTAATGGTGCTTCCCTCCAGTGTTGGATCATGGTGCCTTCTCTTTAGCAATGGCGTAAATCTGGTAGAAAAGATGGTCATCAATGATATCCCCTCCTGAAGTCCAAAAATACAAATGGCTGAATTGGCCAATATAAACTACTGAACGTTTTTACGGTGATTGTGAGCCGCCTTGAAGTTGCTTTGGCGAGGGGGCGGCAATAGAAATCCAAATAAATAAATAAACTAATGAAGAACAGGTATTTCATAAACTTAAAAGCTTTTAAATTGCCCATTTAGGCTAAAATACACTCAAATCCTTCACATGACATCTGTGAAGAACCGCAAGTTCTTCAGTGGTGATCCAAATCCTGTTGCTTAGTATATGAAAACTCCTATCTGGCAAATAAGGAGTCCCTGCGAAGCGCAGTAGAGACTTTATTTGCCAGATGGGAATGGAACAAAATTTACGCACTTTCTTAACTTAAGCAACAGAATCTTAGCCAATACTGTCTATTGTGCCTGAGAAAATCTATTTCTCTCTCCCAACGTAACTTTTAAAAACTGAAGCTAGAAAAACTCAAAGGAAGGTGTAGATGATGCTATAGTCATGCTGCGCAGAAAGTCCTGCACCTTTGATCCTGTTATTCCTGTTTCCGCAACATTCCTGCCCTACAAAGACACCTAAAGTGCCACACTGTGAAGTGTAAAGTTGTAAAGTCACACATTGTAAAGTGTGTCAGCCCCCTTCCTATTTCCCCTGACAGAAAAATAATGACTAGCCTTTTCTGCCAAGCTATTTTAAACACAGTGCTTGCCTTCCGCTGGCTGTACTGCTTGCAATATTGTTTTACAGCAGAAAAATGCTAGGCTTTTAACGCAAATCACATTCATTTACCTTATGCAGCTTTAATGGGCTATTTTCTATTTTGCATGAAAAGCAACACGGACATAAATAGAATACAATGCAAGTAAGCCCAAATGTATGGCAATAATAGAGCACTGTGGTTGTTGTCTAATGGCTTTCTATGCCAGAAATCTGGGAGCAGGTCCCATGCTAGAAGAGGAGTCTTCCTGTATGGGTCTCCTAGGCCACAGTACAGTCTGAGACCCTCATCCCATGACCCAGAAGATGCACATTCCCAACATTCTATTACAGGAGTTCTCAACCTTTTAAAGCCGGGGGCCGGGTCACGCTCCCTCAGACAGCTTTGGGAGCTGGATGTCCATTTTGCCCTTCCTCCACCACATGGCACTTCCTGGTGTGGTGGAAACGGTGGGGGGCCACATGAAATGGTGCTACATCCGGCCCACAGGCCTCAGGTTGAGAATCCCTGATCTATCACATATACTCAGGAAATTATTCTGGACTACTACTCTTCTTCATCTTATGCAAGATGACACAATTTTTTTTGCCTAGTAAAATTTGGCCTAGCAGCTTGTCCATTATTTTTTTAAAAATCTACATGGTCATGTGCAGTGATGCACTGCAAAAACATTTACTACCCCCACCATAGGTGTGGCTAACTCTGTGGACCACGCCCACTTGGCCTCCCTACGCCATGGCTTGGGGTAGCGAAGTGGGCATGGCCAGCCAAGTGGACATAGCCTGGGGGAATTTCTGCTACCGGTGCCTGGGCACCTGTGAGCACCTATAGCAGCTCAACACTGGTCATGTGGCAGGTATGACTAGATGCTGGAGTGCATGGAACACTGTTACCTTTCCCGCTGAAGCGGTAACTACTTAACTACTTGCAGTTTCTTGCTTTCTAACTTGCAGTGCAAGTTCTAACTGCTAGGTTGGCAGGAGCTGGGACAGATGGCGGGAGCTCACTCTGTCATGCAGCACTCAGGACTTGAACTGCTGACCTGCTGCCAACTCTTCAGTTGTCAAGCTCTGCATCTTAACCACTAAGCCACTGCACCACCACCACCACCCATGAAGACTTCTTAGCATATTACAACATGGAAAAGACACAGCAAATCAAGTGGGAGGTCAACTGAACCAGTTAGGATCAGTTGAGAAACATTTGGCCAGGTACAACTAAACTCAGTACAGTGTTTTCCTCCGGCTGAAGAAAACTAGATGATAGGTGGTTTTTGAAAGTGTTAATAAAAAGCAAATAGCCTTTGTTAAAGGAACTAGGTTTTTAATGAGCTGTTTTGTGGAAGCCCAATGTGGAGTTCATGCTCCTTCTCTGAATCAGTAGAGATGTTATGAAATACATACCTTTCATAGAGTAACCAACCAATTTCATTCCTGGACTCACAATTTGAAAATCACCTACAGTTTCAGTTCTATATTTTGCCTCAGTACACATTTATACCAAGATCAGGGGATAAGCAGTTTGGAGGAAACCCTATAAAACATATTTATTAAAGTCCAGTTTAAGTATTACGCTACCAGCAACACAAAAGCACCAGTTCTGATTACATCTTCCGTCAGCAAATCCCACAGATTAACACTAATCATTGGGAATGTATAAACATCTGTCTCCCTTTGTCTCTGCCATGTTACCATCCAACCTTCAATTTTCAGTGAGCAAGTGTCACAGCCATGCACAGCCATCCTTGATTATGTTGTTGTCATTATGTGGAATCAACTCAGGACTAATTTATAGTGACCATAATAGAGTTTTTAAGGGGAGGCATTTAAGAGTGTTTTTTCCAGAGCTGGGGAGTTGACTGCAGGTCTCCTGACCCCTAGCCCATTACTCTATACTAGTGGTGGTAAACCTATGGCATGCATGCCAGAGGAGGCACTAAGAGCCCTCTCTGTTGGCACATGCGCCATTGCCCCAGCACAGAGATTGCCCCACCCCTCGACCCAGCAGCCCAATGGGAGCAGTTCCTCCTTCCCCAGCACAGTGTTTGCCCCATCCCCTTGCCCAGCAGCCCAATGGGACCACTTCCTCCCTCTCCCCCATCACAGAGTTCAATCCGACGCTCTGTTTGGGCACTCAGTCACTAAAAGGTTCGCCATCACTGCTCTTTACACTACACCATGCTGGGTACCCCATCCTGGATTATACCACTTGTCTCTTTTGTAATGCTTGAGTTGTAAGGACAAGTGAAGAGTTGCAGTGGATCAGAACCAAGCTACCTGCTCCAGAACCCTTTCCAATACAGTATTGGCCAATTGCTTGTGAAAGCCCACAAATAGGATGCAAATACAACAGCAATGCATCCTACTTATCCTCCCCAACACAACTGCTTCCCCCATCCCATTCTTATTCCCCTTTCAAAGCTGTCCAATTTGGTGAACATCACTACATCTTCTGCCAGCAAATGCCATAGTATTGTTACATTTGGTGGATATCTTCTTTTTTCTTCTGTCTTAAATCTCAAAGCATTCAGTTTCTGTGAATTCAGCAATCCTTGGGTTCTAAGTATTCTGAAGAAAGGAAAAAAGCTTCTTCTCATCAACCTTCTCTACACCATGCAAAGTTTTCTACCCTTCTCTAATATTTCTTCTTACCTTCTATCTCAGTTACACAACCAAAAATGTTGTGTGTTTTTTTTGGGCATACTGTAGGCTTCTATAAAGCAGTATGATTTGGGATGTATTTTTTTAAAAAAAAATGTCTTCCTTAATCTCAAAACTACACCAGGTGAGAAAATGTATCCTCTTGTTCTTATCAATAGTGGATGCTGGGAGAACTAAGCAAGAGAATGACCCTCAACATCCTCTGAACAGATATGTGTCTCAAGTCTGCTGACTCAAATTCAGCAATACACTTATGGCAAGAACAAATGTTCTTGAGGGTACGCAAGAGCAAAACCAAATTAGAAGATGGAGGAAGGAGCTCACTGGACAAGGAACATTAAAGGAAGATATGGCCATGGAACTCAACCTTCCATATGTCACTAGGAAGATCCTGAATAGGCTGAGGGTGGGAGTCCCTAAATATTTTATTTTATTTTAATTTAATATTTCAACTTGTTCGCCGCCCACTCAGGAAAGCCTGACTCAGGGCGGCTTACATAAATATAAGACCAACATGCTCATGTGGGGGCTGCTGGTGGATAACAACATGCTGTGTGAATGTGGAGAGATACAAAATCCGGCTCATTTGCTGGTCTGCTGATTACTACCAGAAATATGTACCAATGAGGATTTAAGTTTGGCCAAAGCCAAAAAGGTGGCTTCATCTTGGCAGTTTAAAGTCTGACCAAGACACAAAAGAAGAACTCCAAATTGAATCTGCTAGACTGAGGCATGCAGATTTGTGGGGGGTTTGGACTACATCACCAATTACCTCAGACACCGTAGGGCAGTGGTGGTGAACGTATGACATGTGTGCCAGAGTTGCATTCAGAGCCCTCTCTGTGGGCACCCATGTAGTTGCCCCAGCACAGAGTTCATCCTGCCCCTCTGCCCAGCAGTCCAATGGGAGCTCTTCCTTCCTCCCCTGTTGCTGTGTTGGCACTTTGTGATAAATAAGTTGGTTTGGGGTTGCAGTTTGGGCACTTGGTCTCTAAAAGGTTTGCCATCAACGGTGTTGGGAATTCTGTAGTCCAAAACCACACATCTGCACACATCTAATATTTGCTATTGTTTTTTAGCATATGTAGAACTGTCATTTTCATCAAGCTGCCACTTGTATACCATGAGTGTGTATACAACATTAGGTTTTTTGTTTTTTTTTCCTCCAACGTGCATCATTTGACACTTGTTTATTCCAACTCTTTAATTCTCAGTCCCCTGACATGGAGAGTATCTTTGCAATTACCGTATTTTCCGGCGTATAAGACGACTGGGCGTATAAGACGACCCCCAACTTTTCCAGTTAAAATATAGAGTTTGCAATATTCTTGCTGTATAAGACTACCTCTCTTCCAATGCACACCAAATAAAAATTAACCCACACTCAACCCGAAGACGCGCAGCCCTCCGAGTTGAATGGGCAGGTTCTGGTGGAGAGCCAATCCACGCTCACGTTCTCCTCCTCGAGGTACAGGAAGATGTGTGCAGCTTGCTTCCCCTTGCTTCATACTCCCCGCACAGAGCAAGGACTCGGCCGCGGCACCCCCCATATGCGCCAGACATATGAAGCAAAGGGAAACAAGCTGCAGTTAAGTACCTGTCCTATAAGACGACCCCCGATTTTGGCACAGATTTTTCGGGGTTAAAAAGTAGTCTTATACGCCAGAAAATACAGTATATCAGAGAGTAAACAAAACAAAACAACAATTAGATTCTGTCCTCAAAACTATAAGTAATTCAAGGTCATCTTGAATCTTTATCATAACCTTGGTCATCCCGCTTATTCTTAACCCCAAGTCACTTATGAACAGTACTAAAAAGTCTTAGAACACATCCCCAAAGGATCTATGGTTCCATTGCAAGAACAGATAACTTCTAGTTTATTTGGCTTCTGTTCCTTCACCAGTCTATGGAAGATGTTCTGTTCTAGCTTTCCTCTTATCCCATGACTGTTCAGTTAGTTCAGGAGTCTTTGGTGTTGGACTTTGTCAAAAATGCTAAACAACAGCTAAACTACAGCTACTAGATTACTCCTGCCTACACATTTACTGAATTTTTCAAAGCAGTCTAGAACCGTGATGGCGAACCTTGGCACTCCAGTCATTCTTGGACTTCAGTTCCCAGAAGCCCAAGTCTCTGTAAATCCAAATAAATGGGTTTACTGCACATACACAGTAAACCCATTTGTGTGGATTCACAGAGACGGGTTTCTGGGAACTGAAGTCCAAGAACATGGGCAGTAAACCCATTCATGTAGAATCACAGGGAATGTGGGGGTTTCTGGGAATTGAAGTCCAAGAACACCTGGAGTGCACGGTTCACCATCACTACTCTAGAAGATTGTAAAAAGGCATATGTTTGTGGAAGCCATGCTGATTTTTTTTTAACACCATCTGTCCTTCCATACATTTGGCAAGTTTATGTTTAAAAGTACTTTAACACATATTTACCCAGAACGTCTACTGAGTTAGCTGGGCTTGATGGTTTCCACCAATCTGCTTGTACATAGTGTAGGAAATTTACATATTTGGAAAATGAACAATTTCACATTAGAATTCTTTATAACTGCCAAATGGATACTATTTGTTTCTCAATTTGTCATTAAGGTCTGGAAAGTTCTTTCTCTATGTGCTTCAATTTCTAATGCTCCTTTCCTTGAAACATCAGTTGAGGTTCTATATCTTCAGCAGCCACAACAAATGAAAAGAATAATAAGCTAATGTAATAAAAGAAATAATTTATCTTCTTTGCAATTCTTTTGAGACTGAACCAAAATTTACACTCCCCCCCCCCAATTCCCTTTTATCATGACAGATAAAGCAAACCATTTCATGTCCATCAAATAGTATTTATTGCAGACTATTGGCTGAGTCGTGGAAAAAAGGCACCATGAAAATTAATAAAACTAGATAATTAATTTCTTCTAAATGACATGATGGGTTCTCGATGCCTTTATATACATGTGCTAGAATAGAAATTTTTGTATGGAGAAAATGAAAGGTAATTGTTTTTACGAAAAAAACTGACTTTTTTTTAATGCTTGGAATAGGCATATTTTAAAATATTTAATTAAACAATGGACATTTTATTTTCTCTCTCTTTTTAAAACATTTACAGATGCTTTCTCAATTTCCTTCTGTAAATATTTGTTTGCCCTTTCCTTCTAACTAGGGAAGTTGCGGGGTGGGGGTAGAATCACAATTCTTAAGATATAATACTGTGAGTGACTGTATGAATACCAAAACTCCACCTACCCCTTGATTTTTAAAAATTGACATTTGTGCTGCTGTTTCCTTTATTTGTGATTTTATTGGTTTGTGCTTAGTCCCACTGTAACAGCATTAAAATTGAATTCCAGAATAAATTATTTTGCTATTTACACTTCAGCTAAGAAACCTTTGCATGATGCTGTCCGAAGAATTGAGTTTGTGCTTATATAAGATTAGGGTTGCGGTAGTTATCAAAAATGTTTAGCCTTTAGTAGTTGGCATTCAGGAATTTTTAAATACATTTGGACATTGGAGACAAAAAATAGGAAACTAGAAGGGGGAAAGTCATGCCTATGGACTGTAATGACAGAATGAGCGGAAGCGTCTTGCCATAATGAAGCCCCATAGAATCCAAGCAAAGAGCTATATAGATACCATACTCTTCCTCTTGAGGTCAATGAAACTCAAAGAGAGATTAACACTGGCTGGATTATCCCCTTTGGGTTCACACTGGAACCTAGATTTCAGCACATTATATTAGCCAACCTAGTGTTTATGAATGACTCCAAAGTAGCACTGTGATTTTGCTTGTCTACTCAAAAAGAAGAAAAGCATGAAATGATCATTTCTGCCAACCAGCGTTAGGGAGAGTTGAAGAACCACCAAAAGCATTTTCTTTTAAATATACTTTTAAATCATTGGGGGTGGGGAGAGAAGGTGGCAGTTGCTTTCCCTCACTTTCCACCTGCATGCAGTCTTTATGGCATCAAAGTGTACTTACATAAATAATAAGCAACAATCACCCAGACATTTCCCTTTCATGGCTTCCTAAAACAAAGCATGATGGAACAATGCCAAGAACAATGGGATTTTCCTCTGATTTTAAACAATAAGAAGAAAGTACAAAAGACATTTTAGTGTCCACTGCCCTCATCAAAAGACTCTACTCCTGAATCAGTGGCGGCTGCACTGAGTTTCTCCTGTCGTCTTCTCATGATCTCTTGTAATTCTGAACTTCCACTGTTAGCCTGTACAAATCGAGAAGAGGGAAACAGAGATATGGATTAATATACTTTCACACAAGAACATCAACTAAGCAAGAGAATGACCTTAGTCATTCCTCTGAACAGATATGAGCCTCAAGTCTGCCGGCTCAGATCCAGGAAGAGCTTTATGACAAGAACAAACATTCTTGAGGGTACACAAGAGCAAAACCAAATTAGAAGATGGAGGAAGGAGCTCACTGGACAAGGAACAACATTAAAGGATAATATAGCTGAGGAACTTCCCCTACGTCGCTTGGAGGATCCTGGATAGGCTGAGGGTTGGGGTCCCTAAATGTAAAACCAACAATGTCAAGTGGGGGCTGATGGTGAGCAACAAAACAAGGTTTGAATGTAGAGAGATACAGAATCCGGCTCATTTACCAGTCTTCCGATTACTGCCAGAAACATGCACCGATGAGGACTTAAGTCTGGCCAACAATAAAGCCAAGAAAGTGGCTTCATTTTGGAAGTCCAGGGTTTGATCAGGACACGAAAGAAAAAGAAAACAAAACACAAGCACATTTTTTTCAAACTGAAATGTTTTTCTCTGTTAAAGTACCCAATGAAACCTCTGAAAATTAATAGCCTGGCCTAACTAACTTTTATAAATTTAAAAGTGTGCAAGCTTCTAGGCTCTATGAAGCCTTTGGATGGATTTAAAGCTGAGGTGAACCCATGAGGAGGGGCACATCTGAAGCTCTTGCTGAACCGCATCACTTCAGAGAGAGCCTCCCTATAGCTGGTTGTTTATTGTGTATTATTTATTGGTTTACCCCCAACACTCGACCTGATAAAAGAGAGAACATAGAAGATTGATTGGTTTATTGTTGTTTAAGCTCAAGTCGCTAAGACGCTGACTGGGAAGCGGAAGGTCAGCAGTTCGATTCCCGAGTACTGCAGGACGGAAATGAGCTCCCGTCTTTATCCCAGCTCCTGCCAACCTAGCAGTTCGAAAGCAAGAAATTGCAAGTAGATAAATAGGGACCACTTCGGTGGGAAGGTAACAGCGTTCCGTGCGCTCCGGTGTCTAGTCATGCCTGCCACATGACCACGGAAACGTCTGCAGAAGCAGACAGCGCTGGCTCTTCGGCTTAGAAACAGAGATGAGCACTGCACCCTAGAGTCGGATACGACTGGCTTTCGAGCAAGGGAAACCTTTACCTTTACCTTTACTAAGGGTTGTGGCCTTTGTTTTTTATTATATTTGTAAAATGTGTAATAAATTAATTATTGTACACATGCCCAGAGTAGGAATATATCCTAGATGGGCAATAAAGAAAGAAAGACAAAGGCTGGGTACTGACTCTTCAAATTGTACCTGCATACTTTAAAAATGAGTGCCTCAGAGAGGAGGAGGATAGCCACTCCCATAACAGTGTGGTTTTTCATGGCCCATGTACTGTTTGTTTGCTTGTTTTATTTTGAAAAGAGTTTTTCAATATCTAGTCTAAAGTGACACAATCGTGGCACAGTGTTCAACTGCTGTACTGCAGCCAAAATTGCTGATGCTGTGAGTTCGATCCTGATGGGATTCAAGGTTGACTCAGCTTTCCATCCTTCTGAGGTCGGTAAAATGAGAAACCAGCCTTGTTGGGGGCAAATGATAATTACTTTGTGAACCACCAAGAGGGTGCACTAAGAGCTAAGGGGCGGTATATAACGGTTATTGCTACAATTTGGAAGAGCTGCATTATACAGTTCTGCTGATCATATGGACATGTCCTCAGACAAATAGCTGAGGTACTGTAGGCAGCATGAGACCATGTTTCAGATGCAATGACCACACAGGACCCCAACTGCTTACTCATCCCAATTGGCTGGGCGGAATATTCACAACTCATTGTTACAGCTGCAATTTAATGTTTTGGAATAAAGTTAGCCTTGTAAGGGGCATACATTTCCCTTCCTCTCTTTTCCTCCCAGTCCTTCTTTTCTAATACAGTCATGAGAAGGCATTTGGAAGATATGTTTTATGTTTGTTTTGGGTTAACCACAGATTGCCATACTTCAAAGCTGGCTAAGGAGTGATGGAAATTGTGGCTCCAAAATGTAAGTTTTTCCAAGCTCTCAACTAGGGCTAGTAGACACAAGTTAATTTCCAGTCACAGTTTAAAAGATGACTTGTTTCCATTAAGCAAAGCTAAAATTAACCCAAATTTAGTATTAAAATGGCAACTAAATTGTTGTTCATCTGAAATAGAAGCTTTTCATCATCTTAGAATGAGAGTAGAAGGGAGGGGAGCACATGGAAGCCCACATGGCCTCTCCTGCACAAGTTGGATATTTTGTGGAAAACACAAAGACCACATTCTTCAGAAGGCCAGACAAGAGCTTATTAGAGAGATAATCAGCTCAATACGTACCTCCAATGCAGCTTTCTGAACAGTAATTTGGCTATAGACCCTGGATCCTTCAGGGCACACCGACTTCAGTTCATCTTTGTTGAGTGAGAACAATTGAGCACCACTCAAAACTCCAAGGCTGTTGATGGTCCTGTAGAATGAACAGCAGTAGAATAAATAGCAATGATTTTTACATCTTGGTCACTTAAATCTGGGCCCTGTAATCATTACTTAGATCTCAGACCCCTGTGAACCTTCATTCTCACAGTGAATAAGCTTATTTAATTGTCCTCTTTCCCAACCTCATTGTTTGAAGCAACTGTTTTATTCATTCATACATACATAAATACATACATACCCTGCCCTTTTGATGCAAGTACCACTCAGGACCCATTTGTTTGTTTTTCTTGCAATCCGGAGTATTTGCAAAGCTCTCTTCCAGCACCATATTTCAAATAAATCATTTCCCCCCTTATCAGCTTCTTTACTGTCTAGCTTTAGCATCCATGCATTGGGGATTGGGGACGCAAGAGTGTGGATGATCTTGGTCTTCAGTGACACATCCTTACTCTTGATGATCTTTTCTAATTCTTTTAAAAATCCAAGGCTCACATTTTCAAGAGATCAAACAAGCTTTCAAAATAAACCGCTACTATTGTTGTGTCGCACAATCGAGTACAACCCTTTGTGAGCATGCCAGGCTCCTCTGTTATCCACCATCCTTAAAAGTCTTCTCAGACCCATGCCCAGCCCATCAACAATGTTGTCTAGTCATCCCATCCTTTGCATCCCCCTTCTCCCTTTGCCTTTGATCTTTCTTAGCATCAGGGCTTTCTACAATGAGTCCTTTCTTCTCATTTGGTGGCCAAAGTATTTCAGCTTCAGATTCAGTATCTGTCCTTCCAAGGAGCAGTCTGGTTTGATTATTATCATGTAATTACAAAGTATTATTATCATCATGAAATGAGGAAAGAGTATTTCAAGTGGTAGAAAATAAAAGACCTTTTCACTAACCCAGGGGTGGCAGATCTTTGACACTTTAGATGTTCTGGATTGGAACTCCCATAATCCTATATCCTCTATTGCTGACAATACAGGATAGGGCAGGGGAGGCCAACCTTGGTGCTCCAGGTGTTCTTGAACTTCAATTCCCAGAAACCCCGATCAACTGGTGTGCTGACTTGGGTTTCTTGGAATTGAAGTTCAAGAACACCTGGAGCACCAAGGTTGGCTTGGGATAGTGATTCTGGGGGATGAAGTGTCAAAGGGTCACCACCCACAAAGAGGCTTCCAGATAACTGTTTTATAAGAGGAAAGCTTTCTTTTCCCAGCATTGTCTTCTGCTGTGTAGTTAATATAATAGTTAACCCAGCGCTCGTGGGTTGGAGTGGTGGATGATTTGAGATACAGATAGCCTCCTTTTACTTTTGATCAACTTTTAGATAAAAATTGTGCCCCTCTAGACTTACACTGGATTGAATCCTTTGGCTTGTAGCCACATCTTCACATCTTCTGGAGAGGATTCAAAGGTGATGTTGACTGCTGGAGCATTGGGAACTGGCACGTGGAATTTTTTTTGGGCAGTGCCCCGGCCAATCGTGAGCCGGTGAACAAGTTCATCCTGGACTTCCTCCATCTGTGATTTCCTTCCTAAAAATAAAATAAGATAGTGAGGGTTGCTTTTATAAGACATTTGAAGAAGTAAATCCTTAGCAAGCAATTGGTGCAATTTAAGAAGTTAGTGGCATTTGCTGTCATGCCGCAAGTCACATGACTCTGCAGATAATAAACATCTTTATTATTAACAAATTAATTTTCTTTCTTAACCTTTTGGTGATTTCATTATGCAGTTTCCATTCTGCAGTTTCCTAGTGTGAGAAAGATTAGCTGGCAACACAAGGTTGCCGTTACGAGGGCTGTTAGCAGGCCACTGCAGTGCAGTATTGTACTGTATTGTTATATATTTTTATGTGTTGCTCTTGTAAGCTGAACATTGCATAATTATTTTGTATATTGTATTATTGTGTATATTGTATAACTATTGTGTGAGCCACCCTGTATTGGGTTCCTGATTGGGTGGCATATAAGTGGGAAAATTAAATTGAATTAAATTACAGCCAAACAGCCAGTGCTGTCTGCATCTGCAGAAGTTTCCGTGGTCATGTGGCAGGAATGACTAGATGGAATGCTGTTACCTTTCCCGCCGAAGCGGTACCTGTTTCTCTACTTGCAATTTCTTGCTTTTGAACCACTAGGTTAACAGAGGCTGGGACAGACAACGGGAGCTCTCTTTTAAACACATGCTTTAAAAACCAAATACCAAGCACACACAAAACAGAGATAAACTCACGATCTATAGGGGGTGGTCTTTGCCTCTGGGCATCTCGTCCACCATCACTGGATGAGCTGCTCTGGCGGCTGATGGCTCCAGGTACCTTTGGCACAGCAACTGGGATTGGAGCTGGAATCGTCGGTGGGAGAGGAACGGGAATCGGCGTCTGAGGTGGAGATGGAGCTGCAGGTGTGGGATTGGGTTGTTTCACAACAAAGTCCGTCCTCTGTTTCTGCAAATACAAAATGATTTAACATTTTATTTTTCCCCAACGGAGAATTGTTTTCTCACCATTTTATTTATTTCTTTTCCACACATCAAACCAATGCAATTCCAAAGGCATTAAAGAGTAATATATATGTTTTCTTACAACAGCAATGTGTGACCATCCTAGCTCTCAGGTGGGCAGATTTCAGGACTTCCAAATACATTTTCTTTCTCATTAAACCTCCCAAACCCATTGATCAGGGCCAGGTACAAGAGCTTGGAAACACATAGTTACAAATAATAAGCAATAATAATCACATGATTCACATGGTTCTGCATTCAATTTAATTACAATATTGAATTAGTTCCCTTTGAGAAAATTAAGTTACTTTTCAACAATTATAGTAGTAGCTGCTCTTGTGATTTTGGAATTATGATTTTTATTGATTAATTTTTTTAAAGTACCTTTCCAAGCATTGCGTGTTTGTGTGAAAATATATATTTGCCATTAAATAACATATGAACATGTTTTGAGATCACCAGGCATGAGAACCAAGCTTGTGTTTCACACCCAAGTCTGTTCTTGGCTATCCCCACATTTTGGCCTGAGTGGCTCAATCTAGGTAGAACAACACCATGCTGTTGTCACTGAGAGTCTGGGTGTGTAATCAGACCACATCAAAGGCACATGTTTGAGCAGACCAGAAAAGGTTGCAATAATGGGAGCAATCTCCTTCTAAGGAACCCTTCCATCTGTCAAGAAATCACTCCAGGTTAGCCCCAAAAGTCGAATTCTTACAGCTGGACAATCACTCCACCTAAGATCAGGAGAGAAGTAGCAGTGGATGCTGAGAGAACTAAACAAGAAAATGACCTCAACACCCGCTGAACAGATATGAACCTTAAGTCCTCCGGCTCAGTTCCAGGAAGAGCTTTATAGCAAGAACAAACATTCTTGAGGTTACATAAGAGCAAAACCTAATTATAAGATGGGGGAAGGTGCTCACTGGACAAGGAACATCACTAAAGGAGGATATAGCTAAGGTACTCAACCTCCCCTACATCACGCAGAGGATCCTGAATAGGCTGAAGGTTGGAGCCCCAAAATGTAAGGCCAACATGCTCAAGTGGGAGCTGCTGGTGGACAACACACAGTGTGAATGTGAAGAGTTTCAGAATCCAGCTCATTTACTGGTCTGCCAATTACTGCCAGAAACATGCACTGATGAGAACTTAAGTTTGGCCAACAGCAAAGCCAGGAAAGTGGCTTCATTTTGGCAGTCCAGGGTTTGACTGTGACATGAAAGAAGAAGCTAGACAAAAAATGCCCAGCTTGGATGCAGACTGGAGTCAGGCTGGAGTGCTATTATCCACATGTGGCATCCACGAAATGGATCACACTGGTCCAAATTGTGATCCATTTCTTGGTGAGATCACAACCTCCTAAAGTCATAGCACTTCTTCAGCTGCAATTTTCCTGAGATTCTTCCAGTAGATTCCAGACCAGTTTTTCCTTTCTTCTGGGTTAGATACACAGATTGCCTGACCTGGTTTAAAGGAACTTCATATGCTCACCCTCTGTTAAGCCCTTCTAATGTTGGAAAGTTAAGAATTTGTTATAAGGAAGAAACATGAAGAGCAGGATGGTTTTTTGGAAGTGCAACACACTTTTTGGTCAACCTACAGAAAGCTCCCAATGTTTAACATTTTATATAAGATCAATTTGAATTACCTCTGAGAGTTCTCCAAGTAGTTGCTATGGAAGAAAAGGAAGTAAATCAAAGCAAATTAAGCTGGTTAGATGACACTGAAACTTCAATCACATCCCAGCTGTTTTCTGGAACTGAAGTGACATTCAGTGGCTTTCCCCACATGCCTTGTCAGGTATGCAATTCCAAGACATTCTCTCCAAAGAGGCAAACCACTTTATTTAATGGAAGTCACTGCCTCATTTTTAACTCCACACAAGCAGTATAGGCAGAGTCTGGGAAACCTTTCCCCTCTGTTTTTTACCACCCACCCACCCCAATACACACAACCTCTCCCATCCCATGCGAGAACTTGGGAACAATTGTGCATGCTACTGTTTTGTTTTGAAGGGGAAAAAGGAGTCATGCTTTATCCTGAGGAAGAGAAACAAATAAGACTAGAAAAGAAAGCATACACACTCGCCATTTAATCACACTTTTCCTCAAAAGAAAGTGAAGGGAAGTTGTAAGTTTGGCTAGAATGGCTATTGTACTCATTATAAAGTCTCAATTGCAATTCTGACAAGTGTTTCCTTTTCTGCCTTTTCCAGCACCTGCCCTTGTGGATTTATTCACTGTAACACATTTCCCAGGCAATTGAGAGAGAAAAATACACTATTAAAAAGCATAGAGAAAGAGGGCGGTTGGCAGGCGACATTTGTCCTGGATTTTAAGATGCTGGCAGAAGATCTGGGCATGAGAAACGTGTGCGAAAGAGAAGCTGCTTCCTAACAGAGAGACACTTGCTATAAAATGCTAAATAAAGAGAGTTGGAGGCTTCATAGAGGCTTTCTTAAAAAGTGAAGAAAATGCAGTGCCCTAAAGACTTTCAGGCCACACTTGGTACAAATTCTTGGCAAGTGAACATTAACAGCCAAGATATTTTAGGCAAAAAAAGAGCAAACAGTAAGAATCATAGTATTTTTGGTTTTTTTAAAAAACCACTCATTTAATGAATGCCAACACCAAAGGGCAAAGCGACAACTTAATGATGTATGAATGAAAGGCAAGAATGGATGAAATCGGTCTGTTTCTCTTCCCACCAGTTTGCAAAGACTCATTCATATGTTTGAGCCATTCAGTTTCCAACTTACTCTGCAGTTTTATGAAAATCGGCACACAACTCTGCATTTCAGTCAGCATTTTTGCTCAAATACCATTTAGTAATAATAATTTCATGTCAGAAATTATTCTGAGTTGAAAGGAATTTTGCAGGAGAAACTCTGCTCAGGGAACACCCAAATGAGGTTCCTTTCATGTCCCCAAGAGCTGGGACAGAGACGAGCACTCAATCCGTCATGCAGTACCTGGGTTTTGAACTGCTGACCTATTGGTCTCCCAAGCTTCTTAACCACTGAGCAACCGCAGACCCTAATATCATTTAGTAAGACCATTTCATCTAATGACAAGCATTTTTACCTAAGTATTTTATGGCATTATTTGGAAAACTATAAAATGGATCGGGGAGCTATATTCTGACCCCCATATTACTCTAAAAGGTGTGGATCAGGTCAGTTCCTATTATGGCCTGGAGAGATCTTTCTTCAAGGATTCTAAAGGTAAAGGTATCCTAGCTGAGGGCAAAGCAAAGCGAAAGCAGAGAAGAAAACTACTGAACATGGAAGTTGTGTTCGAGAATATGTTTTCTGTCTGTACCTCCGGAAAGGGGTGTTGAGGACACAGTGGGAAATCCAACATCATCTGGATCTGTAATGCAGTGCCCAGAACTTTTAAACCTCATGCTTTGGTTGAGAACTCAGTTTCACTCTTTCTTGTCCTATTTTGCATGCAGAAAGGTGAGGAAGAAGAAAGCTCTTCACCACAGTCTGACAATGTTTTCTTGGAATGACCAGCTTTGCGTGCTGTTTTCCCGCTCAGCATAAAGTTAACTGGAATCTCAACAGCAGCGAATCTCTGCTGTTATCTCTGATTACTGATGAGAGAAAACACTGAAGACTCCTTCTGTTTTCTCCTCTGTAGGTGACAGATAACCAGTCTGGTCAGGTTATCCTGCTATGGTAATAGAGTAGACCGGGGTGCCCAAACATTTTGGTTGTGGGATAGTCACGTGGTTCAGGGGGCTGGTCACTATGGCCCAGGATCCAGCCCCCAATACCAATTCATCTTGCCCGCAAAGCCCTTGTTGCTCCCAGAAGCAGAAGTAAAAAGCACCCGTACAAGAGTGACAAGGACTTTTTGGGCTGGATGAATTGGCATCAGGGGCTGGATCTGGCCCCGGGCCATAGTTTGGGCACCCCTGGAGTAGACCATACTGCCAGCGACTCAGCGCAGGGTGTCAGGTGGTGGTTAACTAACCTGACAACTAACGGCATTGGGTGCCAAAGTCCACAGGGAAGTGTGATGGTCCCCAAATGGATTAAATCCCACTTGGATCCATCTTGATGGAGGGCAGTGGCTTCATCCATACTGGCCTGGGGATGAGGAGAACTTTGCATGCCAAAAAAGCTCATGACCAGAAAGTGACTTGCGGAACTGGATCAGTTGTACAGGTATCATGCTGCAATGCGGAAGGCAGATGAAAGGCCACTGCATTATACTGTCAGGACAGTCTTCATGGCTGATTGCCACGAGGATTGCCAATATTCGGATTCAGACATGGCAGAAGAAAAAAGTGAAGGTGACAAAGCTTCAAGGAAAGATGGCTGAGGGCCTACAGGAGGCTTGATACTAATCTTTTCTGGGCCAAAAGTTCTCTACCACACCAGAACCAATTCAGTAAACCACAAGCTGAACTGAAAACTTCTAGCAGTGTCAGAGTGTTACTTTGACCCAGTCTGGACCACTGCAGAAATGCTTTTCTTGATGGTTTAATGGTGAATTTTACTTTTGGCCAAACATGGTGCAAGAGAGTGACACATAAGGCATGCAGAGCAGATATATTTCCTATTAAGTCTACTTGCGAGTTACGCAAACAAACAGTCATAAAAGCATCCTTCATGACTAATAGGCATCTTCACGATTACTATAAATCAGAGCTGTATAACTTTCCTCTGTTTAAAAACTGATTAATAGGGAATGCAAAGTCCTACCTCTGTTTTTCAGCATTAGGATGTAACCGGTGCTCGTCAAGTAATGGAGCACTTTAAAAAATACCACCACCATCACAAAAGAAGTTCTCTTTTCATCTTCTACCCCTTCTTTACCTAATAACTCATCCACTGGCAAATAGATTGTGAGAGCACAAGATGCTACTGTGATGTTGGCTCCTGCTTTTTCTCTGCTCATCTTGTGCTCATGAGGACAGGAAAAAGAATTAAGCTCTTATCCTGCTGGGTCCCTTGTGGGATGGAGCTTTAACTGTTCTAGCTTGGTTCTTCCACTGTGGAGAAGACAGATGGGACAGGGAAGAAGAGACGTTGTAAGGATGCTGTTCTCCTCCAGAATATTTGTACATCTTGTCTTCTGAACTTTGCAAGCATCTCCTAGAGGTATATGGGGGAGTGGGTGTGCTTCCTCTATGATCTTGGAGCTTGGTTCTTGCCTGATTCAGATTTGGACTAATCTCAGCATTTTTTAATCCTTTTCTTGTGCTGTAGGAAAAGGAGGGCGGTATTCCTGAAACCTACCTTATTAAAATATATTTGCCCTATTTTTTCATGAAATGCTTCCACAAAGATCCAACTGATTTTAGATCTGAACCATCAAAACAGGCTATGAAAGCTAGCTGAGTCTACTTTGACTCAGAACAGTTAACTAAGTCAAGTTTATAATCAAGAAAATCTACATGTAGATCGCTCTACTCTTCAGTATCACTTGTTGTTATATCAACATCAGTGTAGATATTCATTGTACGATAAATAAATATCACTGAGTACAAGAAGTCCACCATGCAGGTATCCATGAAGACTCCACACGATGCAATGTCAGTTCCTCATCAACTCCTCCATCCAATGCAAATATTTCTGTCTGAAACCCAGGTACACATCCTAATTGTATGACTACAATTAGACATCCAGTGGTGTGTGACACCCCAAGAAAGAAAGAAGCCACACAATTCAACAGATCAAAACGCCAAAGAATATTACAAACACGTTTCACACAATTTCAAACCAAAAACATGGAAAGGATGACCCTTTTGTTCGGCACATATGACAACTTTGCAATTCCTTCAGTTCCAGGTCACTGCTTAAGAACACTAAGCCCCATTTTCACCCCGCTTAGCTACATATCTCCATTCTATGTTGGGAATAGAAGAGGGAGCAGAATGCTCCATTCCAACTCAGTTAGTCCACTAACACACCTTCATAGGTTTCCATTCACTTGTCTGATCACCTGTGCTGAGTAGTGCAGTGCCCAGATACAAAGCCGATCTACACTATGCGTCTTCTAGCTCTGCATCGGTTGTGATGAATATGGGTCTCTCCAAATGCTGTTGAGTTAGTTGGGTGCTCACATGTTCCTCCAGTGATAAAGCAACCCACAAACATTTTTGCACATCGAGGTTCTGTTGGAAGGTCTGTGAGAGTGTATGCACATGTACTTTACATTGTTTGAGACTGTCCAGTTTGCTAAATTTTTATTTGCTATAAAAGTGGTAGCCAAATCTTAAAAAGAGAAGTTTGATAGCTCAGAAGGGCTGCACACATCGGATAGAGAGATCTTCATGCAATCAAAAAACTTCACACGAGAAACAAATCCCTCCACACAGACTATGCAGACTATAACAGATGTTCAGATCCACGCTTCCAAAGAGAAGAAAAGGCAAAGGGAGTGAGGAGTTACAATGTACCTTAAATAATTCAAATTCCCTCTTTGGCATTAACAGCTATCAACAAATGACAAGCATTTGACGTTAAAACTAATGCACAAAGTCAGTGACATCAGTTAAGCAAAAGGATGGGGGAAATCTTTCAGAAATAAAAGAATTAAAACCGGGTATGTATTATAAAGACAAAATAGTGACTCGGCATGAAAATTTAAAAAAATGAGACATTGATCGATTTTGCATTTGCAATGCTGTCTACTCAGAAATGTAATGGGTGCAAAATAAATGCAATGGGCACACAACCAGTGGCTAGGAGTGATGGAAATTATAGCGTAACACTATCTGGTGGAACACGCAGGTTCTACACAGATTAAGAGAACAGGCTGATTAATCCTTTTGCCTGCCAGAAACAGGCTTATCCACCCGCCTATCCATGCTTTCTCATCTGTATTCCTACCAGGCAGAACCAAAGAGAACCAAATTCTCTACACCAGTTAGATTTCCAGTATTTTTGTTCCTCATTTTGCTATGAGTTTCTTGGGACCATAGATTTTATGCTGGGTCCCAAGGACTTGCTCTGGCTCGTGGCTCTTGGGAACACTTCTGCCAATTTCCCCCTAATTAAAGATATGAGCTTTCCCTTGCTCAAAAGCTGGTCATGTCTGACTCTAGGAGGCAGTGCTCATCTCTATTTACAGCCAAAGAGCCAGTATCTGCAGACATTTCTGTCACCGGAGCACATGGAGCACTGTTACCTTTCCCGCTGAAGCAGTACCTATTTATCAACTTACAATTTCTTGCTTTTAAACTGCTAGGTTGGCAGGAGTTGGGACAGAGATGGGAGCTCACTCCATCACACATTGCTCGGGTCCTGAAGCTCAGCATCTTAACCACTAAGCCACTGCAGCCCTTGCCCCGAAATAAGGTAAAGGTAAAGGTTTCCCTTGCTCAAAAGCCAGTCGTATCCGACTCTAGTTTTCAGTGCTCATCTCTGTTTCAAAGCCAAAGAGCTTGCGCTGTCTGCTTCTGCAGACATTTCTGTGGTCATGTAGCAGGCATGACTAGACACCAGAGGGCACAGAACGCTGTTACTTTCCCACCGAAGTGGTCCCTATTTATCTACTTGCAATTTCTTGCTTTCAAACTGCCAGGTTGGCAGGAGCCAGGACAAAGATGGGAGCTCATTCCGTCCTGCAGTACTCAGGGATCGAACTGCTGACCTTCCGCCTCCCAGTCAGCATCTTAGAGACATGAAATTCACTCTTGTTTTTATTGTGTGTATCAGTTTTCTACATTCTGCTCTCTACCCATATTAGGTTGTGAAACGCTCCCTCCCACCATCTGCTGGCACAGAGATTTGTGCATATTTTACAGGCAGTTTTTCAAAAGATGCACACTTTTTAATATACACATGTCTGTGTTGCCTAAATCATGTCTGCACAGATTTTTTCAAACAAGCATGCAGATTTCTGATAAGGCGCCACAGTTTGATGTGCATTCCTCCCTGTGCAGCATGTATGCACTGCTTTCCAAGGCAAGATGTATTCCATTCTGTGCTAGCCTCGAAGGTGTGAAACAGACATTGCCAGACAGAAATGCAAATCCCACAAACTTCTCTCCCATCTAAAGCAATGGGGATACCTGTATTGTGTGCATATAAGGCAGTTCTGTGCAGCTTGTTTCCTGAGTTCTGAGAGGCTCCAAGATGTTGTTTGGCACAAATCCTGTGACTCCATTTGCATTTTGGACCTTCCACCACTGCTTTCTGTCATCGAGAATCTGGAACAAAGGAAATGGTGTCAGAAGGAACTGCCTGTGTTGACAAACTGCTATCTCAAGTATTCTCCCCTTAAGATTGCTCAAGGACACAACTGATCGTTTAAGTAATTGGGATCAAAAGATGATGTCTCAGTTTAGGCCAGATTTTGTGTATAATTAGTACAAATTGGTCTGTTTGACTGGCAGCAGCCCTTTGAGGTCTCCATCTCACCCATCACCTGCTGCCTAGTGCTGAACAAACTGGGGAGAAGTCAGGGATTATACTGAGATTGTATACCAACAGCAAACATTCTTGCTAGTGCAAATAATGGTATTGCTCCACCTAAGATAATTAGAGAAGTAGCAGTGGACGCCAAGAGAACTAAGCAAGATAATGACCCTTAACATCCTCTGAGCAGATATGAGCCTCAAGTCTGCCAGCTCAAATCCAGGAAGAAATTATGGCAAGAACAAACATTCTTGAGGACACGCAAGAGCAAAACCAAATTAGAAGATGGAGGAGGGAATTCACTGGACAAGGAACATTAAAGAATGATATGGCTGAGGAACTCAACCTTCCATATATCACTTGGAGGACACCAACCAGGCTGAGGGTCAGAGTTCCTAAATGTAAGATCCACATGCTCAAGTGGGGGCTGCTGGCAGACAACTATATAAATATAAGACCAACATGCTCATGTGGAGGCTACTGGTGAATAACAACATGCTGTGTGAATGTGGAGAGATACTGAATCCTGCTCACCTACTGGGATGCCGATCACTACCAGAAACATGTACCAATGATCACTTAATTATAGCCAATGACAAAGCCAAGAAAGTGGCTTAATTTTGTCAGTTCAAAGTTTACATAAGCCCTAACAACAATACCCCACCCCATCCAACCTAGAAATAGGACAGATCTTTGCTCACTGCATAAGTGATTCTACATACTTTTTCACTGCCTTTTAGCAATCTGACAATTTAACCGTACTGTTGATGACTGAAACACCTGGTGATTTGCTATCATGCTTTAAAACAATTTTTTTGTTTTAAAAAATCTATGCTGGGATGGAAAGTTCGATATGGGATGTATTCCAGAAGAGCAAAGTCACTTCTTGGCCAACAAACTGCATATCTATAGGACTTATAAATGACTCATATCAGTTTTATTAGGTGCACCCATTAGATTGGTAAGCTTCACAGAGCGATGAATATTTGTGAGAGGCATGATGCTTTGGGGTTTTGAACTACAACTCCCAGAATTCCATATGCAGCATGGTTATCTCAGGAATTCTGGGAAGTGTAGTGTCAAAGGACAAATCAGCAGATTTCTAATATTTGTGAACTGATCTCAGATTTTCTGGGAGAAATGTGATAACAAGTCTAGTGTGATTCAGTCTACATACAATGTCCTTGACTCTTGACTTGGATATGTTACTCTTTTGGATTCAAATTCCCAGAATCCCCAAAGCTATTTTGTGCTGCCATTTAGACATAAAATCTTCCAAGTTACAGTAAATCATAGCTCTTCACACGAGAGGGAAAGGCACAGTTCCTAGTTAAAAGGATTGGGCAGCAGGTGATGATGAAAAAGGTCCCATCCTAAAGAGCTTCTGCACAGCTTTGTGCTTGAATCAGTGTGACATTGTGCTTGGAGCATTGGACTTCAGAGGTTTGGATTCAAATCCCCTATTGGTAAAGAAACTCACTCATTAAATATTGGGCTGATAAAAAAAAAATCCAGTCTAACCCAGTATTTCCCAACCTTTGGTTTTTGGAATTCCCAGAAACCAAGTCAATCCACCAAAGCACTGATCAACCAATGTACAGACTTAGGCTTCTGGGAATTGAAGACCCCCTGTGGGGCATAGGCCCCATGTTGGGAACCACTGGTTTAACCTATCTCCCAAATTTTTTGCGAGAATAAAGTGAAGTTGAGCCACACACTCAAGCTTGGAAGAAATAAGCCAGGATATAAATGTAACTAAACAAACAAACACTTTTTGCTCTTTTCTCCAGATGTTTCCAGCATGTGTATCTAAATGAGCAATGTTCAACTATATTTTCCTTAAGCGATTCCAAATGCTTTTGATAATGATGATAACACACGTGCACAGGGCAACACAGACGACAACTGGGGATTGTATGAATCAAAACGAGAACTGACATTACCTCTAAAATGTCGTCCTTCAACACAGACAGCTCACTTTGGTTCCTTCCCACAAAGTCATACTTGGTTTTGGCATATTTCTTGGGAGGGGTTTTATGCGCTTCATAATTTCTGCAAAGGAAACCAGCCAAAGGTTATCCTGATCCAGCTTTCAACAGAGCGTAGCGTCGGAGACGGAAGAAGGAGGTCCTGCTTGCCAACAGATATAATTAGGGACTGTGCTTTGCCCAGAATTTACAACCATGAAAATCAGCCAACCTTCCATCACAACAGCAAAAAGCTGGCAACAGAGAATAGCACTTCTAGCCACTGAAGCATTTGTAAATACTCAGCGTGCATTACATGCACATGCAAACACACACACACACTTTCTCTACAGCAGGGGTGGCCAAACTTTTTGGGTGGTCATGTGATTCATGTGGTCACGTGGTTCTTCCCAACCGGAAGAGGAAGTAAAACGCTCCTTGCAATCTATTTGCAACAGGATGAGATAGATTTTAAGTTACCATTTTCTTTGCTTAGACCAGGGGTGCCCAAACTACGGACCATGGCCCATTTCCGGCCCCCAATGCCAATTCATCTGCCCTGCACCACCCTCATTGCTTCTGGAAGCAGAAGTAAAACATGCCCATACAGGCATGTTTTACTTTTGCTTCCGGGAGTGATGAGGGCAGTGTGGGCTCAATGAGCTGACATTGGGGGCCGGATCTGGCCCACAGGCCATAGTTTGGGCACCCCTCCTCTACAGCATGGGGTAGAAATGAAATGTAAACAAGATGAACAAATGCCATCTTTTTGGCTACTTCTTTTCCCACCTCTCCTCCACCCAAATGCTGTTTCAGTTTTATCTCATAGCACCCTTTCATTTTGAAGCATTATTTTTTGCACTGCCAGTTCCAAAGGTCATCAATCCAGAGACTTGAGTAACAGGAAACATTAACCATCTAAAAAGTTTCGACAAGACAATGAAAAATGGGATTTGGGGAATCAAGACATGATGGAAAACAAAATACAGTAGCTATGAAATATTGTAATGTTAACATTACTTCACAGAGAACTGAATGGATCTTTTCTGGGATTCATGCATTGTAATCTACTGATTATGAACACATCTTCCAAGTGTTCCAGTAGCTACCTAGTTCTTGGCTAGCTGTGGAGAACTGTCACAACTTGCTTAAAGAGAAGAGTAAAAGGATAGTACACAATGCTCTTCAACTGGCTCTCAGTTATCCAAAATGCTTAGTAGTTTGCCTCCATTACAATAGCCAATATAACCCCATGCGGATATGACCCTATGTAAGAAGCATTCCCTCCATCTCCTACCCCCAAATCCATGTGCCAATTTTTGTGTTCTGCATTCTTTCATATTGGTGCCAAGCTATTAGGATAAATGAGCCCCGCAGGATTGACAGGTAATGTTATGTGCCTCTAACACACCTAAAAGAAAAGCACAATTTTAGTGAGACAGGAAGAACACACAACATGAACTACCATGGCCTTCCTAACCAATTAGTAATCTGCTCCCACTAAATCAGGGGTGCCCAAACTTTTTGGGCCATGGGCCAGTCATGTGGTTGAGTGTGCTGGTCACATGGTTCCTCCCACTCATAAGCAGAAGTAAAACACACAAGCATGTGCACAGGACGCTGCCATAAATGACCTGCAGCTGTAAACACATTCTGCGCATGCACGTTCTGTGCACACACATGCACATTTGACTTTCACTTCTGGGAGTGGCATGGGTGCAGTGGGCCAGATTAATTGGTGCCATGGGCTGATCTGGCCCATGGGCCATAGTTTGTTCACCCCTGTACTAAATCACCCATTTCATATGTTACAAGTTGGGGGCGGTGGCATGATGTCAAGTAGTATCTAGTCACAGATAAAGCGAAGCTGAGCACAAAAAAGGTCAGTATATGGGATGGGTGACAGCCAGAGGAGTGTTTGCAAAAGTCAGTTATTTTGGAGTAAAATCTGTGTTTAAGACAAGCCCACAGAAATATCCTCTTTATGTTGTATGCAAATATACTTGAAGCCTATTGGCTCATTGTCTCTTCCCTTTAACACCCTCTTTCCCAGGAGAGAGAAGAGACAATGAGCCAATCGGCTTCAAGTATATTTGCATACAACATAAAGGATATTTCTGTGGGCTTGTCTTAAACACAGATTTCTTTAAAAAATGGAACTGAGGTACACAAGGCTAAGACAGTAGACAATTAAGTGATATAAGTGTAAAAAAACAGTTCCATGAAAAATCACCATATTATGAAATGCTGTGGGAGGGAAAGAGATTTAAAATAGAATTATTACAGTATTTATCTCTTCCATTGCAGTTGAGGCTAGCCTGTTGGGGCTGGCCTGCTACATTTCTCCCTGTGAGGGGCAGCAGTGGTGCTAAGGTGCCTAGTGGGTGATTCCTCCTCCACCCAGGGGAGCCCAACATTCCTCATCTTCTAGGCTCTTGGATGTGCCTGGATTGTGGGGAGGAGGGTGTGTGGCCTAGTGGGGCATGGCCCAAAATTTCTCTTATTTTCAAGTCAAAAACTTGACATGTATGTGTGTGCCTGCCACTTTAAACCAAGTTTTCTCCCTTCTGCCTTGAGAAAGTAATATGCTACAGTAGCTAAAAGGGAGGAAAAGTGGTCAGATTAACTCTAAGCAGCAAAAGTAGGAAGAGAGAAAATGACAGAAAGGGGAAAGTTGAAGAAATAGGAACAGGCAAACATTTGGTTTGGTGGTTGTGGTGTCACCCAAAATCAGCTGACAAGATGCTGTATTGTACAGCAAAAAATGAATGAGTATATTCATTTACCTCTTTCTTTGGCGCCCTGTAATTGGAAGTGCAATCCCCTAGCGTTCTACTCTGCAGTGCTTCAAAATGAAGCAGAATTTAGGATTGTGTTGTACACTTGCTTTCCCAAAAAAAGAAATACAGAGTGTGCCAAAAAATGTATACAGATTTTAAGAAAGTAAAAACAGTATTAAAATTGTAACACATAATATATACTGATAACTAAAGATGAATACAAATCACGTTTGACTTCTACAATGACAAGAGGTGCTCAAAGTGGTTACCATCAGCGTCCCGACACTTCTGATCACGGCAAACTACTGCTTGAGTATGGGACTGTGGTGGCTTAGTGGTTAAGACACTGAACTTGAAGACTGGAAGTGTTCAAGACTCGAGTACTGCATGATGCAGTGAGTTCCTGTCTCTGTCTCAGTTCCTGCCAACCTAGCAGTTCAAAAACAAGAATTTGCAAGTAGATAAATAGGTACCACTTTGGTGGGAAGGAAAAGAGTGTTCTGTGCATTCTGGTGTTTAGGCATGCCTGCCACATGTCCACAAAAATGTCTGCAGATGCAGACAGTGCTGGCTCTTTGGCTATAAACAGAGATGAGCACTGAACCCTAGAGTCGGATACGACTGGCTTTTGAGCAAGGACTACCTTTACCTTACTGCTTGAGTAATGTTGACCAAAGTGTCCACTTTTATCTCAGTTAATGCTGTTTCAATTCCTTCCCAAAGTACCACTAGTGTAGCTGGTTTTCTATGGTACACCATATCCTTTAAGGTCCCGCATAGGTAGAGGTCAAGGGGTGTTAAGTCAAGAGAATGTGAGGGAAAAGCAAATACACCTCTGTCCTATCCACTGTCCTGGCAAATTGCTTCCACCATTTTCTTTGACTATCCTGCCTGTCACAAGGTGATGCTAGCATTCCTTCTTTTGAGGGAACGTCATACTACACATTGCTGCCATAATTCAATTCAACTTCTAAAATAAGGCCATAGATCTCTTAAAATGTGTATACATTTTGGTACCCTCTGTATAAAGATGATAAGATGTTCTCTTTGAATTTCAAAGAAAACTGGCCTTAAAGAGTGTAATGATTTGTAGAGGGGCTGTATGTTAGGAAGAGGAGGCTTGCCACACCCAAACGTGTGTTTAGCATGGGACAGATGAGTAAGTTTGTTAAACTAGATAACCACTCAAATTATACCGTGGGCAGTACAAACAATCAGGGATTCATATATCTGTCAATCTTCAGAAATTCGCACAGCAATCATAATATAGAAAACGACGGGGCCTAGAAAGCAAATTATGAGTTTCTTTTTTCAGCATGACTCATGTACAGTAACACCTCAAAAATCGCAAGTGTTACCACCTTCTCACTTTGCCTCAGAAGGGCAGAAAGAGTTGTTTGTAGCAAGATCCCAGAGGAGCTGCAGTGAGGAAATCTCTCCTGTATCATTTCTGGTGAAAGTCACAGTGAAGCCCAGTTTTGGGGGGAAATGACATCCTTCTGTTGAGCTTGACCATTGACAAGGGAACTGGTTGTTCATAAAGGATGCATGGTTTCAGCCTCCAATTTAGAGATTATGTTTCGACTCTCTCTCTCTCTCTCTCTCTCTCTCTTTGGGAAAACACACATACCTGTGCATTTGAAGAGAGAACTTGACAGAGGAGTTTTAGAAAATCAAAAGTGTTTTTTTAAAGAGTCCATATATTAGTGTTATATATTAACAAAGAGAGGGCTGCCTACTTGTAGAATCAACAGAGAGCAAGAAGAGCACAAAGAAAAAGGCACCTCCACCCTAGAAGCAATCAGTTGCAACAGTTCTCCACAGTTGTACGCATGATGTCCAAGGAAATGTTACCTATCTACATGTCGGCTAACGCTTTGCTTAAAAGCTGCTACAGCTGCCCCCTGGTCCGGCGGAGGCCCTCTTTTGTAAGCTGTTTTACTGAATGCATACCCTTCAGACGGAGGATAATCTGAGACACTGGAACGCTGGAACAGAAGAAAACAAGAAAAAGTTGCTCTTAGTCATATCAAGTCTCTGAAATTTCTCTCTCTCTCTCACACACACACACACACACAATTCATAGATTCTGTATACATCTGACAACCACCATTGCCATTGCTTTAACCCCAAAGGCTGAAACACGATAGTTTTTCAGTACAGTTTTCCAACTATGGAATAGAGTTTTGCAGATGTTCTGTTGCATGTAGGCCAGATGATGGTTGGGGTGTAATAGATTTAGAAACCATGCTTACAAGCTCAACACATCTCACCTATCTGAAGGAAGCCAACCTCAAACTAGCTAGATACACTGCTGCATTATTAGAAGTAGGGCTCACTTAAAAGGTGAAGGACATCTGTTTATTACAGCACAAACTTCCCTTGGTTCAGTAAGTTGCAAATTAACTAGCTTTTCTTTTGTGACTCTTTATCAGGAAGTGAACATGGGATTCCTTTACAAGTGGGCTTGCTCTGGCAGAGAGTTTTGAAGGAATGGCATGCCGGGAGGAAACATTTAAAGATTTCACAAAATCAGCATTTCCATTAGTGTACTATTTGATCCCTATTTGACTATTGTAGGCTCTGCTTTGTGCAGAATACCATGTTATGATCCCTTCATAATATCCACGAACACAGAGCTTCCTCTATCACTGGATTAACCCTGTAGCCCATAGATCAGGGGTGGTCAACCTTGGCGCTCCAGATGTTCTTGAATTTCACTTCCCAGAAGCACTGATCAGCAGGAGTACTGACTTGGGCTTCTGGTAACTGAGGTCCAAGAACACCTGGAGTGCCAACGTTGGCCACCCCTGCCATAGATGACCAGATCCCTGATGGAAAGAGAAAGAGGGCAGAGAGATCACAATCAGTTATCCATATTCTTTGCAGTATATGCAGAGAGAAGACGATTTCATGTATGACCTAATTCTAAGGATCAGTGTATATGTAACAAACTATTCTAAAACGGATGTCCCCACAGTCACATAACAGGAGGAGCAAGATCTGACCCAGCATGACCAGGTTGCATGGCAGCGCATCCTGGCAACAATATGAACGAACCTGGCAATAACAGATCACAGCATCCACACAGTTTCTTGCTGGGAAGTCATGTCTGTTAGAATGACTGTGTAGGTCAGGGGTGCTCAAACTATGGCCCAGGGGCCGGATCTGGCCCTTGATGTCAATTCATCAGGCCTGCGAAGCCCTCGTCACTCCCAGAAGTTGAAGTAAAACATGCCCGTAGTCCTGTCCCTCCACAAAGATGTTCCTGGATTTTTGTTCTTCTCCAGAAGAGAAGACATTCTGTTCTGCAGACTTGTAATGAAGAGCTCTTTGACATCCTCACGTATCACACAGACATTGTTCATTCATCACAGTAGTGGCCACCAGATCTCAACAGCTGACAGAATGAACATTTGTAGCAGTGTTCGGTGGGTGTGACCTTTAATACTGTCCATAGGATTTTCTTGGCAAGGACACTGGAGTGGGTTGACAGTTCCTTCCCTTATGGATTGGGGAAAAGACTCTTGAGAGTCCCCTGGACTACAAGGAGATCAATTCAGTCAATCCTAAAGGAAATCAATCCTGACTGCTCCTTGGAAGGACAAATATTGAAGCTGAAACTCAAGTACTTTGGCCACCAAATGAGAAGAGAGGACTCACTGGAGAAGGCCCTGATGCTGAGAAAGATTGAAGGCAAAAGGAGAAGGGGGCGACAGAGGATGAGATGGCTAGATGCATAGTTGACACAGTGGATATCGATCTGGGCAGACTACGGAGGATGGTGGGTGACAGAGGAGCTTGCCATGCTATGGTCCATAGGGTCGTAAAGGATCAGACTCGGCTGTGCAACTGAACAAGAGCAACCAGTGGTTTTGGAGAGGGGGCAGAATTTAATGAAACTCCCCTAACTCTGGAGAGTTAGCTACCACTAACAGCAATAGGTGTGACATGATCTTATTACTTCCAAAAGATGGAATTTGACTTTGGGACTACCTCCATGCTCCAACCTTGAACAATGGTCCTTTCTGGAACCAGAATATGCTCCAATATCTGATATTAATTGTTGCAACTAAGATCCATCACAAAGCCTGCTGCCTCCTACAACACACACACACACACACACACACACACACACACACACACACACACACACACACACACACACACACACACACAATCCCTGTTCAAAAGGCAATGGAAACAAGCAACCCCTCCCTGTATTTCATTGCAGTAATTATGCTCCAGTAGAAAATACCCCACCGTGAATGTCACCATAGCTTCAGTTCAGAACAATTTTCAGGAAATCAGAATATATGATGTACTTTTCCTAGATGTCAGATCAAAGCTTTCTCACCATGGCAGCAGCAAGTGTGCTGTTAACTTACACTGGGGTGCATTTTTGTATATTGCAAAGGAAGCCCTTTTGGAAAGAGGCGAACTTGTTGGTAGGGTGAGCCTCAGTGAACCGATGCTTTCATGCTGTGCACATGAGACTGTGCTTAGAAAAAGAAATTATTTGTATTGATTTTTCCATTCCTTTCCAATCCAAGTAGCAGGTTACAATAGTGTCACTACAATATCACTATCAGGAATCAAAACAGATTTTTTTTTGCTTCTACCACTAAGCACTGGGAAAATTCTAATAAGCATCAAAAGGAAGTGAAAATTGACCAGTTTCTATTTTGTATGGCGTTTCCCAAAATCTCACCTTGTTCCATCCACATTATGTGTTGGGCAGCGAGACTTTCCCCCAACATGAGAATATTTACATATTATGGCACATCTTTTTAAGTAATGTGTGTTTACGTACATTTTTCAAATATATGCATTTTTAGTCAACATGCTTGGATATAATTTGGAAAAAGCAATTGCCATTAACTCTCAAACTACAAGAAACTGAAAGATAGATGCACACAGTTGTTAATAGCCTCACCACAAGTCAATAAACTAATTAAAACATCTTGGTTAGTGAGCACACACACACACACGTGCACACATTCTAATCTCAAGCAGGCACAGGCAACTTGTGGTGATAGGCTCTGATTGTTTTGGGCCAGAATTCCAGTTATCCTCCTGGCTATGCCGGTTAGGGCTAACAATTTCGTCTCAGAAATTATTCTCGGTTGAAAGGATTTTTGTGGAAGAAACTCTGCTCATGGAATGCCCAAATGAGGCTCCTTTCATGTCCCCAAGAGCTGGGACAGAGACGGGTGCTCAATCCGTCATGCAGTACCCAGGTCTCAAACTGCTGACTTCCAGCTAACAAAGCAATCTTCTTAACCACTGAGCCATCGCAGGCTAACAATGTAACAAATATTCATAAATTTTCTAGCCTTTGGTGAGGCAGTGTGTCTTGGTATATTTGAGACACAATGTTTTAAACATGAAATACACAATATATTTTATATTTAAATGTTTAGAATATTTTATATTCTAAACATTGCAGTTTATGTAATATATAAGGGTCTTTTTGCATGAAATTTGTGTGTACAAAAAGGGAGGGGGAAGACAGAGAAAGAAAAATTGCCAAAGTGTGAAAAATGCATAAAATGTTGCAGTTTTGAAAATTTTAATTCTATGTAAAGGTAAAGGTTTCCCTTGCTCGAAAGCCAGTCGTATCCGACTCTAGGGTGCAGTGCTCATCTCTGTTTCAAAGCCGAAGAGCCAGCGCTGTCTGCTGCTGCAGACGTTTCCGTGGTCATGTGGCAGGCATGACTAGACACCGGAGCGCACGGAACGCTGTTACCTTCCCACCGAAGTGGGAATTCTATGAGAACAAGATAAATGAAGACTTGGCTCTCCACCCCTCAACCCCAACTAGGGCTAATAGGAACTGCATTTCAACAACATCTGGAGGGCCACATGATGCTCACCCCAGTCTAGATAAGCAATCAGTATCATCACCCCTCTTCATCATCAGGCAAGGAACTGCGGTGGCTCATCGATTAAGAAGCTCACCTTGTTAGCTGGGAGGCCAGCAAGTCAGCAGTTCAAGACCTGGGTACTGCTGATGGTTTGAGCACCCGTCTCTGTCCCAGCTCCTGCCAACCTAGCAGTTCAAAAGTAAGAAATTGCAAGTAGATAAAACAGGGACCACTTTGGTGGGAAAAAGATCTTGGGGACAAGAAAGGAGCCTCATTCTGGCATCCCCTGAGTAGAGATTCTCCAGCAAAAATCCTTTCAACCCAGAATAGTTTCTGACACTAAATTATTATTATCATCAGGCAACCCCAAAGCAAAGAAAGTGGTTTCATTTTTGCAGTCCAGGGTTTGATCGTGACACAAAAGAAGAATCATCAGGCAAATAAATATGTGAGGGACAAATACAGAGGCTCCCTGAAGATTGAACATATTTGAACATATTTGGGTGTCCCCTTGCCAATGACACCACTAAGTCTTCTGAATTTTCCATTCTGGAAGCACCACTGGATTGCTTCTGACACAAATGAAGGAGAAAGTAGAGGAGGAAAACAAGAACCAAGAGAACTAAAGATGTAGTGACAACTTAGGCAAAGCTATGGAAGATCTTGCAGATTGGAGAGATCTTGCCTTTATCTTGGTGCAACATCAGGATCAACCAACCTCTTCTATTCTTGGCCTGCTGTTTGTGACAACCTTGGCTATATATTTTAATCTTTGGTGTCTCTTTCTTATGTGTTTCGATCAAACCCTGGACTGCCAAAATGAAGTCGCTGTCTTGGCTTTGTTGTTGGCCAGACTTAAGTCCTCATTGGTGCATGTTTCTGGCAGCAATCGGCAAACCAATCAATGAGTCAGATTCTGTATCTCTTATTATTTGGTGGCACCGTATAGTAGGCTGCACGCAGAAGCCACATCTTTGTATCTGGTTGACCATCATTATTGCTCATCTGAATTCACAAAGCCATTGTTCAAAAGAACCCATGTCCTGAATAGAGATCAGAAACTCCTTTTATGGACTCCATGTCCCAGAATCCATGACATCCTGAGAGTTCTAGTCCAAGGACTGAACCTAATGGCTGGTTCCAACTAGAGTAAACTGAACAAACTGCTGAATGATAAATCAACAGTATTTAAAATCCCACAGATTTAAGGGTCTACTCTGTTTGGGACTAGAAATTGGGTCTAGATCCCTTTACAAGAACAAATTTTCCCAAAGTTCTGGTCTTGTGATAGAAATTAAGGAGAGAGAAAAATTGCACTTAAAATTGGATGAATTGTGTGCAGGGCTGTATCTGGCTTTTCTTGGTAAATGGAAATGACCAAAAGAAATGGCTGCAATCCAAAATAGCTGTGCACATTTTAGAGTCTATGAACTGTTAGCAGCAAAATAACCTGAGCAGGAACAGTTAGTTCTAAGTTTGGCAGCTTTTACCCATGTATACTGAATGCTATTCTTAAATAAATAATAACAGCCTTAGGATACCCTTCAACCCCTTTAGGCATCATGACCTGCTCATTCTTCCAGTAGCTGAAGCAGCATCTTTGCAAGTTAACATCAATATAAAGATGGCACATTTTTGGAGGCGCCACCCCATCTGGGAATAATTTTGGATGGGCAAATTTGGGTGAACCAAATAGATCAAGATGGAAAGGCTACGTATCACTGATGGCCATTTTGCAATCAAACTCATGCAAACCCTCCCACCCACTGCATGTAAAACACACAATGTTCTCTGCCCTACCTCAGTGGATAACCGTTTCATCTCCTGTTTCCGCTGCTGTTCAGCTACGTTGGCTACGGACTCTGCCAGCTGGTTGAGCTCTTGTTCTTTCTGGGCTCCCATGAAGTTCAACAAAGGGGGCTCCCAGCCATTTCGGAAACGTGGCACATAGGGTGGGATGAACTGTTCTTTGGGCCACTCCACTCTGCATTGAGGAAGATGCTGATTACTCATTGTAAGAGTTGATATTTTTGCCAGCATGGAAATCATTAGGTTATCAGCCTATTCTACCCACCACATTCACCTTTCTTTGAAAAGCAACCATAAGATAAGCCATAATGTTAGAGACTCTTATATAAAAGGAGGGTGGTGAAAATACCTTAATTTTTCACCCTGGAAGTGAATTTGGAACTAAAGGAACACCACAGAGGAGCTGAAGTCCATAAGCCCACAGATTCAGCACCATATTCCAGATCAATTTGGTTTTCATCTGTTAGTTTTGTTCACTGTACAGCTTTCACTTTTGGACATTGTAACTGAGACTACAACAGTATGAATGATCTTGGCCTTGGTCATCAACAATACATATCCTTACCCTAGAGCCGTGATGGCGAACCTTGGCACTCCAGATGTTCTTGGACTTCAATTCCCAGAAGCCCAAGCACCCTGTGAATCCACATGAATGGGTTTACTGCGATTCATCTGGCCCACGCTGCCCTCATTGCTCCCGGAAGCAGAAGTAAAACGTGCCCGTATGGTTAAGACTCTTCTGGGTTAACCCTTCCTCCTTACGGGCATGTTTTACTTCCACTTCAAGGAGCGATGAGGGCAGTGCGGGCCAGATGAATCACAGTAAATCCATTTGTGTGGATTCACAGGATGCTTGGGCTTCTGGGAATTGAGGTCCAAGAACATCTGGAGTGCCAAGGTTCATCATCATGGCCCTAGAGAATCTTTTCTAGTACCTTCATAGCTACCTTTCCATGTATTTCTTCTTTCATTTTTGCCAGCATGCTTACATTAGATGGGCCAAAATGTCAGTGAAATGTAACAATTTAAAAAGCAGAAGATTCAGATCTATACAAAAAGGCAAACAGTATAAATATTTTACCTGGCTTTGGTCCACGTATCACCTAGAGACATCCATAGCTGTCCTTCTTCACTAGTGACAGTGTAGCGTAATAATTCTATGGCGTCTTTAGTTAAGAGAGGACTAAGGACCGTACTAGCAAGTTCTGGGCCTCCTGATGCTTGTACCACCTATGGCAAATATACATAAAATAATATATACATACATCTGCCTGTTTGTCTATTTGTCTACCCATGGAGTAAAACTAATGTCACATTAAGAGACTTCTGTCTATACCAGTCATGGTGAACCTTTTAGAGACTGAGTGCCCAAACAGAGGGGCGGGGCAAACTGTGCTGGGGGAGGGATGAGGTGCTCCCATTGGGCTGCTGGGCAGAGGGGCGGGATAAACTCTGTGCTGGGGAGAGAGGGAGGAAGTGTTCTCATTGGGCTGCTTGGCAGAGGGGTGGGGCAAAATCTGTGCTGGGGTGACAGTTCACGTGCTAACAGAGAGGATAGTGAGTACCTTGTCTGGCACGTGTGCCATAGGCTCATCACCACTGGTCTATATAAATAAAGTCTACTGTCCCCTCCCCTTGATGCCACATGCCCCCAAGAAATGGTAGGGGATAAAACCCAGTGCTATATTTGCAACACACTGGCGCTAATTGTTTTGCAACCTGGAACTGAGTAAGCAAGATATCTCCAATGGCACAAAGGTTTTTCGTGTATACATCATTTTTAGTTTTCAACACATGAGCTCTCCAGCTTATTTTAAATCAAACACTCAACTTACCATGTTTAAGGGAGTGAACAGAAAATGGATCAGATCAGCTGCACTTGGATTCTGGATATGTGCCTTTAATTTAGCCTGCAAAGCAAAGAAGAAGTTAGAAATAAGGTAAAATAATGTAATTTTTTAAGGCAGGGAATAAGAGAAACCAAAGTTCTGTTATATAAGTTGTTTCAGAAAGCATTTTATCAGAAAAACAACACTTCATTCACATTTCAGGCAGTGGGAAGTCTCTGCTAACCTTATTGACCCCAAAGGCTGAGTTTATCAGAAAGTTTATTATTTAACCATAATAGTTCACATTTCTCAATTGGAAGAATCCCCAAAGCCATCTCTTGGGTGCCTGTGAACACTCCTTTTGGCTTACAAGTCCTCTCCTTTTCCTTCTACATAGGAGTTGTCTTCATTCATCTTCAAGTGGCTCTTACTATAATGTGCCATAGAATCCAAAACTGGGGCTGCCTCTCCCTTCTTCTTTACTTCCACTTTTACTCCATCAAGTGTCGAGGGAGATGCAAGGTTCTTGTTCTGGCATTTCTAACGCCTCCACTGACATTATTTGGTGTTCTTGTAATATTTCTTTGATGTTATCCAAGCTCTGCTCGTTGGTTGACTAAGTTTATCTTCCCATGTGTTATTCTAAATGCTTCAGTAGCAGCCTGGAGAACATGGCTGAACTCCTAACCTGAACTAAGCAAACATAACTGGGTATAGCAGTGCAGTCTGAAAGTCACACCTAGAATATGCCCATTAAATCAGTGGAACCAATAGATAAGTTGAATTTCCACAAATTCTATGGGCCTACTTCTCAAGTGACTTACTATTGAATTTCAGTCAATTAAGAAATGGCAGGTGAGGTATTCAGTAATGTTTTGTATAACACATTAAATAAAGAAGGAAAGAAAGAGAAAAGAAGAATTATACCTATGTATCTAGCAGGGCTGTAGTCAGGATTCTAAATATGTTGTGTGTGCGTGTGTATGTGTGTGTGGGGTTTCAGGAGGGGCAACAATGTCACACACACACACACACACACACACACACACACACACACACACACACACACACACACACACACACACACACACCATTGGCATCCCAGGGTGGGTTGGGGGTGCTGTTAGCTGAAGAGGGTTTTTGTCCCCACCACCGCCCCCCTCTGGCTACGGCCTTGGTATCTAGGCATGACAAAAAGGTAGGAGGACAGATTTTGGATATTTTGCTTGCAGGACTTACCAGGAGGTTGAAACCATGCTTGAATTTTTGCAAACAGTCTACAAATTCATCTGGCAGTGGAGGTTTTGCACGGAGAGTTAAGACACCCTCTGATGAATAAAAGACAAAGCAAAATCACATAGTGGAATCACCTGGCAGCAGTCACATCAATAACAAGAACACTGGTGAGATCAGAGGGACTGCGCCCGTAGATGAAAGAGAATGAGGAGGCTGAACATTACTTCCGAATCCCTCTCAATGTCTTGCATGTTAGAAAAGTCCTAACCCTGGAATTGCCATGCTGAGCTATTTTTCTATCTGCACAGAGCCTATAAGCCAGGGAAATATGGGGAGAAATGTGCTCCCAATATTGGAAGCAGAACAGCCATAGCCTTAGGTGTCTTCCTTACTCCTGCAATCAACTTCGGTATGTCATTTTGCACATTTCAAAACCAAAGGCCAAGTTGCCCAACACAGGTTGCGTTTGTTGAGATCATGGACACATTTTAGCTTGCAATATATGACAAGGAGACTTGCAATATGTACTTTGAAATGTTTTCCAGCTGTTGGTTTATTTACTTATGACACTTCGGTTGATAAAAAGACCTTGGTTAAAATGCCAGGGGTGATGTGCTGGAGAGATACAGCATGGCTGATGTTGGGCTCACTTGGCTTTTAAAATCCTCACTTTAAAGCCCTGTATCCTGTCTTGGGCATTTAGAGACAACCTGAGCATGGAAACTGATTAACCAATTTAGTTAGGCCTCACTTGGTCTCTGTTAGTCTGTTGTAATCGGTTGGTTTTTGTCAGTCAGCTTTGGTGAATTTGTTCAAACTCTGAGGCGAATGTTTTTTAATAAAAATAACTTTAGCCATGTAACAAAAAGAAATAACTAAGAAACTAAAAACTAACCATATAAGTATTAATGAGCACACATATATATCTAAAAGTTTTTAATGAGTACACTGTGTTACATTTATTGTACTTTAAAAATCTTGCCAGTCACTGAGAGTAATAACTGTTTCATATAAAAAGGGGGAACTTCTTTTTTAAAACCACAAAAAGGCCTGATAGTGTAATGTCATTTTTCCCCCTGCTGTATTTAAAATCTGTTAATTAACCACTGGATAACTACCAGATATTCATGTTTAAAATACATACCCAACACCTTGAAGAGAACTAGTGAGATATGCAATTATGCTTTACCTGGTATTTTTCATCAGAGCCCCTTGCCTGTCTTCATGGTGGCCTGGCTACTGGAAAAGGGGGCATGGGAAATGCATTAGGTTCCCCAGGCTCCCACTTTGCTCATCAAGTATCGACGTGAGGCACATTTCACACATTAATCTTAATGGACTTTTGGTTACCAGTGAAGCTATGAAGCTACAATGACCCAACCCTGTGCATTTGTGTAGTAAATTGCACCAGAGTAAGCCCATTGAGGGCCATGGTGGCTTAGTGGTTAAGACACTGAGCTTGACAACTGGAAGGTTGGCAGGACAGCAGTTTGAGACCCAAGTACTGCAGAACGGATTGAACTTCTGCCTCTGTCCCAGGCTCCTGCCAACCTAGCAGTTTGAAAGCAAGAAATGGCAAGTACATAAATAGGTACTGCTTCAGCAGGACAGGTAACAGCATTCTGTGCACTCCAGTGTCTAGTCATGCCTGTCACATGACCATGGAAGCATCTGCAGACGCAGACAGCACTGGCTCTTTGGCTGTAAATGGAGATGAGCACTGCCCCCTAGAGTTGGATACAATTGCCTTACCTTTACTAAGTCCATAGAATAATGGTACAGTTGATTTAATAAATCAACTCCTTTTTTAGTAACATTGATTCAAAGGGCCCCTTAACTGCTATAACCTAAGTTCAAATTCACAATGGTGTATAAAGAGCATTGGTTACTATTGGCAAGCCATTTTCTCTCTCAGCTTAATGAAGGAGTGCCCAAACTATGGCCTGGGAGCCGGATCTGGCCCTGACACCAATTCATCCAGCCTGCGCCACCCTCGTCGCTCCCAGAAGCAGAAGTAAAACGCACCCGTACAGGTGCATTTTACTTCCACTTCTGGGAGAGGCAAGGGCATTGGGGGCTGGATCCAGCCCCCGGGCTCTAGTTTGGGCACCCCTGAACCATGTGACTGGCCTGCAGCCTGGAAAGTTTGGGCACCCCTGGCTTAATGTATGCAGGAGGTTAAGCTAAGGCCAAACTGGATGTAGTAGCTGACACACGGCATCCAGCAAAAAAGCTGCCCCAAATTTTGATCACTTCTTCTCCTTAATTATGTGTGATGCAATAAACAATGGGATGCAACTAATGCTTTTTCTTCCTCTTAACAAATGTTTTCTCCTTGAAAAAAATATGGCAGGGCGTAAAATAGAGTGGGACAACTCTATGTCATATCAAAAGCTATTATCTAAACAAAAAATGTTAGTGAATTAATTACTGTAAATGAATTTTAATTGACTTGTCAATCCAGTCTGCTGAGGTGTCTATATTATTAATGCAACAGTTTTGTAGACAAGAGGCACACTTTGGTTTTGTGCATCAGCGGAATCCATATTTTAATTTAATTTTTAAATTGCTATGCCGCCCACTCAGGTAAACCGGACTCTGGGCAGCTATTTTGTCTTCTCTACAAGGTCCTCATTCTTTCCGGCCACTGGGATAAATGATGGACCTTATTTCCAAGGTCCAGAAATATTGCCTTCAAGACAATGTTTTGGAAGTTTATATTAAAAATTATTGACTAAAAATATATATTGTACAATTAATCAGAATGCCTTTTCAGATTAAAAATAATATGATTAATTGCCCATGGGCTACACCTGTCCCAGATCATCCAGCCCACATTGCCCTCACTGCTACCAGAAGTGGAAGCAGATGCAACCCCACCCCACATGCACAAACATGCCTGCGCATGTGCAACACTGCCAAAAATGCACCCATGGCTCTAATAAATGCATTTACGACAGCCGTGGATGTGTTTTATGGCAGGAGGAATCACATGATCGCCCCTCTCAACGGCATGACTAACTTGTGGCGTGAAAAGTTTGGGAACCCCTGGCCTAATGCTACCACTTTCAATGACAGTCATGAACAAACCCGGGTTTGGGCTCAAAATAATGCTCTGAGCAGCTCAGAAGGGATTAAATTCTCACAGATAATCACTGAACTGGAAAGACTGACTGGCTGCAGCTAATTTCTCGCTACCCCATTCAGATAGGCATTTAAAAAGAATGCAGCAATCACAGATGCTAGGATATAGGAAAATCATTTGGAGTCTTACGTAACAGCTCTGGTGCAGCAATCCAAAAACACATTTAATCCAACATTTTGATCACACAGTGTCCGGCCAGTCATCGGCATGGAACTTGCTTACAGGATATGAGAACAACAGCCCCTCTCTCTTTTGCTTTATTCAACCACCAATAGTCAGAGGAATACTGTCTCTCATACTGAAGGTATTCTAATATTATCCATCCAAGCTAGTAGCCACAGATGAAGCTAACATCCATGAATTTGTCTAAGCCCTTTTAAAGATGTCCACATGAGCACCCATCACTTTCTTCTTCTGCCATATCTGAATCCAAATACTGGCGAGCCTCATGGCAATCAGCCATGAAGATTGTCCTGAGAATATAATCCAGTGGCCTTTCATTTGCCTTCCACATTGCAGCATGACACCTCTACCACTGATCCAGTTCCGCAAATCACTTTCTGGTCCTGAGCCCTTTTGGCACACAAAGTCCTCCTCAGCCCCAGGCCAGTATGGAGGAAGCTGCTGCCCTCCATCAAGATGGATTCAAGTGGGGTTTAATCCACTTGAGAACCATCACTCTTCCATGTGGACTTCAGCACCCAAGGCCGTTAGTTCTCAGGATTGTCAGGTTAGTTAACATACCACCTGACACTCACTGTTGAGTCGCTGACAGCATAGTCTACTCTATTACCGCAGAGTAATTATTACTACTTTATTACCATAGAGTAGGGCCAAAACCATCACTTGAAGCATTGAATTTTACACTTTGCAGAGCTAGGAAGTATCTCCTCTTATCACTACTGCCTGGAAGATGATGGGAGTTCCAGCAGTCAAATCTGGAGGGTGCTGCTTTCAGCAAGTGTGATTTATTGGTAAGGGAGAAAGAAAACTTATTTGAATAAAAGGCGATCCTTACCACCAGGGCCCTTCTTTTTATTCTTCTTGGTTTTCTTTCTCCTGGAAAGCTCCGCAAATGCTTCTGCTGCTTTTTGAAGTTTGGTGACAAAATATTCAATGTCATCCAAGGTATGGTTTAGAATTTGCTATGGCAAAAAAGACAAAGGCATTCAGGCATGAAAGAGGCACTAGACCAGTGGTTCCTTTTTTTTGCTATGTCCCACATAAGCATCTCTAAAATCCTGATGCCCCCACCCATGACATGTAATTCTTATTATTCAAAAAGTGAACTCCTATTCACATGGAGGAAGCTTAAAAGGCCATTTACATGGTATAAACAAGCTTAAATTGACCCCCCCAATAATAATAATAATAATAATAATAATAATAATAATAATAATAATAATAATAATAATAATAATAATAATAATAATAATAATAATAATAATAATAATAATAATAATAATAATAATAATAATAATAATAATAATAATAATAATAATAATCAAACTGCCCCCCTGTGGGACATGTGCCCCACATTGGGAACCACAACTCTAGACAAACTATAAAATGCTTAGCCACTTCAGCAGAGATGGCATGGGATAGAAGGGAAGTATTCATTTCCAGGAAACCAAGTATGCTAAAATTAATATGACTGGCATTTTCATAAAGCCCAAGCCTATATTTTTCACTATTTCCCCAAACCATCATCATTAGAAGCTCTTTGGAGGTAAGATCTGAAACAATTAGGTCCTGGGACTAAAGATAAACTCTTGGTGCTTTTTCTTCAACTCACCAAAAAATTACTTTTAAAAACATAATTTTCTGGAGTAGCACAGAGAATCAGCTCTGTCTATCTGCAGACGTTTCCATGGTCATGTGGCACGCATGACTAGATGCCTCTATCATCACTTCTGTCACCATCTCATGTTCATAGCATGGCAAATTCAAAGAGGAAAGACTCCACTTTCTATGAAGAATTGTAGAACTTTTTTTGAAACTGACAAGTTTACTCCCATGTGAACTCTTGTGGTTTACAACTCACGTCCTGACACTCAAGATATATGAGGAATGGACTGTAATCCACAAAAAGCTGATAATTAAATAAATCTGCTATTCTTCAAAAGGTCACAGCACATGCTTTTATTTTGCTTTTGTTCCAAACAAACACAGCTGCCTCTCAGACAAGTGCTAGCAGAAGTTCTCTGCATGAGATGAAAACCAGGAGAATTGACTCATATGCACAGATGATGGTGTTACTTCCGTCTCTACTCATTACTCTCCTCAGGTAGGAGGGAAATAGGATTAAGGACGAAGAGAGGATGCAGCTAGCAAACTTCTCCCACATGGTAACCCCACATGAAAATACTAAACTAAGGGCTTTCATGTCAAGTAGTTGTTAAGAATACTGTTCTAACATCCAATACCTCCTCAGAGAATTCATGCACAATGCACACAAAACACACACATCTCTTCTACTTACAACATCTCTGTCGATCTTGGCTGCCATGATTTCAGTTGTTTCTTCGTGCTCGTGGAACTGCCGTGGTTTCTCAACTAAGGCAAGAGAGACACAAGGTCAGCACAACAACCACATAAAGAAGTGGTAATATTCCATGATTGCCTCATATAGGAGCCCTCCTCGACACAAGTGGAAAGATTATTTCTTCATCAATCAAGGGGAAAATGCTCATCACAGGCAAATTGTGGAAAGGGTCATGGTAATTCCCCATTTCCAAAGAAGAAGAATCGAATTGTTTTAGGAAGGAAAAATTCGGGAGTTGAAAACCAATCCATATTTATTACTAAGATCCATACCCCACCCTTATATGCCTGTGATAAATTAAAAATAGTAATATTAAATATGTAAATCTCCCCAGCAGGATCTACAGTAGCTGTAATTGATAAAGGGCTAAACCTAATAAAAGTAGAGGCTAATCTGAATCACACTTAACTCATTAGATCAGTGAGTGACTTATCAATTTAGAAATTAATTTGGACCAACTGTTCAAGATAGGCCACTGGATTTTAATATACAGTAATACCTCATACAAAGTCTGCTTCGTACAACATCGAATTCATACAACATCGCCTAATTCCTTGAAAAAAGTTGCCTCATACAAAGTCGCTGCGACTTTGTATGAGGCACTGGGGTTTTTCCCAGGTTGCATTGTGCCTGGACAGTATAAAAGGCAGGACGCATGCGTGCATTGCACTTGTGGGTTTTGCACAAGGCGACAAGTGTTTAGGAGTGGTTTTGAGTGCGAGTTTGGATTTTTTTGGATTTTTTGTCAGAATTTTTGGAAGCATTCCTGGGATTTTTGCAGCATTCTTCAGGTTCTTGGACCATTCTTTGGCACAGTAGAAAGGTAGGTAAATGAGGTTTTCTGTTTCTGATTGGCATGGGGTGGGGAGGTGGATGGGGGAGGAATTTTTTTTGGTGATGTGGGCAATTGTTTGGTGTTTGCTGCTGTTTGGATGATTAACACTGTGCTGCATGATGGGACATGTTGGCATCCATTTTGTCCTTGCTTCCATCCAGTAATTGTTTATAGTAGCTTGTACAAAATGGATGATGGGCCGCATGGCTGCAGATTAGCACTGTGCTGCATGATGGGACATGTTAACTTTTAAACCTGCACTTGATAAAGTTTTCAAAAGTTAAAAACTTGTTGTATGGTTTGTCCCCTAAATTCAGGGTTGTTTGACATGTTTTTGTAATGTATTTAGCCTTTAGACAATGATTTCTTAAAGTTCTGTCAGTTTCCTGTCTGTTTCCTTGACTTTGCCCTGAAGTCTATGCTGTTACAGAACAATATATCTATGGAAATGACATTGTACGTGACATCACGGCAAGGATTTGGACGTTGTATGCCTCATACAACGTCCAAATCCGTATAAAGTCCAAACTTGTGGAACCAAGTTTGGACGTTGTATGAGGTATCACTGTATTTACCATGGAAGTCCACACAACTCTTCCTATTAGGCATGTAAATTCTCATATACTCATTATAACAATGAATCTTGTTTTTTCAGTTCTTTCTCTGTGAGATGTTGACATATTTTCTGTCAGAATCAACATATAGGAGCTCTCATGGCACAGGGGTTAAACCAGAGATTCTCAACATGTGGCCGGTGGGCCGGATGTGGCCCTCAGCACCATTTCATGTGGGCCCCCACTGCCTCCACCACACCAGGAAGTGCCATGTGGTGGAGGAATGGCAAAATCGCTGTCCGGCCCCTGAAGCTGTTTGAGGGAGTGTGACCCGGCCCCCGGGTTTAAAAGGTTGAGAACTCATGAGTTAAACTGTAGTACTGCCAAAACTGTACATACTGCGAGTTCAATACTGCAAGTTCAATCCTGATGAACTCACAGTTGACTCAGTCTTCCATCCTTCCAAGGTCGGTAAAGTGAGTCTCCAGCATGTTGGGGGCAAAAATACTAATTACCTTGTGAATTACCCAGAGAGTCCTCTAAGTTCTATGGGGTGGTATATAAGTGTAATTTCTATTGCTATTCTTGGCAAGCATGATTCCAGGCAAATTGCACAAAACCACCAAAACAATTAAGGTTTCTGCCTTCCTCTGTGGACTTGCAAGGATTACAAACACAGGATTGGGGTTGTTTGCATCTTTTAAACCATCAAACAGTTGTCTTCAGCTAGATGCCTGTGTGTTGCTTTGCGTCTTAAAAGGGAGAGGATGCTAGATTTGCAACGAGTTATTTGGGGCAAATTCCAGAATTTCCCTCACCCCTCTCAAAACAAAAAGAGCTCTCCTTGATGCCTTTTTTTGTTAGAGATGAGAAATATCCGTCATGGCAGATCTCTCAGAAGCATGTCTTATGAAGAAAGAGCAATTTTGCAGGAGATTTTTTTTCCCTCCACATCACTGCCATCCATATTCTACTAGTGCATTTGATGTACAGGAGGAGGTCAGCAGGTCACCTATAGCCCAAAGGCACAGGTCTGACAGGCCTATACCCGAGGCGTGTCGGCCTTCCATTTGCATGGTTTAGAGGAACATTTCAGTAACACTCACAATCGCCTTGTTCAGCTGCCCACGCGGACCAGGCTGCTACTCGGCTTCTGACATCCACCTGCGTGACGGTACCTGGGGGGACAGGAGCTGGTGCTCTTGGAGGTGGGGGGATCATGTTGTCAGCTTGGGAAATCATCCTAAGCAGAAGACATAACAAATGAAAGCTGAAAGGCTAGGAAAATGAGATTTCCCCCACCCTCAACCTTTTATTTAAAAAGAAAGGGGGAACACCCTGCATGCTAAAATCTCAGAAATGTTGTCAGCTCTCTCGGTAGGAAGTGAGACACAGCAGTAACATCAATAAATTATAAATAATGAGCATCAAAGGAGCTTCTCATTGAGACAGAATATTTGACACTTTTTCATGAAAGCAACTTTATCATCTTCATACAATGGGCGCATATTAACAAATCATTGTTCGCTAAAATCTAACCCATTTTTAAATTAATATATATATATATATATATACAAAAGAATACAACACTAAAAATAACATTACACCAACATATATGTCCACCCACCACCAATGGGACATTATTTATCTTCCTCTTATAGTCTAATTAAAAAGTTCCCTTTTCTTATTCTTATCTGACCTTCCGCCTCCAAGTCAGCATCTTAGCCACTTGAGCCACTGCAGTCCCTTATTTATCATTTATGGCTATTAAAATCAAATCTAATTTAATCTAATTTCTTTATTTTTCCTATAGTGTTTTGAGGGAAAGTATATTATTTTCTAGAAAATTAAGTTACTTGATATTTATGACTAAAGATCAGGTTTTACTAATAGGTAGAGAAAGTAAAAAATGTATACAGAATTTTATAGATGTGCCTATTTTTTTCAAGAGATAGAAGATTTCGTAGAAAGAGAGAAAGAACACAGAATAATACAAGTGCCATCAAAAGACATTTTAGAGAATGCTGAGGATTACAAACAACTGGATATCTATCCTGTTGTAGAGGATATTTTTTCAGCGTATAGGTGGTGGAGTAGGGCCATTGGGTCAGGTAATGAAAAGTATCCTAAAGGGATACCAGAATTTCCAACCAGGGGAAGAGATATAAGATGATTTGCAAAACCAAACCTTTTGAAATTACCTGAGTGTTTCGAGTCTCTTCTTTGGCTTCACTCCTTTGCTGTCACTAATTGCACTTTCAATGTCTTCATGTATAAGGTTTGCCTAAGCAGAAGAGAAAGAATCACAGATGCATCAGACTGAAAACTTGAGGACATATCCGAAACATCTTAAAACAAAACTGTGCAAATGATGCAGGTGGAAATGTCAAAAATTTTGCCCTGTGAGAGAAAAATCCCGCAGTGAGGAAAGGTAAATTCTGCAAGCTAGATGAATTATGCAAATTAAATGATTACTTTTATTCACTGGATTACTCAGACATCAGTAAAAGTAAAGGTCTGTGGTGAAGTGGGACTGTGGTGGCTTAGTGGTTAAGACGCTGAACTTGACGACTGGAAGGTTGGCAGGTCAGCAGTTCGAGACCTGAGTAATGCATGACAGAATGCATAGCTGTCAAGTATCCCTTATTTGCTGGGAAATTTCCCTTATTTCCAAATCCAAAACTTGACAGGTATGCAGAATGAACTCCCATCTCTGCCCAGCTGCTGCCAACATAGAATTTTGAAAGCAAGAAATTGCAAGGAGAAAAATAGGGACCGTGCACTCTGGTGTCTAGTCATGCCTGCCACATGTCCATGGAAACATCTGCAAACGCAGACAGCTCTGGCTCTTTGCCTGTAAACAGAGATGAGCACTGAACCCTAGAGTCAGATACAACTGGCTTTCGAACAAGGGCAACCCCTTTTTACCCTTGTATTCACTGGATCACTAAGACATCAGTAAAGTCTGCCCCATCAGTACAATCTGTAAAAACATCAGAATGGTCCTAACAAACAATAATAGATAAAGGTACTTTAAGGTGGGGGGGGACACCTACAGTGGAACCTCGGTTAATGTAATTAATGCCTTCTCTGGGACGTTTCTTACAGCAAAAATTAATTTAACTGGATTTCCCATAGGAATGCATTGAAAACCAAAATACATTAACCACAACACAATTTTCCATAGGAATGCATTGAAAACCAATTAATCCTTTGGGTGGGGGGGATTCTGTAAACCAAGCCACTATTTTCAATGGATTTCCTTTTGTTATGAGATTTTTATGTTAATTGAGCCATTTGTTAACCGAGGTTCCACTGTATCTGCATCCCAACAAAGCAAAAGCAAAGCAACCATACTTATATACCACTCCATAGCACTAGTGCACTCTCTCTGGGCGGTTCACAAGTTAATTAGCATTTTTGCCCCCAGCATGTTGGGTACTCATTTTACTGACCTCGGAAAGATGGAAGGCTGAGTCAACCTTGTTCCCTGGTCAGGACCAAACTCGCAACCTTGTTCTTGTTGACCCCTGGCCTAGATGGACTAATCATCTAGTCCAGACATTCTCAACCTGCAGCTCATGGGCCGGATGTGGCCTGCGGCACCATTTCATATGCCCCACCCACTGCCTCCACCACACTAGGAAGTGCCATGTAGTGGAGGAAGGGCATAATGGTCATCCAGCCCCCAAAGCTGTCGGAGAGAGTGTGACCTGGCCCCTGGCTTTGAAAGATTGAGAACTCCTGATCTAGTCAGCTCCACATAATGGCTATTTTTAGGGCATGATCCTTAGATGGAATCCTTGTTATTAAAGTGGTCTGCCTGGAGAACTGTTGCCACCCAGAGCTAATAATGCAGGTCAAAATGGATTGACAGCCTGATCTTGGTTAAGGAAGTTTCCTCTAGCTTCCATTTTGGGGCCCAGCCCGTGGTGCTCCCATCTCAAGATACTTATGAGGAAACTTATGAAAGGCCATGGCCTTAAGGAATGTCTCCATTGGCATCTGTCAAGTGTTCTCAGTTGCCTCCTGACTTTTTAACCATTCGCTGATTGTTTTCCATGACAAGAATTCAATTACGCCACTGTAATATGCATGGAACTCACAGTTCACATCTGTTTACACGCTAGCCATCACAGGACAATCATTATCCACGGGAGTCAATAATATTTATAGATTCTGGTTGGCAATGAGCCATGCTCCGTTCAGGTTCATTGGCCCATCAGCAAAAAGGTCTTTTCATGTGCAGCAAATGTTCTGCTAGCCAAATAAATGCACACCAGCTGCATTGCAAAAATTGCAGGAAAGGGGCCTGCCAATATTAGTGTGTGTCCTTCACACTTCTTCAGAAGCCAAAACACATTTCCATCCACTGCTTTGCCTGTCAGGTAAGAAAGCCTGGAATGCTCTCCTAGCTCAGGGCTTATTCTTGTGTGTTTTCTTCTAAAATCAAATTCATGAAATAATACCCTTAACCTTGGTTCTTATAGATCAGTGGTTCCCAATGTGGGGCCCATGTCCTACCGGGGAATTTCAATTCTGTTATGTATGATAACTGTGTACTAACTGTCAAAGTGATTCAAACCGCCATGTTCCCGCGCTTTCTAGCTGTCAAACAGCGTCCCTGTTTGACAGCTACGAAATCTCGCCAGACAGCGTAGTCTCGCGAGATTTCGGGAGGCGCACGGTTTGTATTCTGACAGGCACACAATGTATCTTTTATATGCAAATAAGTGGATTGAAATGTGTGCACACCTTGTTAGCCAATTGGCATTGTTTATTGTTGTTATTGTAACTGTTTATAATGTATATAAGTCCAAGATTTGCCCCATCCAAACTGTGTTCAAACCCCACCAATTGTTGTATCAGGGCTTTGGGGAATTGACTTAGGCTTCTGGGAATTGAAGTCCAAAAACAAAAGGTTGGGAAACACTTTTATAGATATACAATAGTTAACATTAGGGGTGAAATGTTCACGTTTCTTAGACTACAAATTTCATAAATCCTGAGTCTGGGTGGTGTATCTCATTTACACCTTAAAGATACCTAAATGTTGCGGCGGCGGCTTCTTCTTCTGCCATATCCAAATCCAAATATTGGCAATCATCATGACAATCACCCATGAAGACTGTCCTGAGAATATAATGCAGTGGCCTTTCATCTGCCTTCTGCATCGCAGCATGACCCCGCATACCGCTGATCTATTTCTGCGAGTCCCTTTCTGGTCCTGATCCCTTTTAGTATGTGAAGTCCTCATCAGCCCAAGGCCAATATTGATGAGCCTGCTGAACTCCATCAAGATGGATTCAAGTGAGATTTAATCCATTTGGGGACCACCACCCTTCCCTTGGACTTTGGCACCCAAGGCCATTAGCCCTCAAGGTTGTCAAGTTAGTTAGCTGCCACCTGACACTCACTGGCACTATGGTCTATTCTATTACCATAGTAGGATAACTTAGCCAGACTCTTATAGCTTACCTAGGAGAAAAGGCCTATGCTAGAAAGCTTTAAGGTTTAGCCAGGCCAAGCTTCACCCAAGCTTTTCTATTTCTACCCCACTGCTAGCTGAAAGCTTTTCGCCCCCAGAATAGGAAACTAGATGGAACTAGGTCTAGCTAAGCCTCAAAGTCTCACAGCTCTTTTCCATTGCAGAAGACCTAGAGCAGTGATGGCGAACCTTGGCATTCCAGTTGTTCTTGAACTTCAATTCCCAGAAGCCCTGATTAGCAGGTATGCTGACTTGGGCTTCTGGGAATTGAAGTCCTAGAAATTCTGGAGTGCCAAGGTTGGCCACGAGGGACCTAGAGCTTGAGTAAGTTCTATTTTCAGACAGCAGGGAGGCTATAGTTCATGAAATAAAGAGGGATAAATCTATTTATTGTCATGTCCATGTCTGATCGCACTCAGAGTACAATGGTACCTCGAGTTCCAAATTTAATGTATTTCAAGGCATTTTTCATGTTATGAAAAATTTGTAACTCGATTTTCCCATAGGAATGCATTGAAAACCAAAATTCATAACTTGAAACATGGTTTCCCATAGGAATGCATTGAAAACCAATTAATCTGTTCTGGAAAAATTCATAACTTGAGCCATTATTTTCAATTGATTTCCATTCATATTGTGAAAAATTTTGTAACTCTAACCATTTGTAACTTGAGGTACCACTGTAATTATAACAGACATTTCAAACTAAGGGTAATTCTGTTTGAATATCAACATTCTTATTGACAATTACTAAATTTTAATTCTTTGAAATTAAACTGAATGTACTTGAATGAACTGCACACATACTTATTGAATTAATATTGTAAGTTTCTGCATACAGTAATTTTCACTTAAGCAAGCAACATATAGTCTCTCTTAACATTGACCACCTGACTTTATCTGATCACATGTAAAATGGGGACTGGGAATTTCCTTAGCTAGTCAATTGAGTTGGAGATAAAAAAAGACAGGAAGAGTTAGTCTCTAACATAGATTTATCTCTGTACTTTTCCTATCACCCAACTCTTAATGTCTTAATGTATATTTAAGGAAGCTGATACATGTCACTAGAACAGGGGTTCCTTAGAGAGATAGCCCCCATCCCTCTAAGGGTATTCAAGAAACAAAATGGCCACCCCTTTGAAGCTATTGGGACAAAATGGCTGCCCCTATCATGCAGGCAGGGCAAAATGGCTGTCTAGCCCTCAAAGCTGACTGAGAGAGCATGACCCGGCCCCCGGCTTGAAAAGGTTGGAAACCCCTGCACTAGAACATAAGTTTAAAAATTCCAGGGTGGTGGGTATATATTCCCTAAAACAGCTTTGCTGGAACACAGGGTCAATTTACAATAGGGTCAATTCATCTGCACATCATCATATGAGAAACAATACTTGATTTCAGTTGTGTTTTGTTTTTGTTTTTTAAAAAAATATGCTTTTACACCCTGGAAAGCATTACTAGCTGCAAGCTGACTATTTAAAACAGGGATGCTCAAACATTTTGGGTTGTGGGCCAGTCACGTGGTTTAGCAGGCCAGTCATGTGGTTCCTCCCACTGGAAGCAGAAGTAAAATGTGCCTTGCAATCTGTTTTACAACAGGATGAGATAGATTTTAGGCTGCTGTTTTCTCTGCTTAAATCAGGAGTGCCCAAAGTACAGCCCGTTGGCCAGACCCGACCCCTAATGACAATTCATCTGGCCCAAACCGCCCTTGTTGCTCCCGGAAGTGGAAGTAAAATGCACCCATACAGGTTGTTTTACTTCCACTTCTGGGAGTGACAAGGGTGGCATGGGCCAGATGAATTGGCATCAGGGGCTGGATCTGGCCCACTGGCCACAGTTTGGGCACCCCTGATTTAAAATGCTAAGATTAAGTTTATTCAAGGTTAATTAACAGATATGAGCTACCTTAGCTCAACTGGGCAGAACTGTGCATTGGATTTGGACAGATGCCAGATTCAACCAGATTAGGCCAATAAATAAAAAAATGCTAATCAACAAGAAGCAGTCAGATTCAATTCTGGGATGAAATATAATTACCGTGTTTGCTGGTGTATAAGACCCACTCCCCCCCCAAAAAAAAATACACTGAAAAAATGCAGTGTGTCTTGTACTGTATATAGTGGCCTATAGTGGGTTATTTTTGTAATAATTGGATGCATCTTATACTCCGATGTGTCTTATACACCAGCAAATATGATAATTTGCAGACTGATTTGTACCCAGAGCACAAATTAAATCAGATGAAATCATTGTTGTTTTAAATGTAAAACAAACTTTTCGTGGAATGCAAATCCCTGAAGTCAAGTACAGTATTTAAAATCTGGCAGATTTACTCTCTTCTTTGGGACCTATCATGTCTTCAAACTCCATGTACATCAATGCAAAAACAAAATACAGCTGTTTTGTTTTTCCAGTATAAGCCAAAGGGAGGTTTATAAGTCAATTTGGATCGGGGATACACATTAAATCACACAAACCAAAACAGTCAAGACCAAAGAAAGATGTACTCCAAAGCTTTGAACTGGCCTATGAATTGGATCAGGAGACCTATATACACACCCCTAAAATTAAATCTCTATATTTAGAGGTAGTGTGCCTCTGGATAGCATATAGCAGAGGCACACAAAGGTAGAAGACTTTGTCTAATGCTTCCTCGATGTCTCAAAGTCTTTAATTTGCTATTGTAAGCAAGTAAATTCTGAGACGATTTGATGAGCTTTTTGTTGAAAGAGGCAAAGCAATTTCTTGGTTCAACCAAAGAGCAGGAAACAAAAAAAAGGTTTGTATTATTTTTTAATTGTTTTAGAGAATAGTTTGGAAGCTGACTGCTTATACTCAGATTATGATCTCATAACATATCGTAACTCTGACATATTCTTGGACTTGAGTTCTGCTGCCCTGGGAAAACAGGCTCTGTTCAGCAGTCACGTGAGTCTACCAGACATTTTCCTATTACTATCGCTGGAATGGCTCCAATAGCTTCATTCTGCAACAATCTGTACAGTGTGACATGTTCTGAGGATGATATAACAACATGAAGCATAATTACTGGCTGGCGGAGGGGAGGATGGGGAGAGGGAGAGACAAGCTCCCAATGAATCTATTTATCAGAACTTAAGGATGCAATCATGCATCACATTAAATGCCCCCAATTTGATGAACATGGACAATTCCAGACAAACACTGTGAATGCCAAACAATTTGGAGATACAATAATGAACACTGATAACCACTGGCCAAAATCCGGTGGTAAACTGCATCTAGCATATGCCCATTGAATCAGTGGGGATTTGGTGAGTCAACACCTACATACGTTCCATTGATTCATTGGGTTACTCCTGGCTAAAGCTTACCACTGGATTTCAAATCAAAGTTAAACAGCCACTTCCACCACATGTGTCTGTGTTGTTCTTTTTCAGAAAAATAGCAGAGAATTGCGTGACACTTTACATCTGTTAGTTTTAAAGGTACCACAAGACTCTTCATTCTTTTGAGTCCTGTAGTTGTTTTGGAGATCTTCATCAGGAAAGCTGATAAGCACACTCCTATGCAGTGATGCACTGCAAAATTTTTTACTACTTACTCTGTGGGCTGGCCAAATTTGTGGGTGGGGCCAAATTTTTGGGCATGGCCAAACATCCTGCATTATGGGCTATGGAGGTGGGTGTGACCAACCAAATGAGCATATCCTGGGGGAATTTCTGCTACCGGTTCTGCAGAACCTGACAGAACCTGCTGCAGTGAATCACTGCTCATATGACATCCAACATCTACCAGTTTATATGAGTTTTTGGACACATTCATAAAAGTTATCTAGGATTATCAACAGATCGTGTGTTAAAAGTCCAACCATATACATGGAAACAGGTAAGGATTGTAGGACTTTTAAAAATGCCTTCCCTTTCCGAATTTTACAGTAGATTTTCATTAGGAAGAAATCAAAATGCCACTTCTTATATCCCTCCAAATTATTCAGTATAGAAAAGTAATTTTGTCTTATTTATTTACTTGTTTGTTGGATTTATATAACCGCCCTTTTCGCCTAAGTGGCCCAAGGTGGCTCACGACATTAGTTAAAACCCATACCCAATACTAATTAAAACCAAATACTATAAAACTATCTAAAAACATCCATAAACCCTCCCTAATCCCATTAAAAAAGAAGGACACTCGGGCAGGAGTAAATAAGAACCCCAGGCAGGGCTAAATAAGCCTGCAGGGCTGGGTTGTGGTACCAGTTCTACCCCACACCTGCTGGCATAGCCACGGCCTTCTTGAAAGGGAGCAACTCTGCCTGGAGGCACAATTCAAGTGGCAGGAGGTCCCGTAGGGTCGGAGCAGATACCGAGAAGGCTCTCCTCCTGGTCTTGTATTTACATGGGCGTCGGGCATGCTAGACCAGATTTTTTTAAAATAGATCACGCTCTATTCTACTTAATAAATCATAATATATTGGTCTGAGAACTAGTAACATGGCTTTGGACTCTTTCTCTCATTACATAGAAAAACACAATATGTCCAGGGTCTATTAACTACTTTCTCAATGTATTTGAATTGATAAACTGTGACTTAAAAATTCTGACTACAGTCCTGGTTTACAAAATCACAACAAACTAAATTTTGAAATCTTTGATTGTGATGTCTGCTTATTATTTACCATAGTTGCAGAGTTCTAACGTTATGAGACAGTCACATTTAATGAACCCTAGGAAAAATGGCATTAAGGTACAGAAACGAAAGGAGTGGAAGGGAAAGTATAAAAACAATGCTAGTTCTTGGTCTATTAAACCATGGCTTAGCAAACTGCAGCTATGATGCCTGAACCAAGATTTCTCTTTTGCTGCATGTGCATTGATGTTAAACGCAAATACTATGTAAAGTGCAAAGTGGGTGTTGGACAAGATTGACCAGACATACGTACTGCATATATGATGGGGAACTGTTATTCTTTAATGTTTTGGCGTGTATTTTAAATATGTCTGACATGATTTGTTGCACTGAGATAAAACTTGGCATATCTGCAGCAAATGCAGCTCCTTCATAGATCTGAACTGATTGTGACTAGACCTTAATACCAAAGTAGCATGTCAGCTATGCCAGAACGGTGTCAAACTACCTTCTGCTTCTCCAAGATTCATCTCACCTGGTCTCATTTTATTTCAATCTCTGATTAAGGAGTTTTCTTTCTGTTATATTCATGACCACAGAATGTTTACTGATACTGAGATACTACTCAACTCTGCAACTCTCCAGTCTTTCAGGTGGGATTCTTGCCAACCCTACTGGGAGGTCTCTAGCATTCCATGGTGGTTTTCCATTCAAGTATTAATCAGACCTGATACTGCTTCATTTCTGAAATCAGTTCAGAGTGAATAAATTCTAGGTAATGTGATAGAGAATATTCTGAGAACACAATGATCGTTGTGGACTGTCTCAAGTCAATGCCTTGCTACGGTCTTGATAAAGGAAGCATTAACAGCCTGAGATAGTCTGGCAATCGATGATATCTCTATTTCTTTATTTCATTTGGACAGATTTTCAGATCACTTTTCAGTTTTTCTGTGTCCCATAAAGAAAGAAGATACAAAGAAAATCAATGGACAAGCAAAATGCTAAAACCATAACAATAACATAACAATGGAATCCTGCATACATTTTTTCTGCACTTTGGGAAAGATATTGGTAGTGGCAGATTGCCACTGAGTAAAAGCTTTCTTTCATGATTTTAGGGTCTGCACAGCTCATACACAATAGGTTGAGGACATGTGCACCCCCAAAAAACAAAAGGAAATCATTAATCAGTAACAATTTACTCCTGACAATCGCATAATTTCCTTTGTTCAGGTGGAGCTGTTCTATAGGATTCCAGCCAATATTTTATTTAAGGTGACAACTTCCTGATGTAGGACTATTGTGAGATGTTTGGAATAGGAAAACCACCTGTTTTGGTATAAGTGGGATATATATATATATATATATCCCCTCCTATAACTAAGGATAATATCAAGGATCTATGTGTATGTGTACAAGTAGAAAGAAAAGTGATGCAATCCCATTTTAAAGAAAAGCATAGAGAAAGATCATTGACTTTGAGTTTCTGTGTGAACCATTTGGATGTTTTTTTCCTGTTTCTAGACACCGGAGTGCACAAAACACTGTTTACCTTTCCACCGTAGTGGTCCCTATTTATGTAATTGCAATTTCTTGCTTTAGAACTGCTAGGCTGGCAGGACCTGGGACAGAGAGGGGAGCCCATTCCATCATGCAGTACTTGGATATCCAACCCCGAACTTCCAGTCTTCAAATTCAGCATCTTAACCACTGTATATAAGTACAATTCCTATTTCTAACTCTAGAGAACATTACCAAGATTAACCAGTCTTAGGGAAGTGTGAGGCAGACAGGCTCCTGAAAGTAGCTGCAGAATTTTTGACTTTAGCAGAATTTCTTCAGCAAAAAGATATGACATTAAATTATTATTATAGCCATGTCCTCTGTAAAAGGTACAAAATAAATAAACGATGTAGCCCGCCTTGGAGACTAAAGAAGTCAGCCTTCACATTGCTAGAGTGCATTTGCAAGTCTTTAAGGTGGAACACCATTTTGAATTGTTCCCTCAAGATGAGGGAGGGGAGAGATAAATGATTTGGAGAAAGGGGGAATCTACATATCATCATTCATAAAGTGTATGCTTGACTGGCTTCTTATTATATAAAGAGTTATTCTATTGAACAAATCGCACCAGAAAGTTATGAAACTGCATAAAACTCTCTTCCTCTGCCCATATCTTTTGTCCTTTCAACAAAGTGGAAGGAAGACAACTTTCCTCCACCAGATCTTCAAACCCCACCAACTCCTATGAGCAAAGGGACAGCTTGGGCTGCTGGGAAATGCAACCTGAAACATCTAGAGCCATGGTTCCCAATGTAGGGCACACACCCCACAGGGGGGCAATTTGATTTTTAAGGGGGCAAATTCAAGAATGCTTAGACCATATTAATGGCCTTTTAGGCATCCTCCACATCACTAAGAGTTCTCTTTTTTAATAATAAGAATTATATGTCACAGGGAGGGAGGATCAGGATTTTAGAGATGTTAAGGTGGGGCCTGCTGCAAATCCCACCTTACAGCTCAACGTGGCAAAATGTGGCAGTGACCCTGGCCGTCTGACAGCTATGGTGGTGGGGGTGCATTCCCCTGGCAGGTTCAACCATGCCACAAAGGTATCAGCTAGCGGTCTAGAAAGGTTCTCCATTCTGGAATTTCAGGTCAGCTAAGTGGGGTTGGATACTCACCTGGCCAGTGTAATGCTCTAACATGGCCAACTTCGACATGAGCCCAGCCAGCTGTGTCATCGTATTTAAAATGGGTAAAGGAGCATCGAAACACATGGGCCTCAGTCCCCCATGCACCATTGGACCCTGCTATGGTAGTGGTAGGACCTCCCGATAGCGAGAGCCCACTAAAATCTCATGGGAGATGATGCTTTGATCCGCCACGTCAAACTAGACATGTGACGTACAGATCAACCAAGTAACCAATTAAGTAAGGAGGGGCATGGCCAAAAAAAAGCCACTGATCTAGAGAGTGTTGAGTGGAGGAAATATGGGATAGTGTGAGAAGGCAAACTAAGCAATCGGGGAAAATCCCAAGCCACAATGTACAGTAAAGCCCCATGCATCTTTTGTACTTTGTCTTACCTTAACTTCATCACACTGAAAAAGATGAAGATCGGCTTTGCTCTGAGCTGGTTCCTTGCACACTAAGGCGAGGATGGAGTCATAGCTGCAGGAGTTCATCACAGCCTGGCAGTGCTGAATGGTGCTCAAGGGAAAGTTCTCCAGCTCATTCTGCAAGGGATAAAAATCCTTCAAATGACAGCCCAAAGTCTGCTAATCAAAGCCTGAACTGTAATGATGCTCAAGGAGCTCTATGGCTTATCTGCATTATTCTTGCGGGATAAAGTGCAGAACAGTTAAAAATAAAATAAATCCTTGCAAATGGTTCTCCAAGGACTCTCACATACAGACATCCCAAGAAAATGTCTCCCCCACCACATTAACAGGCTTTTACCTTTGATTCCAAGTCCACCAGGCTGACGGCTTTGTCATCTACTTGGAGAATCATATCTTGAGTCCATACTTTTCCTTTTGCATCGAGCAATTTCAGTTTCCTTATTCCGTCATCTACTGTGATCATGGCCTCTTTCCGATCCAGAACAAAAGTCGTCAAGTGCTGGTGGGCGAGAGGTTTGCCACAGAAGAAGATGATGAAAGGGGCATGATTTTGAAAAAGGAGCAGAGGAGCACCTGTCCTTTGAAGGCTAGAGTTCTTTTAACAATATTTTTCTCAGTAAGTAAATAAATACAGCTAAAGAAGTGGCATATGGAGGAAAATAGAAGTATATAATTCTATAATATCTTTCTATATCTCTATTAGCCAGCCTGCCTAACACTAAAGGCTTTGGAGGCAGATGAAATATAAAGAGATAGAATAGGTTGGGCTAGAATCAAATGTTTATCCTAACGAACGTAAACCTATTCAATAAACAGGATTTACATTACCATGGAGTTTCTATTCCACATGCCTATTCTAGCTGGGAATAACAATTGAATTTAATTCATAAACAACAAAAACAATAGTCAAACAGACTGCTGTAAAGGTAAAGGTCACCCTTGCTTGAAAGCCAGTCGTATCCGACTCTAGGGTTCAGTACTCATCTCTGTTTATAGCCAAAGAGCCAGCGCTGTATGAATTTGCAGACATTTCCATGATCATGTGGCAGGCATGACTAGACACCGGAGTGCACGGAACGCTGTTTACCTTGCCACCGAAGTGGCCCCTATTTATCTACATGCAATTTCTTGCTTTCTAACTGCTTGGTTGGCAGGAGCTGGGGCAGAGAGGGGAGCTCACTCCGTCCTGCAGTACTCGGGTTTTGAGCTGCTGGACCTTCTGCCTCCCAGTCAGCATCTTAACCACTTGAGCCACTGCAGTCCCTTCAGACTGCTGTAAATCCATCCAAACCTTCCAAAAGAGAATGATCATCATAGCCACTCTCCTAAAACTAAGCAGAGAATCGGCTACTCCAGATATGGGAGAGAAGGAACAGGTAGCAATGAAAGCCCAGATCTGACTTGAACTCTATGGTCTATTTACTCCAGCTCATGGATAGGACAGTCTTTAGAAAGAAGCTATAATTGTGAGGTTTTGATTTAGAAACACAGAGAGATGAATGAGAAACTTTGAGTAGAAATTGAGTCATTTTGACCTAAATTTAGTTCTGGACATATATGCAAGAGATAGACTGGAACAATTCATGGAATGATGCATTTATACCCTTTTTATTTTAGGACCTTAAAATATTTTACTTCTAAATCTGCCTTCTTTGCTCCTTGCAGAAGACAGTGATAGCCTAAGGCAGGGGTTCCCAACCTTTTCAAGCCGGGGCCTGGGGCAAGCTCTCTCAGTCAGCTTGGAGCACCAGATGGCCATTTTGCTGCCTGCATGATGGGGTTGGCTGTTTTGTCTCAACAGCTTCAAAGGGGGTGCCATTTTGTTTCTCTAATGCCCTCGGAGGGGTGGGGGGCCTCATGAAATGGCACCGTGGGCCTTAGGTTGGGAACCCCTGTTCTAGTGACATGTATCTGTCAGCTTCCTTAAATATACATTAAGACATTAAGGGCTGGGTGATAGGAAAAGTACAAAGATAAATCTAGGTTGGGAACCCCTGGCCTAAGGTTTAATTCCTAATATTTAATTCCTTGTTTTGGATTCAAATCAAAATATCATCAGCCACAGTGATTTTTTGAAAATAATAAATAAAATTCAATTCCCCTTGCCTCCCAAAGGATCATATGAGATCCCTTTCATCATAAAGCAATGGTTGCACCTGAAAAGTCTTTCATTCCCCAAAACTGCAACTAGTGGTATGATTTTTGCCACTGCAGTGATTTTTGGAAATCAAATGCTTCCTTCACCCCATATTTAACCAGAAATTTGAATGGATGGATGGATGGATTTGATCTCTGGAATAAATAACACTCAGTGCTTAATCTCTGCTCAGAATGATGTAGTAGACAAAATGATAGATTAGGATTCAGGAGATCTGGCTTTGAATCTCCACTTGACCATGGTAGTGGCATTGGTAAAACTGTTCCTTAAATATCTCACTTATTGTGAAAGTCCACTGAGGGTCACAGTAAATTGATCACAGAATCATAAAATCATAGATTTGGAAGGGGCTTAAGGGTCCATCAAGTCCTCTTTCTCTCTATCAATCAGTCAGTCAGTCAGTCAGTCAGTCAGTCAGTCAATCAATCAATCAATGCAGGAATCCAAATCAAAACAGATCTGACAGGTGGTTGGCCAATTTTCTCCTGATTACCTCGTGTTGGAGCATTTACTACTTCCCAAGGTAATTGGTGCTTTTGTCATACTGCTCTACCAGTTAAGAAGTTTCCCTCCTAATATTCAGCTTATATCTGGCATCCTGCAGTTATTATGTGTCCTGCACTCAGTAATAATTGAGAATAGATCCCACCCTTCTTCTTTATGACTATCTTCCAAGTATTTTAAGTGTGTGCCATCATATTCCCCCTCAGTCTCCTTTTCTCAAGGCTAAACATGCCCAGTTCCTTCAGTCTTTCCCCATAAGACTTGGTTTCCATTCTTCTGTTAATCTTTGTTGCCCTTCTCTGTATCTACTCTAATTTGTTTCCATCTTTCTTAAAGTGCAGTGTCCAGAACAGGACACAGCACTGTAGATGTGGCCAAACTAGTGCTGAACAGAGAGGGAGTACAGTGATAGTGAACCTTGGCCCTCCAGGTGTTCTTGGATTTCAATTCCCAGAAGCCCAAGTCTCTGTGAATCCACTCAGTAAACCCATCTGTGTGGATTCACAGAGACTTGGGCTTCTGGGAATTGGACTCCAAGAACACCTGGAGTGCCAAGGTTCGCCATTACGGGATTAGTACCTCACAGCTTTTGAAGATTATACTTCTGGTTAATGCAGCCTGTTGATGTGTTCCAATTTGATAACTCATAACACAGATACTTAACCTGCAGATTAGCAATTGCTGGTCCCCATCATTAATATTTTGTAATAAATATGAAAATATAAATATAAATAAATAGATTCCTACCTCCACATGGTAGTGTGATGTCTCAGATATGCTGCTGACACTTTCACGGGCATAATTTTTCCTTTGCTCTGATTAAAAAAAGAAGTAGAAGAATTAAGATACATTCTCTTGCTTTCACATTCAAGGTTACAATTTGTGCAGTGCTCGCTGCCAATGGACTTTCTCTTAAGCTTTCTACTCTTCAAATACTTCTCCATCTATTTTGGATCTCCAGAAGGAATACATCAATGGCTGAAAGAAGAGAGAGGAAGATGGGATGGACTGCACAGAGACATTCTGATATGATACTTAACAGCCAAACAGCATTTTAATTCCTTTTAAAAGAAAGAACAAAAATGAAGTTAGACATCACTGCAAACCCAGAATGTTAGGAGGGCTCGTACGCAGGAGGACTCATACACAAGTTGGTTATCCCATCTTTGCTCTATTACAGTGGTGGCAAACCTATGGCATGTGTGCCAGAGGTGGCACTCAGAGTCCTCTCTGTGGGCACCCGTCCGGTTACCCCAGCACAGAGTTTGCCCCGCCCCTCTGCCCAGCAGCCCAATGGGATCGTTTCCTCCCTCCCCTGTTGCTGCATTGGCACTTTGCGATAAATAAGTGGGTTGCAGTTTGGGCACTCGGTCTCCAAAAGGGTCGCCATCACAGCTCTATTACATAGCCCTTGTAGAGGGAAACAGGGGCATTGTTGGCCTTTCAGCAATATTCAGCAGTCATTTTGTTGGGCAAAGCAATCACACTTATACATACCGCACCATAGTGCTTATTACACTCTCTGGGCGGATCACAAGGTACAGTAAAACCCCAGGTTACAATGGAGGTCCATTCCAACAGCCTCCATTGTAACCCAGAAAAATTATAAACCAAAACATCCATAGGGATGCATTGAATTTTTTTTTAAAAAAAAATGGTCCTGAATTGATCATTGTAAACCCGGGGGGGGGGGGGGGGGGATTTTAAAAATTGTAAACCAGGATGGCATTTCCATAGGATTTGCCATTGTAAACCGTAGCAAACTTAAACTTAGGCGGTTGTAAACTGGGGTTTTACTGTAATTAGCATTTTGTCCCCAACAAACTGGGTATTCATTTTACCGACCCCCGAAGGACGGAAGGCTGAGTCAAGCTGGAAGGCTGAGTCAAGCTTGAATCTCCTGGTCAAGATTGAACTCACAACCTTTTGGTTGCAGTATAGCAGTTTAACCACTGCACCACCAGGGCTGAGGAAACTCATTAATATTTAAAGGAAAGTTTTTGTTTCCCTTTTACCCCTCTTCATCCCGCTTTCCTTGGACATCCTGCCTTTTCAGGCAAGCATTCAATGGTGCACTTCCCTTGGATCCCACTGTGTCCATCAAGACCAATAACCTTTTCTGTAGCCAGCCTCTTACTCCCTACCATTGTTTACTAAATTTTGGTTTTTGGACTTCAATTCCCAGAAGCCTAAGTCAATTCCTCAAAGCACTGATCAGCTAATGTAGTGACTTAGGCTTCCGGGAATTGAAGCCCACTAGTGTTCTGCTTCTCTCCTCTCCCTACCAAGTGTTTAGAGCAGGGATGGCCAATCTTTGTGCTCCAGGTGTTCTTGGACTTCAATTATCAGAAGCCCAAGTGAGCACAACACCTGGAGCACCAATGTTTGGCCATCCCTGCTCTAAACACTTGGTAGGGAGAGGAAGGAAGCACTCTGGAGCAAGACTTGAGCACCATGCATTGAGAGAAGAGAAGAAAATCCTTCTTCTGCTGACCTTATGTATCAAATTATACAGCGCCTAGACTCTGATGGCCCTCCAGCTTGGGGCTAAAAATAGTATTTTCCTTTTTAAAAGATTTTTTGTACTATACAGTACTGTGCTTTAATGTTGCTCTTATTTGGTTCCCACTGTTCTTCCCTGACCTCAGGAAGACTCCTCTAGAACATTTCTATTTAAAAAGTATGGCATGGGTGCTATAAAGAGAACTGCTGGTTCAATAATTTAGGTATCTGGCTTGAGGACATGACCACAGAGAGTGAAATAGTGAACTGTTGCTCATCAAAATTTAGCAGCTAGTTATTCCCTGGGGAGAGTAATGATGTGCTAAACCAAGAGTGCCCAAACTTTTCAGGCTGTGGGCCAGTCACATGGTTCCTCCCAGCGGAAGAGGAAGTAAAATGTGCCCAAACATGTGCAAAATGCTGCTGTAAATACACCTGTTTACGACAGCCATGGGTGTATTTATGGCAGCATTTCCGAGAGCGGTGTGGGCCAGATGCAGACCATGGGCCATAGTTTGGGAACCCCTGTGCAAAACCAGTTATTATGCCTCTACCCTTCTCTACCTTCAGATTGTTCACATACAGTTCTCAAGTATTTGCCTATCAAGGAAGATTACAACTATGATATTGTATTCCTCCACACTTTTATCTGTCTGATTCTGAATAAAGCAGCCTAAAACTGACTACCAAAAGAAGAACTGCAATAAGCCAATGCCCCCCTGTCCCTTTCCTCACAAGCCAACAGATTCCCTCAAATTTAGAGGCATTCATACCTGTCAACCTTCCCGGATTGGCCGGGATTTCCCATTTTTCGGCGCCAATTTTTGCCATTTCCCGCCCGGAGCTGCCGAAACCCCGGAATTTGGCACCAGGGAGAAAGGCGTTACTGCGCATCCCTTCTGCGCAGCTTGTTTCTACGCATGTGTAGAAGGCTTTTATGCATGCGTAGAACCCTTCTACACTTGTGTAGAACCCTTCTACGCATGCGTAGAAGGCTTCTGTGCAGAAGGGGATCGTAGAAGCCTTCTATGCATGTGTAAAAGCCTTCTACACATGCGTAGAAGCGAGCTGCGCAGAACAGTTCTGTGCAAGTCGCTTTTACGCATGCGTAGAAGGCTTTTACGCATGCATAAAAAGTGTCATGCGCAGAACTGTTCTGCGCAGGTCCCGGATTGTCCGGAGCCACGGTTGACAGGTATGGACATTCCAGCCAACTTTTTTCAACTACCTGGTTCTGAAGCATGAAACTGAATTCACAATTTCTTTATATGCAATGAAATTAGAGTGGAAGAAACATACTGAGAAGAAATGTCTGTTGAGAAAGAAAACTGAAACCAAAGAGCATAGAGAGAAGTTATACCTCTTTAAAACACACACACACACACACACACACACACAACCTATCACTCTTACAGATGCCATGAGTATTCTTTTGAGGAGTATGTAATGCTGCAAACGCAAAAAACATCACACTAAGGACATTTCTTTTAGGTTTCAAGCTAAGAGAAAAGCTATATTATTAGATTTTATCATCCATGAAGAGAATAATTGACAAATGGCACATTAATTCAGAAATGGATTGGTTGTAAACTTTTTGATGCACCCTCCGAGTTTAGAACATTATTATTTAAATATAATTCATGGTACCTATCAGCTCGGACAAGAATTAATCTGTTCCGTTACTGGTCACAAGAGAGATAAAAATGACCACCGCCATTACCTCTGCTTCCTACATCATAGTCACATTAGTTATTTGAGGTTTAATTACTTTAATTATAAGCAGCGGCTGGGAATGGAGAAGTGCTAAATCATCTCCCAACTTTACATTAGGGCCCTGCATCACTCAGATCAGGACAGGACATTGTTCCTCCAGGCTTCCAGAAATAATTTCTCATCAATCCAAAAGGAAGCTACATAGTGGTGGAATGCGTGACACATACGAACCATAACTGCTAGAGAAGGGGTTCGCAATGTTTTTGCACTGTGGGCCAGTCGCACACCCCTCACACAGGTGAACAGGCCGGAGGTGTCGTTCCTCCTGCTGCTTCCACCACTTCCAGTTGCAGTGCTGGCAGGTACATTCATAGTGCAATCCCATCTGTTTTTGCTGCTTCTGCCACTTCCCGTGATGGCAGGACTGAGGGTGGTACATTTTCACTGTGATTTCAGGTTTTATCGCTGCATTTTTTGTCGTTAAGAACATAAGAACAGCCTTGCTGAAAGAGGCCACAGGATCCCATCCAGTCCAGCATTCTGTCTCACACAGTGGCTAACCATTTCCTTCAGGGTATTGCCAAGGAGATGCCTTCACCTGCTTAGGATTCCCTGGAAATGACATTGAGAGATATCCTGCCTATCTCTCCAACCCCGAGGTTGTCCTTAAGTATCCATAATTATAGCCATTGATACCCTTGTCCTCCATGATCTTGTCTAATCCTTTCTTGAAGCTGTCAAGACTGACAGCTGTCACCACTTCTTCTGGCAGGGAGTTCCATAGACCAGTAATCCTCTGGGTGAAAAAGTACTTTCTTGTTCACACCGTGCATGATTTTATAAACTTCAATCAGGTCACCTCTTAGACGCTGTCGCTCAAGAGTGAAAAGGCCCAACCGTTGCAGCCTCAGATGGTAAGGAAGGTGTTCCAGTCCCCTAATCATTCTGGTTGCCCTCTCTGCACTTTTTCCAACTCCATAATATCCTTCTGGAGGTATGGCGACCAGAACTGTACACAGTATTCCAGATGGGGCCTCACCATGGATTTATAAAGAGGCAAAATGATACTTGCTGACTTATTTTCTATACCGTTCCTAATGATCCCTAGCATTGAGTTTGCTTTTTTCACTGCTGAGGCACACTGGGTTGACACCTTCATTGAGTTGTCCACCAGGACACCAAGGTCCCTTTCCTGGTTTGTCGCAGAGAGTTCAGACCCCATCAGTTTATAAATGTAATTGGGGTTCTTTGCCCCAACATGCATCACTCTGCACTTACTAGTGTTAAAGCTCATTTGCCACTGTTTTGCCCACTCCCCCAGTGTCAAGAGATCCCTCTGGAGCTCCTCACAATCTCTCACAGTTTTCACTACCCTGTATAATTTAGTGTCGTCAGCAAATTTGGCTACCTTGCTTTTTACTCCTACCTCTAGATCATTTATGAAGAGGTTGAAAAGCAGGGGTCTCAGTACTGAACCTTGGGGGACCCCACTCTTTACTTCCCTCCACTTGGAGAAGTGTCCATTGAGTGCTACCCTCGTTTCCGGCACCTTTCTGGTGCTTCCGGCAGCGGCTGCTCCAGGATCCTCACCATGAGCCAGATTAGTTGGTGTCATGGGCAGGATTAGGCCCACAGATCGTAGGCTGTGAATCCCTGTGCTCGAGGGAATGGGAGCAGGAAAGGGTAGGTTGCTATGATGATTTGTATGAACCAGATTATCTGCCACAGGTAAAGACGAGATTAATCTGTCCTCAATTCGCAGTGTACAGCAGAAAACATATATGAGCCTCTTGTATGCCCTAATCAATTGTTCATAAAGTACAGTCAAACCCAGGGTTACAGCCACCTCGGTTTAAGTTTGCTGCGGGTTACAACAGCAAATCCTATGGAAATGTCATCCTGGTTTACAAATTTTTAATTATTATTTTTTACAACAATCAATTCAGGACCATTTTTTAAATTTTTCATTGTATCCCTATGGATGTTTTTGTTTACAAATTTTGGGGGTTACAATGGAAACTGTTGAAACGGACCTCCGTCATAACCCGGGGTTTTACTGTTTGTGGACTAAGAGCTATGGGGGAGCATGTAAGTGTAATTGCTACTGCTATTGTACACAAGAGCAAAACCAAATTAGAAGATGGAGGAAGGAGCTTGCTGGACAGGGAACAACATTAAAGGAGGATATAGCTGAAGATCTCAACCTCCCCTATGTCACTTGGAAGGGCCCTGAATAGGCTGAGGGTTGTAGTCCATAAATGCAAAACCAACATGCTCAAATGGAGACTGCTGGTGGATAACAACACACAGTGTGAATCTGGAGAGATACAGAATCCGGCTCATTTACTGGTCTTCCGATTGCTGCCAGAGACATACACCGATGAGGACTTGGGTTTGGGGGCAACAATAAAGCCAAGAAAGTGGCTTCATTTTGGCAGCCCAGGGTTTGTTCAGGACAAACAAACAAAAAAGAAGATTGCTATCGTTCTCTACTGTGATAAAAGGAGTTTATTAACTCTACCTACTACGTTGTTTCCACAAGAAACAGTCTTATGAAGGTGAGAGATTAGTCTTACCCCTGTAGGCTCTCCTTGGGGAACAGAGGAAACAAGACAGCATTTAAACCCATTCACCCGACCTGTTAGCAATTTTTTAAAAATAATTTGTTTTATTAATAGGCCACCTTTCTCCTGATGGGGGACTCAGTATAAGTTAAATAAATACAGCATTTCAGATTATGCGGGGGGTGGGGGGGGAACGACAACTGCAATAGGTCCAAGATGTCTCATTCCCACCTGCAGATCTCTGTGGCTGCTGAAATTCATTGGTGAACTATACTGCTGTATTTCAGCAATAAACTGCAAAGGTAAAGGTCGCCCTTCCTCGGAAGCCAGTAGTATCTGACTCTAGGGTTCAGTGCTCATCTCTGTTTAAAGCCAAAGACTCAGCACTGTCTGCATTTGAAGACGTTTCAGTGGACATGTGGCAGCCATGACTAGACACCAGAGCAGACAGAATGCTGTTTACCTTTCCACTAGAGTGGTCCCTATTTATTTATTTGCAATTTCTTGCTTTAGAATTGCTAAGTTGGCAGGAGCTGGGACAGAGATGGGAACTCACTCCGGCGTGAAGCACTTTGGTCTCGAACTGTTGACCTTCCAGTTGTCAAGTTCAGCATCTTAACCACTAAGCCACCGTAGCCCCATAAACTGCAAAAGGCCCCTCCAAATAAGTCGAATATAATTTGGAGATTTACCTGTGTGCTCTCACACATCCACCTACATGCACAGGTTACTATCAACATCCAGTGGTGCAATTTGACTCTTATTTTCGGTGGAACAATTTCAAGTAAGGACTGGTTGGTCAAATATAGATTAAAGACTCTGTGTCAAAGCCCCCCTCCCCCCCCCCCCATAATTTTAGATGGAAGCCTTCTAGATGCAGTAGTCAGTTTCTTTGCATCCGATTTCAAAGTGGAAATAATTGTTTGGTGTGTGGGATTGGGTGCAGGGAGGCTGCTGTTACATGACCAAATTAGGATAACACAGCAATGTCTTGCTCTTGTAAGGTGGCAATGCATCACCCTGGCCACCCAAAAGCTGTTTACCCTTATTTCAGGCCAACTGAAAAATTTGTGGGATTTCTTCTCATTCAAATCATCCAGAAAACATACACTGTTGTTGTTATGCACTGCAAAACTTCCCCTACATACGGAAAACCTATGACAGAGAGTGTTCCACAATGTTCTGTTCTCAACAGCCCTGTTGACTCTTGTTGTTGTTCAATCGCACAGTCGACTCCGACCCTTTGCGACCCCATGGACCATTTTCCTCCAGGCGCCTCTGTCCTCCACCATCCCCCTCAGCCCTCCCAGCTCTGTGCCCATTGTGTCTACAATACCATCTAGCCATCTCATCCTTGGCCTCCCCCTTCTTCTTTTGCCCTCCACCTTTCCCAACATCAATGCCTTCTCAAGTGAATCCTCCCTTCTCATTTGATGTCCAAAGTATTTTAGCTTCATCTTTACTATTTGACCTTCCAATGAGCAGTCAGGGTTAATTTCTTCTAAGATTGACCTATTTGTTCTCCTCGCTGTCCAGGGGACTCTCAAAACTCTCCTCCAACACCACATTTCAAAGGCATCTATTCTTCTGCGTTCAGCCTTCCTAATTGTCCAGCTCTCACATCCATACATTACTACTGGGAAAACCATTGCTTTGACTATTCTAATTTTTGTTTGCAATGTGATGTCTCTGCTTTTCACTATGTTCCCCAGGTTTCTCATCGCTTGTCTCCCAAGAATCAGTCGCCTTTTTATTTCATGGCTACAATCCCCATCTGCAGTGATCTTTGATCCTAAGAAAGTAAAATCTGTCACTGCTTCTACTTCTTCCCCGTCTATTTTCCAGGAACTGATGGGGCCTGTTGCCATTATCTTGGTTTTCTTGATATTGAGTCTCAAGCCAGCTTTTGCACTCTCCTCCTTCAGCCCAATCAAGAGATTCTTTAGGTCTTCCTCACTTTCTGCCATTAGGGTGGTATCGTCTGCATATCTCAGATTATTGATGTTTCTCCCAGCGATTTTAATCCCATATTGTGATTCCTCCATCCCTGCACTGCGCATTATGTGCTCTGTGTATAGGTTGAATAAGCATGGTGACAAAATGCAGCCTTGTCTTACTCCTTTTCCTATTCCAAACCACTCTGTTATTCCATGTTCTGTCCTAACTGTTGCTTCTTGGTTCATGTACAGATTTCTCAGGAGGCATATGAGGTGCTCTGGTATTCCCATCTCTTTAATTATTTGCCACATCTTGTTGTGGTCCACACAGTCAAATGCCTTAGTGTAGTCAATAAAACAAAAGTAAACTTGTTTCTGGTATTCCTTTGTTTTCTCCATGATCCAGCGTATGTTGGCGATGTGGTCTCTAGTCCCCCTGCCTCTTCTGAAACCAGCCTGCACCTCTGGTAATTCTCTCTCCACATGCTGCTGAAGTCTATCCTGTATTATCTTGAGCATCACCTTGCTGGCATGTGGGATGAGCATGATTGTTCGATAATTTGAACATTCTTTGGCATTGCCCTTTTTTGGGATTGGGATGTATACTGATCTTTTCCAATCCTGTGGCCACTGTTTTGTTTTCCAAATCTGCTGGCATATTGAATGCAGTAATTTGACGCCATCATCTTTTAGCGCTTTGAAAAATTCAACTGGGATACCATCATCTCCACTAGCTTTGTTGTTTGCAGTGCTCTTTAGGGCCTTTATGACTTCGCTCTCCAGGATGTCTGGCTCAAGTTCAATTTCTTCATCATTGTGATTATCAGGAGTGTTGAGGTCCTTTTTGTAAAGTTCCTATGTGTACTCTTTCAATCTTTTCTTAATTTCTTCTGCATCAGCTAGCTCCTTTCCGTCTTTGTCCCTTATCATGGTCATTTTTGCTTTAAATGTTCCCTTGATTTCTCCGATTTTTTTGAAAAGATCTCTGGTTCTGCCTCTTTTGTTGTTTTCCTCCATTTCTCTGTACTGTTCTTTTAGGTAGTTTTCCTTATCTCTCCTTGCTTTTCTTTGAAATTCTGTGTTCAAATGATTGTAGTTTTTCCTTTCTCCTTTGACTTTTGCATTCCTTCTTTCCTCTGCTATTTTAAGAGCCTCATCAGACAACCACTTTGCTTTCTTACTCTTCTTTTCTTTTGGTATGGTTTTCTTTGCTGCTTCCTGCATGATGTCCCTCATCTCCGTCCATAATTCTTCTGTTACTCTGTCTACCGAGTCTAATCCATTAAATCTGTTCATCACCTCCACCGTGTATTCTTTAGGGATGCTGTCTAGGTGATATCTTTCTGGTCTCCGTGTTTTCCCTATTTTCTTTAGTCTAAGCCTGAATTTTGCGATCAGTAGGTTGTGATCTGATCTGTTGACTCTTAACTCTTGTAAACTCAAAGCCATAGTTCCTTTAGGGCAATGATGGCGAACCTTGGCACTCCAGATGTTCTTGAACTTCAATTCCCAGAAGCCCTGATCAACAGAAGTGTTGACTTGGACTTCTGGCAGTTGTAGTCCAAGAATACCTGGAGTGCCAAGGTTCACCATCACTGCTTTAGGGAATTGATCCATCTCTTTTTACACATTCTCTTTTCCTGATGCCTTCTACCCTTCCCAACAATATTGGTCTTTTTCCAGGGAATCTTGCCTTCTCATGATGTGCCCAAAGTAGGATGGCCTCAGTTTCATCATTGGTACTGCACAAAAAAATAGCAGATTGTGTGTTTTACCCATTGTTCCATTTGCCAGAGAGTATTTTCTTGGGGATCAGGGAAAAACTAAACAAGGAAACAGGTTCTAATTCAAAAATCCTGTTTTAAACATCTTATCGCTATCTTCAAATTGTCGGAAAGATACATAAACAAATGACAAACCCTGGAGGTACAGAATAAATAAATGACACTTCCTCAATTTACCAGTGAAAATATCCTCAACAGTTGGGGGGAAAGGAGGAGCAACATGACCCATTCATGCAGGGTGATCGAGGAATAAATTCGTGTGCAGGATAAAATGACACACACAAAAATTCCAAAACATTATGATGCTCACAAAGCAAACATTCTGGAGACACGGACTCAAAACTACACCAGACTGAGAATCCCCATATCATCTGTGCCAAAGCTAACTAGTTCATTGTTTCAAAGCATTATAGCAGAATATTTTGATCATTTTGAGACATTGACGATATTTTTGTGTTTGCAGCATTTACATATTTTAACACACACATGCACAAGCATACAAAGCAGCTAATTATTTTAGCACTTGCTACCTTTCTTGGTTTTTTGCTTGGACGATGATCTGAAGAAATAAAATCCATCTGTTCCTGACAAAATATGGGAATTATAAAAGAAAAGGCAAAGCAAAATCTAGACCCGTGATGGTGAACCTTGGCACTTCAGACGTTCATGGACTCCAATTCCCAGAAGCCCATGCACCCTGTGAATCTACATGAATGGGTTTACTGCAATTCATCCGGCCCATATGGGTGCATTTTACTTCCGCTTCTGGGAGTGCCGAGGGCAGCGCGGGCCGGATGAATTGCAGTAAACCCATTTGTGTGGATTCACAGGGTGCTTTAGTTTCTGGGAATTGAAGTCCAAGAACATCTGAAGTGCCAAGGTTCACCATCATGGGTCTATACCAATCCAATATTTTAAAATTACCTGTACTGTATATCCATTTAGGACAGGGGTTCCCAACCTAAGGCCCATGGGCTGGATCCAGCCTGCGGTGCTATTTCATGTGGCCCACACCCCTCAAAGGACATTCAAGAAACAAAATAGTCAACCCTTTGAAGCTGTTGGGACAAAATGGGCACCACCATCATGCAGGCAGTGCAAAATGGCCATCTAGCCCTCAAAGCTGACTGAGAGAGCATGGCCCGGCCCACAGCTTTAAAAGGTTGAGAACCCCTGATTTAGGAAGGTAACAGGGCAATCAAAAGATGGATGCTGCACAGAATTACGGCAGGAAAGAGGGAAAAGATGCAATCTTAAAGGGAACAAAACATGAAAGTTTTGCATAAATATATTTCACACATCACACAGATTTGAACATATGTTTGTCAAAAAAGTACATTCAGTAAGGAAATGCAGCCAACCAAAGGTCCCTATGAGATATATAATTATATCATTTCTATGTCAAAGGATTTGGGAGGCAGTCAAAGAATAAAATTCAGACAGAACTACAATACTCTGGCATTGTTATGAGATAGCACATCCATCTGCCTCCCCCTGCTAGCTGAGAGCCTTGTTGGACGTGGGGGCTTGAGTGGTCTAACTAGGCAGTGTTGCCCATCTCTTGTCAAAGATGTTAGGCCAGGACTAAAACTCACCAAAGTACCCTCTGTCAGATCTCATGGGCAAGGTGAAAGCAGAGGCACACACCTCATGGCCTGCCTAGCCAGTAGGTGACGTTATCCAAATGGCTAAAAAACCACATGCAAAGGGACTTGATTTCTCATGTGCGGAATGTCATCATGGAGATGTCTACCAATGCACAAGACTCCTCGCTGAATAATGACTCCAAGGTATCCAAGGTACAGTATATTCATTTGCCTCACATTCCACAAGCCCACTTCTCTTTATATTTATAGTGTTGGTAATGACCTATAAAGGCCCTATCACACATTGATTCCACCTTATATGGGCCGGTTTGGATCTTAGTAACTCCAAGAGTGATTTTATTTGCAGGCTTGTTTGGTGTAGACAGAAGGTGAGGGCCTCTTTGGTGGTTGCTCCCAGGCTATTCAACCTCCTAGGGAGGATAGACAAGTACCTTCCCTGTTGACTTTCTGCTGGCAAACAAAGGTATTTTATTCCAGCAAGCCTCTGGCCACTGATCACCTGATGAGAAAGGAATGGCCATTTAATGTTGAATGACAGCCTTCCTTTTGCAATAATTTTTAAATGATATAGCAGTTTTTGTGACACCTTCTATATAAACCTACAAATGACCCTTGAACAACATGCTCTAGGGTATGTGCTGGAACTCTGCCCCCCTCCTTCCAACTGATTGACCCCTTGAAAAATCAACACAGAGTATTTTTCCCTTGGCGTAATCAACTAGGAAAACTGTTGTCCACTGAACACAGAACTCTCAGTGGTTCCTCACCACAGTTGTCTAATGAAACTATCCTGTTCGTCCAACAATTTTTTCCTACCCGTTCTTGGGAGATTAAGAATTATGGAGGCACAGTGTAGGGCAAGGACAGGGATGTTACTGCCTTCATAACCTGCTCATTGGGTTTCCAAAAATATGGACTGACAACTGTTATAAACAATATGCTGAACTCTGATCTGATCCAAAATATTTTTTTCTAGTCATAACACAGCAAACCCCAAACTGAGCTTAGACCAGAAAGTCAACTGAGATCAAAGACAACACAAAATAATCGTATGAGACAAGTCCAATAAATATTCAAAGGGTGTCACTACAAGAGTTTCAAGCTAACTGTGATATGTTAAACGATGATAGGAAACGAATGCAGAACCTCTGTCTCTGCAATTTTCTGAGGAAAAAAACCATATTAGGGTTTAGAATCCAATAATGGTTTGCATTTATATCTATATTATACATATAACAAGCTTTTCCAGGTCCTTTGATGCACAAAAAAGATTCTTACCATATAAAGCTTTGGCGCTCGTCTTTGAACTCTGATCCCTCTCGCCTTGAGATAATGTTGGTGACCCATATCCGCTGCAAAACAAGGATACAGTATAAGTTTGTGTATATTTATCTGGCTAGGCCAGTCAGTATAATCAGAGCTTATGTTTGTATGAACATTGGATTAGGTAACTTAAAAATGTTTGCCTTCGTGGTTCTCGTGCAGGGATACTTCAAAAGACTCAAGGAGTACCAAAGGAAATTTTCAGCTGATAAAAGTGATGGATAAATAAAATTTCCAATATGGCAATTTAATGGTCTGTAGAGTTCTGTCCATTCCAATCTCTAGGCCTCGCAATCAAATAACAGAAGGAAAAAAAATCTGAAATGTCAATTGATATATACTGTATAGCAATACATACACACACATACTTTCAACACCATGACCCAACACCATTTAATAGCCCCCGTGGGGCCTAGATTATGGAAGAAATCAATTAAACAAATATACAGAACTACAATCTATTCAGTAGTGAGTGCCCTACCTAAAATTAAGAAGGCATGCCTATATTTAGGAAATGTATATCTTTAACCAAGTTCTTCTAATTGGGAAAAACCATGGGAGAAAAGCTGTCAGATTTAGAAATGCCACCTAGCTTCAGCAATAATAAATTCACAAATTTATGCAGAAGCTGATGCCTGTCCAGAGATAAGAAACTTAGTTGTGGACTGCAGCCATCCAAAGTCATTTGATTAAGGTATCATCAATGACTCACCAACAAATGATTTCATATTCAAAGTCCAGTCATATTGCTAACAATGACTATCAGGGCTTGGAGTGAATTCAGCCAGAATTAACATTTCCCAACATTGAATTACCATTTGTGATTTTAGTCGTCCAAGGAAAATGAACTTTAAAGTAGCAATAACCAGTTCAAGTTATTTTCATATGTTACTTCAGGATGAATTTGGTTTTGGGGAACATTTTTTGCTGTATTTTTCCCTTTGTGAGACCACTTTATTAATTCTAAATGATAATTTTAAAGTTCATTGTTATCAATGATTAACATATCGGATTACTTTTATAGCTTTTACCACATTTTACACTAGGAAATTTTGTTTTCTCTACTGCTCAACAGTGACAGCTTGGTGCTACCATTAAGGTTTTCAGTTCTTGTGGTGCGGCTTCTTCTTTGCCAATGGAGATCCCTGGTTGTATAATAACCTTTAGTATGTTCACTATAATTGAACAAGAGGCCCTCGGAATAAAACTGATTGAAAGAAAATCATCTTCAAAATTGTTTCTCAGAAATTGCAGGATGAACTGGCGGAATTAACAATAACTACTGACAAATGCATCTAAAATGGTCAAAATCTAAAGAACCCCTTCCTCACATCTTGTTGTTGTTCAGTCGCACAGTTGAGTCTGACCCTCATATCTTAAAAACATGTAAATGTGGGTCACCTGGGAGAAAAGTCTGAAACTCAAAGTCTTTGAGGCTTTGTTAGCCCTACCTTCACCCAAACATCCTGTTCCTCTCAAAGTGCTAGCTGGAAGCTCTCTTTATGAATAGGATGTTAGGCAGTGGTGAGCTCAATTTTCTTTTTACTACCACACTGTGGGTGTGATATGGTGGGCGTCACCAGGGGGGAAGCCCTGTGTTGCACCCAAATTAGGACTACTTTATTTCAAAACTTGGATGGAAGGGGCCAGCCAGAATTTCTGCTACCGATTCTAGCGAACTGGTGCGAACCTGCTGATGCCCACCACTGCCTGATAGGTTGAGGTGGACTTAGCTCAGCACTAAAGCTTCTTCTTCCTGTGCCATAACTGATTCCGAATATTGGCGAGCATCATGATAAACAGCCATTATGACTGCCCTGCGAATATAATGCCGTGGCCTTTCATCTGCCTTCCACATCGCGGTGTGACACCCGTACCACTGATCCAGTCCCATGAATCACATTCTGGTCCTGAGCCTTTTTGGCACACAAAGTCCTCCTCAGCCCCAGGCCAGTATTGATGAAGCTGCTGCCCTCAATCAAGATGGAGTCAAGTGGGATTAGTTAACCACCCCTGACACTCATTGTTATGTTGATAACAGTATGGTCTACTCTATTACCATAGCACGATAACCTGGCCAGACCACCACCAAAGCTTCTGTTTTAGGCCATTTCACCCAGATGAACCCTATAAGGAATTACAAGATTTATAATTCCAGAAATACAAGAAGCTCATCCTTTTATTCTAACCAATGGAAAATATGGTCAAGCACCTTAGAAGTTACAGCCCAGTTTGGAGGTCACTGTTCTGAGCAAAGTTAATAACGTACTAACCACCTCCATACATACTTCATAACAAACTTCTATACAAATCATTAAGGACTAATTGAGTAGTATTTAATTTGTCAGTTCCTTCTAGTACAGGCCACATTTTTGATCACATACACTTTCTCCATGGGACAGCCATCGCAAGTGAAAAGTACTCATTGTTGGGACAATTTAGTTTCATAATACTCTTGAAATATGAAAAATATTTTTAGCATATGAAAAAGTGTGAAGCACAAGTTGCCAGATTCAAATTGGAAAAGGCAGCTGGGATGGTTTGCATTGACCTACCCTTAAGTAGAATTTTCTTGGCAGAATAGCTGTGAATGTGAATGGCTCTACTTTAGAGAGGATCTGTACATATCATCCCAGCTGTCTTTTTCAGTTTGTCTCAGAGTCTGCATTTGCTTCAAACTGATCAAAATGCAAAGATAATTTTCACTGGAAAGTTTGATGTGTTTGTGTTTATGTGCATTTTCTAGGGAGCTGGAATTAATAGAATTGACTGCAGTTATGTAGTGGTTAAGGCACTGAACTTGATGACTGGAAGGTTGGCAGGTCAGCAGTTTGACACCCAAGTGCTGCACAGTGGAGTGAGCTCCCCTCTCTGTCCCAGTTCCTGCCAACCTAGCAGTTCGAAAGCAAGAAATTACAAGTAGATAGATAAATAATTAACACTTCATTGGGAAGGTAAAAAGCATTCCATGCACTCTGGTGTCTAAGTCATGCCTGCCACATGTCCATGGAAACATCTGCAGGCGCAGACAGTGCTGGTTCTTTGGAGATGAGCACCGAACCATAGAGGCAGATATGACAGGCTTTAGAGCAAGGGTTACCTTCACCTTACCTTTACTACAAACAAATTAAGAATATAGTTTGAAAGCTGATCATGGCTCTAGCCTAGCCTGGATGAAAGTCACCCTATAAATCAGTTTAAGAGAAATACTTTCCCCTTTGCAAACCCCAATTGTTGGTTTATGTATAAATTGAATGGGCAGAAGCTGATATATTGTATATCATCAGCTGCCTGAGGCAGCTTTCTACCCCTGAAAAGCTTCTAATGGGATTTCCTCACCATCCTCAATTTAGTAGAAGAGAGCCTATGGCCTGTGATGTTCCAAGTAGACATATAAATAGTTCTGATGTTGTTTTTTTCAAGCCAGAGTCATGCATAATTTATTTGTATCTTTTAAAAAGCTAAGAAATAGTTGTGGAGTTGTTGTTTTTTGGCAAGGTAAGCAAACTGAAGTAATTACTATTTTTAAAGAAGACTCTGCATACAAATGTAAAAGCTAGTGTGCTAGCTAAAGGTGTGACGAATACTCACTAAATTCCTCCTTTTCATCCGTTTGCATTGTCTTGACACAACTGGATATCTCACTTAGGAACATTTCAAGCCCTGAGTAATTCATTACCTGTGTGTAAGCCCTGTGTGATTCATTAGCTTGATGGCCCGAAGTTTGGCAGATCAGCGGTTCAAAGCTCAAGTGTGCCTGTCATCTGCCCCAGCTCATGCCAACCTAGCAGTTCGAAAGCAAGATATTGCAAGTAGATGAACAGGTACCACTTCAGTAAGAAAGGTAGCAGCATTCCGTGCACTCTGGCATCTAGTCATGCCTGCCACATGACCACGGAAATGTCTGTAGACACAGACAGAGCTGGTTCATTGGCTGTAAATAGAGATTAGCACTGCATTATAGAGACAGACACGACTAGCTTTTGAGCAAGGGACACCTTTACCTTTACTAGGCCTATCTCCACCTAGCTTGGACAGGAACAGGAAGCTTGAGCTTAGGCTAGCAAAGCCTCTGTCTAATCTAAGACCTATAGTTTCAGCTTTTTCTCCTAAGTAAGCCACATTTAGGTGTTTTCAAGATGTGTGTAAGTCAGGTAGACCTCCCAGGAGGAGGAATTGTGAGATGAGTAGTTCAAAGAATACAAAAAATCCTATCCTTAGAGTGAATCTCTTGTAGTTCCCAAACACTTAGCATTTAACTTGGGAGGACTGTTGCTTATAAGATGATTCTTTATTGAAGTTGTGTTAATATTTCCTTTGATAGGTGTCTTTGATGGGTGCCAAGTATCAGGCAGTGGGTTAACTAATGGCTACAGGTGGATGTGCCCTTTTAGGTGGGATGATGGACCCCTCAGTGGAGGAGATGCCACTGGAAACCATCATATTGGGCCCTACAGCAAAATGAGCGGAGGAGGAACTCCAATTCCCAACGGTCATGGAAATGGAAGAGGCCATGCCAGATGGACTGGCTGTGAAGGCACACTTTGATAATATCCCCAAGGCTGCAGCAGTCCATTGCAGTCCCAGTGTTAAATCCTACATGTCTAATTTCATACGTGCCGCAGGAGATGGCTCCATGATCATAGTGTGTGGGTCACTTCATGTCAAGTTGGAATCTACCTTAAACAAATTCATGTCAATGGCATTTCCCTGCCTCAGGGAAAAAAATACATTCTCGAATACAACGGTGATGGGTGCACACCATGAGAGCACACACGAGCACACACACACACACACACACACACACACACACACACACACACACACACACACACACACACACACACACTTTTGAAAAACTTGATTATCATTTTTGGGTCATGAGGTTGAAATAGAAAAACAAATGATGCTAACACGTTATTTTCATGCTCTGACAAAAGCCAGTAACTTTCCACTCAGTTTCTTTTAAGTATCATGGCAGCCAGCCAGAGGTGCTCAGCACCTGCGGCTCTCGCTTCCAGTCTTGCCAGGACTCTGAATCCCATTAGATGTCATACAAACACCTTTGTCCAGAGCCAGAGACTCCTACTACCACCAGAGAATGGGTGGGGATGGATTTTCAGGCTTCATAGCCATCTAATAAAAATAACCATGTGCTGTCAAGTTAATCTTGACTAATGGTGACCATTTCCAGGGTTTTCTAGGTAGAGAATACACAGAAGAGGTTTACCATTCCTTTTTTTCCCCTGGGACTTTGCAGTTTGTCCATCATCATTCAGGCTGGCTTTTTTCTATGGAGGTACAGTGGGACACTAGAACTCCCAACCCCCTGCTCTGCCTCCTCTTCTTCCAGTACCTTTTACTCTGACATTTGTCTCCCTGCCTGAAGAAGCGTAACATTCAGTGAGATTTGATGAGTTTAATATAAGTTTCCAGGACTGATTTCTTGGAAACAAAAGGACTCTGAGGGACACATCTTCAAGCCGTGTTAGTGGTGGTGGTGGTGGTGGTGGTGGTGGTGGTGCTACTGCTGCTTCCTCCTCCTCCTCTTCTTCTATGTCTTGAACCTGAGACATATTTTTGTAGTACTGTAATTGGCCTTACCCCAAGGACCCAGAAATGATATGTCTGGATATGAACTGCCCAGATTTTGTGTATTTGTATTGGTAGATGTTTTGGTGCTATTTATAAAAGTGCAAGTCCTTTTAAAGTAACCTGTCTTTGCAATATTCATTTTTTAAAAAAAGACAACCTTACATGATCCCACAGAACCTGCCACAGTTTATGGAGAGTTATAGAATCATAGAATAACTGAGTCGGAAGGGCCCTTTTAGGCCATCGAGTCCAACCCCCTGCTCAATGCAGGAATCCAAATCAAAGCAGATCTGGCAGATGGCTGTCCAATTCTCTCTTGAGAATTGTGTCTCAGCATTAAACCCCAAATAACCCCATTCTCCTTCAAGCCCTTGACAGCCATCAAGAACATTCATCTTCTAAGAGTCAAGTTGTAACATGATACACAGAGTCAAGAAAGTCATGTGCACACTGCCTTTCCTCAGGAGATTGCACTGTTTGTGTACACAGGTTGCGTGGCTGACCTTCATTATTTCTGGATCAATGGAGCCATAACCAGTCTAAGTGTTTGGAGCCAAACTAAATCTCCCCTGCCTTGTTCAGCTTAGTTCTCCTAAATATTACTTCAGGAGCATCTATCAATGCAAAATGAGAATGTTTAAACCAGCGGAGTGAACATTTCCAGGTGCCTGAGGATTCTATCCATCTCCAGTTTCTTAGAGGACCTCACATATCCTCTAGTCCAGTGGTGGTGAACCTATGGCATGTGTGCCAGATGGGGTACTCAGAGCCCTCTCTGTGGGCACGCATTGCCCCAGCAAAGAGTTTGTCCCACCCCTCTGCCCACTGGGAGCACTTTCTCCCTCCCCACAGCACAGTTTGCTTCGCCCCACCCCTCTGTGGCATGGACGGCAGCCTGTTGAGTTTGGGCACTTGGCCTCTAAAAGGTTTGCTATCACTGCTCTAGTCCTTTGCACCCAACACATGCCTCAGGTTGTTAATAATTACTGTTTAAAAACCCAATATAGCTTCTATAATCTATACAGCTCTATTTGTCATCATTGACTGGTGCTATGACACCACACATTTTTATATGAACGCATCCAGCCAGCAAAATTGGGCAGGAGGAGGACAAAGAGCTGCAGTTTGTTGTCAGTACTCTCAGCTATAAAAATTGTTTCATAGAGCACGGAGATTATTGTCATTTTCACTTCCATTTGGCTTTTCTACAGAGAATGGTGAAAGGAAGGACCCTAGGTTTTGCTGTTACTGTACTAGATCCTGAAAAAGTTCTCTCTTTTTTGGACTGTACATTCCAAAATGCCCTCAGTTCCGTGAAAGTGGCCATGCTGGTGCAGAATTATGGGAGTCGGAGTACAAAAAAGACACCTTATCAAACTATAATTCTAATGGGCAATTGTATACGAAAGTGTTCAGCACTCTACTTCAGTGTTCTGAATCTAGTTGGTAGTCCACAGAAGAGTAGAGCCAAGGGGTTTAAGGGGGATTTGTGTTACATATTGACTGAGCATTCAGAATCTGGCTAAATGAGTATTATTACCGGTAGCTCAAGGCCTGAAAATCCTTGTGGAGATATACAGAATCCAGCTCATTTGCTGGTCTACTAGTTACTACAAGAAACATGTACCAATGAGGATTTAAGTTTTGCCAACAACAAAGCGAAGAAGATGGCTTTATTTTGGCAGTTTAAAGTCTGACCCAGACAGTAGTAGAAGAAATTCAAGCCCTGATCTGAAGATATTAGTAAAGGAATACAAAATATTGCAATTGAAGAGGGAGATGTTAGAACAGTGGTGGTGAACCTATATCATGTGTGCCAGAGGTGGTACTCGGAGCCATCTCTGTGGGCACCCATGCAGTCACCCCAGCACAGAGTTCACCTTGCCCCTCTGCCCAGCAGCCCAATGGAAGTGCTTCCTCCCTCCCCCCAGCACAGAGTTCACCCCGCCCTTTACTAGCAACCTAATGGCAACACTTCCTCCCTCCCCCCAGCACACTGTTCATCCCCCCCTTTACTAGCAGCCACTTCCTCCCTCCCCTCACACAGAGTTCATCTTGCCCCTCTGCCCAGCAGCCCAATGGGAGCGTTTCCTTCCTCCCCTGTTGTTGTGTTGGCACTTTGTGATAGATAAGTAGGTTTTGGGTTGCAATTTGGGCACTCGGTCTCTAAAAGGTTCACCACCACTGCATTAGAAGATGGAAAACCTGTAGGATGGAGAAGTCAAACCAGATAAATGCTCAATGCTGCATGCCACACCAAACCCCAAACTGCAGAAACAGGAGGCACTGGCTATCCGTTTCTAGTGTCAATTATTTCCAGATCAAATATTAAAAAATGAAAGTACAAAGACTGCTTAGTACATTTTTATGGGGGGAAATTTGAGGGTGAGAGGTTTAATACTTACTTTACTTGAGAAGAGTAACTTCCATATGAACTGGGATGGGGATTTGAAATATGTCCATTCATTCTGATCACAACTACCTCTGTGAGAAAAGGGGAAAAATAAGATTATTCAAGACATCCATGCTTGAATAAGGTGATGGTCAAATTAGATGTTAAGAAGAAGATGTAACCCTACAATTATCCTACATTGGGATTATCTGAGAGATACATGCTTTAACACCATACTTACAAATTAAACCAATGTTTACCTTCTAATGACCAATCACAAAACAATACAAAATGTTAAAAGCAAAAGTACAGGGGGAGGTGAGTTCTGTGACCAATGAAACAATTCTAAGATAATAACACTCAGTTTAAAAGAGATGAATGTTTGGAACATTTGGGTAGGAGGAAAAATTACATAAAAGAAGCAACATCAACTAACCATGTTACACTAGATTTAAAATCTGCCTGCTCCCAGCATAACCATTCTGATTTTTAGTGCACCTCTCCATGTGACCTGCATTCAGAGGTCCTAGAGATGGCTATCAAAGATTTGTCTTCCGCAATGATGCCCCGGTTGCAGAGATCCTTACGCTTTCGGTGGCTTGCTGCAACAGATAAATAAAGTTGTTTTTTCACCCATCTTTGCAGCTTTCTCATGGGGGGAAGGGGTTGAACTAAAACAGAAGTTCTCAACCTTTTAAGCCAGGGGCTGGGTCATGTTCAGACAGCTGGGGGGGGGGGGGGGATGGCCATTTTGGCCTTCCTTTACCACATGGCACTTCCTGGTGTGGTGGAGGCAGTGGGGGCCCACATGAAATTGTGCTAAAGGCCGCATCCGGCCCACGAGCCACAGGTTGAGAACCCCTGAGCTAAAACATTAACACTATCTTAGCCCACTGAGGGTTGGAATCCCCAAGGTCATCTGTCCATCCCACCAGAGCAGATCGGAGGGACCATCCGCTAGAGAGGCCCGTCTCTCTAGCACCAGAAGAAAGGCCTTTTCAACATCTGCTCCAGCCCTGTGGAACCTCCTGCCAGCTGAGCTGCGTCTCCAGACAGAGTTGCTGCCCTTTAGGAAAGAGCTCAAAACCTGGATGGCAAAACAGGTGTGGGGAAGCGTTTTTGGGGTAACCACCCTCCCCCCCTCAGCTGGCTATATAGAGAGGATCACTCGCTTTTAATAGAATTCTTATTGGGGCCGGGGAGTAGTAGTTTTTTAACGTTTTTAAGGGTTTTTATAGGTTTTTAATGTGGAACTTGTGTATTTTATGTTGTTAATGTAGTACGCCGCCCAGAGTCACTTGCCGAATGAGCGGCTATATAAATTTGACCAATTAATAAATAAATAAATCCAACATGCTCAAGTGGGGGCTGCTGGTCAACAACAACACACTGTGTGAAGGTGGAGAGATACAGAATCCAGCTCATTTCGTGGTCTGCTAATTATTACCAGAAATATATATCGATGAGGATTTAAGTTTGGCCAACAACAAAAGCCAAGAAAAAGGCTTCATTTTGGCAGTACAAAGTTTGATTGGGACACGAAAGAAGCAACCCATGGTTGCTTCTGGAAACATCCTTTGCACCTGTTAAAGCTCTACAGCTACTAACAGACACAAGGTGCAGGCAATTTAAACGTATGAACCTTCTATTTAAATGCAACCCAGTGTAAGTATTCATCCATTTACTGTAATAATAACCATGCCATATGTTATTTCAGAACTCACACAAGACTGGACTGAGGAATTTCAGCCCAAATCCAACAAAATGACACCACCACTCAATTCCACTGAAATTTATTTCCATCACCATCCTTGACTTGCTTTTTCTACAGGTATGCCACCTCAGGACCTCTGCCTATTGTGATATATGTCAGGGTCCACAAAAAAAACCAATTCTCTCCTCCAGCTCAGGAGACTGGGCAAGGCAAACTCACTGTAAACATTTCGGGTTCTCTCTTACTTCCAAGGAAAAATAAAAACCACATGAGTATCACAGCCCAGCATGTTTTAATATCCAGCGATGTCCTTCTTCTCCCATTTTATATACTCAAGCTTTCAGGATCTCCACTAATGGCCAGAATCCAGAAGCTGACTTAAGCATGTTTAAGTGAAACAGCGTAGCTTATGGCAGCAAATTCCTCACAAACTCAACCAGCATCTTGTTAAACGGCAGCAATTTGTCATCACAACTTATGTTATCACACTTATGCAAGCATAAATCCACAGTTGGATTTTGGCCAATATGCATTGTACCACATTTAGGCTATACACATTTTTAATGACCAGCCAACCTATTTTAGTTCAAAGTGGTTCTTTCAAGTGCACTTTTTAGCACCTTTTAGCAAGTCTTTTGTTTCTCTAATATGCTTGGCTGAATTATCATTCTGTTAATTAGCTGTTAGGATCTGAAAAAGACAAGTCAGAAGCTTTCTTCTTAAGTCTAAAGTGGTGTGCTTTGTGTTCATTGACATTTCAGTGTTTTCTTTCTTTACATTTTACATTCCAGAACAATAAAAATAGCCATTAACTTAAAAAGTTCATGGGCTTTCATTGAGTATCAATGATAAATGGAATGGGAAAACTTTCAAATGGGCAAAGTTCAAAGTACTTTTTCTGACTTTTGAAATCCTAAAACAGGAGTTTACAACTTTTTTAAGCCATGGGTCAGACCAGGCTCCTTCTGACAGCTGAGCAGGCTGGACTGGTAGACTGTAAATACTGCCATAAAACGTGTCCGCGGCTGTTGTAAATGTGTTTACAACAGTTGCAGGCGCATTTACAGCTGTTGTAAATGCATCCGCTTCCAGTGGTGGCAGCAGAGACGTGAGCCACATGAAATGGTGCCACAGGCCAGGTCCGGCCCATGGACAATAGGTTGAGAACCCCTGTCCTAAAACAATAATAAGCTGTTGGTAATATGCAGTACTCAACCCCTCCTCAAGAAATCACTGTGCTAAAAAATAAGGGCAAAGAACATCAGCAAATACACAAAGTACATAAGCAGATGACACTGTCCCTCAGGCAGAAAACAGCAATTATTTGAAATGACTATCAACAAGAGTGAAAGAAGAAAGTGCCAAAGCAAGAATGCAGTTGAACATTAATAAAACGAAAATTGCCACTAAAAAACTACACAACTTTAAAGTTGGCAATGAAGCAACTGAGACAGTGGAAAAATTTCTATACCTTAGGATCAATCCAAAGGAGATTGCAGCCAAGATTTACTGATATACAGTATGTAGCAGAGGTGAAGGGTGTGTGATTATAGCAGGTTCATGGGTCAATTCTAACCCTGAGCATACCAGAATGTGCAGCTCTTTTCTGCCATAAGGGCAGCACAATAATGCTACTTCCCAATCTAGAAAACACATACAGGAGAAACACAGAATTTAATTCTAAAAGAAAAGCACCCTTCTATGGATCTGATTCTCCTATAGAACAAAGGACACACACACACACAAACACACACACACACACACACACACACACACACACACACACACACACACACACCTTCTTTGGCATCCAAGATTTAACTCGGAAACAGCCATAATTTTGCTATTTTATGAAATTCTAAGGAAATGGGAAAGGGTGGGGAACTAATAGCCAGGAGGCCACATTTGGCCCATGGACCAAGCCCCATCGCCCATTGATATAAACTGACATAAAAACAGAATAATTTTGGCAGCTACGTAATTTGACTATGTATGGATTTATATTAATGTAGCGAGTGAGATGTATTCATAAATGAGAAGAAGCTTGCTTGAGCTTTTTGAAATACCAATCCTTTTTAAATTTCTTTTTAAATAAAATTGGAGATGGCAAAATTTTTAGTGCTTTAAGTGAGTCTTTTTCCTCCTTGAACAACTGTCAAGTGCTGTGGACATGAAAAGCGCTGCATGAATAATGTAGAAATTAGCATTAAAAGGGGATTTTTAAAGATCCTCCTAAATTTAGGAGTCGTTTTGCATAATGTGTCCTTCTTCGCTGCTCCCCAGAAGGCCAGGTTACAAGGAATACATTGAATTAAAGCGAACGCCAACGCTATCACAAGGTCCTTTTAGGGATTTCTATAGTGCCTGGCAGAACACTGGGACGAGATAGCCTATTCAGGCAAGCAAAGATAGCATTCATTAATTCTTCTGCAAGACCATAAGCAACATATTTTACAACACTAAGAGAAATCTCAGTCTTTTCTCCAGATGCAACATGGCATAATCTATAAACGGTAACACCATGCATCATGGGAATTTGTAATTTACCAAGTTTACCAAAGCCAGTCATGTCCAGATGAAGAGGGTGCCTCTCATCTGTTTACAGCCAAAGAACCTCTGTGTCTGCAGATGTTTCCATGGTCATGTGACAGGCATGACTATATGCCAGTGTGAACAGAATGCTGTTACCTTTCCCACTGAATCAGTATCTATTTACCTACTTGCAATTTCTTGTTTTCAAACTGCTAGGTTGGCAGGAGCTGGGACAGACAATGAGAGCTCACTTTGTTTGACAGCACTCAGGTCTCAAACTGGTGATCTGCCAATCTTCCAGTTGTCAAGGTGTTGTGTCCAAATGTTTATTAACATATATCACTTTAAGTTGCAATCACCATTAAGTCTTTGCTGTAATCGCGCACTTTTCTGTAAGGTGCCTTATTCATATGTTTTCAATGTACCCTGATTGGTTTACACAGGTTTCCCGCATTAGGAAAAGCCCGGGCAAATGTATCACTGTAACTGCCGTTCTGTCTGTATATAAGTTGCTACCTCATCCCCGTTTTCCCCAGTCCGAAACAGTCCAAACTGAGCTATAATAAATGACTTGTTGGTTAACCTCCGATCTGCGATTGTGTTGCTAATTACTCTTGGACTCAACACAAGGTCAGTGTATTAACCATTAAGCCAAGAACCCGTGATAACTGGCTCGCCTGCTGTGGCCCTGACCAAATGAAAATATTGCCAAATGCTAACTAGGGGTCTAAAAATCCTGGAACACAACTATAAAAGTATATGCCAAGTTTTGTTGAATAGCAATGACATCCAGGAGAAAGGAGAAACAGACAAATTCCAAACATGGCAGTGGGGTTTGAAAAAGTTACTTTTTTGGAATTTAACTCCCAGCATCCATTAGCTACCCTCAGGGGAAGGAGGATTCTCAAACCTGCAATCCAGGAAATAAATCTGAGCTTTGAACATTAAAGCCCCAAACCTACTCCATCACATCTAATTATGGATTAGCATCATATTGGAACATAAGGGGTGTCATGATTACTGGGGTAGGGTGGGGGGGATGCCTTACTCCAATTTTTAAGGATGAGGCACTTCTTTCAGCTTAGGGGTCACCAGTTCATTGGAATGAAGCTGAGAGGTGGAAGAAGATATCTGCCCAAACAGTTCCAGTTGTTTCTGGATCAGCACCAATTTACATGAGGATTATACATTACAGTATTCCTAAACTCCCTACATAGAACAAATCAGTGATGTACTGTGGCTGGTTCTCAACAGTTCTTGCAAACTGGTAGCAGAAATTCCAGGCCACGCCCACTTGGTTAGCCATGCCCACTTCTTGGCCCTCCCCTCCCAGCACTGCCGGAAATAAGTCCCATTCACCTTGCTCACGGCCGAAGGTGTGCTTTCACCTCCACACTTCCCTTGCATCTTTGGCACTGGGTGAGGCAAATGGGACGCATTTCCGGCGGCGCTGGGAGGGGGAGGCCGGAGCCAGCTCACCAACCCACTCCGCTCACCTCTCAGCAGCGCCACTGGTGAAAGCGTGTGCAGACGGTGAGGGGCTGACCCGCCAGCAGTGCTTGGCTGCTCTGGGACTCCTCCTCCACATTTCCGCGAAGCAAAAGAGCAACATAGGTTTCTTTTTTTCCTTGAGGCCATGCCCACAGATAGCCATACTCTCAGATAGCCACACCCACCAAGTGGGTAGTATTTTTTTTTACAGTGCATCACTGAAACAAATCCAAACAGCCTCCCATATACAGTGGAGCCCCGCTTTACAGACGGTCTGCCTACCAGAAAACTCACTTCAAGGAAAGAAATCCATAGGAAATGATGGTCCACTTCAAGAGAAAAATTGTGATAAAATTGCTATATGGAATGGGTTTCCTACATAGTTTTCCATGCATTCCTATGGGAAACCACGGATCACTTTAAGGGGGAAAATTGCTATAAGGAAAAACCCTATGGAACAGATTAATTCCTTAAAGTGAGGGTCCACTGTATAAACTATAATGTTCTATTTGATGCCAGGTTGTTCAATCTGTGTTTCAGAAGTCACTGTTGGGGACTCTGGCTTAGAATGATAAAAAGAATTATAAAATGTTACTATGGATTCCCCGTGCCCCACAGGGCACGGAATAGACCAGAGACCACTGCGGTGAGACAGGCTCCCGGCCAGTGGGCTCACCGGTCGTCAAATTAAGGGGGGTGAATAAAAGTATAGGGCTTGATTCACCCAATTAAGGTGACCTGATCCGCGACTCTGCCGAGTAAGCAGATAGCTGATTCATGCATTCTATTAACCATAATGACTCATCTCCCGGTTTGGGGAAATCCCTGGTGCAAATAAGCCATGTTTACCCCTGCCTAAGTCCCAAGACAATGGTCAATCTTGTTCCCTGTTTGCCCGAGTTAATTAACTTCCCCTTTGAAGGTTTTCCCATTAACATGTGTCAACGCATGAGGTAATGCCTTGCCAGAGGACAGTTTGCCACCGTTGCACTTTTTCCCTATAAATGATTCTGCCTTTGACCAATAAAGTGTCTGATCGATCCAGCAGCTTGTCTCGTGTCGTCACTTGATCAGTCCTCCTCCGGGACCTTCCGGCCCCCAGTGGCCCCGATTCCTACAGCTGGTGACCCCGACGTGATGCTACTCGTGAGTAAGAGGACCCCGGAGAGGTCTACTCGTGAGTAACGATCCACGCGGTCCGGTTCAACGCCTGAACCGCGACCCGTTGTCCCGGAGGACTGCGCGGCACTCTGGTCGGCAGCCAGCCGGACAGAGGAGCGGCCGCGGCGAGGCATTCCCAAGAGACCTTCCTACCTACCTTTTCCCCGGCTTTGGGGAGGTTCGCGAAGGGAAAAACGCGTTCCGGTCAGGGCAGGCTGTGAGCCCCTGGCATTGCAGTGGCCGCCGAGGGCCCGGGACAGAAGGTCCACGCTCCGACAGCTACCCCAGACACTCGTCGCCAGAACTGTTGCCTGTAAAAGGACGCGTCGACTCTCGGCCCGAGAAGGAAACTTCGGAGGACCCATCACAGGTAATATGGGGACTTGCTCTCATAGACCAAGTCCGTCCGCTAGCCAAAGAACTCGTGAGGAAGAGTTCAGAATCCTGGCCAGGGTTTTTAAGTTGCGATTTCACAGCGGAGAGCTAGCGAGACTTTTGGCGTACCTCAGGGGACACTGCCTACTTTACCCAGAAGTAGGTACGTTAACCTTGAAGCTCTGGGATCAGATAGGAGACTGCATCCAGCAACCCCCCAAAGCGCCCGGCAGGGTAGTCAGCACATGGAAAAAGTGTAGGAGGCTCTTAGAGCAGATCGAGCCAGCCCGGACAGAGGCCCTAGAACCCCCGTTAGAAGAGCCCTCAGGTCAGCCAGTCCACCCGGCTGCGCCCACGGCGCTCTGTCCGTCATTCAGCTATCAGCATAGCAGCGAGGGAAGCCTTCCCCCGGTGACAGCTGCAGACGTCACCGAAGGAACGCAAGGAATGAGGAGCGCAGGCGTTCCTCTGACAGCGCCAGCTTCCCTAGTTGTAAAGAGTGCCCTTCAGCGCACAGCAGAGACAGGGCTTCAAAGTCGTTTTACTAGGGGCACGCTTCAGCAAGCGTGTGAAGCCACCATGTGGATTCCTCACGACTGGAAAGCCGTCATGAGGATGATGCTAACCCCTAGCCAGTACATGATCTGGGACAGCGAGTACCGGCTCGAGGCACAGGCCAGAGCCGCGAGAATGGGAGGCGCGGTAATCGCTGAGCAGCTATATGGCTCAGGTGCCTTTGAGGCCATTAACGCCCAAATCAACTTGCCTCTCGCCACTCTCGAAATGTCCGCTGAAGCCGCCTATAGGGCGTACTTCAAGATCCCAGCATCTGGCAAAGCGGCTAAGAATTATACCGCTATCAAGCAGGGAGCCCAGGAACCCTACATGGACTTCATCAATCGCCTGGAAGAAGCCATCACCAGGCAGATTGATAACGAGCAAGCCCAGCAAGAGCTCATGATCAAGCTAGCCAAGGACAATGCCAACTTGGACTGCCGTAAGATTTTGCAGTCCCTAGGCAATCGTCCTGACCTGACGCTGTCGGACATGATTAGGGCCTGTTCTGACGTCGGCACGGACTCCTACAAGATGGGTCTGCTAGCGGCAGCAGTGCAGGGGGGAAAGAGATCTCACCCCAAGGGGAAGACCAGGGGAGCTTGTCACTCTTGTGGCAAGGTCGGGCACTTCGCTAAAGAATGCCGATCAAAGGGAGGCGGACAAAAGTTCAGCCAGTCCACAGCCCCGAAAACCCCATGTCCAAAGTGCAGGAAAGGCTATCATTGGGCCAAGTTTTGTCCGAGTTCGGGAAACCGGAACGCGGGCATGTCTCTGGCCCCAGTCCAAACAGAGACTTCTCTCATTCCCCAGAATCCGGACTTCCCAGAGCTGGACTAGGTTCCAGGCACATTCCAGGCACTACGAGGGCACAGGCCAGCTCCAAGGGTAGCACAGGGCTAGAATTGACTTGTCAGGTAGACGTTACATGCGACCTGCCAGGCACAGTCTATCTGGTCGATTCCCAGTACATGGGTCCCCTGCCCAGAGGCTTTTTAGGTTTAGTTTTGCCCCGTAGTGTAGCTGGAGCACGCGGAATTTTCATAATTCCAGGAGTCATTGACTCGAATTTTTCAGGCGTTCTCCAGGTCCAACTCTGGACACACCTGCCCCAGACCATTCACAAGGGAGATTCCTTAGCGCAACTGATCATGGTTCCTTGTCACTCGCCAGCAGGCAGCCAGGGGAGGCTCAGTGACAGCTCAGAGCCCGGCTCAGCAGACCGCCTGAGCGCGGTTGAGGCAGTGCAAGGATACCAGGTCTTAGCGACAGTGGAGACCAACATTGAGTGGAAGCAGCGCCCCGTTATCGAGGTATTTTTGAACAGAAGGGTGTTCTCAGGCCTCCTCGATACCGGAGCTGATGTATCCGTGATAAGCAGGAGCCAGTGGCCGAGGGAGTGGGCCATTGAGCCGGTCTCCGATGTGTGGGGGGTAGGTGGCGTTCAGGAAGCGTTTAGGAGCAGAGAGTGGGTAGAAGTCACCATCCCAGGGGCTGACGGCACGGCGGTAGTTCGGCCGCACATTCTTGACGTGCACGTCAACCTTTGGGGGCGAGACATTCTCCAGCAGTACGGTGCCACCCTTACCTTCGGGTAATGGCGTTGCCACTTAAATGGCTCACCGATACTCCGGTCTGGGTAGAACAATGGCCGGTTGTGGGAGAGAAACTGGTTGCCCTAAAGCAGCTAGTGAAGGAACAGCTAGACGCAGGACATATAGAGCAGTCCACCAGTCCCTGGAACTCGCCAGTTTTTGTAATTAAGAAGAAGTCGGGGAAGTGGCGACTCCTCCACGATCTCAGAGAGATCAATAAATGTATCCAGCCCATGGGTCCGCTTCAATGCGGCATCCCGAATCCAAATATGATTCCCGAGGGGTGGGAGATTCTAGTTGTAGATCTCAAGGATTGCTTCTATACAATCCCCTTAGACCCCCGGGACCGGGAGAGGTTCGCCTTTACAGTGCCGGTTGTGAACCACGGAGAGCCCACGCAGCGTTACGCGTGGAAATTTTTGCCACAGGGCATGCTCAATTCGCCCACCCTGTGCCAAATTTATGTTCACAACGCGCTGGCAAAGTTTCGCAGCCTTTACCCTAAGGCTATTGTGTGTCATTTCATGGATGATATCTTAGTGGCGTTGCCGCAACTCGGCAGCGCAGTGTTTTCTGACCTCCAGGCCAGCCTGGGGGACAAGGGTCTACTCATAGCCCCAGAGAAGGTGCAGAAAACCGAGCCCTTTTCATACTTGGGTCATCGGCTTCTCCGTTCTTTTGCCGCACCGGTTTTACCCCAGATAGCTTTACAGGACTCAGTCACCCTGGTAGAGTTACAGCAGATTTTAGGGAACATTAATTGGGCCAGACCGTATTTCCGATTGGATACGGATCTCTTAAAGCCGTTCTTCTCGCTGCTAACTTTAGGTAAGCAGCCGGCAGACCGGATAAAAATCTCTCGAGACGCGCGTTTGGCGCTCGAGAAAGTTAACCAAGTCCTTAGCCAGAGATGGGTTGATAGAATCGCCCAGGGGCCATATGCCCCGATCCTGAATTTGTACATCGTACGGTCAGGGTCCATGTTCACTGGGGCGTTAGGCGTAGACTCAGAGAAGGGAGCGAAAATTGTGGAGTGGGTTTATTTGCCTAACACATCATCACGGAACATCGTTCCGCCCCAAGAGCTGGTTTCCGCGGTGATTTACCGCGGCAGGCTGAGAGCTAGGGACATTTCAGGAAATGATTTGGCCAAAATTGTGGTTCCGTTCACCAAGGAACAAATTCACCAGTTAATGCAGCTAGGTGACTCGCTTCCGATAGCTTTGGAAGGCTTCACTGGGAGTTTAGCGTACCACTTGCCCTAGGACCCTAGACTCGTTTCCCTACAGACAGGAACAGTCAGCTTGTTCGAATTGCTCTCGCTGGTCCCGCTTCAGGGGGCCAGGACAGTTTTCACAGACGGAGGTCGCACCTATGGTGTTTTGACCTGGCAGGAGGGCGAAGCTTGGCACACGCTGCTAACTCTTCCACAGAAGTCCGCTCAGCGGGCAGAGTTGGCAGCCGTGAACCTTGCCTTGCGCACCTTCGCCCAGGAGCGTTTGAATATTATTACTGACAGCCTGTACGTAAGGAATTTGTTGCACAGTCTACCGGGAGCTTACATCACTCCCGCGATAGACAAGAATTTACTAAGTCTGTTTCTCACCGCTCAATTTCATTTGCGAAACCGCACGGAGCCGCTTTATATTGCCCACATCCGAAGTCACCAAGACCTACCGGGCCCGATTTCCGCGGGCAATAGCAGAGCGGACGCGGCCGCAAAGGAAATTCAGCAACGTTCAGTTTTGGGAGTTTTCACTACTCCAATCCAAAGTCATGCATTTTTTCACCAAAATGCCAAGGCACTCGCCAGACAGTTCAATCTGCCGCTTTCTCAAGCCCAGGGTATAGTCCGCTCTTGCCAGCATTGCGCAGGGGCGCCGGGGGGGCCCTCGTGGGGGGTCAACCCACGGGGGACTGAGGCCAACCAGGTATGGCAGATGGACGTCACGCATGTGCCGCAGTTTGGCAGATGGCAATACATGCACGTCTGCATTGATACCTTTTCCCAGTTCGTTTGGGCCACGGCGCAGAAAGGAGAGACGGCTACCCACGTGGAGCAGCACCTCCTTTCCTGCATCGCGGCGATGGGCAAGCCACGGCACGTGAAAACGGATAACGCACCGTCCTACTGCTCTAGGCAGTTGGCCGCCTTCATGGCGACTTGGGACATCAAGCACACTTTTGGAATTCCCTACAATCCGCAAGGGCAGGCGATCGTAGAGCGTGTCAATCGGACGCTAAAGTCCTATCTTGACAAACAAATAGAAAGGGGGGAACCTCCTGCCCTCCCCAAGTCACAAGGAGCAGCACAGTTTTGCTTAAACAAGGTTTTGTTCACATACAATCACCTTAATGTTTTTTCGGATTGTACGCCGCAGGAGAGGCATTTCCGCCGTTCGGAAGCTCTCCCGCGACCAATGGTCCGGTACCGAGTGCCACCGGACCCCACTTGGAGGGGGCCGGTGCCGCTCGTCACCTGGGGGAGAGGGTATGCTGCAGTTATGTCTCCTACAGGTGTCATCTGGATCCCAGCTCGGTGTGTCAAACCCCACACGGAACCGCATGGCGTGGAACCAGACCGGCCCGAGTCCGATACCGGAGATGAAGGACCTCACCCTGCGCGAGAGGATCCGTCGGAGGAGGCGACAGCCGATCCCTAAAGTCACCTGGGGGATGGTCAAGGTTCTTTGCCATGACGCTCAGGACGCCGTCCAGCGCGAGGGGAAGGAGCCGACGCCGGAGAACCTCACAGCTGCAGTCTTGGCCCAGATTCACGCCAACACCGTGGCGATCTCCATAGTCCTGGCCCTCTCCCTGCTTTTGGGGGGAGGCGCCCAGGCAGCCTCAATCCAGGCCGACGGTTTGTCGCCTGGTGAAGACCTGTCTACACGAATGCAGTACAACTTGTGGGAAAGGTTGGCGGGTCTCGTCAACCAGTCCGATTTTTGCTTACAGCAGGACGTTGGTTCTGCATCCATGCTCAGCACCTGTCTCATCCCGGTGTGCCATACTCCGGACGAGCACACCGAGGACAGTGCCTGGTTGCGAAAAGCATCCTTTGCCCCTCACTCTCCTACCGCCTTCTCGGCATATGCACGCTGGGGGGGACAGCAACTTACCCCAACCTTGCCGGCTGATGCAGCCACCCTCCATACCCCTCGGGTGGCGGTCAGCCCGGGCGCCGCCTGTACCCGCATGACCGGTTGCACCGCAGACGGTCAGGCACGGCGCCGCTGTATTGACCCTGGCGTTGGCAACTGGACTTGCAATAAACCGGAGACCCTCATCTCATTGTACGCTCATGTCACCCTGCCCTCAGGGTGGTTCTTTACCTGCAACCAGCACACCTGGAACTACATCCCTGCCAATCTGTCGGACTCAATGTGTTGCATTAGTCGCTTGACACTTGTACTCCCTACCAGGGACATGATTGCCCCACGTTCTAGTGACACGAATGTATCCCATGTGAATGTTTCCCCGCTCATTCGGCACACACGCACAACCCAGTTAGACAGCTCTTGTGACAGCAGCATCAGAGTAATGAGTCCTGCTGAGTATGTTTCCCTATCCGTCAGTTTGATCGGCGTGCCGGGGTTGGCCACCGGCAACGCACGGAGGATTGGTCATTTGGCCTGCGGTTTAGCAAAAACCATCAATCATACCTCCTCAGCGATAGCGCTCCTTAATCAAGAGCAGGTGGAACTCCGCCAAGCTGTTCTTGATAATCGAGCGGCTATCGACTACCTCCTCTTATTGCACCACCTGGGGTGCGAATCTGTCCATGGGATGTGCTGTTTTAACCTTACTGACAACTCCCGGAAAATACAAAACCAGATCAAGAACCTGCATTCCATTGTTGCAGGCATTACGGAAGGCTCCGCGTGGGGAGCCTGGTGGGGTTCCCTATGGAATTGGATGTGGTCATGGATCCCCTGGGGGTGGCTACAGACGGTGCTTCAGATAGTGGTGGGAATAGCCATACTAGGCATTACGCTCTGTTGCTTTGCTCAGTGTATTCCCTCGCTGATCTCCAAGTGCCGCCCCAGAGAGAAATCCCGTGACGTCATCCCCGCTCAACAGCTGATGCCTATCTTGCGTAAGGTCGCCGGTCAGGTCCTTAAATAGAAAATAAAGGGGAGATATGGATTCCCCGTGCCCCACAGGGCACGGAATAGACCAGAGACCACTGCGGTGAGACAGGCTCCCGGCCAGTGGGCTCACCGGTCGTCAAATTAAGGGGGGTGAATAAAAGTATAGGGCTTGATTCACCCAATTAAGGTGACCTGACCCGCGACTCTGCCGAGTAAGCAGATAGCTGATTCATGCATTCTATTAACCATAATGACTCATCTCCCGGTTTGGGGAAATCCCTGGTGCAAATAAGCCATGTTTACCCCTGCCTAAGTCCCAAGACAATGGTCAATCTTGTTCCCTGTTTGCCCGAGTTAATTAACTTCCCCTTTGAAGGTTTTCCCATTAACATGTGTCAACGCATGAGGTAATGCCTTGCCAGAGGACAGTTTGCCACCGTTGCACTTTTTCCCTATAAATGATTCTGCCTTTGACCAATAAAGTGTCTGATCGATCCAGCAGCTTGTCTCGTGTCGTCACTTGATCAGTCCTCCTCCGGGACCTTCCGGCCCCCAGTGGCCCCGATTCCTACATGTTACTTTTATGGAATCTCCTTCGATTTGGAGATTCTGACTTGTCCAATGCACTAACAGGCTGTTCTCCCTTCAGTTTCGAGATATGCCCTTGAATGCTCCTCAAATAGGTAATATTCTTTTTTAATTTTCAGGAAGTCCTGGGCGAGCCAACAACTTGTGGTCAGAGGCACTGCCTTCCTGCTCTTAACTCTACTTTGCAGTACTTCACGTTCTTTGGTGGTGAAACTGTCCTTGCACTTCTGTTTGTTGTTTAAATCCATTGGTTTTGAGAAGGAACCACATGTAATTTAAACAGCCAGGTCAAAGCCACTGGATCTAGAACAAGCAGGTTTTGCATCTACTTTCCAAACTGAGTGATGCACTATCTACATCACAGGTAAGAAAACAGAGACTGCCTTAAAACCATGAAAACAATAATTAGTACTGTGCACTAACTAAATCATTTTTATTGTGCAATACTATACATTTCTACTCAGCAGCAAATCCAACAAAGATCTGTGGGACTTATTGTCAGATCAAGATTCAAAGAATCCACACCATAGTAAGTAACCAATTTCATTTAGATGGTGTTTCCCAACCTTTGGTTTTTGGACTTCAATTCCCAGAAGCCTAAGTCAGTTTTCCAAAGCAATGATCAGCTAATTACTGACTTAGGTTTCTGGGAATTAGAGTATTCCTGTGGGGCATGGGCCCCACATTGGCAACTACGGATTTAGATGTATTTCATCCACTCCAAACTCTCTACAGGTGAATTTCTGAGAAACAGATCAAAGTTCTAAATAATGCACAATTAAAAAACACAAACTGCTAGTTACAGCCTGAAGGGTCATTCTTAGTATGTTTTTATTAATTTCTTCTTAACATTCTTGAAATTGGAGTTGGGCGAGATGGTCTTTAGTGTCCCTTCTAACTCTACAGTTTTTTTATGGTTCCAATCCAGCATTGCAGAATATTTTCATCAATATCAGTTCATTTGATACATGGAGAAGAACGTGCAAAAGGGGATGAAGATTACCTTAATTTACATAAGTACTTGCAACTGTAATTTTGAACTAATGTGTGGAGTATGATAGGGGAATTTTATTCTCTCTTTCTTAATAAGAAGACCTGGAGCCATCTAGCAGCAAATGGAGGGTGGTTCAATATAAATGAGGCCCCATGTGACAGAACTTATAGTTAAATTGTGCAATTGGCTAACACAAGATGTAAGGGTGTCCACCAACATAGCTTTAAGGAAGTTACATACAAACCCCAGAAAGGTCTCTTTGAGCTGTAAACTCCAGCGCCAGCTGGGAATGTACATAGATGCTTTCCAACAGAACAAATTTTAAAAAAAAAACACAGACTTTATCCTCCTTAAGATCCACTCATCCTGACATGTATCTCCATGTTTGGTGAACCAGGGAAACAGAGCTATTATCTGAGAATCTACCAGCCACCTGGCAACTACAACCATTCTCCTGTAATTAAATTCACAGTTCGTACAGCATATAGGTAAAGAATAACACTGACTCTTATGAGATATTGTGATGACTGGGATTCTAGGAAGACTTTAAAGCAGGGGTTCTCAATGTTTTTAGTCGCGGGCTAGACCACACACCCCTCAGACAGCGGAGCAGGTTGGACTAGTGGTTACCCCGCTGTAAATGCTGCTGTAAAACACATCTGCGGCTGTCGTAAACACATTTATGATGGCCGCGGACTCTGCTGTAGTAAACATGTTTACAATGGCTGTAGGCTACGGCTGTAGTAAATGCATTTATGATGGCTGTAAATGTGTCCATGGCTATTCCCGCAGCAGCGGGCAGCAGGAGCAAGGTCAGGGGCTGGATTATGTGGGCCGGATCCAGCCCACTGGCTGAAGGTTGCAAACCCTTGCTTTAAAGAAATAGATACAGTCACAAGTTTAGGGCCATCGCTTATTGCTAGTCATAATGACTGTGTATATTCCAGACAATGTTAAAGTGCCAAAGACAGCCTATGGGTGTGATCAGATGGCTGCAAAGGTACATGCCTGAATGAACTTGAATTAGTTGCTTTAATATGAGCAATTTCATTTAAACTAATCCTTCTGTCTGCAAAAGGAATTGGGTCCAGCCTTTCCTCTAAGAGAAGAAACACAATAGCTGCCCCCAGATTGTACAGCTTGGGCATACAAAAGGGTCAAGTTTGGAGTGCATTTCCCCATGCATTGTGCAATCACCAGGAAATCAAATGCATTGGACTGCCTGCACAAGCATTCCAAATTGCAATTTGTTTCCCCATTTTTGAACAGCAGTCACTTAGGAACAAAAGCAAGAGAGTATTATTATACTCATGTCTTGCCTATGGGCTTTCTCACAACCAGTGATCTGGCCATTGTAGGAATATAAAACTGGTCTATGCCTGCTGATATCACTGAGTTCTACTTATGTGTCTGTATGTGTTAACTGCCATGAAGATGGAACCAACATAACAACCCTAATAGAGTTTTCATGGCAAGTGAGGTATTTAAGGAGTGGTTTTTCTCCTTCCATTCCCCAACCAGAAAAATCTCTGCAGTTCTCCTGAAATCCAGCAAACAATCCTTTAGGTAGGATGCATTGAGGCCATTCTCTCTCTATAGATTCCTCATCAGCACCTCTTTATCAATTGCAGGCTCTTACACTGACTAACACAACCATTCGACACTGGCCAAGAGCCTGAAATTGACAAAAGCAACGTATCCTGAAAATGCCTTATCAATTTCAGACTCTTTCCTCAACTAACACAACCACTGGAAACAGAGAGAACGCCCAAAAGATACAAAATTGAGAACAGCCAGAAGACACAAAGAAACCCTGCAGAGAATAATACTTCTGCACAAACAGCACAGGATTGTCAAACTTAACCTGGCACAGGGAATCAGTGAAAAGGAAAAAGAAAGAAAATTAAGAATAGTGCCCATCATTTCTCCCCATTGCTGATCTGAGAAATTTTTCTCAGTACTAGTCCCAGAGGGATTCCCTTCTAGGGAAAAATGGCAACATATATCCAGGATTCCCAAAATTGAAGTTTTTTTTCTTTGCATCCCTAGATTAAACTCTTTTGCCAATTAACTGGTTTGATATTAAATATGGGGACTGAGGTGCCTTAGCGGTTAAGATGCTGAACTTGATGACTGGAAGGTCGGTAGGCCAGCAGTTTAAGATCTGCACGACGCAGTGAGCTCCCATCTCTGTCCCTTCTCCTGCCAACCTAGCAGTTTGATAACAAGAAATTGTGAGCAGATAAATAGGTCCTCTTAGGCAAGAAAGATAACAGTGTTCCATGTGCTCTGGTGTCTAGTCATGCCTGCTATATGACCACACAAACATCTGCAGATGCAGACAACGCTGGCTCTTTGGCTATAAACAGAGATGAGCACCAAACCCTAGAGTCGGATACCTACCTAACTGAAACTCCAGCCAGCACCCTGAGATCCTGTGATCCTAGTTCAGAGGCAACAAAATAGACCAGGGATTCTCAACCTGTGACCTGTGGGCCGGATGCAGCCCGGGGCACCATTTCATGTGCCCCCCCCACCGCCTCCACCACACCAGGAAGTGCCATGTGGCGGAGGAAGGGCAAAATGGCCGTCCGGCCCCCGAAGCTGTCTAAGGGAGTGTGACCCGGCCCCTGGTTTAAAAAGGTTGAGAACTCCTGGAATAGATTCAGAGGTCAAAAGGTATGTGACTACCATCTCCATTCCCTATTCATGAGCTTTCAAAGGTTTGTGATTATCTGTCATAGCAACAAAAAGGATTCAATAGGTCCTCAGGACAACTGTTACATTACTATGTGGTCTATCAATTTAAAAGTACCCATTTTACAGACTGTGACAGAGGAAAAACATCTGTATTTGTGAGGGTCACTTGCAGATGCACAGAATAATAGACTCAAATTCCCTAGTCTGGAATTAGCTTCAAGGCTTGAGCACCACTGAGAAACGGAGGCCAAAAATAACTCTTGTCATGATGAGAGAGACAGAGAGAGAGATATTCTGATTTGGCTTCTGAATTCCCAACTACCCAATTTGTTCCTCATGGTTAATGCAATAAATGCTGCCAATCTGACAAAACACAACATTTCTGTTTACATTCGTCCAGTCACATATCTGCACCAACACTGAACAGATGTTGCTCCAGGCTTGATAGCACACTGTTCTTTCCTGAAAGGCCGGTCTAATTCAAGGAGAGCTGGGGAGGCAGTGACAGCCACTGGACAGTGACAATATCTGGCTTACAAATATATATATTTGTCCCTCAGGCCTTTTTTGCACCAAGTTCCTCATTGTCCACAGCTATAGTCTAAATCAGTGTTTCCCAGCCTTTGGTTTTTGGACTTCATTTCCCAAAGCATTGATCAGCCAATGTACTGTATTGACTTAGGCTCCTGGGAACTGAAGTCCCATGGGCCTCATGTTGGGAACCACTGGTCTAAACTCTCAGTCCCAATTTGCTTCTCTCTCTTCATTCCCAAAACACAGCCATTCTTTCTGAAGTTCTTTACCACATACAGAGCGTTTTGGATGATGTGTTTTGGGTTTTTTTTAATGGGCAAGAAAGAAGGTAATTAGAAATTCTTGAGAGCTGCTGCCATTCAGAGTCCTGTGTTTTTCTGTATCCCATCTTTCCTCCTCAGCCTTTTCTCCTGCCTCCAAGACAATTCAGTCAAGAATCCTGGTCCAAGTGGTTCATGTTAGTTTGCCCATGATTGGACCTGCTGTACCAAGCACTGTTTGTGAGTATGATTCCCTCATACTCTCACAATGTTGGTCATTATACAACAATTCCTGACAATTCACCTCTGGAACCTGATTTCATAAGTAAACAGGTTAGTCATGTGTTCCTTCCCTCACCCCCACCAACCTGCTGGTTTTATCAAACTAACAGTAGCAGACTTTTCAATGAAATGATAATTGGTGTGAGGCAATTTTAAAAACCCAAATCATTCATTAATTGGCAGCTGCATTTAAACAATGACTCACTAAAGAGACTTAAATGTGTTCTCTGCTCCCATGTGTCACTATGAAACAGGTTCCCCACGGTTCCTTGGGAATAGTTCCTCACATAGCTATATTCAGTAAGTTGTCTTAAACCAGGGTTTTGCAACCTATGGCCCGTGGGTCAGATCGGGCCCATGGCACCAAATAATCCAGCCCCTGATCTTGCTCCAGCTGCCCCCACCGGAATTGGCCATGGACTAAGTTACAGCCATGTAAACATGTTTACAACAGCCATAAATGAGTCTGTGGCCATTGTAAATGTGTTTACATCAGCCATGGACACATTTTACGGCACCAGTCCAGACCGCTCAGCTGTCTCAGGGATCATGGTCCAGTTCACAGCTGGAAAACGTTGAGAACCCCTGTTTTAAATCATTCAACTGGCTGCCATTTCAGACAGTGGTTCCTAAAAATTCTTTGGAATAAGTTTTACATTCACAAGTAATCTACTTGCAAAATGCCATCAAAGGCCTCTTCCAGACATGACATTTGTACTCCTTCAAGTCCTCTGAAGAGTACAAACAATAACAGGATTTCTCTGGCCACTTGGGTGATATTCACCTTATCTTGGTATTCACCACTACCAACTGCAGGGGAGAAGGGAGTGTGTGAGCTCTCATACCTTTTCATTGGTCCCAAATCCCTTGGTTTATTTTGCGCAAGACTTGAATGCTTCCCTTCCCAGGACAAAGTCTGCCTTTCTCCTCCAACTTTAGAGTTTCTAAAGCAGGGGTTCCCAACCTATGGCCTGTGGGTCAGATCTGGCCTGTGACGCCAAACCATCTAGAACTTGCTGCTCCCAGAAATGGAAGTAAAATGTGCATGTGCATATGCATATGCAAAACACTGCGTAAATGACCCGTGGCTGTCGTAAACATGTTAACGACAGCCGCGGGTCATTTAATGGCACTCTGCGCATGCATGGGCATGTTTTACTTCTGCTTCCAGGTGGGAGGAGCCATGTGACTGGCCTGCTCAACCACATGACCGGCCCACTCAACCACATGACCGCCCATGGCCCGAAAAGATTGGGGAGCCCTGTTCGAAAGTAACTCTAGCACCTGCATCCAAAATCAGAAGGCTAACGGGTGAGTGTTTCATGCCATGGTGCTTCCCCAATTAAAAAAAAGTCTTCTGACAGTAAAATGACCATGAAAGTGGAAGAGACTAGGAGTCCAGCATGAATGAAACCTAAGCCTCAGGTAACAGTAGGCCAGTGTTGAATAGGTGGGGCACAGCCAACATATTAGTAACCCAACCACCAACACACTCAGGAGACAGAATGCTTGTTTATTATTACAGCCATTGGTCAGCCAAGAGATAGTTTGTCCTGAGAGAAACAGACTCAACTATATTCTTTGAGCAACTTTTCATTAAATGTGCAGGATAGGAATTTAATTAATAAATAGAAAATCTCCATCCTCTAATACTGTAAAAAAAAAATCTCCACATTTGATGCATGTCCCAGATAAACAGATTGTCACAAACTTGGAGATTACAGTTACCCACCCCGGGGAAGACCAGGAAATTTTTAAAATAGGAATAGGTTCTTCTCAGTGGTGGTGCCACATTTATGGAATGCTCTTCCCTGAAGTCTCCTTCAGTCACTATTTTCCACCTTGATCGCTGGTGAGGGTCTTACTCACAACCTTTTGGTTACAGGACAGCAGCTTAACCACTGCACCACGAATAAATAATAGAATGTGGGCAAAAGAATAGTGGGAAAAGTCCTAGTTTGGACCAGAGAAGCTAATCTTAAATTGCCTGCTGTCTGACAGAGAAAGATTAAAACCCTGCCTCACTTGACAGTCTCAGCCACTATTCTTCTAACTACCTTCAAGAAAGAACTGCAGAGAGGATTTACCAGCATTTGCCAGTAGAAAATGGTAGGAAGAGAAAAAGATAAAACAGTTTGTCTGTATCGAGTCTTCTTTTGCCCAGCGATGCACCCACAAAATCTAATTTCGGGGAGTATAATTCTCAAAACCTGTCATGCTGTCTAGGAAATTGTGGAAGCTGTATTCCAAATACAGATGTAGTTTTCTCAAGCTTTGTTTTCTGGGGAGTGCATCAAAAGACTAATATTTCAATGTTGCCTTTAAAATTAAATTCCATCTTTCTAGCCTGCAGTTTTATGTTAACTTGACTGGAGAGAGTTCTAGTAATGTGATCATCTGTGCTTACCAAACAAAATTGCTGAAGGAAGGAAAAAATATACTCTGAATAATAGGCTATGTCATCAGTTTGGGAAACTGGCCATTATATCCGTCATTCACGCCTCTCTTTAAATGTCATGGCTAAGTGTATCTTTCGTCACAGTAAGCTATCACTCCCACACTGAGTCAGTCCAACAATAAATGAGTGCTTTCAAAATGTGATAACCAGCCAACTATCATGCCTACTGCAGGGGGAAAGTGTTAACTGAAAGAGACTCATAGTCATTGAGTTTTATAGCCCCAGGCTTTCTCCCTCTCTCTCTCTCTCTCTGTGTATATATAATTAACCCACAGCAGTAGCTTTCCCTTTGGCTTGACCTAGTGTGAGAAAGATTAGCCAGAAAAAACAAGGTTGTTGCTTAGGGTATGCCAATCATGATTCAAAAATATCATGTGTACCCACAATCATTGAGGAGGCTTTTTGTGTGCACTCTGTGTACCTTACAGGACAGCAGCTTAACCACTACCAGAAACATGTGCCAATGAAGATTTAAGTTTTGGCCAATGACACAGTCAAGAAGGTGGCTGCATTTTGGCAGTTTAAAGTTTGACCTAGATGGTAGCGATGGAGGAAGAGGAGACAAGGGGTTTAACAGGTCATTGGGCTGAAGAAATGCCTCTTCCAATCTTTTCCAAAACCTGCGAGAGTGTATTCTGAATGGTCCAGAGGAACCAGATAAAAGGCAAATTCCATGTTTGGAACATAAGTGTCAGATCCTTGGTCTATCTAGGCCTGTGGTGGCGAACCTGTGGCACACGTGCCAGAGTAGGCACTCAGAGCCCTCTCTGTGGGCACATGCACTGTTGCCCCAGCACAGAGTTCACCCCACCCCTCTACCTAGAAGCCCTATGGGAGAGCTTCCACCCTCCCCCCCCCCAGCACAGAGTTTACTCCGCCCCTCTGCGGCACAGATGGTGGCCTGTTCAGTTTGGGCACTTGGTCTCTAAAAGGTTCACCATCACTGATCTAGGCTATAAATGTTAACTCTGACTAGCAGCAGCTCCAGGAGGAATCTTTTCTGATCCTTTCTTGAGATCCATATCTAGCGATCCTGGCAGTCTCTAATCTACAACAACCAACGTTGTGGAAAGAGTGACAGACTAGAACATAGCAAACCTGGATTCAAATTTCCATCCAGCCATGGAAACTCACTGATGAGATGGAATGGGTAAAACTATTCCTTAAATATCTCAATTAACTTGAAAAAGATCTCCGTTGCTTGAAAGCCAGTTGTGTCCAACTCTAGGTAGTGGAGCTCATATCTGACTGGCTCAAGGTTGACACAGCCTTCGATCCTTTTGAGGTTGGTAAAATGAGTATCCAGCATGTTGGGGGCAAAAGCTAATTATCTGTGAACCACCCAGAAAATACACTAAGCACTATGGGGTAGTATATAAGTGGGGTTGCTATTGATTAGTGAAGTGCTGTTAGAGAATGATATAGAGAGAAGCACTGACATTCACGATAAGTGTCATTTAAGGAGGACAGATCTTCTTGATCTGGATAGGAAACACCTGCAAAACATCACTAGATGGGGCAACATCTGTCTTGTAGGACTAAACCTAAAAAAACAGACATGTAACAGAAAAAAATTGGACACAGTAATGTTTTTTCAATAAAGCCCAACAAGTTATTCAAACAGCTAGTTGCTTGTTTGTTTTGGATGCTACGACTGGAATTATTTCTGTTTGTCTTGCTTTTAACTCAGTACTGCAATAAATGTTTCATGTCGTGGAGAAGAAGGGAGAGATCCCACAATACACCCCAGTAGCATAATTCCCTCCCAAAATTCCTCCCAACCCCCCAAAAAACTTTATACAAGGTGAAGACAGCCAGTGAAACCTTCTTGCCATATTTTTAAAAGCACAGGTTTGCATAAAGCATAGTAACAAGTCGAAGAAAAGGTATGTTTAATTACACATTTGGGTCATGGTGAAGTGGCTTCCAAGTTCACCTATTCAAAAAGGTGCATTGATAGCATTATGTTTGTTCCCTAATCCATAGCAGCCAGTGTTGGTAACTTTCAAATAAAGGTCAAAAGGTGAAGGCGACATTTTTGCACAGTATTGTAGTTATATAAAAATGTGTTATTTTTGACAGAACAAATGGAAAGTGGGTTGATTTCTGTTAGAAAGAACAAAAGTAAAGCACTCTTAAACAAACTCAGGTGTCAAGATTGCAGCTTTGTACTGTCTGATTCCCCTTTCATAGACTATCTGTGCTAACATACATAATTTGACACTACAGTACTTTCACAAACTATGGCAAGCTTCAAGCACCTCTCTTCCTGCACTGAAACTACAAGAAGATGGGATACATTTGTTTCTGGCTTCTGTTCACACATGTTTCATCCTAGACCAGACAAATGGTGATGCCAAGGTGGCTTGTTTCCACAAATCAGAATTAGCTGCAATACTTGATCTGTCCAGCACCAAAAAAGATCTGTAGCTTTCTAGTTTGAGATTGGCTAAAGGACTTCTGTGGAGTGAAGTACAGAAATGTCTGCCCCAAATTCATGATCCAAAGGAAGGAAACAAGACCTTGCTGCATTGTTTTTTGACACTAGTCCCTGTGTTCATGGCAACCTACCATACTTGAGGTACCAGAAGTACCTCCTTGGATGAAGGCAAACAAGACATTAATTTCTGAAAAGGTCAGGTAAATATCAATGTGAAGAAGAAGGCAACAAAAATTTGAAAAATAAATAAATAAATCCCGAAGCATTTAAAAGTCTATCATTTGTCTATCACTGAAAATGCCATGAAGCAACATAGGAAGTTAAGAGAGAAAGAAGAAATATTTCAGTCATATAAAACATATTTGCTGGTAGTATACCTTTAATGGGGATAGACTACAGTGGGGGTTCCCAACCTTTTTACGCCATGGGCCAGAAGTGGAAGCAAATGTACCTGCTTCTGCATTTACAACAGCCATGTGTGCACTTACGGCTGACCTAACTGCATTTAGACATGCCCAGGTGCATTTTACAGCTGTTGCAAACACGTCTGCTTCCACTTCTGAGCGTGGTGGTAGCAACGGGCCACATGAAATGGTGCTGTGGACAGGAGCCGGCTTGCGAGGCCATAGGCTCATGGGCCATAGGTTGGGAACCCCTGGACTACAGTTTGAGCTACAGTTACTTACACACACACACACACACACACACACACACACACACACACACACACACACACACACTCACATTGAAAGAAAGGAAGTAACAAATCACACATAATTCAAATATCTGAAAGACTGTGACATGGAGGATAGAACAAGCTTATTTTCCACAGCTCTACAATGTAGAACTTGAAGTAATCAAATAAAAAGGAGATTCTGCCTGAAAATTAGGAAGAACTGTTTTAAGATATGTGTGACAGTGGAAGGGGTTATCTCAGACGTGGTGGACTCTTCTTTCTTTTATTGGCGATTCTTAAACAGTAATTGTCTGTCAGGGATATTTAGATTTAATTTTTTTGCTTTGGTGGGGGCTGGATTCGAGGGCCAATTTTGTCCCTTTTAGGATTCTCTGAACTCCTTTATAATAAATATATATAACTTCATCACATTATCATTGCACAATAAGCAGAGCAGTGGGCTAAACATTATGCCAACGTAACACTTATCTGATTTATATTTTCTCAGCAAAATCCAGTCCCTCCCAAGACTACACTGTTCTGTGCTGGATTGTAGCCATTATGTCTCCACAGACTGACCAAGCAATATAAAAACAAATTATTTCTTGAAGATTGCTCTAGCTCTTCTAAAACATGTGGCAGAGTATGTTTTTGTCTAAATAAAGATGGTCTACACTGGAAATACTATACAGTAGCTACTATGAAGGCAGTACTTGGAAGAGTAGAAGAATATTACAAAAGCCATGCTGAGTCGCAATGAAGTTTAACATTATGTGGCCCATGTTCCCAGAGAGGGGGAAATAAACGAAGACCATGATCATGTTGCATAGTTCTGCCTATGCCAGTGGTGGCGAACCTATGGCACATGTGCCAAAGGGGGCACTCATAACCCTCTCTGTGGGCATGCACACCATTGCCCCAGCACAGAGTTTGCCTTGCCCCTCTGCCCAGCAGCCCAATGGGAGCACTTCTTCCCCCCAGCACAGAGTTGGCCCCATCCCTCTGCCCAGCAGTCCAATGGGACTACTTCCTGCCTCCCCCCAGCACAGAGTTCACCCCACCCCTCTTCAGCATGGACAGCAGCCTGTTGAGTTTGGAGCACTCGGTCTCTAAAAGGTTTGCCATCACTGGCCTATGCAATGGGAATGATGTCATCATTTGTGGCAGATGGAAACAGATTGAAGTGTTCTGTTTTCAATTTTGAGTTACACGTGGCTCACATGCCATGGAATGAAGTCATGCACACCTGAAAATGGGGAAAGGAAGTATTTAATCATTGACAATTTCCCATTGGCAGTAATCTCATCCCCAATACACAGGTGGAGCTATTAAAAACAACCAGAGTCAACATCTCCAAATTCAGAAGTTTATATGCCACAGGAATACAGCTTCAGGACAGATAGGTAGAAGAGCCAAAGTGACAAGGAGAAGGTCTGTAGGCTTCTTAGAAGTTATCTAAAGGTAAAATTCTCCTTTGCTTCAAAGTCAGTCATATCTGACTCTAGGGTTCAGTGTTCATCTCCATTTACAACCAAAGAGCAAACGCTGGCTGCATCTCCAGACAGCTGCATCTCCAGACATTTCTGTGGTCATGTGGCAGGCAAGACTAGATGCCAGACTGCATGGAGTGCTGTTACCTTTCCCACTGAAGTGGTACCTGTTGCTCTATGAACTAGGACAGACAACAGGTGCTCACTCTGTTGGCCTTGGGCTTCAAGCTCAGTGTCTTAACCATTACGCATCTTAACCAATAAGCTACCATGGCCCAGAGGTTATCTGTTGTTGTTCAGTCGCACAGTCAATTCCGACCCTTTGCGACCCTATGGACCATTGATCTCCTGGCAATCCTGGCACCATCCTCCTCAGCCCGCTCAGCTTGGTGCCCGCTGCTTCCACAATGCCATCCAGCTATCTCATCCTTGGCCGTCCCCTTTTTCTTTTGCCCTCCACCTTTCCCAGCATCAAGGCTTTCTCAAGTGAATCCTCTCTTCTCATTTGGTGTCCAAAGTACTTCAACTTCATCTTTACTATTTGACCTTCTAAGGAGCAGTCAGGACTGATTTCTTTCAAGATTGACTTATTTGTTCTCCTTGCTGTCTAGGGTACTCTCAAAACTCTCCTCCAACACCACATCTCAAAGGCTTCTATTCTTCTGCGCTCAGCCTTCCTAATGATCCAGCTCTCGCATCCATACATTACCACCGGGAATACCATTGCTTTGACTATACGGATTTTTGTTTGCAAGGTGATGTCTCTACTTTTCACTATGTTCCCCAGGTTTCTCATGGCTTGTCTCCCTAGAATAAGTCGCCTCTTTATCTAGGTTATCTAGGTAACCATTATTACAAAGTGTATACCAACCCACCTTGATCTGATTTCATAATACTCTCATACCTGTCAACCGTGGCTCTGGACAATCCGGGACCGGTGCACAACGGTTCTGCGCAAGTTGCATTCTACGCATGCATAGAAGGCTTTTATGCTTGCGTAGAACCCTTTTACGCTTGCGTAGCCTTCTACGCAAGCGGCGTAGCCTTCTACGCAAGCGTAAAAGGGTTCTACGCAAGTGTAAAAGCCTTTTACGCATGTGTAGAACGCGACTTGCGCAGAAGGGCTGCGCAGTACCTCCTTTCCCCCGCTGCCAAATTCCGGGGTTTCGGCAGCGCGGGGCAGGAAATGGCGCAAATCAGTGCTGAAAACTGTGAAATCCCGGCCAATCTGGGAAGGTTGACAGGTATGAACTCTTCTTGACACTTTCATTTTTGAGGGACTCACTTATTCCTAAAGCATCTAGGTTTCAAAAATAAAAGTGCCAACACACATTTTGCCTGGCCACCCTCCTTTCCACTGGCGCACCAAGACTGATGTGCTCTCTCTCTCTATTGTACCCCATCCCCCCTTACCCATGATTAATACACAAAAAGAATCAGTATATTCAACTGGTTCAGCAGATCCGTTCCCTACCGCAACAAAAGCTGCTGTGACATTTGCCTCTTGTGTCTCACTCTCATTCAGCATATTTTGCTTTTTGTCTCTTCCCTTCCCCCAACTCCGAAAACAGTTGCACTTAGCAAATCTTTGGCCACAGGGCAAAGCAATGCCCTGTGTCCTGGATAAAAAAACCTGGTCAGCATTTTAACCATCTGCACCCTGATCAACAAAGCCTGTGACAGTCTGGTTAGGCACAGAGAGAGCAATACTGGTTTTCCTCCATATCTCTTCAGAAAAAAATCTGTTCCACTCCAGTTGACTTCCATTCCCCCTAACAACTAGACAAATTCAACCTATGCAAACTGAGTCTGTTGTTCCTGCCCCATATGTCTATTTCCTGAAATACTATAAACACAATGGCCTGTTTCTTTTGTGGAACCCATTATCTGTCTGCCTCATTTGGTCAAATTATAATCCCTTCCAGAAGGAGGATTATGGTTCTTTTATTCTACAAGATAGATACAGAGTTCCTGATGCAAGGGAGAAAAACTGGCTTTGTCTTTCAGCCCCAAAGCATTTCAAAACTATAAATGCTTATCCTCTTATCAGCATTGCCAATTCACACACAGGCATTTTACTGTGCAGAGTTTTTCACTAGGATCTTTTCTGCTGTCAGCCACCAAACCTAACCAGGGCTTGTTGTGAGTTCTGTTTGTGGGCAAGACCTTCTTTACTAGCTGTTGCAGATGCTTGCAAGGTTTCATTTTAGGACTTTGGTGGCAGGTGAAAGCAAGTCAAGAGAAGACCAGGGTATTGAAATGTCAGCAGCTAGCACAGGACTTTAAAGGATAAGCCGTCAGACGTCAACGGGGAAGAACAGTGAATCCTTACTGGTGAGTTATTTTGCAGATACAAATCGCACACCCACTCTGCAAAATACACCAAGGAAGTGAGTACAAAATGAGCATGAATAATGTGCCTGTCTGTTCCTCTACATCTTAAAACAAACTGTCAGGTTCCAAACACCGCAGGAGCATGATATTTCAAATGAGTTTAATAGTAATTATTGATTGTGCTGCTGGAAGAAAATAACTCAACGATGTTCTGTAAAGAAAGAAAATGGAATGGGAAGCCCTCCATAATGGGTAAGGGATAGAAATAGGGACCACTTTGGTGGGAAGGTAACAGCGTTCCGTGCGCTCCGGTGTCTAGTCATGCCTGCCACATGACCACGAAAATGTCTGCAGAAGCAGACAGCACTGGCTGTCTTTTCCAGAGAGTCTTGCCTTCTCATGATGTGACTGAACTATGTGAGCCTCAACTTCATTATTTTTGCCTCCAGAAATAGTTCAGGCTTGATTTGCTCTACGACTCATTTTTTTTTATTTTTCTGGCAGAATCCGCAAAACTTGACTTTAACACCATTTTTCAAATAAATCAAATTTTTCCCCATCAGCTTTCACACCTATTGGGAAAATAATAATGGGGACAATCTCTTCTCCAGTGATACATCTTTACACCTTTTCTAGTTCCTTTTTGCTTTCGAGTCTCAGTCTTGTGATTCCTTGGTTACAGTCCTCATTTGGATTGATGGTTGAACCAAGGTGTACAAAACCTTGCACTATTTTGATTTCTTAATTTTTAGTGTTAAAGTTGTGTAGTTCTTCTGCAGTTCTGTTTTAGTGTTCAACTGCAGTCCTTCTCTGGTGCTTTCTTTTTTCACTTTGATTAAATAACATTTCAAACTATTGCTGCTTCCTGCCAGTAAGATGGCATCATCTGCATATCTTATTGATGTATCTTCCAGCAATTTTCACTGCACCTTTATCTGAATAAAGGTGTTTTTTTTTGTATGATTTTCTGTGTACAGATTGGGAAAAGGGGATAGAATGCACACTTGTCTGACACCTTTGTCTATAGCAGTGTTTCCCAACCTTTGGTTTTTGGATTTCAGTTCCCAGAAACCTAAGTCAATTCCCCAAAGCACTGATCTTCCCCAAAGTACTGACAGGCTTCTGGGAACTGAAGTTCCCCTGTGGGGATCACTAGTCTACAGGAAACCATTCTGCCTCTCCTTATTCTGTCCTAACGTTAGCTTCTTGTCCATAACACAGGTTATGCACCAGAACAATGAATTGCTGTGGCAACTGCATTTCTATTAGAACAACCCACAGGTTCTCATGATCACAGAATCACAGAATAACTAATTTGGAAGGGTCCAGAAGCAGACAGTGTTGGCTCTTTGGCTATGAAACAGAGATGAGCACTGAACCGTAGAGTCGGATACAACTGGCTTTTGAGCAAGTGTGACCTTTACCTAATGAGACCATTAAGTCCAAACCCCTGCACACAGTTGAAGGCTTTACTGTAGTTTATAAAGCAGTGATGGCAAACCTTTAGAGACCGAGTGTCCAAACTGCAACCCCAAACCCACTTATTTATCGCAAAGTGACAACACAACAGGGGAGTGAGGAAACTCTCCCATTGGGCTGCTGGGCAGAGAGGTAGGACAAACTCTGTGCTGGCGGAGGGAGGAAGCGCTCTCATTTGGCTGCTGGACAGGACGAACTCTGTACTGGGGCAACTGCATGGGTACCCACAGAGAGGGCTCCAAGTGCCACCTAAGGCACACATGCCATAGGTTTACCACCACTGTTATAAAGCATAAAATGATGTTCTTCTGAAATTCTTTGATGCACTCCATAAGCCAGATGTTTGCAACATGATCTTAACTGCCTCCTACTTTTCAGAATCGAACTTGAGCATTAGGCTTTTCTTGTTTCATATAATGTAAAGTCCTTTACATAAATAGCTTCTATAGGAAAGAAAAATGTCGCTCTAAACATGTCAGTATTCTGATATTCAAACTATTGCTTATGGAAACTACTGCATCATCATACATGATGCTATTGAGATAGATATCTCAAAAACTAGATGCTTCCAGCTGGCAGTCTTCAAATACACACACAAATTACAATTACAAACCATCCTTTGTTCTTGGTTTACATACTCTGGCTGGTATAAATCATGGCTTATTATTATCTTAACCTTAAACTGTATCTTCTAACAGGAGCTTATAAAAGGGAGTAAGAGAAACATTAGAAATAAGGCAAACAAAATGTGATTTGATGATATATAGGAAAATTTGATACCACAGCCAACATAAAACAATGGTCAGCATGACATGAGAATAGTATGGATTTATTTTCATGATTTATAGTTTATTTTTATATGTGTATAGTTCTAACCACATAGTCAATTAAGAAGACTATTTCCAAGGGAAGTTTGTTGCATCAAAAATAACAAAGAGCATTGTAGTACATTGAGGGTACTTAAGGGAAAGCCTTGACTCTTCTCAGCTGACTAATGTGGCAAAAATAAGGCACGTACCTTGTCAATCCTATGTTGAGTAAGAACCTGTAAGAGATAAGACTTCACCTTTGGCTGGGTAGCATGAACTCTGCCTGAGAGCCACCTTCAGAAGGCAAACACCTGAACAGGTATGCCGTTGCCAGATATCAGAAGCTGATGCCAAGCAGGCTTAAGTGATGGCAGAGAAACCTCTAAGGTTAGGATTTTAATGCTCTCAGTCAGCATGCAGCCAAATTCTTGTTTCCAGATACCACCATGTGGAGCACCTGACATCAAAATAACTGGCAACTTGCTGTGTTTTTTTTTTAAGGAGAATATTTCCAAGGAAAATCTGTTGCATCAAAAATATCAAACAGTATTGTAGTACCTTAAAGTGTAACACATTTTATTTGCTGAAATGAGATGAAGTTCATGAAAGTTCATCCCCACTAAAATATCTTAAGTCTTTAAAATGTTTGGTCTGGGTTTTTTGTTGTTTTGTTGTTGTTGTTGTTTTTAGGGGGGGGTAAGAACAATTGCAATATCTGTGGCAATAACAGGGTTTTTAACCTGTTTTTATACATTTTTAATTGTTGTACGCCGCCCTGAGTCAGATTTTTATCTGAGTGGGTGGCATAAAAATTGAAATAAATAAATAAATGAAATAACAACAAATGTGTGTTGCCAAATCAATTCTGACTTAAGTGGTGACCCATTCTGGGGGTTTCTAGGTAGAAAACATTTAAAGGTGGCTTGCCAGTCCCTTATTCTGGAAATTTCATAGGCATACACATCAAGCACATACGGGAACCCATCAAGCACATACGGGAACTGCCCCATGTGCAGGAAAAACTCCATTACGCATGTGCACAACCCCTATGCGCATGTGCAGAACACGCCGTTCTAAATACAGGACAGTGACGGGAAAGGGGAGGAACACGTGCCAAAATACGGGATTTCCTGGCCAATATGGGATACTTGACAGGTATGATCGTAGGACGGTGTATCTTATCCAAAGCCACAAACAGAAACCTAACTCTCTGAGCTATCTAGCCCGAAACTGTCTACACACAGTACCATCTTATTATCTCCCAGCTTCTAGTAAACACAAACCCTTCATTTACTTTTCTTTCAATCTGTTCCCTTTTACATTATTTGTGTAAACATGAAGACAAATTATTGGTTCTTTAATCCAAATTAACTTCCTAGAGTTTTACAAGCCCGTTGCATAAGACTGCAAGCCTTCGTCATAATTGTGTCTTGTAAACAGCTGCTTTTTAAAAAATGAACTTTGAAACATTGTAAAAAGAAGCCCTCAGCTGCACAATGATGTACATTGACAAGAGGTAGGTGCAACCCTAAGGTGTAAAAAGGAGAGAAAGAATTTTTATGATTATAGACAGTACTTTGACAAGTATCAGTCATGGCAGACTTTGGCTAGAATCCACTGCCTAACAGCTCTGAGCAGTTAAAACGTAGGATAGGATGATTGACTAATGCCACTGACTTACCGGAAATTAAAAATCACCCGAGACTCAAAGGTCTTAGTTTCTAAACACTTTTATTGGAAGGGCACTCAGTGTACTAAAGCACGCTTACAATATATTAGCAGTAAACAAGAACAACCATTAACCATCCTGTCTCTTGGGCCACAGGCAAACTGAACCACCTCTTCCTCCCTCTTTCTGTCTCTCCTCCCCATGTCCCTTGATACAAAATAGTTTAAAGAAATGAGGGCATTGCAGGATTTGGTAGAGGATAAAGTATATAATTATCAAAAAGGCCTAGAAGGGTGGTGTAACTGTGATTGTAAATAGATAAGATTATGAGGTAGAAGTAATGGGACAATGAAATGACCTCCTGTCCTTCTGCCTCTTGGGTCAGAAATTCTGTGGCTGCTGTTCAGTGTGACCTGTAAGGGAGGCACAGTAAAGGCACATAACATGATTGATGCCATGTAGCGTTTGTTATGTTAACAACTCTTTTCTGCGTGCATCAGTGATGTGCATTTAGCCACATACAGACAAGAATGCCTATTTGTGACCAGGGAAACCTAGAGCCGGTGGCAGAGCTCTAAATGACTACGTCAGGAGTTCTCAACCCTTTAAATCCGGGGGCCGGGTCACGCTCCCTCACACAGCTGTGGGGGCCAGACAGCCATTTTGCCCTTCCTCCACCACATGGCACTTTCTGGTGTGGTGGAGGCAGTGGTGGCCCACATGAAATTGTGCCACGGGCCACATCCGGCCCACGGGCTGCAGGTTGTGGATCCCTGGGCTATGTAATAGAAATAGGAAAAGGCCTTGACTCCTCAGAGTTGACTAATGTGGCAAAAATAAGACAAATGCCTTGTCAATCCTATGTTGGATAACAACTTGTAAGAGATAAGTGTTCACCTTTGGACTGGGCAGAATGCACTCTGCCAGAGGATTACCCCCAGAAGACAAACATCTGGGCAGGTATGTGGTTGCCAGAGGCTGGTGCCAATCTCTAAGTTAGGGTTGAGTGATCTCAGGGGGCATGCAGCCAAATTCTTACTTCCGTGAGGAGTTCCAGGCCAAAAAATAACTGGCAACTGCTGTTTTCTAAAACAGGAAGAATCCAGATGGGCTCTAATGGTACATAAAAACCATCACAATTTTTGCCTTTGGCCCTACCTGTTGTCAGATTGCACCCTCCCTGCTCTCAATTTTGATTAGACCCTTGGGCTGGAGCAGTGTTTTCCAACCTTTGGCTTTTAGACTTCAATTCCCAGACGCCTAAGTCAGTGCATTGGCTGATCAGTGCTTTTGGGAATTGACTTAGGCTTTTGGGAATTGAAGTTCAAAAACCAAAGGATGGGAAACCCTGGGCTAGTGGCTCTTCCCCATCATAGAATCTCTGAGTAGGAAGGGGCCTTTTAGGCCAGCAAGTCCAACCCCCTGCTCAATTCAGGAATCCAAATCAAAGCAGATCTGACAGATGGTTGCCCAATTCTCTCTTGAATGTCTCCAGCATTGGAGCACTCACCACCTCTTGAGGCTGTTGGTTCCACTATCATACTGCTCTAACTGTTAAGAAGTTTTCCCTCATATTCAGACTCCATCTGGTTTCCTTTAGTTTGAGTCAATTATTACATATCCTGCACTCTGGGATGGCTGAGAACAAATCCCACCCCTCTTCTTTATGAACATCTTTCAGGTACAGTATTTGAAGAGTGCTATCATATCCCCTGGGGACTGCCGTGGATTAATAGTTAAGACGCTGAACCTGATGACTGGAAGGTCAGCAGTTCAAAACCCAAGTACTTCATGGCAGAATGAGCGCCTGTCTCTGCCCCAGCTCCTGTCAACCTAGCAGTTTGAAAGCAAGAAATTGCACTCCATGAAACTTTTGGATACTAGTTCTAAAACAAAAAAGAAAAAGTACTTTTTCACCCAGAGCATCACTGGTCTATGGAACTCCCTGCCAGAAGAAGTAGTGACAGCTGTCAGTCTTGACAGCTTTAAGAAAGGATTAGACAAGTTCATGGAGGACAAGGGTTGGAGAGATAGGCAGGATATCTCTCAATGCCATTTCCAGGGAATCCTAAGCAGGTGAAGGCATCTGCTTGGGAATACCCTGAAGCAAATGGTGAGCCACTGTGTGAACGGGCGCGAACGGTGTAAGCGCGAAGGAAAAGTAGAACCATTCGGTAGATTAAAAATTCTCCAAAAAGTATGGTCAAATTAATGTAACGCTTTATATTGTTCAGCAAAGTCACAACATAAATAATTCCACCATGGGTTAAGAATTCTAATTCGAACTGGAAACTATAAGTATATAACACAAAACTTGAAGTATATAACAAAAATGATTCCTCTTTGGGTGTAATATAATACAATCACTTGATCAGCTGTTGCCAAAATATCTTTCTAAGTCGATACTAGTTAATACGACTTTTCCGAACTTATTGTTCCTTCTTCAGGAAATCTACATAAAAGAATTAGAAAATATACATATTAAACATCATATAGGAGCTAATACAATAATGCACGTTGCTTATGCTGGCATGTAACATGTTATTATTCTACTTATCTGAGAAACCTTTTGTTATAGCTCCAAAGCCTCATTAAATGTAAGGAATGTAAACAGCATTCCATGCACCTCAGTGTCTAGTCATGCCTGCCACATGTCCACAGAAACGTTTGCAGATGCAGACAGCGCTGGCTCTTTGGCTATACATAGAGATGAGCACTGAACCCTAGTATTAGATACAACTGGCTTTCAAGCAAGGGCAACCGTTACCTATCATATCCCCTCTCAGTCTTCTTTTCTCAAGGCTAAATATGCCCAATTCCTTCATTCTTTCCTCATATGGCTTGGTTTTCAGTCCTCTGATCATCCTTGTTGCACTTCTCTGAGCCTGCTCTAGTTTGTTTGCATCTTTCGTAAAGTATGGTGACCAGAATTGGACACAATACTCTAGATGTGTGTGGGTTGCCCACAGGAATAATTGGCTAAACCTTTCCCCAGGGGTTCGCTCGGCTTTCAACAGATCCAGGGACCAACCGAGCTTGGCAGGAAAGGCAATTGGGGTGCGGGCTAGTTAGTTAGTTTGGGGGGGTGAATCAGAAAGCCTTGGCTGACGGTTACAGTAGAAACGGGACAAAAAACAAAGATGATGACTCTAATGGAAATACACAGTCCTCCGCTTCTGGCTACAGATTAAGTTGGGCAAATAAGACACACCAGATAGCAGGACAAGCTAGGTACCCGGAGTCTATACACATAGGCTCCGAGATAGGGCAGGAACAATAGGTTTCGCCAGCCCAGATCTTAATTAGTTGCAGGTTGTCTATTAACCACAGGGCAATGGCCAAGAACAGGGATTGTACCGACCACCGGAAAAAGCCACATATGCAAGCCTTCTGTATTGGGGGGTCACGCGCATCTTATGCACGTATCACCCCAAGGCAGGGTAATAAATACGTACCACCTAACTCCGTTCGGGGCTGGACTTCACCGCATGATTGTCTCGCGTGTCTTTCTTGCGGCCAGCCACTCCCACACCTGGGAGCCATCGCAACAGATGTGGTTTAACTAGTGCTGAAGAGGATTAGTTCCTCGTGGGCTTTGGAGACAATTTTACTATTAATGCAGCATAAAACAGTTTTGGCCTTTTTAGAAGCCACCTCCACTATATGTATCATAGAGTAAACAAGACAAAAAACTGTTGTGGAACCTTAAAGACTGCTGGATAAAATCAATAGATACTAGGTCTGAAAGGTGAACTCATTAGCAAATGTGTAATGCCACAATGGATGTCTTGCATCCATCTACTTTCCATTTACTACTCAACAGGTTCAAGCCTTATAGCAAATCTGAATAACAAGGAATCTTCTGCTATTACCAATTGTAAAAAGCCACATTGATTTGTAAACTTCTCTGTTATGCTAGCCAACCATTGTGTACCTCTGCACCTGATGTGTATAAATTGATGCCATGAAGTCTTACTCTTATGTCTGAGGTGTCATGATCTTAGGTTGTCAGCTTGTCACTAAGCAACTGCATTCTTTCTCATATCTCAGATTCATATCTCAAATTCCTTAAGTCAGGGGACAAACACTCCAGTCATGGAAGCTTCTAGAAGCTTCCAGAAGATTCTCCAAGTTAGGGACTTTCCATGAGCTAATGCATTCCTAGAGGTGGCAAGAGTCACTCTTTTCCCTATATAAGGAGTGCCTTTTAAGACCCAAGTTGGTTCTCTAACCTGGGGTTACCTGGCTCCATGAGCTGAACTCAAATTCCCTGGGGGGGAATAAAGCACCCATGGCAGCATGAGCCCAGCAGGGATATCTTGACGGGAGAAACTGATCTTTACTAACTTCTCTTTTTCTTTTTACAGGAGTTATATTATGCTTTGATTTTATGAACTTGCATCTTGGAAAATAAAGTCTTTGTGAGTTTTCATATCTACTGAGTACATGTCTACTTATCAGGCATAATCAGGTACTATTGCTCTCTGCTTAAACATGCTACTAAGCTAACCAAATAACTGCAGACTAACTGTGTCGGGCAGGTGGAAGCATGTGGTGAACCAGATTCCGGAAGGAGAGATGGCAAAAGGCTGTTGAGGGAGTGTGCGGAGTAAAAAGGAAAATTCAACAGCCAATAGATCGTAACCATCCTCTCAAACCCATGGCAAGGGTCAGACCATTGTGATATAAGGAAGCGGGCTCTCTGATAGTTTGCACAGAATAACACTGCTACCACTTCAAAAATATCCACTATGTGTATACATATAATCAGAACTGAGGACCATGACAATATATGGCAGACAGGCAGCTGTCTGAGCAATTTTTAATTCTGACAGTCTGACAAGCAAAGCAAAGCAATCACACTTCTATAACCCCCCACAGTGCTTAGTGCACTCTCTGGGCGGTTCACAAGTTAATTAGCCTTTTGCCCCCAACATGCTGGGTCCTCATTTCACTGACCTCAGAAAGACGGAAGGCTGAGTCAACCTTGATCCATGGTCAGGATCGAACTCACAACCTTTTGGTCAACTTTCCCTCCCTCAGTCTCTGCAAGTGTTTTCAACTGTACCTGCCATGAGTCTTGGCAGAAGGGGGCAACGGTTTGGGGATGATGGGATTTGTCATAAAAATCTCACATGGAGGAGCTGGTAGAAAAACAACTGCAAGACAGAGCAATATCCTGTCACTTCCAACAAGTCAGGCACTCAGCCAAAGCTATAATCTGTACCTTATCACTGCTGCCTGCCCTTCTGGCTCACTGATTCAGACCGGCCTGGCATATGATCCAGCTGATCTTATCCCCAAGGATTTCTCATTACTGAAACACTTTATATGCATTCATTGGTGTGCCAAATAGTAACTTAATTAATTTAATTTGGTGTGTGAAAGAGCAAGAGACTATGTGCATTCTGTGGAAATGGACGTCGGCAAAGAAACAGGCTGGGCACATCCTGGAGGTTAACAACAGGGTAGATCAAGATCACTAAATAAAATAAATTGCGAGGCTTTTAATCCAGCAACTAATTGCCAGGAAATCCCCAAGCTGAGTCAGAGCCAACGCAGATGAAGTAGAAAACCACAAATACACAGACATGCTATAATCTCTGAGGGTACCTGCTTAAGAACTGCACAGCACGATAGCTGGAAGGGCTGGGGGAGGGGTTGGAAAAAATTGCTGTGGATTTTGCTATTACAGGAATGAATTTCCGTAGTGAGGGGACTCTGTCAAATACAATTTTCATTTTGCTTCAGGCAACCCTATGAATGAGTGACCTTCCAAAGGCCCAACAGCAGCTCAGCTCTCTTTGTATATTTGGGACACAAAAACACTATGCTCCCATTTGGCCCCATTACAATGTGGATGGACAAAGTGCAACCATAGAGATACTGTTGAACTAGTAAAGATAAAGGTCTCCTTGCATGAAAGCCAGACGTATCTGACTCTAGGATGTGGTGCTCATCTGTTTGTAGCCAAAGAGCCAGCACTGTTTCCGTCTGCAAATGTTTCCAAGGTCATGTGGCAGGCATGACTAAAACCTGAAGCGCACAGAATGCTGTTACTTTTCCAGCCAAAGCAATACTGTACCCATTTATCTACTTGCAATTTCTTGCTCTTGAACTACTAGACTGGCAGGAGCTCACTCCCATCACACAGCACTTGGGCCTCAAACTGCTGACTGGCTGACCTTCCGGCATCTTAACCACTAATCTACAGTAGCCCTATTACTGTTGAATTACAACCCTACAAACATTCCTCACCACTGACCATAAGGAATGCTTGGGGGGGAATGCAACTCCAATGTGTTGACTCTTGATGGAGCTGCTGGCCAACATTATAGGGAGTTGCCCACCCATGCCTAAAAGGAAGAACAGTTTGTAACTGGAGAAAGTACTGTATCTCAAGGATAATAGCATAGGGAGAAGCTCTCTCTATGCTGGAGGAAGATCTAAAACTTTGGCCAGGGCTAGGGCTGGAAACTTCTACCACCATTGCTGACCTGATGGCAGTTCCACACATGCAACAGAACCAAATACAAGTTTGGAAGAGCAGACAAGGGTACTGTTATGTATAAGGTTTTATTATGTTTAAATGTAAAACCACGCCAAACAGGGAACCCAGAAACGCGCCATTTCCAAAGCGGGAAAAGACTGAACTCTGTATGTCCTCCAGAAGCCCGCACAAATGTATCTTGTTTTCTAATCGCCCAAACACTGTATATACAGGTAAAATTCAGAAAATTAGAATACCGTGTAAATTTTCATTCATTTCACTTAAAAGGTGAAACAAATATATGAGATAGACTCACTACATGCAAAGTGAGAGATGTCATGCCTTAATTCGTTATGGTTGCGATGATCATGGCATACAGCGTACATGAGATTATGTGATGATTATGGGGTGCATGAGATTGGATGGTTGGAGTTTTCATAAACTGTAATCCATAAGCATCAATATTATAACAAAGTAAGATTCGAACTATCTCATTTTGCATGTAATGAGTCTATCTCATATATATTTTTCATCTTTTAAGTTGCATTACTGAACTGAATGAACATTTGCATGATATTCTAATTTTCCAAGTTTCACCTGTATATTGGCCACCCCTGTACGTAGTCCCCAGTCTGTAACCTGAGCTGATCACTTGAGTTCAACCCAGTCCTGCTGGTTAGAATACTTCTTTGTCCGGACTCAACAGGTACAAAGTTTTCTTGTCTGTGTGACACACTCCAAATAGGCTTAAAGATGTACACTAGCACTGCAAGTATTAAACTTACTGTAGTTCTCTTTCATCCTGATCAAAGGGAGGGCAAGCTTTAAAGGAAAAGAAATGAAACAAGGGGAAAGCAGATATTAGCCCCACTTTTGTCTATTTTTGCCAAATGCTGGCACAAATTGGCAGAGCTTTTTGGATGCATTAATGGCTACATCACAGATCTCTGCTGAGAAGGATGACTTGCCAAAAACATTTCTTTTTTAAAAATAATTTTAAGTGCTACAAGACTCTCTTGTTTTTGCTACATCATATTAACAAGGCTATTCTATGGAATGTTTTTAAGGATCCTGAACAAACCAAATGTTGCTTTATATTACCATAGCAGGATAACCTGGCCAGACTGGCTATGTTTGTTAAATGCTGACCTTTCCCATCACCTCGTGAGTGTACAAAACAAACACAAAGCATGATGAGATTACCTGCTGCAAGCTCAAGAAAAATGAACCTTTCTGGTGTGATCAAGGGTGCATTTTTGTGGCTATCCAATCTCACACTCTTTCCCCCAAAACTGGGACTCAAGGCAACGCAAAAGTTTGCTAAAAAGTACCTGTTGTGTCTTAAGCTTTAATAAAGAAGAGTCCAACGAGTGAGGTTCAAACAACGATGCAATGGTTTATTCACAACTCCTGGAACAATACTACAGCTTTAAATAGACATGAGTTTTGGCTTCGCTCATTCCGCTATTATGCTGCCCAGGGGTTGGTTCTGCACCTGCGCCAGATTGAAGGTACTCCACACATGCATGTGCCGTGTGAGCATGCGAACTAAGAGCCAATGCCCTATTTGCAAGTGGCACTTATATATTGTCCAAGCGGCCGTTACCCAATGTTACAAAGTAGCAACCCTGTTTGGACAACCTTAGTTCACCAATCAGTAGTGCTATATTTATGTAATGGCGAATCCCTGCTAGGATCCAAAACGGTGACCAATCAGTTATAAAACATTAGCATAAGGGGACGCCTTGAACCAGGGAAGGCGCACCAAATTACTTTTAACGATAATAGCGCGAATTGCCATTTTAACATGCAATAATAATAATACACGATAATAATGCTGATAATTATTTCGATACACAACAGTACCCCAAAGAAAAGGCTATAATGTTTAAACACAATTCAATAAATCATAATATTAAGATGCAATTGAACTAAACACAATTTTAAAACACACTGATAAAAAGTAAAGTACATCGCACGTGCACACATAGTAACACATTATTTAGTTAAATACAATAATTATAAAAAATTATATCATCCTTTCCTTTTTAAAAAAACCAAAAAACCAAAACAAAAAATAAAAAATCACAGTTTCTAACAGCCCATGCGTAAAAATAAAAATCTAAAAAAACACAATTAAAAACTAACCTCATTTGCATAAACATAAAACAAAAACCTTCCAAAACCATTTTAAAGAGCCCGGCAGCGCCGGGCAAAATATGCTAGTTGTAAATATAAGGTTCACTGTTATCCATCATTTCAGGTATCTGTTGTAGTTATTGGAATGTATTCCTCCCCCTTGGGGGGGGGGGGGGTTGACCTGGATTAAACTGATCATTCCAAACAATGAAAGAAGAACCTCCTGGTTACTTTGGGAGGAGGGGCAGAGTTTTTTCCAAGTGGCCATTGCCACCAGAGAACAGTACAGAAATCCAGGTTCCTCCTTCTTCTTTCATGTCATGATCAAACTCTGGACTAATAAAATGAAACCACTTTCTTGGCTTTGCCATTGGCCAAAAGACCAACCAAACCAAAGGAACAGAAATCCAGGCTGTTACAGGGCAACAGTCATTGCTCCATTCCCAAATACTGGCAAAAGGTGGGCATGGGAAAAAAGACAAGGATTCATTCAAAATGTGATTTTTATTATTATTATTATTATTATTATTATTATTATTATTATTATTATTATTATTATTATTATTATTATTATTATTATTATTATTATTATTATTATTATTATTATTATTTATATCTGGCACTTTAAAATTTGATTAGTGTTTTCAATCACTTCAGACACTGCACTCCCAGTGCAAACACAGTCTATTGGTACAGTCCCTATTAGTAGTTTGGAGGACTGGTGGCCAAAAGGCAATTTTCACACCTCAGCTTTTTGAACAGCCAAGTCAGCAACTGAGTGTAGAGTAAGGGCACAATGTAGGTCAGGCACAATTCATGGCATTTCATTCATAACTAGGAATTGGAGGAAGGGTGCTGTCCTCTCTTGTTGATGACTTGACAACATCTCCCACAATACAGAGTGGCACCTTGTCACTTCTGGTTCTCGTCTTCTGCAGAACATCTAATATGTGCAAATACAGCTTTCCAAAAGTCACGAGGGCAGAATTTCCAGCATAACATCAATGTATCACCAAGGTTCTAATGCAGGAATCCCTGTCCATGGTTCCATTCACTCCATCTTCCTACCAACTCCTCCAATGCGGGGGAAATATTATGGCAAACAATTATCTGCAGTTCATATCATTCAAGAGGACGGAACAAACTAATCAATCTGTATCATGAGAACATGGGAATTAAATAAGAAAAGGGAATAGTAAAAGAGAATAGATTTTTGCAAATTTGGCAACCTTTTGTGGACTATGGTAAAAAAAATGATGGGAGCAGACCAGTGCCTGACCATTCCAGTTTTTGGAAATAATATAAAAGTGTGTCCTACCACATCCTCCAGGGCCTTGTAAAGTCACTTAGGGTGATATAGCACTTGAATCTATTGTACCTTATTGGAAAGTTTGGTTTTTGTTTGCTTTAAGGAAAAGATGGTTAATGATTTTTTGGAAAACAAATTAGTTCTACTTTGGAAATTCCTAAGCAAGTAGAAAATAATTAAATAATTTAAGATGAATTTCATTGTTTATACTTAATCAAGTGCAGCTTTATTCTTACCTTATGATTATGTTAGTTGTGTCTCTTTTGTTTTTTTTCTCTTGATTTTATAACATATAAACAAAAAACAACTCTATATATATATATATATATATATATATATATATATATATATATATATATATATATATATATATATATATATATATATATATATATATATATATATATATATATATATATATATAGTTGTTTTTTGTTTATATGTTATAAAATCAATAAAAATTATTTTAAAAAAACAAAAAAAATCTGTATCACTGTTTCCCAAACAGAGTGGCATGCCCGTCACGATGTACAAAGAAAATCTGGGGAACCATTGTGAGGTTTTAATCATCCTTCATATTACATTAATTTTGTTTTTAAGGCAAACATCACTTTAAACTAACTTTCTGTGGCAAGGGAAACTATTTGCGCTGAGTTTGGTTTGCTACATTCCTGTGCTTATTTTTGGCTTTAAATTATTACCAATCAATTTTGTGGTTGTTTAAAAAGGACCGGATGATCATTAAAGAAAGCAAAGGAAGTGTGAGCAACTCTTAAAATTTTAAAAGCCACTGTGATGCTGAAAAGTTGGGGAAGTACATCCGTTAGTAACAAAATTATTGCCCCAAAATGTAAGAGAGCCAGTATGTAGTGGTTAGAGCTGCAAGTTTATATCTCTTTCTCTAGTCTTTTCTAGAGGGTTTTGCTGCTATCCTTTATGTATCAATGCAGTAGCAGCTACAAGGTTTTTCTGCTTTTGCATCAAAATAGGAAATGTAGACCATGATTATGTGAGTTCCTAGCATTGCCATAGAAGCAGAGGGTTTCTGCTCCCATGTTTATCCCCCTTGTTGGCCTGTAAGAAATGTCTTTCAGATATTTTAATTAAAATATCACACTTCTTCAGTAGGCATGCATTCTATTCTTCATACAATGAGGAGGGGGAGGTAATTGCTTCAACTCTTTCAATTAGGTGTGCAGGACTAATTTTTCCCCCGATCGGCTCTTCCCACAAAGACATTTCTATTAAAGGCTCAGCAGAGATGTTTCAAAACCACTTAAAAGTTTTTAATGAAGATGCAAAGTGGCTTGTGTGTATTGTGGCAGGAAAGGAAGACCTAACTGCCTCTCAATGTTTTGATTCAAAGGTGGCCTAGATATGGCAATCATGTTTAATATCTTGAGTCGGATGTTAGTCTCCTGCAGAACATCATAGATCACGGTACCTTATAATTTTATAGAGAGATGGGGCGGAATTAGATTAAGACAAACCACAGCCCTAAAATATCTCATGTTTAAAAGATCCTATAACTTTGGGGAGGATAATGTAATAAAACTAAAATTAAATACTGCTGGTACCCTAAAGTGACAACTAGTGTGGTGTAGCAGTTAGGCTATCAAACAGGTTCTAATCTCTACTTAGCCATGAAATTCGCTGGACAACCTTGAGTCAATTGCTTTCTCTCCAACTGACCAACCTCACAGGGGTGTGGAGAAGATAGTGTGGGGAAGAGATGAGCTATGTATGTTTCCTTGAACCTGCTGTGGGAACCACAGGCTATAAATAACAACACAGCTGGCTTTTAAGCAAGGGAGATGCTTTACCCAAAACTATGAAATTGCTTCATAGATGTATAACGCAGTGGCTCAAGTGGCTAAGATGCTGACTGGAAGACAAGAGGTCAGCAGTTTAATACCCGAGTACTGCAGGACAGAATGAGCTCCCGTCTCCATCCTAGTTCCTGCCAACCTAGCAGTTCAAAAGCAAGAAATTGCAAGTAGATAAATAGGGACCACTTCAGTGAGAAGGTAAGCAGCCTTCCGTGCGCTCCGGTGTCTAGTTATGCCTGCCACATGACCACGGAAATGTTTGCAAACGCAGACAGTGCTGGCTCTTCGACTTTGAAACAGAGATGAGCGCTGAACCCTAGAGTCAGATACGACTGGCTTTTGAGCAAGGGAAACCTATACCTTTATGTAAACAGAGATGAGTACCACTCCCTAGAGTCGGACACAACTGGCTTTCAAGCAAGGGAGACGCTTTACCCAAAACGATGAAATCGCTTCATAGATGTATAACGTAGCCTGAAAACATCACCAACAGTGAATTAGTGTTGGCTGTTAAAGAAATTGGAAAGAAAACAAGGAATAACTGTCTTGAATATTTAACACAATTTATCCCAGATAATGTGGAAATTTATCTCCTTCCTAAGTAGTTGGGAAACATTTGTACAAACAGACATTTTTCACATACCAGGGTCACACTCATCCTCTACTTTCTTGCCACTCTTTTTTTTAAAAAGATGTGAGGGCTGAGAAGTCAAATGCACCTTCTAGCCATTCTTAGGCTGTTTGCCAGCATGTTCAAGTACCTAAAGTTTTCAAATGGCCCCTTCTCCATAAAACAGGTGAAGGAGGAAGCTATTTACTATTTACAATAGAATTCTGGCCAATATAATATGTGCAAAACTGACATGGAGCAGAAATAGGTGGGTCTGATCATCCTTATTCTATATCAGGGGTTCCTAACCTTTTCAAGTCAGGGGCCGGGTCATGCTCTCTCAGTCAGCTTTGAGGGTCAGACAGACATTTTGCCCTGCCTGGATGATGAGGGCAGCCATTTTGTCCCAACAGCTTCAAAGGAGGTGGCAATTTTGTTTCTTGAATGCCCTTGGAAGGGTGGGGGCCACATGAAATGGCACCATGGACCTGATCCGGCACATGGGTCTTCGGTTGGGAATCCCTGGTCTATATACAGTATGCTATATGAATCTGATTCTAAAGTAATATCACCACTAAAAATTACCATGGCTAACATAAGGTTAAGCAATATTAAGGCTTCATCTGTACTATATCATCTATGACAGTGATAGTGAACCTTGGCACTCCAGGTGTTTTTGGATGTCAATTACCAGAAACCCAAGTCAGCACTTTTGCTGATCCGGACTTCTGGGAATTGACGTTCCAGAACACCTGGAATGCCAAGGTTCACCATCTCTGATCTATGATGGCTGTTCAATTCATACATATTGACAAACTCGCTTTGTACAGCTTCTGAAATATATTCAAAATAGACCTTGGCCAGGAAAACATATTTTTTTAGACACACAGAAGACCCAACATGCACATCGTATGCTGGTGGTTCATTTGACATGAATAAAGAAAGAAAGCATGCACATTTCTTGAGTTGAAAAAAAGATCACCATGAGCCAAGTTTGTGTGGAATATATGTGTGAAGCAGATGTTGTGAAAGGTTGGAAATGTTCTTATGTGTCACCAAGTTGCTTTCAGCTTAGGTAAAGGTAAAGGTCGCCCTTGCTCAAAAGCCAGTCATATCCAACTCTAGGGTTCAGTGCTCATCTCTGTTTATAGCCAAAGGGCCAGCACTGTCTGCATCTACAGATGTTTCTGTGGACATGTGGCAGGCATGTCCCCTAATACAATTCTCAAGGTATATGCAGTTTAATGAGTAGTATTATGCTACATTTCAGTGAGTTTTGAAGGCTGAGTGAGGATTTGAACCGAGCCCTATTTGTCACTCTATCCATCACACTACAGAAAAAGTAGCATATGAAGGAAGAAAACAAAACATATGGGATGAGGTAGAATGAAACAATCCAGCTCTGAAATATGTTTATGCATCAAGTTCATAGTATTTCTAGAAAGCTGGTTCTCCAGATACTGAAGGTTATTTGCCTCACAATGAATGTCACCCTTGATATTTTTCTACATAAAAGGAACACATTACATACTGTCTAAACTGAACTTTGCTTGCTTACGTAAATGTTTATCTCATTCAATTCCAAAGCCCAAGGCACAATAGCCATTTGAGTGGGGGTGTTTTATCTACTAAGCATGAGTAATACATGCATCAAATCAAGAAAGGTTATGGACTTCACCAAGCCAAACTCCATCACAGCTTCAGGACAAACAGTGTTTCACCCTGGAGAAGCCACTGAGAGCAATAAAAAGAAGCATGAAAAGGATGCTAGAGTCTTCACCTCTCAGAAAATCTCAGGATAAAAAATTGAAAAAGGACCTGTCTGAGATCTTGAAAATGAATTGGGTCCTAGAGAATCCAATTACACGAAAAGGGAAGTATACTGATTTAGAATCTGAATAATGGAGTTAGAAAAAAACCTATATGGCCATCTACTGCAACTCCATGCTCAATGCAGGAATCCAAATCAAGGTACAGTATATCTGAAAGATGGTTGTCCCGTGCATGCATGCATTTATCCATTCATTCATTTAATCAACCAATCAATCATATTTGTATTCAACCCATCTAATAGCAAAACCATTCCGGGCAGCTTTTAACAGTTAAAAACAACAAGATAAAACATCGACCTTAAACAGACAGTCAAACGTAATGCAACAACAAGGGACCTCTCCTGAATGCCTCCAACACTGGAGTCCCCCACCCCCAAATTAATTGGTTCCATTGCCATACTGCTTTAACAGTTAGGAAGTTTTCCCTGATGTTCAACTGAAATCTGGCTTCCTGTAGCTTGACCTCATTATTTCATGACCTGCACCCTGGGATGATTGTCATATACAGGAGGGGCAGGATCTGTTCTCAGTCTTCAGTATAGTAATAGTAACATGCCATCATGTTAGCAGACAAGAAACACAGGTGATTAGAACGGTCCCACACAACAAAAAGAAAAGCCTAGTACCTTGTAGGTTTGAAAGCAAGCATCTTATTTATAGGTCAAAATCCTGACGCATAAAATAAGCCTGAAGAGTGACATAGCATAACTGCCCCAAAGGAGTGTTTCAAGGCCGTGAAGATTTATACCCATGTCTCTTGAGTCCTAGTCTAGCTTTCTGAGTCCCACACCACTGACACTACCAATGGGTTTCTCTTGGTATATCTTGCCCTATCATAAAATTGTGCCTTGATTATTTTAAATGTTCTACTTACTGCTAACAAATGAGACATATATTGAAAATACTACAACAACATAGCTTTGGAAGTCAGTCTTCTTTCTTCTTTAAGTGTCATATCCGATTCCGAATATTGGCTATCCTCATGGCAATCAGCCATGAAGATTCTCCTGGGAGCAACGATGACAGGTGGACGAAAGCTATCACAGAATGGATACCACTTGACATAAAACAACCACTAGAAAGGCCAGCAAACAGATGGGAAGACCAGTCCAGGGCAAAATTCCCAAGGCTCTGGATGAGACTGGCATGGGATTGGAAACAGTGGAAGATGATGCTTCGATCCACCACGTCAGCCTGACGTGCGAAACATGGATCAACCAAGTAAGTAAGTATTTACTGTGGCTACTTGAACAGTACGGAGGGGTGAATACCTTTCCAGAGCAAAGAGATATTCTCATCTGAATGAAAACTGATGTTGATCAAGCCACCCTTTCTCTCTATGAGAATGAGCACATACCACACATATGGAGCTACTAATTCATCACCATGGCAACACAGTTAAACAAAAGGCTAAAACCAATTCAAGGAGGAGTGTTCTTTGAATGAAAAGAACTTAAAGAGGGAAACACTTTCTTCTTCTCTCACTGGAAGGTTTTGCTGGCTTGTTTGGGGTTTTAATGTAATTGGATCCCAGGCCATAATTGTGACTCTCAAACATTATCCATGCACCAAGAGCATTTTTATTCAATTAGAGCTGCTTTGGATAAAGGAAAGCAGGGACAACCATGGAGTTCAGAAACAGCTGTTGGTTGGAACTGTCAATTACAGTTTTGGATTCAGCACAGCCCTTTTCATTCACAAGATGCTTGATGTTCTTTACCATGCTTTCACTCACACAAGCCCCATGTTTGTAAATCATGGGAATGCTGCCTCTCAACTCGGCATCTGCACAGGTTTCCATACTAGCTCACACAAATGTGTACTGCACTTTATGGCTATAAGAAGCACCATGGATCAAAGTGTTATAGACCAGTAGTTCTCAATCAATGGAACCTATAGCCATAGCAATTACACTAATATACTGCCCCACAGTGCTTAGTGTACTCTCTGGGTGGTTCACAAGGTAATTAGCATTTTGCACCCAACATACTGGGTCTTCATTTTACTGACCTTGGAAGGATGGAAGGCTCAGTCAACGTTGAACAAGATCAGGATCACACAATGCCAGCAGTTTTGGCTGCAATACAGCAGTTTAACCACTGTGCCACTAGGGCTCACTCTAGGGGAATAATAATAATAATAATAATAATAATAATAATAAATAATAATAATTTTGTGTCAGAAATTATTCTGGCTTGAAAGAAACTATGAGGGATTGCGATCTGTCAACATTATTATTACACTTTTAAATTAATGTTGGAATCCTTTTTGCCTACTGGATGATCCATGCCTCTCCACACCATCAGTCACCCCACTTAGAACCATTTAGGTGCCCTGTAAGTTTTTTTTTTAAATAAAGTACTATACTCTTGATAAGGTTTTTTTTCCCTGGGGGACTGGGGATAGAATGGGGAAGATTACAAATCTGCAGAAACCCCTGTTGAAGATCATGGAAACATTTTCTTCTTCTTCTGCCATATCCGAATCAGAATACAGGCGATCCTCGTGACAATCATCCATGAATACTGTCCTGAGAATATAATGCATTGGCCTTTCATCTGTCTTCCACATCACAGCATGACCCTTGTACCACTGATCCAGTTCCGTGAGTCACTTTCTGGTCCTAAGCCCTTTTGGCAAACAAAGTCCTCATTGGCCCCAGGCCAGTATTGATGAAGCTGCTGCCCTCCATCAAGATGGATTCAAGCAGGATTTAATTCACTTCCCTGTGGAGGAAACATGTTAAGATTGGAAAACTTTTTCATTATTACTGTTGTTGTTGTTGTTGTTGGATTTATACCCCGCTCTACTCAAGCACAAGGCCGACTCATATTGACAAGAAGCTAAGTAGAATAAACAGCAAAATAACTGAGCCTCAATTTAGCAAGGAAAAGGGTCAGTTCGTACTGGGGTGGGGAATAGAATATACACTCAATAGCTTTGCCAGACCATAATGATGAATCATTCACCAGTGCATTCAAATATGTTTATACAGCCTTGCTTTTTAATCACTTCTTGTACAGAGAAGTTGAATCACAACCCATTCTAGCCACTACTTACATAAAACAATGAAGGGATCTGTATTATTGAGTTACAATCCTGTCTACTGTCTTGTATCATACCTGGGATGTGGTAGAATGCATCAAATGGCCAAGGCCACAAATAGTCATCTCAAAAGCTATTCTTGTTAATAGTCATATATTTTTATTACATAATGAACAATCTTATAAACAAACAATCAAACACACACACATACAGAGCAGCAAAGTAGAAAATTTGTCTAATGGCACAAAAACTTTAAACCTTGTTTATGGAATATAGAAGAGATAATTCTTTCTGTAAATGGTGTGTATGTGTTGCACTGGGCAGAGTAATGGACTAGGGCTCAAGTGACTTGAGTTCAAATCCCTGCTCAGCTATGAAAATTGACTCAATATTAGCCATGATGAACCACCCCTTAAATAGCTCACATGCCTTGAAAAGCATCTTAAAGTCATCATACGTTGGGTGTGGCCTGATGGCATATGACAAAAACAATTATCATGTTCAACAACAGACTGCAACATAGCATCAGATGGTCATAGTCTAAAGGACACAGGGTTGCCTATCCATGCAATCTACCGTGAGGCAATGGAGATGGAAAGAAAAAGGGAAATACATTTATTTCTAATCTCCTAAAGAGATTAGAAATAATGCTTTTTTTAAATGTTCCACAGAAGCGACAGGGAAAGGAAGCAAGCTTAGATCATGCTTCTTCTCTCCACACTTCTAAAATTTGTCCAGGGAACTAGGAGTTTTTAAAAGAGAATCAGAATCCAAAGGAAAAGAAGCACAAGCTAATCTGAGTTTCTCCTCCTTCCTCTTTTGGAGTGCTTGAAGGCACTGTCTTTTGCCAGTTACAAAACACGGTGGGTAAAATAACTGGGTAAAATAACCTGGACTAGGTAATAGCATTTGATTCCCCAGGAATTTCCAATATGGTCCTTATCCTTTATTGTAAATACCAACTGCTTTCAACTTGCATTAAGGGTCCTTTTAATCTCTCGTTGGTCTTAGTAGCAATGGCATCTCAGCCGCTTACTCCCATCAGCAAGCAAAGCAAAATAAACAGAGAGTAATCAAATGTTGTCATGCGCCTCAGAGAAGGGATACCTTTCTACAAATGAAGTTAAGTGTATACAGGCACAGCAAATTTTGAATGCCATTTAGCTTTTAAGTCAAGCCAAGACATTGCCTTCTTTTGATTCAAGCAGGTTCCAAACCTTAACAACCTGCATTTTCAGGACTTACAGAAGCATTGGAGACGCATCTGAATGCCACAGGGGAAGGAAGAGAGGAAACCTCTGTCCTACCCTCACAGGGCTGGATTTCACCTGTGATAGCCACCATATGGCTTATCAGTGTCAACTGATCTCTGATTAGTGATCAGAGAAAACAGATACAGGGTTTTTTTTAATGCATGGAACTAAGACCTGGTTTAGAGGCTGCGATTCTGTTATGACTCCAATAATATCCACATAAACATGTCCCGAAGCCTTGATTGGGAGTTGTATGTTCACTTCATTCCCATTGATTTCAAACTTGGATGTGGAACTCTAGCCAAGAACTTGAGATGGTCAATTTGTGCTTGTTATTATATCAACATCAATGTAAATATTCATCATATGATAAACAAAAAATCCCATTGATTGGTCTGCAGGGAGGGGAACAGACATAATTCCCAAGCAAAGCTTTGGGTTCAGAAGTTTGTAGTGACCTACAAAAAGAGCCCATATTCTCAGGACAGTTAATAGAGCGATAGTTAGGACTGGGCACAGTGCACCAAAATCCTCCCCTAATGTTTAGAAGTGTTTAAAGAAAAACTGTCTCCAAATAACCAGGTAAGTATGCATTTGCAAATGCTGGTACTTCCTAAGCCTTGTCAGTGGGGATTATAGAAATTTACTATCTAAAAATGATGTAGGCTGCTCACTTTGGAGAACTGATTTGCAAAGATGATATTTAGGCACTGGTGTTATTAGAGTGCACCAGGTAATACATTATGTGGATCAATACTGACATATAGCAACCCTAGTAGGGCTCTCAAGGTAAGTGAGACAGTAAAACCTCGCATGAAGAACGCCTCGCTTAGAGACTAACTCGCTTAAAGAGCACAATTTTCTCTGAATGGTCGCCTCACTTAACAACTAAAAACAACCAAAAATCACTTAACTACTAAATCAGGATTCACAATCCCCCCTGCCAGAAGTCATGATTGGCCACTTACAATGGTAGCCGTGGAACGCATTATGCTCTTTAAGTGAGGTACCACTATTTTAAAAGTGGTTTTACAAGTTCTAGCCACCAGTGAATCTCCAGGGCTGAGCAGAGATTCAAATCCAGGTCTTTTGAGTTCTAGTATGTTACCTCATTCCTTACTTTATCTTAGACAATACTCTGAAACTGTAATACTATTGTTCCATTCATTTCATGTTTGTTTTTGCAAGGAAGTAAATGCACGGTACACATAGAAGGAGCCAGGATTTACTAGGATTAACCAATGGCCCAGACAACTTCCTTATTCAATTAATCCCTCATTTCTCCAAAACAATCTGAAAGGGATTTGATTTGCTGCATTTGATTCAGGAGGGTGGGGTTGGGAGATGGCTTAAAATTTTTCTTAAGCCAAGAGCACCATGCAGAACCACAACACACTAGAGGCCAATTAACCAACATCCAAATTGCCTTGGATTGCACTGCACTTTGTTTATGCATCAGTGGTTTTTCTGTGTGAAAACAAACAACTCTCTAATGCTCGCTTTCTAATCAGTTGATATTCCTATCCCAATGGCTCTGTCAAAGTTGAATATCCCAGGAGATTTTCTCTGCATGCTAGAAAGGAAAAGCTGAAAAGCCAAGTGCAACATTATCCAATTGCCTTTCCTCTGCCCAGATTGCTCTCAATTATGCCCTTGCTGTTAAAACCAGTTTTTGTGGAGATTTTGAATGACCTAGCATTTAATTTGCTTCTCAATGAAATTGAGGCAAAAGTGTTAAGTATACACTTCAAGTATCCCGTATTAGCTGGGATTTCCCGTATTTTAGTGCTCGTTCCTCCCCTTTCCCAGCACCGTCCTGTACGGGCGCGTTTTATTTCCACTTCCAGGAGCGATGAGGGCGGTGCGGCACGGGCTGGATGAATCACAGCAAACCCATTCGTGTGGATTCACGGGAGCTTGGGCTTCTGGGAATTGAAGTCCAAGAATATATGGAGTGCCAAGGTTCGCCATCACGGGGCTATAGGGACCTTGGGTACCAGGATGATGCCTATAGTAGTCCACCAGTAATATCAGTGGGTGTCTTAGTCAGTGGACGGCTAGGCTTGCATCTGCTTTGCTGGCAAGACAGTTGCCTGCTATTTTAAATTGTACAGGGATTTCCCTACACATACAAAGAGCTTTGGGCCAGTAAGGGAAATGTAGGTACCCTCTCCAAACCTGTAGCCGTTGCTCCATTCCGCTCTTCTTCTCTTCCCAGGTTGGGAAGAACATTTTACACATCTAGAGGCGTTCTATCTTTCCTATAGTAAAAGCAAGGTCTCCATCACTCAAGAGCCAGTCATGTCTGACTCTAGCAGGCAGTGTTCATCTCCATTTACAGCCCAAGAGCCAGTGCTGTCTGCATCTGCAGATCCTTCCGTGGCCATGTGGCAGGCTTGACTAGATGCTGGAGCACACAGAATGCTGTTACTTTTCCCACAGAAGTGGTACCTATTTATCTACTTGCAAATTCTTGCTTTTAAATTGTCTTTGTTTTCTTGTGTGTGTCTGCACTGTGTGTCAAACTTCGTATTTTTACCATCCAGTTTTGTTTTGAATAAAGCTTTTCTGCAAACCTGGATCTGTACTCACAGCATCAGCAGTCTGGGATGCAGTATAGCAGCTTAATCACTGTACCACAAGGGCTCTAAAATAAAATGGAGATCTATAAGATCACTTCCAATGTCCCCCCCCCCCCCCCTCGCACCAAAATATTGAATTCCTGCTATCTAACCATGGTGATAAAGGTCTTATCTTCTTGCATAGAAACAGCGGCTCTTTCCAACTCAAATCTTGAATCACAGCCTCTTCCTAGGACTTCCCCACCCTGTTGAACCAAATAGTCCATAGGGGTCTCAAATTCACTCTCCAAGTCTCAACAGATATTATTAGTCGTGCCCTACATGAAAATCAAAAGTAGTCTGATAAGGACAAAAGAAAAAGCCACACTTTTGTGGCCTGAGCTATTTCCCCCGGGGCAGTTGTGGTGAAATGTTAGCACCAGCACTGGATAAAATGTGAGGATAAGCGAACAACTTTCATCAGTATGCTTAGGATAATGTAGACACATATTTGATATCACTGCGAAAGCAATTAAATGAGTTAGGACAGTAGGAGCGAAACGCCAGATAGTGGGATAAGAGATGTGGAGGTTGTTTGGCTCCAACTCGGCATCCTTCTGCAAAGTCACTAGCCTGAATTTTGCAAATGGTGCATTTTCTGTGCGACTAGGGAGAAAGGGTTTTGCCAACTCAAATCAACTTATATTTAGACTATGGAAGACTTATATACGTACATAAATAAACCCATACATGTGCTCACAACATGGTATTCATTGATTCAGCCCTTTTGATGTCCTTAACTGCAATTAATACCAATTATCTGCCTCATTAGATAGACTCGCTTCATGGAGGTCTGGACTTCTTAACTCCTGAGTAGTAACTTTCCAGACTGTGTGGAAAGCAAGCTATAGACTTCAGCAAAAAAAGGGGGGAAATGAAATGGCACTGACTTCAAATCGAAGGAAACCAAAACCGTTCAGTAATGAAAGTTCCTGAAATTAAAAATGCACACTGTTTGCACAGAGCACTGAGCCAAAGCAAAGCAGAACATACAATGGGATGAATTCCCCCATAGCCCCAGGCTGTAGTGTTCCTCTGTGTTGTAATTTCCTTCTGGTTGATACATGATTATCCATCGCATGAGCGCTATACTTTGCCTTCGTCGGAGGCAAATCCTAGGAAGAACAGTAGGGAATGCTTTCCACTAAGAACACAGGGAGCTGCCTTAGAATGAGTTAAAATGTGGGTTCATCTAGCCCAGTGGTTCCCAAAGTGGGGCCTATGCCCCACAGGGGGACTTCAATTCCCAGAAGCCCAAGTCAGTACATTGGCTGATCAGTGGTTTGGGGGAATTGACTTGTCCAAAAACCAAAGGTTGGGAAAAACTGGTCTGGCTTATTTTTGTTAATTCTGACTAGCAACAGCTCTCTGGGATCCCAGGAAAGATTATTTTCTTGCTCTGCTTGGAGATAATGGGGATCTTTGATATGCAAAGTCTGGGTTCTATCTTATGAACTTCAGCATCTTCCTTAAAACACTGTAGACCAGGAGTGCCCAAACTTTCTGTGCCAGAGGCCTGACCATGCCCCTGGAACAGCTGAGCAGGCCTGATCACGCCCCCCAGAAGTGGGCATGTTTTCACATGCGTGACTGGAACCACTCCCGGAACTGGATGGGAATGCCCCCGTGCATGTGCAGACATGTCCGTGCCACTCCCAGAAGTGGAGTGGGCGTATTTGCACATGCACAGGGGCATTTCCATCCACTTCCGGAAGTGGTGCGGATGCATTTGTGCATGCGTGGGGGCATACGGAACCACTTCTGGGAATGGTTCCAGACATTGACAGGTGCATCCCCCGTCCACTTCTGGAAGCACTGCAGGTGCCATGGGCCTGATGAATTGGTGTCATGGGCCGGATCTGGCCCATGGGCCATAGTTTGCACACCCCTGCTGTAGGCAGACCCTAGTAGCATTAGTTAGGATTTGCATCATTTCTACCTCTAATTTTAGGCAGTTAAATTGAAATTACCAAAATTCTGCTGTACAATTATGCCAGCTAATCTTTCTCACACTAAGTCAGGCAAAAGGAACTATGGAATGAATTCATCAGAAGTTGGCTTCATTTTGGCAGTTTCATGTCTGGTCTAGACATGGAAGAGGTAGTGGTGGAGAATTGCTGAGCAGCAGTTTATCAATAAGAGTTACCATGTCCCTCTTGCCAGCCTAATTGCAGAACAGGATTTTTGCCTATGAGATGTTGGCTCTATACGGCAGGACATGTCAATAAATCAGGGTTGGTTGAAGACAGTTATGGGTAGTGCTGTTTCCCATATCCAGAAAATTTAAACCAGAAATTCTGGTTTAAAATAAACAGTAATCGCACTTAAGCCACACACACACACCGGGGTGGGGTGGGGGTGGGGAGTGAAGCATGTAAAGTTGGCTTGTTTAGTAACTAACTAACCTTATTATCAACAAATACATATTCCACAAAAGGTCTCCATACTTCCCAAAAAACAATTAATTTTGATCACTCCTTTTTTATACTTCAATTCCCCCGTTAATTTGTCATTCAGCGCAATTTCCCAAAGTTCCTTGTACCATTCCTCAACTGGCTTGTTTAGTAACTAACTAGAGTTTATTCCTAAAAATCATTTCTGATTTGTACACAGCCAGGGATTTGTGAAAGTAAAACTGAATGGTGACAAATTTGTTTTGCTTCAATCTGGAAATTTGAGAAAGGGCATTTCTTCTCACGCATACAATACTGAATTGGTGGTTAGTGTTCCATGTGAACTTGTTTATGGAGATAAAAAATAAGTTGAGAGGAAGAAAGTATAACTAACACAGAAATCTCAGCCATCATAAAAAATGAAGAAAACCTGCTAGTTCCTTTTTGTTGAGGGGTGGGTGGGTAATGAAACACAAGCACCATCTGTTATTATGATTCCATGCTACAAATCCAGTCACCCTAAGGTACAGTATTACTGTAAGAGAGTTATATTAAAATACAGAAGAAAGGCAATCTAACAGGATTGGCAGGAAATGACATAAGCTTCATTCCAAGAACGAGGAACAGAAGAACAAAAGATAGCTGTTAGCAATGCAATTAAGAAAAGACAATAAGTGATTTCATGCGGAACATGTGCTGAACATCTTCATCCCATCTTCTGCATTTTTTTTTTAAAAAACTGTGATGTGTATTGCTTCCCTTCTTCGTTGTTTGCCACCATACTCTGCTTCAGCATTTCTTGAAAGGGGTGTTGTCTAGCACTTTTCCTTGCCAAGAAAGTAAGCATCTCTATGCAGGGGTGGAGGGAGGGGTGGGGGGATGAGTAAGGGAGAGCAAACTGAAACTTAACCCATGCTAGAATGAAATATGTACGCATCTCTGAATTTAGCTAATTTGGACTGTGATGTGCAACTGATTTTGGATTAAGGTTGCACTCCCCTGTGCCTCCAATTTGGAAGAGTCAGATATACAACCATACATGGTTGTGCCTACTTATCCCTTAAAGCAGTGTTCCCCAACCTTGGGTTTTTGGACTTCAATTCCCAGAAGCCTAAGTAAATTCCCCAAAGCACTGATCAGCCAATGTACTGACTTAGGCCTGGGAATTGAAGTCCAAAAACCCAAGGTTGGGTGACACTGCCTTAAAGAACTGCAACTTTGCCTTGGATTTATATTCCTGTCCCATTTTCCCCCTTCTGTCCCAGGATTGCTGGGGCCACCAATGAAGTTATGGGGGCTATAACTGAAAAGCAAGCACCCATGAGATTAGAGCAGGGAACCCAACCCACCCCTTCCCAGAACTCCACAGCAAGGACTGAGGATATAGCTCAGCCCTGAGCAGAATTGGCCTCAGAAGTGTGGCCCCCATCCTACCTGTTCCAAAAAGACACCATCACCTACAACTCCAGTCGCTGCCTATAGCCAGCCAGCTGGAGCAGCAGCATTCACCTCAACACAGTTGCAGGGTTGACATCTCAAATTTCTGCTCAAGGCATATAGGAGGATCTGGGAGGAGCAGAAGAGCCCATCCAAGTAGCCTAACCTGGTTGCACCTGCTATCCCTGAAAGGACTCCAAATTTGCTCTGGGTTTATACTCCTGACCCATTATTATTTTCTGTCCCTAGATTGCTAGGGACACCAGTGAAGTTACAGGGGCTCTGACATCAAAGCCAGCAGCTAGAAGGTTAGTGCAGAGAACCCAACACAACCTTCCACCTCAGACCTGCTCAAGTAGGACTGAGGGGGGCAACGACTGTTGAGAAATCATGACTCTCCTCAAAATTCTCCTGTTCTTGGTCACAATAGTAACCAGGAGCCAATGGAGTTATTGCCTGGAGATCACATAACTCCACCAGTCTTTGTACCAGGCCACATTCTTGCTCAACATTTGTTAATATAAAGGACCTTTCAGCATAGCAAGTGTGCATAAATGTGTTTCGCCTGCATTCTAGATCTTTCCACAGGCTTCATGTATTGATCTTTGTGCTTTTTATAGTGTACTAGCAGAGGTTGCCCGGCGTTGCCGGGCTGTTTTAAATTGTGTTGGGAGGTTAAATTGTGTTAATGTTTTTTAAAAATTGCTTAGTCTGTAATTTTAATTTTTAAAATGTTTATTTATGCAAAAAAAAAATTTGGCTTGGCTGTTATTAACTGCGAGCTGCTTTTTTTGGTTTTTTTTAGGATTAATAAAAGAACAAAGTATGATATAATTTTTTCAAATTGTTTTATGTAAGCAAATAATGTTTTAGTTTTTTGAATTTTTTTAATTAGTTGTACCGTAGGTAATAATTTTAATAATGTAAAAGTAAATGTTTTTTACATTCAATGTTTTTAAAATCTGTTTAGATGTTTGGGGTTTTAATTTGAGGTAAAACTCAGCACAGGATTTTTAAAAGTTTCCATTGTATTTTATCGACATATGTTTGTGATTTGTGTTAAAGTGTGTTTTAGTGTAATTTTTTGACTTGTTTTTATTGGTGTGACCTTTTGTGTAAAATTGTGAATTTGTCTTATGTTTTTGATTTGTTTTTACTCTTGTGGCCTTTTGTTTGGGGCTATTGTGTGTTTTTGAATTGTTTTTACTATTGTGGCCAGCAGGTGGTGATGGTAGGGGTTATTGTATTTTGACTGTTTTTTCTCTCCTGGCCTCTGGGTGGAGCTTCTTCTGGTAAATAGTCTCTTTCTTTATTCATTTCTTTTCCAGTCCTCGTGGAGGTAGGACATCTTTTGGTAAGTTTGCTTGTTTTATTTCTTTTGTGTGTGTGGGGGGGGGGTTGGAATTTGTATTTGTTGTCTGTTTGTTTTGTTTTTGACTGTGTTTTTAGTAATTTTTTAAAAATTATTTATTTATTTGGTGGTGGGGAGGGGGTGTGGTCGTTGGGGGTTAGGAAGGGTGGGCTAGGTGGTGGGGAAGGGGCGTGGTCGTTGGGGGTTAGGAAGGATGGGCTATGTGGTGGGGAGGGGGGCGTGGTCTGTGGGGGTTAGGAAGGGTGGGCTAGGTGGTGGGGAGGGGGCATGGTCAGTGGGGGTTAGGAAGGGTGGGCTAGGTGGTGGGGAGGGGGGCTTTATTGTGTTATGGTGCTTTGATTGTGTGGAGTCATTAAAGTAGATCGAGGTTTCCCCTTTAATATCAGTGGGTTGGGGGTTGCGACCCCCCTCTCCGCTGGCTCCCCTGGGGTTGGGAGGTTTGGGGGGACAAAAGGGGTATGTTCCCCCAACCCTTCTGGACCCAGGAGACCAGGGAGAGTGGATCGATTCCCCCCCTCCTTAAAAAAAGTCCGTTTTTAAAGAGAAGAAACCGCTTGGTTTGTCCCCCAAACCTCCCAACCCTAGGGGAGCCAGCGGAGAGGGGGATCGCCACCCCCACCTACTGATATTAAAGGGGAAACTCCAGTCGGGACCTTCAGGCACCATTGGTGAGGGGAAAAGGGGCAGTTGGTGTTTGCGTGGCTGTGAGTTTTTTTTTAATTTTTCGGGTGCCGGCGCGCAGGACTCTGGGGATTGTAGTTATGGGTTTGTGATTTGTGGTTGTGGTGCATTTTTTTCCCTGCGGCTTGATTTTGATTGGCCGCGGCGCGTTTCTCAATGTTCTTTGTGGTCGCGTCTCAGCCTGATCTGCTGTGGCACGGCACAGCGCAAAGAACGTTGGGAAATAAAGTTGTTTCCCTTTTTCGCATTTGTGGGGCTATTGCCCCACTGCCGGTTTTCTCAATCCTTCGTTGACCTGCGGACCCAGTTCGGCCGTGTGCACAAATGGTGGGTGCGGGTCATTAGGGCGAGGCTTAGGAACCTATAGCAAGTTCCAACGGTTAACCCTTGGTTTTATAGGTTAAGATTATATTATAGTTGATATGTCTTTGCTACTGTATTGTATTCTGTGAGCTTGAATTTTTTGCATACTATATTTCTGGGGACTTTTATTTATTATTGTCATATTGATATTGACTGTATAGATTATGCTGTATTTGTTGTTGTTGTTCAGTCGCACAGTCAATTATGACCCTTTGCTATGTACTTATTTATGTTTAATATTGGTGATTATTGTTTTGTTATTGCTGCTGCTTAGATCCTGTATTTTTTCTATTTTGTATTGTATACTTATTGTTGTTAACTGCCTTGAGTTGCCCATTGGGTAAGAAAAGTGGTATAGAAATAAAACTTCAATCAATTAATAAATGAACAGCTTTTTCAACTGATTGCAGTTCTCTCAATCTTCCTCCAAGGGGATCGCAGCAAGGCGTTTTGCCTAACTAAGACCACTGGGTTCCTGATTAAAAAGGCTAGTTAGTATAAATAAATTGGGTTTCTACTTTTAAAGTAACACCAAAGAATATAGAGCCTTCATAGCATAGTGATTAAGCTGCAGTATTGCATCCACATCTGCTCACATTGTGAGTTTGATCCTGATGGGCACTAGGTTGATTCAGCCTTCCATCCTTCTGAGATCAATAAAGTAAGTACCCAGCATGTTGGGGGGGGGGGGCAAAAAGGATAATTATATTGTGAACCACCAGAGAGTGCTCTAAGCACTATTGGGCAGTATATAAGTGTAACTGCTATTGTTATTGCCCTTTTCCATACAGAACCAAACAATGTAATGAGGGAGAAAATCCTGCATGTGACTCTCTGAACTCTTGCATGCTAAAAATACAGAAAAACTTAAAAAGCTAGACTTTCTGGGGGCGACACTTCATCGTAGGGAGGCAGGGTCTATTAAAGTGGCCCGCCCCCGGCAACTGATGGATCTGGATGGATTCCAGAGGGAACTGGGGGATTTTCCCCTGGATCGGCAACACGATTTGCCCGAGGCACTTGTTGACCTGTGGTGTGGGTCAATGACAGCTGCTTTGGATGTAATCGCTCCACCCCGGCCTCTCAGAGCCCACGGAGCTAGGTCATCCCCGTGGTTCACGGAAGAACTACGGGAGCTCAAATGGGCAAAGAGACGCCTTGAGCACCGCTGGGTGAAGACCAGGAACGATTCCGATTGGACACTAGCTAGAGCCGCTATTAGGGCCTACCTAGTGGCGATGGGGGTGGTGAGGAGGCAATACTTCACCTCCCTTATTGCCTCTGCTGATAATTGCCCAGCCACCCTGTTTCAGGTGACCAGGTCCCTCCTTGGAAGGGAGGGGGGCTGTGCCGGTTGGCAGGGATCGGCTGAGGACTTTGCTGACCATCTGGTGGAGAAAATCGATCGGATTCGCTCAGGGTTTAATCTTGGCGTGGATGGGGAGGGTCCGGGGGGAGCCAGTGCACAGTCTTGCTGTGTTATCTGGGATCGGTTTGATCCTGTTGCCCCAGATGAAGTGGACATGCTCCTTGCGGCGGTCCGCGCCACTAATTGTCCATTGGATCCCTGTCCCGCCTGGCTGGTAAAAGCCTCCAAGACGGTGACAGGTGGCTGGGTCGGGGCTATAATTAATGCGTCTTTTCGGGAGATGATATTTCCTGCACCATTGAAACATGCTTTGGTGCGCTCCCTCCTGAAGAAGCCATCCCTCAATCCAGCAGTCATAACCAACTACAGACCTGTTTCCAACCTCCCCTTTTTGGGGAAAGTATTGGAAAAGGCAGTGGCGCGTCAGTTGCAGGGGGTACTGGATGAAGCGGAATATCTGGACCCCTTCCAATCAGGATTCAGACCTGGATATGGTACTGAGACTGCATTGGTTGCACTGATGGATGATCTCTGGCGAGAGTGGGATGGCAGTCATCCGTCCGTCCTTGCTCTTGTTGACCTCTCAGCAGCTTTCGATACTGTTGACCACGGTATCCTTCTGGAATGGCTCCGAGGATTGAGAATCCAGGGCACTGTGTGGTCCTGGTTTTCCTCATTTCTGAGGGGCCGGACCCAGTCGGTGTGGTTGGAGAGCGAGAAGTCTAGTCCTAGGTCCCTAAAATATGGGGTGCCTCAGGGCTCGGTACTCTCTCCTCTCCTATTTAACATCTACATGAAGCCGCTGGGTAAGATCATCCGTTCCCACGGGGTGTGGTACCATCAGTACGCGGATGATACACAGTTGTACATCTCAGCCCGCAGGGACCCCAGTGATGCAGTCAAAGTCCTTTCCAGTTATCTGTAGGAGGTTGGGGTCTGGATGGGGGCAAATGGGTTACAGCTGAATCCTAGTAAGACTGAGTGGCTATCCCGGGAGCTACCATCTTTGGTTTTGGATGGGGCTATTTTGCCCCAGACTGACCCGGTGCACAACTTGGGGATCCTCCTGGATTCACGGCTGCTGCTAGAAGAACAGGTGGCGGCTGCGGCCAAAAGGGCCTTCGCCCAACTTCGGGTGATTCGCCAGTTGCGCACGCTCCTGGACCGGGACTCTTTGCTCATGGTCACTCATGCTCTGGTGACCTCCAGACTAGATTATTGTAATGCGCTCTACATGAGGCTGCCCTTGATGACCATTCGGAGGCTGTAGCTGGTCCAGAATGCGGTGGCCCGGGTGGTGATGGGGTGTGGACGTTATGCCCATGCCTCACCACTGCTGCAGGAGCTGCCCTAGTTACCCGTTTGCCTCCAGGTGCAATTCAAGGTGCTGGGTTTGACCTTTAAAGCCCTATATGGTAGTGGGCCAGGTTACCTTAGAGACCACATCGCCCTAAGGACGTCTGTCCGTCCAACCAGAGCGGACTGGAGGGGCTCTCTAATAGTGCTGTCGGCCAGGGGGGCTTGCCTCTCTGGCACAAGGAGGAGAGCCTTCTCCGTGTCCGCACCAGCCCTTTGGAACCTCCTGCCTTTGGAACTGCATCTCCAGACGGAGTTGTTGCCCTTTAGAAAAGAACTAAAAACCTGGCTGGCGGGCCAAGTTTGGGGTGCAGGTGGAGGGGTGGCTTCCGTTGAGTGGTTAATATAGGGGAGGATGGTTTCTTCAGTTCCTGCACCACTCTCTTTTTAGGGGTGGGTTCTTATTGCTGGTTTTTATCTGTTTTATTTGTTTTTATCTGTTTTTACCCACTGTTGTGAACCACCCGGAGTCGGCTTTGGCTGAATTGGCGGTATAAAAATTTAACAATAAAAAAATAAAAATTAAAAAAAATTTGCTGCTCTATCATGATGTGGTTGTGAGAGCTGGACCATAAGGAAAGCTGAGCGCAAAAGAATAGATGCTTTTGAAATGTGGTGTTGGAGGAGAGTTTTGAGAGTACCCTGGACAGCGAGAACAAATAGGTCAATCTTAGAAGAAATCAACACTGACCGCTCCTTAGAAGGTCAAATAGTAAAGATGAAGCTAAAGAACTTTGGACATCAAATGAGAAGAGAGGATTCACTTGAGAAAGCCTTGATGCTGGGGAAAGGTGGAGGGCAAAAGAAGGAGGGGCGGCCAAAATGAGATGGCTAGATGGCATTGTAGATGCAATGGGCACAGAGCTGGGCGGGTTGAGGTGGATGGTGGAGGACAGAGATGCCTGGCAGGCAATGGTCCATGGGGTCACAAAGGGTCAGAATGAACTGGGCGACTGAACAACAACAACATGATACTCAAGATCTGGTATTTGTGGTCATTTCCTCACTATGCCTAATGGTAGGTCCAGATATCTTAATATTTCTGAGGAGTCCTGGCAGCGCAGTGGTTAAACCCATGTACTGAAACAAAAAGGTTGTGTGTTTGATCCTGACCAGGACTCAAGATTGACTCAGCCTTCCATCCTTCCAAGGTCATTAAAATGTGTACCCAGAATGTTGGGAGCAAAATGCTAATTAACTTGCGAACCACCCAGAGTGCACTAAGTGTTACGATGCAGTATAGAAGTGTGATTGCTTTGCATAAATCTCTAAGAAAGATTAGCCAGTTTTTCTTGGGTCTCACCGCTTGGCTCAGAATCTCACCCAAATAGCTGGATACAGGGAGAACTCACTGACAGGAAACTCATGTGCAAGCCAGACCACCCACCTGATCATCCCAAGGTTCCAAGTGCGCCCCAGTCCTGTCAATGACCCCATATTCAATGTAACCTTGCCATATTCCTTCCAGTTATTGATTCTCCTGAAACTGGGACCTGATCCAGTTCTTTCCCTGAAGGTGAAATCACTGCTACTTTGCCTCTGGTAACCTCATACATATTGCTTGTTGTTGCAAAAAAGAGAGAGAGAGAGAGCATATGTAGATGGTTTCCCCCCTGTTTGCCAGGAGAAAAAGCAGGTACTGCCCCTCAGTAACTCAAAAGTAGAGCTGCAGAAAGGGAGCGGGGAGCTCAGAAACAGCAAAAAATAAATAAGGGAGAACTCTCAAAGTCTGGCATTTCTACAGAATCATTCATGGCGCGAGCTTCATAAAGCCTCCATTTACATTCCACCTAGAAAGCGCATTTCTTAAAAATAAACGTATGAATATAACCTTATCTCCCAGTTACCTGAGAAGGTAGGTGTGCTTGGAGAACTGCCTCATTAACATCATGGGGCTGCGGTGGCTCAGTGGTTAAGAAGCTTGCCTTGTTAGCTGGAAGTCTAGAAAGTTGGCAGTTCGAGACCTGGGTACTGCATGACGGATTGAGCACCCGTCTCTGCCCCAGCTCTTGGGGACATGAAAGGAGCCTCATTTGGGCATCCCCTGAGCGGAGTTACTTCCGCAAAAATCCTTTCAACCCAGAATAATTTCTGACATGAAATTATTATTATCATCCCTGCTCATGATCTGGTCGTTAGTAGACACCAAATAAAGTTTTGCTGTCTATGATTCTGTAGAATCATCAATAACTCTTGCAGAAGAGAAAAACACCATGGAGGGTAAATGTGATGCCTGCTCATATGTGTGTGTGTGTGTGTGTGTGTGTGTGTGTGTGTGTGTGTGTGTGTGTGTGTGTGTGTGTGTGTGTGTGTGTGTGTGTGTGTGTGTAGTAAAAGGTAAAGGTTTCCCTTGCTCGAAAGCCAGTCGTATCCGACTCTAGGGTGCAGTGCTCATCTCTGTTTCAAAGCCGAAGAGCCAGCGCTGTCTGCTTCTGCAGACATTTCCGTGGTCATGTGGCAGGCATGACTAGACACCGGAGCGCACAGAACGCTGTTACCTTCCCACCGAAGTGGTCCCTATTTATCTACTTGCAATTTCTTGCTTTCGAACTGCTAGGTTGGCAGGAGCTGGGATGAAGACGGGAGCTCATTTCCGTCCTGCAGTACTCGGGAATCGAACTGCTGACCTTCCGCTTCCCAGTCAGCGTCTTAGCGACTTGAGCCACTGCAGTACACACACACACACACACACACACACACACACACACACACACACACACACACACACACATATATATATATATATATATATATATATATATATATATATATATATATATATATATATATATATATATATATATATATATATATATATGTGTGTGTGTGTGTGTGTGTGTGTGTGTGTGTGTGTGTGTGTGTGTGTGTGTGTGTGTGTGAAGAAATACAATCAATGCAGTATTTATATGACAACAATTTATGCCCCACCACATGTATAAAAGCAGAACTAGTAAACAGCCAAAGTAGTCTGCTCCTGGTTACAAATAGTCTAATTATTTTGAGCTTTTAATTTGTTGTGAATTTTATTTATATTTCATTTACATCTATAATTTTAAACTGCACAACACTCTAAAACAAATAAAGAAAGAAAGAAGTGTTAAGCAAAGACCTTTATGGCTCCCCAAAGCCTTTTAAAATATTGATTTGTATTGTTTTCAAACCAGATAATGCTGTTCCTGTTTTATTACTCTGCCATTTCAAAACATTTTTACTACACTGCTAAACTGATTCTTAAATAGGTTTAGACTGGCTGCCACAGAAGTTATGCTTTCCCCTTCAAAAGAAAATTATCACTGCAAAATAAATAAAAATAATGAACCAGTAAAATAGTTGAATTTCTACCTCCTGCCAGCTGTTTTCCGCCGATATTAGTTTACATTATCCGCATGTAATTTTTTTTCAGATGGTTGCACATGCACAAAGTGTCAAACAAACTATATGGTTAGGAATAAAGCCATAATTTAAAAGAACAGCCAGAAAACAAACAAACAAACATGAAATGTATTTACAATAACTCCAATATAATATAAAAACATCGAAGGGTACATTAAGGGTTGTTGTTTATAGCATAGTAGATCAATAGAAATTGGAGGAAGAATCTACAGTTATTAATTTTGTTGAAATCTCCTCAAATCCTTCCTCTCATAGAATAACCACGTGATTCAACTTCCTCTCACATCCTAATGAATCAAGGAATAGCATACAACACTGAATACTTAGTGGTTCTTTGTCTATGTTCAGCATAAAGAAGCTGTTGGTTGCATCTGTACATTATGCTGCTAAATCATGACCATTCATATTAAGCATTATTAGTTCCTTCAGCCAGAGTTACAGTAGTTAGTTAGTTGGTTAATGTGAAAGTCATGGTCTCCCTTGCTTGAAAGCCGGTCGTATTCAACTCTAGGGGACGGTGCTCATTTCCGTTTACAGGCAAAAAACCAGTGCTTTCTGCATTTGCAGACGTTTCTGTGGTCACGTGGCAGGCATGAATAGATGATGGAGCACACAGAATGCTGTTACCTTTCCTGCCAAAGTGGCACCTATTTATCTACTTGCAATTTCTTGTTTTCAAATTGATAGGTAGGCAGGAACTGGGACAGACAACGGGAGCTCACTCCATCATTCAACACTCTGGTCTCGAACTACTGACCTTACAGTAATCAAGTTCAGCATTTTAATGACTAAGCCACTGCAGTCCCTTAGTTAGTTAGTTAGTTAGTTAGTTAGTTAGTTCCCTGCCCATCTGGTAGAACACTACTGGCTTGATAAAAGGTAAAACACATTCAAACATTATTAGCAATATCATTATTAATAAACCAAATCAGACAGACAGCCAATCAGTCACCCACACAAAGCACACACTATCAATCAAATAAACCCTAATTAAAAAGAAGAAACAAATTGATGAATGTAATGGGGGAAGCTTGGTGAAATAGGAATGTTTTTACCAATTTCTGAAACACCAGAAGATCTCTGCTGGCAACTCCTTCTTTAGTTTGGGGGCAAGGACTGAGAATGGTCTCTAGATCTAGTCCCCATTTTTCTTCTGGGGTGACTACAAAAAGTCTGAGCATTTGGGACGAATGGGTGTAATTCCTAGAGAAAGGCCCTCCCTCAAATAGCACAACCAGAGAAACCACAGGTACAGGACTTCTACCAATCCTGGTCTATTCCTCTCCTTTAATTTCTGTCAGCTCCTATTTGAGAGCAGACAGCTGGGGAAATAAATATCTGAATTTGGATTCAGCAGCATGCCATGGCTTAAACGAGTCAGCGTTTGTGCTGAAACAGTATATCACCAAGTAACTTCCAACTTATTTCAACCCTCTGAATTAATGCCTTCCAAAAGGTCCTGTCTTTAATGGCTAAAGCCATGGTTTCATTGCTGTGTCAATCCCTCTTGTGTTGAGTCTTCTTTTCTTGCTGCCTTCAACTCTTCCTGCCATTACTGTCTCTCCCACTGAATCTTGTGTTCGCATGATATGTCTACAGTAAAATTGCTTCAGCAAAGTTATTTAAAGAATAAAGAATAACGGTGAAGGTCTCTTTTGCTCAAAAGCCAGTCATGTCCGACTATAGGGTGTGTGTGCTCATATCCCTTTACAGCCAAAGAGCCAGCACTGTCTGTGTCTGTAGACGTTTCCATGGTCATGTGGCAGGCATGACTAGATGCCAAAGTGCACAGAACACTGTTACCTTTCCTGCTGAAGTGGTGCCTATTTATCTAATTGCAATTTCTTCCCTTCAAGTTGCTAGGTTGGCAGAAACTGGGACAGAGACGGAAGCTCACTCCGTCATGCAGCACTTGAGTCTTGAATGCTGACCTGCAAACCTTCCAGTCGTCAAGTTCAGAGTCTTAACCACTAAGCAACCGCAGCCTGAAATAAGTCAATACTGTAAGTCAAGTCAGTGCCAACTCTTTGCAAGGGTTTCCAGATAGAGAGAAAATGGTTTACCATTCCCTTTTTCTGGAATTGTTCTGGGATAGTGCAGTTTGCCCATGGCTTCAGAGGCTGGCTGTACTCCTGGGAAGCACAATGAGAAATCTAACATCCATTCTTCTGTTCCACAGTCCGATACTTAACACACTGAACTTAGTTTTTCCCTCCCTCTCTCTCTCTCTCCTACAGATCTCACCAGGTACTGTACCATATATACTCGAGTATAAGCCAAGTTTTTTAGCCCCAAAAATGAGCCCCATAAAGGGAACACAGCTTATACGAGGGTCCCAAGACCATGCTGAATGGAGATGTGCCAACAATTTAATTAATTTTACCATATTTTCATGTATTTTGATTATTGAAAATCACTAGCAGCTGCGGCATTTCCTACTCTTGGCTTATACTTGGGTCAATCTATTTTCCTGGGTTTTCAAGACAAAATTAGGTACCTCTGCTTATATTCGGATTAGCTTATATTCAAGTATATATGGTATGCTCTCAGATTGGGAGTTATCATGGAAAATATAGTTATTATCTAACATAAGGGGCTGTGGTGGCTCAGTGGTTAAGAAGCTTGCCTTGTTAGCTAGAAGGCTGGCAAGTCAGCAGTTTGAAACCCTGCATGGCAGATTGAGTGCCTGTCTCTGTTCCAGATCTTGGGGACATGAATTGAGCCTCATTTGGGCTTTCCCTGAGTGGAGTTTCTTCCTCAAAAATCCTTTCAACCCAGAATAATTTCTGACATGAAATTATTATTATCTCACATTTCTGTGTGCTATTCTGCCCCACCCAACAAGCTCTGTCTGTGATTCCCTTACCTTCTTTAGCATTTCAAATGAAGCAAGATTAAGAGCCTAAACAAGGCAGAAGAGAAGAAACAGTGAATAAACAAGGCATACAAGTGTGAGAATTAAATTAAATTAAATTAAATCCAGAACATTTGAGCACGGTAGCCGGTTGTCTACAATACCCAAACCAAAATGATACCAGAGAATGAGAAAAATATATTTACGAGGGAATTATGGTCATTACTATAACCACTAGCAATTTCATGAGTCAACAATGCTGATATAAAAACCACAGAGCACCTAAATGCTCCTACAAGATCTTCTTAATGGACTCATTTGAATAAATAAACCCTTTTAGAGTGCTAGATTATCATCTCTAAGCACCAGGGATAATTTGGCTATGGACAGAGTCTGTAAATTTGGATATACTAAAGGGGCTCTGGGGGATACAAATAAATACAGCAATTAAACACACACACCATTATGAAAGCTGAAGCCACAATCAAATTATCCATCTTTTATGGCGTGACATGAATCTGTTATTTTAACAGGCCAACAAAATTGCATCCCTTTCCCCTCCTGGCTCCTTTAGACGCAAAGAAAAGATGAAAACGAACAATATCGCACGTGCATATTTCCTTGGCAAAAGATAATTAGTGTATCACTAGGGTGGCTGAATCACAGCACAAGGAAGCCTTCAACAAATGCGTAGATGCAGTTCAACACATATGATGAATTCCCGATGCAGAAAGGTAGCACATGGTCATTAGGAGATAAGTTCCTGCCAACCTAGCAGTTTGAAAGGAAGAAATTGCAAGTAGATAAATAGGTGCCACTTTGGCAGGAAAGGTAACAGCATTCTGTGTGCTCCATCATCCAGTCATGCCTGCCACATGACCACATGGTTTGTGCTTTGTGTTTTATTGTATAATGTAATGTAATGTTGTTTCATTTTGTATGTTATCATTTTCCCCCCTGGATGTTATTTATTTTGCTTAATGGTATTTTGTTGTTGACTCACAGAACTGGATCAGTGATATGGGTGTCACACTGTAATGCGGAAGGCAGATAAAAGGCCACTGCATTATATTCTCAGGACAGTCTTCATGGCTGACCCCATGAGGATCACCTATATTCGGATTCAGATACAGCAGAACAACAACAAGAAGAAGAGAAAAATATCCATCCCTATTATATTACAAGTTTGCATGCACTTGTGTATGTGTCCGCTCCGGAGGGAAATATGTTGGAATTTAGAAGAGCTGGCAGAGTACCCACATATTTATATAGGAAAAACCATCAGAAGACCAAACAACATAATCCATAATTCCGGGAGCTCATACTTTCGTTTATCAGCCCATTTGATATATGCCATTTTTTGCCATCAATACCCCACTCCATTTTTTTTAACAATCAGACACTTGAGCTAAACTCTATATGAGTGTAAATGGATACAAAATAGATATCAGGAATACAAATACCCAGAGACCAGAGAGCAAAGACTTCATCCTTCCTGGATACTCTTTCTTTGATCTCAGAGTTGCAATCCCTGCAACAAAAAAACCTCAGGGACAATGTCTAAATCAGGGGTGCCCAAACTACGGCCCGCAGGTCATAGTTTGGGCACCCTAGTTTAAGCAGAGAAAATGGCAGCCCAAAATCTATCTCATCCTGTTGCAAAACACAGATTGCAAGGCGCATTTTACTTCTGCTTCCGGTGGCAGGAACAATGTGACCAGCCCGCTGAACCACGTGACCAGCCCACGGCCTTAAAAGTTTGGACACCCCTGATCTAAATGGAAGCTGCTGATGAAGAATACAGCAGGAAGTTCAGCATACTCTCTCTAAGTTTAAACAAAGACAACCATTTTCAGTGTCATTCAAATTACCTGAATCATTATATATACTGATCTTATCATCTGGTCACCCAGCCAAACACTGAATTAATAATCACTTTCTAGGACAGAGTGAGCACCTGTCATCTGTCCCAGCTCCTGCCTGCCTAGCAGTTTGAAAGTAAGAAATTTTAAATAGTTAGGTACCACTTCGGTGGGACAGGTAACAGTCTTTCGTGTGCTCCAGTGTCTATTCATGCATGCCATGTGACCACAGAAACATCTGCAAATGCAGACAGCACTGGCTCTTTGGGTGTATAGATAAGCACCTACCCCCTAGACTTTTGAGCAAAAGAGACCTTTACCTACCCTGTTTCCCCGAATATAGGACCTCCTCCCATAATAGGACACCCCCCCTTTCCCCCCCCTGCCTTTGAAATATAAGGCCCCATCCAAAAATAAGACCTCCTTACCTCCTGGCTGTAAGGCGGCCGGCGTGGCCCATAAGAAAGCCTGCCGCATCGGAGTCTCAATTGCCTCCCCGCTCACAACCAAGAGAAGTTTCCCCTGGTGAGCGGGATCGAGACTCCGACGCGGCAGGCCTTCTTATGGGCCACGCCGGCCGCCTCACAGCTGAGGCCAGTCTCGATCGCACTTCCCCACTCGCAACCAAGGGAAGCGTCCCTTGGTTGTGAGTGAGGAAGCGCGATCGAGACTGGTATTCTTCTTCATGGAAAAATAAGACATCCCCTGAAAATAAGACCTTGTGCTAATTTTGGAGTTTTTTAAAAATATAAGACAGTGTCTTATATTTGGGAAAACACGGTAGGTATCTGGCTGCAGAGCCACAGGTTGAGAGTTTGATTCCCCACTGCGTCTCCTGCAGGGAGAGCAAGTACATGCAATCATGGGCACATCCAGGAAAAAGATAAACCACTTATGTGTAATCTCTCCCTAGAAAACCATGGAAAGGGCTGCCATAAATCAGAGTTGACTTGACAGCATGCAATTATTATTAGTGTCTGTGAAAGATCTAGTTTTAAACAGTTGGCAGGGAGAACGGTTGGTAGCTTAGAACTGTCATCAACAGTTTTAAACCCCCCCAAAAAAACCACAGTCATTCAATTACAGTACTCTGAAGAAGTATATGCTTAGACACACAAATGCTTATGAAAAATAAGAATTCATTCATCTTATAAATGCTACATTTCTGATTTTATTTTTTACTATAATTCCCAGAATCCTCAAGTGGCTTTGCTGACTATAATAATGATTTTGTGACTGAAGGATTCTGAGAACCTTAACATTCATTTATTCCTCAGGGACAACTTTGGCTAAGATATTCTTTTAAAAGATTTTTTCTACCTGCCAAGCTCTGAGCTAACAACCCCCCCAAAAAAACCCAGATATGTGGGGTATGCAAGGGAGAACACAAAGACACAGGAAGGACCAGGAACTCCATTACAAAAAAAATGGTTCTTTTCTGCCACCCACCCTTCAATTTCTGGTAGGTATCCAGAATTTAGGAGAAATTATTTTTTTAGAACTACTGTTCCTTGAAAATATCAGCTAATATGAACACTGGCTGTGTTGGCTGAGAAAGTTTGGGGATTGTAATAAGAAAGAAAGACTGCTATTGGAGACCCGTGTACTGCACATTACAGTGAGCTCCCATCATCTGTCCCAGCTCCTGCCAACCTAGCAGTTCAAAAGCAAGAAACTGCAAGTACAGTAAAACCGTGCATAAAGAGCACCTCGCTTAGAGACTAACTCACTTAAAGAGCAGGATTTTCAATGAATGGTCGCCTCGCTTAACAACTAAAACCAACCAAAAACTCGCTTAACAACTAAATCAGGGTTCACAATCCCTCTGCCAGAAGTCACAATTGGTCACTTACAATGGTGTTTCGCTTAAAGAGCAAACTCGCTTAAAGAGCAGTCCTGTGGAATGCATGACGCTCTTCAAGTGAGGTACCACTGTAGATAAATAGGTACCACTTTGCCTTTCTGTCCTAGGTTTGCATAGGAAAATAAGAAATACCCACAGGGTGTTTAATATGGATTCTACCATGCCAAAGGTGTACTTGCATTCAAATTAGCATGTGACAAGCAACTCAAACAGCACATTTCTAATTATAACTATGTTAAATATTACACACACTTCACCTTTGGTCAGAGCTAAGAGCATTTAGAGAGAGGGGAGGAGGGGAGGAGGAGGCAGTGGCAGGGAAGGCGGAAAGACATCTTTCCTGCTCAGGGTATATAGTACCAGTAATTAGCAGAGTTTCCGCCTTTTTCAAATGAGTTCTCCGTTTGTCCTCCATGTACAGAATTCTTCAGGAGAGAGCAGTTTTTTTTAAGGGGACAACCAAAGAAAATAAAGTGGACTGCCAAGTGAGAGGAAGCACAGATTAAAGGCCTCATTACAGGAAACAGCCTCGTTAATCTTTAACAAATTTGGATGAACAAATGGACTGACCTTTTCCTTCATGTGAAGAAACACCTAACAATGAGGAAAAGAAGGAATACTGCAAGACAAGGGTTTTAAGATACTACCGTGATGGTGATGTAGGAGAGATAAAAACACACCTGTAAAGACATCTTATTGTATGTGTCAGTCAGGGTTGCACACCTAAGAGCTGAATTAAGCTTTCCAGCTTCAAGGGCTTTCTTCAGCTGCCGTATCCATTCCAGATATTGACTATCATCATGGCAATAGCCTTCCTGTTTTTAACTCCTTGGAACAGGTCTTCTGAGGACGTTCCACACCAGCCTCTCTGGTTCTTCAGCCATGAAGTCTGTCTACATCCAGGGCCTCTCTTCCCAGGGATTGTTCCTTGCAGAGTGAGTTGGAATATTCTACACTTTGTGTTGTTCCTCATGAAATGGTCAAGATATTGGAGATTTCTTTGCTTAATTGTCTTTTGTTGTTCAGTCGCACAGTTGAGTCCAACCCTTTGCGACCCCATGGACCATTGCCCACCAGGCACCTGTCTTCCACCATCCTCCTCAGCCCACCCAGCTCTGTGCCCATTGCATCTACAATACCATACAGCCATCTCATTTGTGGCCGCCCAGCTTCTTCTTTTGCCCACTACCTTTTCCAGCATCAAGGCTTTCTCAAGTGAATCCTCTCTTCTCATTTGATATCCAAAGTACTTTAGCTTCATATTTACTATTTGACCTTCTAAGGAGCAGTCAGGGTTGATTTCTTCTAGGATGGACCTATTTGTTCTCTTCGCTGTCCAGGGTACTCTTAAAACTCTCCTCCAACACCACATTTCAAAGGTATGTATTCTTCTGCGCTCAGCTTTCCTAATGGTCCAGCTCTCACAACCATACATTACCACTGGGAATACTATTGCTTTGACTATGCAGACTTTTGTTTGCAGTGACATGTCTCTACTTTTAACTATATTCCCCGGTTTCTCATAGCTTGTCTCCCAAGAATCAGTCTCCTTTTTATTTCATGGCTGCAATCTCCATCTGCAGTTATCTTTGCTCCTAGGAAAGTAAAATCTGTCACTGCTTCTACTTCTTCCCCATCTTTTTTCCAGGGACTGATAGGGCCTGTTGCCATTATCTTGGTTTTCTTGATGTTGAGTCTCAAGCCAGCTTTTGCACTCTCTTCTTCCAACCTAAGCAGCAGCTTCTTTAGGTCTTCCTCACTTTCTGCCATTAGGGTGGTATCATCTGTGTATCTCAAGTTGTTGATGTTTCTCCCAGCAATTTTGATCCCAACTTGTGATTTGTCCAACCCTGCATTGTGCATTATGTGCTCTGTGTATACGTTGAATAAGCAGGATGACAAAATGCAGCCTTGTCTTAGTTCTTTTTCTTTATCCACACAGTGCAATAGTTCTACATTAGTAACATGATCAACCCATGATATCTTTAGCAGCTATCTGTAGATCCACATTTCAAAATTTTCAGTTCTCTTTTCAGATGCTTTAGTCAATATTCAAGCTTCAACTCCATATAGCAACACTGGGAATATGTAACATTTCACTATTTGGATCTTTGTAGTGAGAGTTAGATCTCTACTGCATAACAAGTGCCACATTTTTAAGAAGGTGGATCCTGCTTTTTCTATTTGTATTTTAATCTCAAATAATGAATCCTTACTATATGTATTACCCACCCATCCTTCAATCAAAACAAAGCAGGGTACAAATATCTAATATCTCTTTCCCCCTTCCCAACAACAACAACCCTGTGATGTAGCACTAAGCTTCAAGGAAGTGACTGGCCCAATGCCACTCAGTGAGGTTTGCAGCCAAATGAGGACTTGAACTTAGATCTATAGTGCTCTAATTTACTACATGATGTGATCTAGTTGTGTGTGGTTATTGCCATTTTCAGTAGGATCTGTGTGTGATCTTAAAGAAAGTGGCAATATCCACACACATCACATAGACAAATAAACATTCTCATGTGCAACTAGATCATGTCATGTCACACTCTGATCCTAGTAGGCTATCCTACCACCAGACTGCAGATGGTGTATGTGAATTAAAGCTAGAGCTTTCTTCTGCAAAATTAATGCAACACAGTGTAGAATAACAACCAAGACAAACAGGTGAGTATTATTATTGCCTCATATTGGAGAGCACTGAGGCTGAACAAGGATATTATATTTTCAGATAGCAACTTCCAAAAACCCACGGTAGCTCAATGGTTATATATCTGGTTGCAGAGCCAGAGGTTGTGGGTTTGAGAATCCCCAAATGCCTTCAGGGTGAAGAGCACACCTATGCAACTTTGGACAAACTGTACAGTCCCAAGGTAGCCCTCAAAAAGGAATTATGTATAAACCACTTCTATGTATTTTCTATCTAGAAAACCCTGGAAAGGGTTGTCATACGTCAGAACTGACTTGATGCCATGCAATTATTATTAGTTAAAAGGGGAACTTCCCTAGACTCTAGATCCTGGCAATTAAAAAGAGGAATTTCAGAACCAAAAGAAATGTTGGTGGCATATAAAGGGTAGGCAGGATTGTAATAAACAAATTACTGTATTGGCCATCCATTAGCAGTAATTGGTCACAAAAGGTAAGTGATCTGAATAACTGAATGAATGCTTCAGAGACAGTATTCTCATATGTGGCAATGGTCACTATGTTGGATATCTTTAAAGAGGGATTAGACAAATTTCTGGGTATTTGGTCAGAACCTCAACGTCTAGTAGCCAAAAGTCAATATAAGCAGCCTTTATTACCTTGTGGCAAACGATACACGAAGTAGAAAACCTAGTGTAATTTTAAAGTGTTCATCTCCATTTACAGCCAAAGAGACAGCACGGTCTGCATCTGCAGACGTTTCCGTGGTCATGTGGCTGGCTTGACTAGACACCAAAGCCACAGAACGCTGCTCCCTTTCCTGCTGAAGCAGTACCTATTTATCTACTTGCAATTTCTTGCTTTCAAACTGCTAGGTTGGCAGGAGCTGAGACAGATGATGGGAGCTCACTCTAATGTGCAGTACACGGGTCTCAAATTGCTGACCTGCCAATTTTCTAGTCACCAAGTTCAGCATCCTACCCACTAAGCCACCGCAGTCCACTTTTGCGCATAAGTGTGTGTACTTTGCACTATATAGTAGGATTATGTTTCAAGTGCACATTTTTCTTTTTCTTTTTCAACAATTTTAATAATTTTCAAAATAATATACAAAATAACATACAAATAACACAAAAATTATAAACATTGCAAAAAATATATCAAACACAATTACAATTACATTACAATACAATTAAAGACATTTTAATCCTTAAACATCAATATAGCAAATAATTCTTATCCTGTAAATATGTTCTCTTTCTCCAAATATCTATTTACACACACACACACACACACACACACTGTATATGCATTCTCATTATTTGCTTATTATTTTCTATCAATACAGTAATGATTGACTTGAAAGATCAGCCATGCTATACATTGGAATTTGTAAAATTCATCTTTTGAAATTAAGAAAAACTCTAACTTTCCCAAAATTTATACATTTCTGGGTCTGGCTTGACTCTGTCCACGTTTGTCAAGAAGTGCACATTTTTTTTAATGCATGCACATAGAGCAGGGGGTTGGCAGCAAGTGCTGTGCACCTAGCAAACCTTGCATCAAATACTTTCATTATTATTTTTAAAGGGTCTTCTTCCTTCCCCAGAACATTGACAGTTACACAAAGCAGTAAAGTACGCAGTTCAGCTCCGCTCAACTCCTGCAGCTCAGAAGAAGTCTGCCAAGTACATCTTGTCAAAATAAGTCAGAAGAACTATATGGTGGGTTCAATCTATCGGTACCTTTTTTTAAAATTGCCACTTTCTCTTCCAGAAATATTCTATCAGCGTCTTGACTGCCAATCAAAAATTCAACAAGTTCTATTCCCTACTGCTGTATCTTTGTTCCAGGAAAACAGTTTTAGACACCCACGAGCCCTCCTCTAAAAAGTGTGAACACATGTACACACAGGAATGTTTATTTCTCTATGTGTTGTACATGGTTTTTGCCATTTTCATTAGGACCCCACGCTGAGCCTACCACCAGACTGCAGATGGTGTACGTGACTTAAAGCTAGAGCTGTCTTCTGCAAAATTAATGCAATACAGTGTAGAAACTTGTGTTCAATTATTGGAGGAGCTATAGTTTCACTCTTTGTATAGCCCAAGTTAGGGGAGTGGGGTGTACAGTTTCATTAGATGCACTGATCTGCAACTGCCTTACTTCAATTCAAACTGCAGATGACTTTAATTCATACCTGTCAAGTATCCCGGATTGACTGGGAAATTCCATATTTTAGCTCGCGTTCCTCCCCTTTCCTGGTGCTGTCTCGTATTTAGAACGGCGGGGAAAGGGGTTACTGCGCACGCACAGAACCCATCTGTGCATGCGCAAATGTGTTCTGCTCTTCCTCAAAGGGGTTCTGCGCATGCACAATTGAGTTTTTCCTGTGCATGTGCACCCGGGCCGGAACAATTTCCGTAGGAGCAGCGCTTGAAGGGTATGCTTTAATTAACCCTATGGATGCTAAATAGATCTGAAGGATCAGCTGTAGTTTTTCTTCATCTCAAGAGTGAACAGCAAGGCTTTGTTCTGTGCTGTAATCTCCCCACAGTTGCACAACTATTCCAATTTTGCCCAGGGTTTTCCTCATTTGTCTAAATAGAGTGTATATCTCCAATTACTTCTAATTTACTGTCATACATTGGGTGGACTATGGTGGCTTAGTGCTTAAGATGCTGAACTTGATGACTGAAAGGTTGACAGGTCAGCAGTTTGTGACCCAAGTACTGTACTGCATGACAGAGTCTGTCCCAGCTCCTGCCAACCTAGTAGTTTGAAAGCAAGAAATTGCAAGCAGATAAATAGGTACCACTTCAGCAGGAAAGGGAGCAGCGTTCTGTGGCTTTGTCCTTCTCTTTTCACATATGCTTTGAACTGCCAACCTAGCCATTCGAAAACAAGAAATTGCAAGTAGATAAATAGGGACCCCTTCGGTGGGAAGGTAAAAAGCGTTCCATATGCTCTGGTATCTAGTCATACCTGCCACATGACCACGGAAACGTCTGCAGACAGCGCTGGCTCTTTGGCTGTAAATGAAGATGAACACAGCTGGCTTTCACGCAAGGGAAGACCTATGAAGGGAATCTCTTCCCCCACAGAACCTGAGGAATTTGCTCTAAGGATTATTCTATATATATAAAAATCTGCAAGCAAGTATTGATTTAGAATATTTTTGGCTGTTTGCATCTTTCAGGTTTAACAGCTTAACAACTTTAAAAGTAACTATAAGAATTACGTGCCTGGGCTAAACGTCTGCCAGTCAAGGAACTTCTCAAACATTCGATTTCCACATATCTCATAGCCTTTATAACACACTATCCCAATATTGAAAGCCTGGGGTGCAGGGAGGATGCGAGGCTGAAAGGTCATTGGCATGACTGTGGATGGAGTGAATACAGTACTGACAACATTCAATACACAAGCAGTATGGTATGACTAGCTGGCATTTTAGAAGGGTCTACAAAGGTTAGTTGATAACATCAATGAGATAACATCAATATTCAGACTAAAAATGAATATAAGGGAAAGCAAGGGAGTGATGGTAAAAAATCAAGCAGCTCAAAACATACAGTTGCAGCTCTAAAATAGAAGAGTGGAAAGTACTGCACGATTGCCCAGTGGTTTAGGCATCTAGTTGCCGCGCCCAAGATTGGGAGTTCAATTCTCCACTGTGCCTCCTTGACAGGGGCTGGACTCGTGTGGATAAGACGTAAGCCCACAAAGGAAAGGTCTAAGTATAAAACTGAGCCCTGGTGGTACAATCGTAAAACTGCTGTGCTGCAGCCAAAACATTGTGAGTTTGATACTGATGGGGATCAAGGTTGACCTGGCCTTCCATTTTTCTGACGTTGGTAAATTGAGTACCCAACAGGTTGGGAGCAAAATTCTAACTACCTCGTGAACTATTCAGAGACTACACTATGTGCTAAGGGGTGAAGTATAATTGCTATTGCTATTAAAATAATACATCTCAGTTTGTTTAAAAGTTTTTCAGCTTACACTTTTTATTTTTTGCTCACTATCAAGTCAATTATGATTTATGGCAATCCTTCCTAGGATTTTAGAGGTGGAAGTACTTAGAAGTGGTTTAAACCGTTCCCTTCTTCTGGAAACACCCTGGAGATGTACAATTTGCCCAGGGCTACATAGGCTGGCTCTAGTTTCAGGAAACACCATGGAGGATTCGAACTCCCAACCTTTGACTCCAAGGCCAGATATCTAAACCACTGAGCTATGCAGCGAGTTTCTCTCAGTCAAACCACATCCCTTGCCCCATCAATCATCTCTCCTTCAAGTGCTGAAACCAGTATGCCTCTCTCTGCCCATCGAACAAGCTGTTTAGATGAGATAAGCCCCTGCTTTTTAATAGAAATAACACAGTCCTAAGAGGGGGGGGGCTGTTTCACAAAAACAGCTCATTAATATGGACAAAATAACTGCTAACAAAGCCATGTCTCTTTCTGCCGGCCCAGCCTTGTAAACACCCAGTGGGGAAAAGGAGAAAGCCAGAGATAAATATCATAAACAAAAGTGCTATTTATGGCTACTGACAAACCAATGTCCAAGCTGTTTGGTACAAACCACATTTCACTGGGCGCCAAGCTCAGCTGACAGTGGACATGAATGTATAAAAGACTTTTACAACATTCAGACCATGGCCCTTGATGAAGTTGTTTGTGTACTTTATTGACAAAACAATGTGGGAAATTGCCTTCTGCTTCTCTTTCTACAATGCTCTCTCCTATACAACTGGCCACCATATCACCCAACATCACAGGCTTATGCAAGTAGCACATGGGAACTCAAATGTTTATTCATATTTTTTAAAATTTTACTTATTTTATTTTACTCTGGTATTTATATATACAGTAAAACCTCACATAAAGAGCGCCTCGCTTAGAGACTAACTCACTTAAAGAGCAGAATTTTCTCTGAATGGTCGCCTCGCTTAACAACTAAAACCAACCAAAAACTCGCTTAACAACTAAATCGGGGTTCACAATCCCCACCCCCCACCCCCATCAAAAGTCACAATTGGCCACTTACAGTGGTGTTTCGCTTAAAGAGCAAACTTGCTTAAAGAGCAATCCCATGGAATGCATTATGCTCTTTAAGCGAGGTACCACTGTATATGTGTTTTAAATGTGTGCCTGTTTTTAATGTGTGAGTTTGTGTTGTTAGCTGCCCAGAGTAGGGAAATCCCCTAGATGGGGGGGGGGGGGTATAAGTATAAATAAATAAATAAATAAAATTCATTTATTAGGGGTTGCAGTGGCTCAGTGGTTAAGAAGCTCACCTTGTTAGCTAGAAGGCTGTAAGTCGACAGTTTGAGACCCAGGTACTGCATGATGGATTGAGGGCCCGTCTCTGTCCCAGCTTGTGGGGACATGAAAGGAGCCTTGTTTGGGTGTTCCCTGAGTGGAGTTTCTTCTGCAAAAATCCTTTCAATCCAGAATAATTTCTGACCCAAAATTATTATAATTATTATTATTTATTTAATTCATTTGCACACTCACTTTCCCCAACTAAGGGACCCAAGGCCGCTCCCCCAATTTTTTTTAAAAAAAACCAACCTAACTAGAACTGCAAGAAAGCATAACACTAAAAGGCCATTAAAAATGTAGCAGAATCAAATCAATTTGTCAGCCACCTGTTTTTAACTCTTAATTTTGGAAATGATACAGATCTAGCAGAGTAGCTAGAACAGGGATTCTCAACCTGCGGCCCGTGGGACGGATGCAGCCCACAGCACCATTTCATGTGGCTGGCACACACACACACACACACACACACACACACACACACACACACACACACACACACACACACACACACACACACACACACACACACACCACACCACACCACACCACACCACACCACACCACACCACACCACACCACACCACACCAGGAAGTGCCTTGTGGTGGAGGAAGGACAAAATGGCCATCCACCCCCCCAAAGCTGTCTGAGGGAGTGTGACCCGGCCCCTTGGCTTTAAAAGGTTGAGAACTCCTGAGCAAGAATATAACTGTGTAAGGTGTGTGCATAGAAGTGAAGGCAAAAGTTGTTCATGCTTGTAATCTCTGTAGCCACCAACCTCTACCAACAAATGAAGAGCAAAGCAACTCCTTTGTTTAGCTAATGGCTCTTGTAAAATGAATAGGAAGTACAGCAAAGGAATTGCAGCAACATTTTATGATGCCATGGACACATGAACCAAGGTCTCTTTTATTCAAAAGCTAGTCATGTCTGACTCTAGGGAGCAGTGTTCACCTTTTTCTACAGCCAAAGCACTGTCTGCGTCTGCATGTGACAGGTGTGAGTAGATGCTGGTGCAGACAGAACACTGTTACCATTCCCACCGAAGCAGTACCTATTTCTCTATTTGCAATTTCTTGCTTTCAAACTACTAGGTTGGCAGGAGCTGGGCAGAAGGTGCTCACTTTGTCATACAGCACTCAGGTCTTGAACTGCTGGCCTTCTGGTTATCAAACTCAGCATCTTCACCACTAAGCCACTGCAGCCCCTTAAAAACTGAGGATAAATAAATGGCCTTAGGTGGGGAGTTTAAAATAACATGACCTAGGCTGTGCGTCATGGAACCTTTCATTTTCAAACCAATATTACCAGTGTCAACTCTAATGCATATGTATGAGTTGTTAGGCATGGAACTGCAGCCACAGTAAGGTTGTTAAAAGAACTGCAAAAGGCGGGGTGCTTATTCTCCTCTAGATTGAGGAAGAGAACAGACTAACACAGAGACCTCTCCTAGAGATGGAAATAATTGGAAAGGCAATCACTCAGATACCAGAAATGCTGCATTCTAGCCAAAGCAGGTGAAACCCGTGATAAGGCAGACACTATTATCACCCTTCATCCAACACACGCTGTCACAGAAAATGAATAGGCTTTGCTCAGGTTTCTGACTTTTCCTGTTTCTTTTTCCCTTCCAGCTTTAGAGGGTTTTCTTGCTATAAAACCACAGCTGTATGATTTAAAAGCTGACATTCTTTTTCTTTCTAAGCTTACAAAGCTGCCTAGCAAACTGATGCTTTACCTGTTCTGCCGCTTACAACTAACACGTTGATCTAGTAATTGTAGTAACAAGACTGAAATGGTGAAATGCAAATGTCTGCAGAAGCAGACAGTGCTGGCAATTCAGCTTTGAAACAGAGATGAGCACTGAACCCTAGAGTCAGATACGACTGGCTTTTGAGCAAGGGAAACCTTTACCTTTACCAGGCAGAATTAGTTAGAATTAAATAAATTTTGTGTCAGAAATTACTCTGGGTTGAAAGGGTTTTAGCTGGAGAAACTCCACCCAGGGAATGCCCGAATGAGGCTCCTTTCATGTCCCCAAGGTCTGTCGTGCAGCACTCAGGTATCGAAACCCGACCTTCCAGTCTCCAACCTCAGCATCTTAACCACTAAGCCATCGCAATGCTGCTATTAGTTAGTTAGAATTGAAGGTGACCTACTGAAATCAATGGGACAAGTTAAACTTTTTACGAATAACTTAAATCTGCTCAAGTCTATCTCCATGTCAATCCACTGGCCTCAACAAAATTAAATTGTTCATTAATAACAAGGATCAGAATCCTAATGGCTCTCCCAGAAGACTAAGAGATTTAACATGCGTTCCTGGAAGCCACATATACTCAGCAAGCTGCATTTTGCCTACCCATGGTTTAAAATGTTGTTACCTGCCATCAAGTCAGAAATGAATTATAGCAACCCTAACAGAGTTATCAAGGTAAGTGAGATATTGAAGGGAGTGGTTTTACCTGTTGTATTCCCCCAGTGAGTTTCCATGGCTACACAAGGATTCAAACTGAAGTCTCCTGAATCCTACTCCTCACTCTATCCACTACATCACACTGGGTAGGTAAAAGTAAAGGTTGCCCTTCCTCGAAAGCCACCTCGTCGTATCCTACTCTAGGGTTCAGTGCTCATCTCTGTTTACAACCAACAAGCCAGTGCTGTCTGCATCTACAGACATTTCCGAGGTCATGTGGCAGGCATGACCAGACACTGGAGTGCACAGAATGCTGTTTACCTTCCCAAGAAAGCAGTACCTATTTATCTACTTGCCATTTCTTGCTTTTGAATGGCTAGGTTGGCAGGAGATGGGGCAGAGATGGGAGGTCACTCCGTCATGCAGTGCTCGGGTCTCAACCTGCTGACCTGCCGACCTTCCAGTCATCAAGTTCAACACCTTAACCACCAAGCTACCACAGTCCCATCACACTGTGTGCTTGGTTTAAAATAGTATGCACAATATTTAAATAATAAACAAACCCAAAAGAAAATGGAAGAGGTTGTGTGCTAAACATACTTGATCTTAGCCATAAGGAAACAGTCCTGTAGGATCAAAACAATGTTTTTTAGCCTGATACCAGCCACACCACTTTATATTCAGGAGATTAAAAGAACGTTGTTCAACTGGAATGTCTTTGTCTGGCATCTGGAGTTCATCAAACTTGGTATCAGGAAGGGAGGATGGCTAAACATCCATTGCCATCCATACTCAACAAAGGCCTTTCACTGCAAAATTACAGTAACATAGAAGCAGTCTTTTACTGAGTCACACCACTGGTTCGTCTATCCCAATGCTATCAATCTGGACTGGACTAGCAATTATGACTCTCCAAAGCTTTAGATAGGAATCTTTCCTAACCCTATCTAAAGAACCCTTGTATCTTTTCAATTGCATTTCTAACGAGACCTAATGCTGCTTAGGATTTGAAACCAGAGGAGAACAGGTTCCTTAGGCTCATACCTATCAACCATCCCGATTTGGCCAGGATTACCCCGTAATTTGACGCCGATTGACGTCATAACCCGTCCCGCGCTGCCAAAAACCCGTAATTTGGCAGCGGGGGAAACGCTTTCCACACATGTGTGAAAGCGCTACACCGCTTGCGCAGCCCCTACGCAAGCGGCAGAGCACTTCCACGCATGCGTGGAAGGGTTCTACACAAGTGTAAAACCCTTCCACGCATGCATGGAAAGCGACCTGCGCACAAGCGATCTGCGCAGGTCCTGTTTTTTCCGGAGCCACGGGTTGACAGGTATGCTTAGGCTACCATTGGGTCATCTCCACATAGTAATAATTTTAACAATCAATCAGGTTCGTGTGTGAAAATTTAGATCCTGTAGTCTCTAGTCTAGGGGCTTGCAACCTATGGCCTGTGGGCCAGACCCGGTCCATGGTGCCATTTCATGTGGCCCACCACCCTCACTTCTACCAGCAGTAGAAGCATTGGAAGCAGTGAAAACAGCAGAAAATGCACTGTAAATGCACCTACAGCTCTCGTGAACTCATTTACGGCAGGGGGAACCACCTGTCTGGCCCTCTCAGCTGTCTGATGGGACATGATCCAGCCCGCTGCTGGAAAAGGTTGAGAACCAGCTCTAGTCATTTAGGACTCATTCAACCTGGTTCATCTCAAAGCCTAAGGCTCATTTCAGCTGATGACACCAGGGTTGTGTCCATATGCTCTGTCTTTATACTGCTCCACCCTTGACTAAAATGTTCTTCCAAAATTCTCTCCCAGTAGTTTGGCAGTAACGCCACTGAACCAACTGGGATTTATTTTGGAGTGTAAATCGTGGTAGTGAATTAGCACCAGTTCATGTGACACAGGTTGCCTTTCTGCTCACACACCCACTACAACTCACACAATTTCATATTCATAAATCAACCAAGGGATGTGCATTCAGAAACATCTCCCCTTTAAGTGCTCGGAAATTCAGCATGAACTGGTAAGGAAAAACCGAAGTGTAACTAATCAAATCTAATCAAATTGGCATTAACTAACCAAAAGCACCATAATAAGAATAGGGGTTGTCTGCTGAAATGACCAGCTGGTGAGAGGCTGAGGAATTATGGTCTACAATGTGGGGGAGAGGGATGCAATGGAAGGTAAATTCCCTAGCATCCCTCCATATACCAGGTGACGTCAAGTGTGAAGCAACTCCTCTGATATCATCAGATCCTGAAGTGAAAGCTAATTGGATGCTGGCTGATGTCTCCTGAAATAGCCAAGAAAAAGCAAATCTCAGGATTTGCAGCTGCTACTCTAGTCATAGCTGTCAAGTTTTGGATTTGAAAATAAGGGAAATTTCCCGGACAAAACAGGAAACTTGACAGCTATGCTTATCCTGTGTAGCCCTCCAGTGGCGGCATTAGGGCATTGCAGTCTGACTGATATGGGACGCCGCCGGGAGAGAGGGTAAAATACGGGAGGTTCCCGGCCAATATGGAACACTTGACAGCTATGACTCTAGGTCAGTGATGGGCAGTCTTGGCCCTCCAGCTGTTCTTGAACTTCAATTCCCAGAACCCCTGACCAGCTGGTGTGTTGACTTGGGCTTCTGGGAATTGAAGTCCAAGAACAGCTGGAGGGCCAAGACTGCTCATCACTGCTCTAGGTCCTGCAGGACTAGAGTCCCCAGGCTGGAAGCAGCTGCTCTAAGTCTTGCAGGATTGGAGCCTAACCTTACTGCAGCTTCTATGCCCCACCTGAGAGCCTTGGGGAAGGTACTGGACAAGGTCCACCTAAAGACCCTAGGTGGCTTAGCTACATACAAACCAGCTTTTCCTCCCAGAATCTGCCTTAACAATTGAAGATAGCAGACTTGTGGTTGTTGGATCTCCTGCCTTCTTCGTGATTCCAAAACTCTTCTGCATTGTTCCTGATTCATCCCTCTGAAGACCTCTCCCCAATTCCTGGGGACTGTTGTGCCTTTATTCGGAACTCCCTCCTTGCCTTATTCCAGCCCTTGAAGATACTCTACCTCAGCAGCAAGGGTCAGTTCCCGGATCTCCTGCCTGGTTTCCAGAAGATCTCCTGCCTTGCTACTACTCCTGAAGAACCCCTGGTTTGTTCTTAGTTCCTGTGGACTATTGCTGCACCTTACCTGGAGGTCCATCTTCGCCTTGTTCTGGTCAATGTAGTTACTCTGCCTTGTGTCTTCTCCTGCTCACCTGACTTACAGCTCATGTAGACTACACTTTCATGTTATCTGCTGGCCACCTGGACACTGGCACTTGGGGATTAAGGAGAGCTGAAATTTTGAACCAAAAACATTCCACACAGAACCATTTGGTATTTGTATGGTGGATAGGCAGAAAGCCTTATGTCAAATAGGGGAGAATTGAAATTACTTATTTACCTTCCCTATAACGTAATGTGAAACAGCCTCCCAAAATCTCTATTGCTTGATTTTTGCTGAATGTGAAATAAGTCTTTAGGCAATGAAATACTTTTTTATAATATTTCTGTCCTGACTCTGCACAGACAAAAAGCACTCAAGAGTTTTTCACAGAACTGTTAAAAACAAATTAACCTACAAAACCATGCAAATAATCTCTGAGAACAAACTGTACAGTATACTAAACATTATTTTAAAAATTGGTTTTTAAAAAACCAGAAGTGGGAGAGAGAATCTAGAAGTGCTTCCATGCCCAATTTTAACTAGCTCCAAATTTGACAGAACACTCCCATTCGGATCATCATTACCAGGGATGGCCAAACTGTGGCCCGCAGTGCCCTTGCCACTCCCGCAAGCGGATGCAAATGCTGCTGTAACTGTAGCCACGGCTGTTGTAAATGCATTTATGGCAGCCATGGGTGCATTTACAGCAGCATTTTGTGCATGTGCAGATGTGTTTTACTTCTGCTTCCAGTGGGAGGAACCACATGACTTGCCCAATCAGCTGTCCAGGGGGTGTGGTCAAGCCCATGGTGCAAAAGGTTTGGCCATCTTATCTATACCCAGGATGGTGAACTTTGGCACGCCAGCTGTTCTTGGACTTCAATTCCCAGAAGCCCAAGTCCCTGTGAATCCACAGGGATGGGCTTACTGCGTGTATGCACAGTAAATCCATTTGTGTGGATTCACAGGCACTTGGGCTTTTGGGAATTGAAGTTCAAGATCAGCTGGCATGCCAAGGTTCGCCATCACTGATCTATAATAAGGAAATCATAACCCAGAAATGCAAATCACATGGTCATGCAGTCTGAGACCAATTAAAGCGATTCACATAGAGTCAAGTTTAAGATCTGTTTATGCAACAGGCTTGAGTTCAGAAGTGTCTTGATTTTTCTTCTAGCTGGCTGACTGCCATTTGCAAGTTGAGAAAGGCAATTCAGCTAAAGTCAGAGAGATCAAGAGCTTGGGAAACCAAGAGGACAAAAGTCTCAATTCAATGAGGAAGAAACTGAAAGCAGTTTCCCCCCTCTATTAAAAGGTTTCCAGTCACTTCTTAGGAACTTGTACCAAAGGCACTATGCTAGGAAATGTGGGAGTTTTGATTTTCAAACCTGATAGTGAAGAAAAGGCTGCTCTTCACATCAACGGACAATTGGTCGTTTAACTAGGACATAGATTCTCAACCTGTGGCCCAAGGGCTAGATGTGGCCACAGCATCAATTTATGTGCCCCCCACCTCCACCACACCAGGAAGTGCCATGTGGTGGAGGAAGGGCAAAATAGCTGTCCAGCCCCTGAAACTGTCTGAGGGAGAGTGGCCTGGCCCCCAGCTTTAAAAGGTTGAAAACTCCTGAACTAGGACATAATGCATCACAAGTCCAAGCTTACATTTTAAATTAAGGGCATCCAAGAACAGCCACAGAACAAACCTTGTGTGCTAAAATGTCCACAGCCCTTGGCCATACTGAATGAAGAATTCTAAGAGTTATGGTCCAAAACGGCAGGTTTTCCAAAGTGTACCATGGATGTTTACTCATTGGCCTTAATGGTGGTACAGTATGTGAGAAGAGAAAGTTTATCCACAGTCTAGTCTAATCTCCCAGTGGCCACGTCAGTATTGCTTGAGGCATCATGTCCAGATGGTGGAGCAAATGGTGGGCTCCAAACTAAAGTGGATCTGACCTGTTCTAGTATGGATACTCTCAGTGGATTTAGGAGCCCAATTCTAGAGCCCAAACTCCTCTACAACCCATAACAAGACTGGGAATATCTGAAAACAGCATTTCCCTGACCAAAAAGATACACAGGAAGTTTCCAGATTGACACTTTGGGGGGGGGGAGGACTTCAGAGCTAAGCAAAGTTTGGGGGGCTTATTTTTTATCAAAGCAGGCTCATTTTGGGAGATATGGTCCTTCAGATTTTCTGTAGTCCAGCCAATCAAGGCTTCAAAGTTTGTTGTTTTCATCAGAAATTGCCATTTGGGACCTAGGAAATCTCCTATCTGCTTACTAGCAGGCCTGACCCTGGGTAGCAACTGATGTTTACACAAAAACAGTATAGTCAGGGTTGTTTGGAGGTTTCTGACCCATCTCCCATTTAGGCAATGTTGCCAAGCAAATTGTCCAATCTCCTTAGCAATAAAACTAAATCATGTGCCTGCTGGCTATTCTTCAAGCAATGTCCGAATGCTTCAAAACAGCAGACAAAAACACTCTACAGTAGCTGTGTCAAACCAGAACCCCTGCAGCCCATACAAACCAGACCAGACCAAACCAAACCACTGTCTTGATCTTTGCCATAAATCTGCCAGCATACTAGCTTTGACCAGAGAGAAACAGAGCTCACAAACATGCCTTTTACAAGACTAACTGGAGCTTAAAGTCATTGGATTCAAACTTCAGAGATAATCCAGAATTTCAGACTTAGAAAGTTACAGGTAGAGCAGGAATAAAAACGAAGATTTAACAAGAAGAATGTGGTTGGATGATAGGAGCATTCAAATTTTGTGAATGAAACAAAATGATGAGCTCGGAGGCTGGTCTTGTCAGAGGAGGAAACTTCAGCAAGTTAAAGTCATCTTACCTATCTCACATAACATGAATATAGAGCTCTAAGAAATGCAAACAAAATAAGTCATCAGTTGTGACTACAGGTCATGCCCCCATCATCTATGACAGAGATTCTCAACCTGTGGTCCATGGGCTGGATGTGGCCCAAGGCACCATTTCATGTGGCCCACCACCACCTCCACCACACCAGGAAGTTCCATGTGGTGGAGGAAAGGCAAAATAGCTGCCCGGCAACCAAAGCAGTCTGAGGGAGCGTAACCCGGCCCCCGGCTTAAAAAGTTTGAGAACTCCTGATCTATGAGGGATATGTTCCTAGACCAACTGTGGATATCTGAAACCATGGATAACAGTGAACCCTATTGCAGACATAGCAGACAGTGGCTTCTCATGGCCTCCTCTGGTAATGCACCCCCAAAAAACATATTTCGTGATTTTTAATTGAATATTTTTAGAAAACTAAAACCATGGATAGCAAACCCACAAATATGGAGGGAGGCATCAACTTGTACTGTTCACACAAAAGTTGGCCCTTTGATTTCTTTATCCGTCTTATCCAGACCATCACAGAAAGACAGTGGAGTTACTGACTCCAGTTAGAATTCTACTTGTCAGTTTTACACAGTGTGCATAAAAACACTCTTATGATTGGCCATACAATCTCATCTCACCTATGACAACCCTACTAGGTCTCTGAGGTACATGAGATATTTGAGGAGTAGTTTTAATAGTACAACCTCTGCATTGAGTTTCCAAATGGGGACTTGAACCCAGCTCTTCTGAGCCCGTCCATCACTCACACCCCCACACCACATTGGCTCACACAAACCCACATTAGGTTCCTGATAGTTTTGTTGTTTGTGGTAAAACTCCCAGATGAAGGTGGAAGAGCTCTTTTAAAAATAGGGACACAGAAAGAACCAAAAAAATACTACTGGAAATTAAACACACACTATGACACATTTTTCAAAAGATGCCCAAGATGTAGTGGCTTAGTGGTTAAGACACTGAACTTGGCAGCTGGAAGGTCAGCAGTCAACAATTTGAAACCCGAGTACTGCATGCTGAGGTGATTTTTTCAAGAAATATCCACTCCCCAATTAGTTTTCACAGTCAAGTGGGGAACTGAAGCCAGCCTCCTAAGTTCTCTTCTGACACTCAATCCAATACATCACACTTTCCTCAACGTATGGCCCATAAATGTATTGTTCAGCAACACCCATCATTGCCATGAAACTCCTGGTGCTTCATTTGATCAGCAGTTTCAACCTACTGTAAATCTGGACACAAGAAGTTTTTTATAGAGCTCTAGCCAGAGATGGGTGAATGTGAGTTTTTGAATTACAAGTTCCAGAGCATCCCAGTCAGCACATTTTAACCCCAAGTATCTGCACCACCTCTCATTCTAACCAAACCCAAACCAACATTTCCATAGCTGTTGGGGGAGAGGGGGCATCTGATACAACAAGCACCATTCCAACTGCTGATCCCTGAATCCAGTGGTCAGTTTTTGAATAGATGAGCAGAACCAGAAAAGGAAAGATGATGCCTTTAAAAGAAGGAGTTGGCAATAAAATGAAGAAAAATCAAATAAAGCTGGCAGGAGGTAAAGTTACTCTTCCCCAGTTTACAGCCTCTCCTTACAAACAGTCTCTTTCTCTCCTCCCTCTCCCATTTTGAGAAAATAACCCAAGCATGGATTACTTATTTATTTATTATTTGTTGGATTTACATAACTGCCTTTTTCGTCTAAGCGACCCAAGGCTGATTATTGTATGGAAAGCCGGTAGTAACTGATTTACATGTGCTGTGCAAGCAATCACCACACCAGTTCATCCAGAAAAAGCAACATATTTTAGTTTCATACTCAAAGCCCCTAATGTTCAGGATTCAACACAAAATTTCACCAAGAACTCAAAATATGGAGTTGGGCGGAGGTGGTCATTCATTCATTCAAACCCACTTTGTTGGTTATGGCTACATACAGGGAATGTAGGCATGCTGGTTAGGTAAAGGTAAAGGTTTCCCTTGCTCGAAAGCCAGTCGTATCCAAATCTAGGGTTCAGTGCTCATCTGTTTCAAAGCCGAAGAGCAAGTGCTGTCTGCTATTGCACACATTTCCATGGTCATGTGGCAGGCATGACTAGACACCAGAGCGCACGGAACACTTTTACCTTCCCGCCGAAGTGGTCCCTATTTGTCTACTTGCAATTTCTTGCTTTCGAACTGCTAGGTTGGCAGGAGCTGGGACAAAGACGGGAGCTCATTCCGTCCTGCAGCATTCGGGTAGCAAACTGCTGACCTTCCGCCTCCCAGCCAGTGTCTCAGCCACTTGAGCCACTGCACTGGTTATTGGGTGGTAAGTAATCAGGAATACGTATCACGGGATTAGAAAGGGAAAGAAGGTGATCAAAACCACCTGTGCTTTGCATCCCCTTTGGTTGCTGAAGAAAGACACTTTGTGACCAGAAGAGGTGGAACATGGGTGTTGGCAGCCTTCGATCTCTGCCACAAAGCAATGCAAACCAACTCGCAGGAATCTTCCCAAAGAGAAACCCAGGTGAGCAGGCGGAATACAGGTGTGGCCGGTAAGTACTCAGGTTACAAGCCAAGAGGGAGAACAGAGTGTGTGTGTGTGTGTGTGTGTGTGTGTACGTACCGGGGTTGGGAATCCCACCGGGAGACAAAACCTTTTTTAAAGACTCTAAATAGGAAGAAACGCTGAACGGCGGTGGCGCGAGAGGCCCCTTTCACACGTTACGCTCGCTCGCAGCCAAACACGTAAGGCATGGCGGCAAAAAAGAGGGGCGACTTGGACAAAGCTGGGGGTGGGAAATAACTACGGGGAAAGGGGTCGACCCCTCCCCACCCCCAACTAACCAACCATACCTTCTATAAGCAATATTCGAGACACGTCTCAGCCCCGCTAGCCCCAATTCGGATCACAGGCGAGGGCAGGTTTCGAAGGGACCCACCCCTGGAGGGAGCCAAGCCGGGTCAGGATCGCGTCCGATTTGGGAGGAGGGGGGAGGCAACCCTGGGTGGGTTCAGGCTCCCATCCGCCCCGGGTGCCTCTTACCTTTGGCCGGTGGGGCTGTCCGCTCCGCTCCGCTCCGCCGAGCCGTGTGTGCGACGCTTTCCGTGCCAGCCCCCCCAATAACCCCGCTCAGGTTTCCGAAGCGCCCGCCTCTGACTCTAGGGGAGGGAGGTTTTCCCCGCAGACCGGAGCGCCCCCTCGTGGCCATCGCAGGCGACCGAGAAGCTGGGATTTGAAGCCACGGGTGGTGGGTGTGCTGCTTCTTGGGGCGAGAAGGTTTGGGAATACGTACTAGTACTAACCCTGTGAGTCTGTGGTTCAGGCATATATCAGGGAACTAAAATAAAAACACTGCAGCACTTTAAAGACTAGCTCCGTGAGGGCGAACGTTGGCACTCCAGATGTTCTTGGACTTCAATTCCCAGAAGCCCAAGCCCCCTGTGAATCCACACGAATGGGTTTACTGCGATTCATCCGGCCCCGCGCTGCCCTCGTTGCTCCCGGAAGCGGAAGTAAAATGCACCCATACTTCAATTCCCAGAAGCCCAAGTCCCCTGTGAAGCCACACGAATGGGTTTACTGCGATTCATCCGCCCCCACGTTGCCCTCAAGAGGTGGTTAGTGCTCCAACACTGGAAGAATTCAAGAGAGAATTGGACAACCACCTGTTGGATCTGTTTTGATTTGGATTACTGCACTGAGCAGAGGGTTAGACTTGGTGGCCTAAAAGTCCTCTTCCAACTCATTTATCTACAACTTTAAGTTTGGGATGTTTAGTGTATGAGAACCAAGACAAAGGAACAGCCGAAGGATTGGCTTAACACATCTTTATTGCATGAGTGGTCAGAGGGAACATGAGGTAATGGCGGACGAGCAGCTCAATATATACGGTGGTTAAACATTTGAATGTGGCTCCACGACAGCCCATTGGCTACCGTTGGCGTGACGTCATTTTTGGTCACGCCCTTCTTGTCCAGGTGAGGTAGTGGCGGGAATCTTCCCGCGCTGTCGTTCTTTGGTGAATTATGACCTGTGAGCTGGGCGCTCGCTATTGCCACCAGGTGGTCATTAGCTCGCGTCCTGATTGGAGCGGGTTACATTGATGTATAGGTTAAAGGCACAGTATGGAAAAACACAATGCATAGTATTGAAACACAACATCCGTCCCCCCTAGGATGAGACGAAGTCTCTCATCCAAGATGGTTTATTGCAAACGTGCTTTGGGCGTGTTGTGGGCTGGCTTGTCCCGGCTCCTTGTCCTGCAATGGGAGAGGGAGACTCGTTAGTGACTCGCCGCGGCTCAGCGGCTGTTGGGGAAGGGGCAGAAAAACCGGGGGCACTGGGGACTAACGAAAAACCCCGCTTCTCGCTTGGAAGGGTGGGGGACCACTCCTGAAAAAAACCCCGGTTCTGTAACTGAAAATCAGAATTATCCCCTAGGGTCACATTAGAAGGATTCCACAGGATATCTACGGGGACCGCTTCGGACTCCTTTCCCTCCCCCCTAGGTGGGGACCACCGGTCCCCTTCTCCTCCCCCTTGGGCTGAACGGGTGGGGGAGAACCCTAACGTTGAAGTCACTTCCGCGCCATCCGCGGGGCGGCCGTCCGGGACCCGGCGCCGGAGCTGGTCTGCGTGTCATCGCCAAAGTAGACCCGTACTGGTCTCCACACAATATGACACGGGACCCGTCTGCCCAACGACGACGCCCGGGACCCAGGCTGGCCCCGCGCTAGCGTAGTTCCTGCAATGCACCGGGGCACCCACTGCGAAACTCTTCGTGGCCGCTAGCCCAATGTTCCTCCCCGTGTCCTCCACCCTCGTCGGATCTAGCCTGGTCAGGATCGTTGTCAGCTTCCTACGCATTAAGAGCTCTGCGGGCGAGTACCCTGAAGCTAGGGGGGTCACCCTGTATCCTAGCAGGAACTGACACACTTGAAGGTTGAGATCCCCGGGACCCATGCGCCTCAGCACGTCCTTGGTGGTGCGCACGAGGCGCTCCACCTGGCCGTTTGTTGCCGGGTGGAAAGGGGCGGAGGTGATGTGCCGAATGGCGTTGATCTCCGTGAACGCCCTGAACTCAGCGGACGTGAAACAACTAGTGTTATCGCTAATTAGGGTGTCGGGTATACCGAACGTGCTAAAGACCCTCCGCATATGCTTCACCGTCGTTGCTGACGAGGTGCTCGTAACTGGAATTACCTCCAACCACTTGGAGTAAGCATCCACCACGAGGAGAAAAAGTGTCCCTCTAAATGGCCCCGCAAAATCAACGTGCACCCGCGACCATGGCCCTTTTGCCGCGTCCCATTCCCTGTGCAGCAGACGCGCCTCTTCGGGCCGGGAGCATTGGCATCTCTCGCAAGCGCCCACCATGTGCTCGATGTCGGCATCTAATTGGGGCCACCAAAAATAGCTCCTGGCCAGAGCCTTGGAGCGAACAATCCCAGGGTGGCTGACGTGCAGCAGTTTGAGTACCCTAGATCTCAGGGAATCGGGGATCACCACCCGCTGGCCCCATAGAAGGCACCCCCTCTCTAGGGACAACTCTAGCCTCTTCCTGAAGAACGGGGCGAACTCAGCCGCCGGGGAGGACACAGGCCACCCTTTCTGCACCCAGGAGCTGACTAGAGCAAGTGTTTTGTCCTTGCCGGTCGCCTTAGCGATAGCAGCGGGCACAATGGGGGGCGAATCTAGGACTTCGATCAGGAGCACTGGGCGGTCTCGCTCTTCCTCGGCCACGACGCTGCTAACGTTGGGAAGGGGAGATCTCGACAGGGCGTCTGCATGGCTTATTTCTCTACCTGGGCGGTAGACCAGCGCGTGCTGATACGCGTTTAAGAAAATGGCCCACCGTAGCATCCTAGGGGACAGGATCTGAGGAGTGGGCTTGTCTGCAGTAAAAATGCCCAACAGGGGCTTGTGATCAGTCACAATGGTGAAAGGGCGGCCATAGAGGAAATCGTGGAACTTTTTCGTCCCCGCGATTATGGCGAGCGCCTCCCTGTCTGTTTGGGCGTAATTCCGCTCTGCCTGGGACAGGGATCTAGAGTAGAATGCTACTGGGGCTTCTCTCCCATTTTCCAGCACGTGGCACAGCACCGCCCCCACCCCCACTGGGGACGCATCACATATCAGAACCACCGGTCTCTTGGGGTCAAAATGGGTTAGAATGGCATCAGACGCAAGGAGTTGCTTCAGTTCAACGAATGCCCTCTCTTGGCTCTCGCCCCACTTCCACGCCTCGACTTTCTTAAGTAGCTTGTGCAATGGCTCTGCTACTGATGCCTTCCGCGGCAGGAAGGAGTGGTAAAAGTTTAAGAGCCCTAGGAACGACTGCAATTCGGGCTTGGAGGTGGGGCGAGGGGCATTTCGAATGGCGGCTACCTTTGATTTGGAGGGTTTGATTCCCTCGGGGGTCACCCGGAAACCTAAGAACTCAACCTCTTTAGCGAAGAAAACGCATTTGTCTCTCCGCAACCTCAACCCCGCCTTTTCGAACACCGCCAGCACTTTGTCCAGCCTTTCAGCCAACTCCTCCTCGCTCCCCCCGTTATCAACACGTCATCAAAGTATGGCAAGACCCCCTCCAGACCCTTTAAGAGGCGTTCCACGAGCGACTGGAAAATACCCGGCGCCGAGTTCACGCCGAACTGTAGGCGCGTCACCTGGAACGCCCCCTTATGAGTGACTATCGTTTGCGCGGCAGCTGCAGCTGGGGTTACAGAGAGCTGCTGATAGGCTTGCGCAAGGTCAAGTTTGGCGAAACACTTTCCCCCATGTAACCTGGCCAACAGGTGGCTGACTACCGGCACCGGATACGCATTTGGGCGGATCGCCTTATTGATGGTGCACTTATAATCAGCGCAAATGCGAACCTCCCCGTTGGCCTTTAGCGCAGTTACAATCGGAGTTTCCCACTCCGCGGAATCAACAGGAACAAGAATCCCCTGGCCCACCAATTTGTCCAGTTCCGCCTCTATCTTGTCTTTTAGTGCAAAAGGCACTCTGCGCGGCTTGAGTCTGATAGGGCGGACCTCCGGGTCCAGGTCGAACGCTACTGGGGGTCCCTTGAACTTTCCGAGTCCTTTCTTGAAAACTTCGGGGTGCGCGTCACACACCTCCTGTATTGGGTCAGTCCCGACGGCATGCACCCCCCCAATGAACAAACCCAGGGGCTTAAACCATTGAGTCCCGAGGAGGCTGCAACTTCCCCCTTTGAGAACAACCAGGGGCAGTTCCGCGGCGTGTTGCTTGTATTGGACCTTGAAATTTCCAACCCCCAAAACCGGAATGCTATTTCCCTGCACGTCCCGCAGCGTGGACCTCAACGCTTTGAGCTTAGGGCGCACGTGGGGAGAAATTCCCAAGAACTCCCGCTGAGACATAATTGAGTAGGAAGAACCCGAGTCTATCTCCATCCTAACAGGGGCCCCTTGCACCAGTACCTCAACAAAATAACGTGGGTGTCCCAAGGACACGCTGTACACGGGGGTTTCATCGCCGCTGTCGTCGGAGATGTGGCCCACGCCGTCCTGCTTCCTCGCAGGCCGGGCGCCCCCCCTTGGTCTTCGGCGGCCGGTCCGACGGGTCTTTCTGGTCCCTAAGCCGTCGTCTGCAGACCTTGGCGATGTGACCCCAGCGTCCGCAGTTGTGGCACTCGGCCTTCCGGAACGGGCACTTGATGCGGTCATGGGCTGCTCCACAGCCGTCGCAGCGCCGGCCGTCCTTCCGCACCTTCCGGACGTCCTCATCATCGCTACTCTCCGTGGAAGACTTCGGCGTGCGCCTGGCTGCCTGCACCGAGGCCGTGGCCTTGTCGGGCTGTGGGGGTCTCTCTCTGAACCCCTTAACTCTGGCCCTCGTGGCCTCCGCAGCCTGGACCGCCTTCACGACCTCGCGTAGCGTTGGCGGCTCCTGGTTCATCAGTTTCCGTTGAACCTCTTCATCCCACAGGCCGCACAGCAAATGGTCTCTGAGGGTGATTTCGAGGTTCTCCCACTTGCATGGGCCGGCGGCTAATCTTAGGGCCGCTGCAAAAGCGGCAATGGACTCACCGGGCGCTTGGACTCTCTTCCAGAATGCGTCTCGAGCCGAAAACATCGAGACCGTGGGCTGGAAATGGTCTCGCATCACCTTCAGAAGCTGTTTGGCCGTCAGCTCGCTCACTTTCTTCGGTGATACCAGGTCCACCAAAACTCGTTTGGCGGCATTTCCCAGCATCCGAGTGAGGATGGCCCTCTTCTTCCCCTCATCCGTAATGTCGGACACCACCAGCGTATCCTGGAAGTCCATTTCAAAGAGCTCCCAGTCTTCCGGCTTGTTGATATCGAAACCGGCATGTGTCTTGGTCTCGTGGGAAGCCATATCCCACCTTCGTCGCCAATTTAGTGTATGAGAACCAAGACAAAGGAACAGCCGAAGGATTGGCTTAACACATCTTTATTGCATGAGTGGTCAGAGGGAACATGAGGTAATGGCGGACGAGCAGCTCAATATATACGGTGGTTAAACATTTGAATGTGGCTCCACGACAGCCCATTGGCTACCGTTGGCGTGACGTCATTTTTGGTCACGCCCTTCTTGTCCAGGTGAGGTAGTGGCGGGAATCTTCCCGCGCTGTCGTTCTTTGGTGAATTATGACCTGTGAGCTGGGCGCTCGCTATTGCCACCAGGTGGTCATTAGCTCGCGTCCTGATTGGAGCGGGTTACATTGATGTATAGGTTAAAGGCACAGTATGGAAAAACACAATGCATAGTATTGAAACACAACAGGATGATTTACAGATAATAGGTTCCTAACACACTCATCCCCAGGGCCAATCCCCTCTTGGTCTCCTTTTCTCTAGTATGTGTGAGTACTTCCCTCTTTGGTTGGTATTTGTGAGTACAGTACTGTATATGCTTTTGCCCCATGTTCTGCCTGTCACCCCTGAATAACTATACACTAAGATGACACTGTACAACAACAGTTTTGCTACTGGGAATAATACATGTGATTTACATGATATCGACTGTGCTAATTCCAAATCTGAACTCAGAATTTGCCAATCGCGTACAGATTTTATGGTGTGTTATAGCTGTTCAAATGGTCAGTAATGTATTTTTACATGGGAATATTATAACAGCTGCAGCTACCACTATGCCTGCTGCTGCCTCAGCTGAATCATATACCCTGGTGGCTTGCATGTTCCAGCAGCGGCTGGGCATGTCTAGGCAAGGCAGTGAGCTGACATCAGAAATGTAAGGCAAGATGGACCAAGGGCTTGTCTCTAGTGCGAAACCATCTTCTTGGATAGTACAACTAGGCCATAGTGAGTCTGTTTTGAGCTAAAGATGAGTAGGTGCAGCTGTGTTAATAAACTGGACAATTTTTGCTACATTTGTGACAAATATACACTGCATGATCAATGCAAGGACCTAACCAAGAAGGTGAGATTTGCTAACTTAAGATCCTGACGTCCTAAGCAGAATCGGACTTCAGATTTGGATTCAGCACACTTGATTTAATATAGGACATGTGGAGTAGACCAAGTAGAAGACAATATTTGTTATTTTGTGATGCAATGTAGTTTTTGTGCAGGTTACTATAGCTAAATTTTCTGAAGGAGGGAACAGAAATAGTTCCCTCTTAAAAACTTTTTCCTTAAAAAAAAGACCTGGGATATGGTTGATATGGCTAAACTCTGTCCCAGGGAACAGAAGGCCCATGGTGTGGTAGGAAGATTGGGCCACAGGCCAGTCACGTGGTTCAGGAGGGAGCCAGTCACTATGGCCTGTGAGCTGGATCCAGCCCGAAAAGTTTGGGCACCCCTGCTGTACATGGTCTTACAACCCCCACCCTTCAACAAATGAGTTACCAAAAATGAATGATTAGACGGCCACAGCTGCATGTGACTGGGGAAAAAACTGGGCTAAAGTCCATGAAACCTTTTGCCAAATGAAACTTGTCAGTCTTTCAAGGGTCACAAGACTTGCTCATGGTGTTTGTTTGTTTTATTACACCCTGTAAGGTTATTTTAGAAACTCTTGGCCTTGTTCGTGATTTCATTTACTTGCAAAAATGCTGTATACCTGCTGCTGAAGTTGGCATCCACCTCCTCCTTCTAATTAGTGGAGACCAGGGCATCACCGAAATGTGTAATGCCACAATGCTTGTTTTGCATCCATCCTTTCAATGTGATGCATCAGTTTGCAAGAGATGTTTGTTTTGCACCCATTTGCAAATCAGTAGCAATGTATTTTGTTATTAAAACTGAAAAAATCCAAACCTATCTTTCTATTACAAGAACCAAAGTGTTCCGTTACAATATTTGGGATTTGTAAAAATGTTCCACGGTAGAAAAAGTTTGGGAAACACTGCTCTACAGTGTGGAGCAATATGCGGGTACCTACTGCACCAACAGGAGACACAGATTACAAATAATTTGGGAGATTATGATTTTCCACCCCTGAGATAAGGAGGAAAGTGGAAATAACATAATGTATATTACTTGTGACATGAGACCATTCAAAGGGTTGTGCTGATTGAGACTGGGGTCTTTCTTCTTTGCATAACAGGATCTGTCTTCAATTAACATGTCTCGTTTTACGACCGTTAAAGCCGGCATACCAGTTGGGAGAGGAATTCAAAAGGCTTCTTAATAAATGAAATATTCTCTTTCAACTAAATTGCTTTAAAGGATGGCGAGGGGAGTGCAGACGTGTTTGACAGGCCGTTTCTTGAGTGTAGAATAGATGCAATGCTTTCACATGACCTAACGTCAAAAATACTCTACCTTTGATTTAAACAGATATAATCTGAGAAATAGAGTCACATGTTTCTGGCTATCATGGTCCTGCTAAAATATTCTGCTTAAAGGGGGGCATGTTTGAGGGAAGTGTATTATTGAAAATATCTGGTGTGTGGATATAAGCGACAGAAGACAGAGGCCGGCCCTATCAATAGGCAAGGTAATGGAAATATCAACCTTGGGGGGGGGGGGGGGGGGCTAGGAAAAAAGACTGTGAGTTGCCCCCACTCTTCGGGCAGATCCTTGAGGATTTGAATTTGGAGGCCTACAGTGGCTTAGCGGTTAAGATGCTGAGCTTGACAAACAGAAGGTCAGCAGTTCAAGACCCAAGCACTGCATGATAGTATGAGCTTCTACCGTATCATCTGTCCCAACTCCTGCCAACCTAGCAAGTTGAAAGCAAGAATTTGCAAGTAGATAAATAAGTATCACTTTGGCAGGAAAGGTAATAGCATTCCATGTGCTCCAGTGTTAGTCATGCCTACCTAGCAGACAGTACTGGCTCTTTGGCTGTAAGTGGAGACGAGCACCACTCCTACAGTCAGACACTACTGGCTTTCAAGCAAGAGATACTTTTACCTTTCCTTTTACCTATCCCATAGAGACAACAAGTTGTTGCTTATTTCATTTTCCTGCCAGGAACAGGAAAAAGCAAGTATGAGATTTTTCTGTCCCAGGGATTGCTGAAATAACTTACCTCAGTTTGGACTCAGTTGGAACTGGCATGGGAGCGAGGTTGGAGGTGTATTTTGCAACTGTGCCTCAGGCAGCAAAATGTCTTGAGCTGGTGCTGCAGCAGAATGAAGTGGTGAGGTGCCCTGCGATGGTGGAATGGATTTTACCACTGCAGAAGGGGATGGGACTTGCATGTGGAAGGACTCCCTGCCTGTTGGGGTGATTTTCTATTTTAACAGGGAGTTTTCAGTTTAGGAAACCAATCAAATATAATGCTCTGTACCCACAGTTTAGGGACTGCAGTGGCTCAAGTGGCTAAGAAGGCGGCAGGTCAGCAGTTTCAAACCCAAGTATGGCAGGACGGAATGAGCTCCCATCTTTGTCCCAGCTCCTGCCAACCTAGCAGTTCGAAAGCAAGAAATTGCAAGTAGATAAATAGGGACCACTTCATCGGGAAGGTAAACAGTGATCCATGTCTGGTCATGCCTGCCACATTTCCAAGGAGGCATCTGCAAATGCAGACAGCGCTGACTCTTTGGATATAAACAGAGATGAGGACTGAACCCTAGAGTTGGATATGATTGGTTTTCGAGCAAGGGTGACCTTTTACCTTTGAATACCACATAACTTTTCATAATATAATATAATATATATATGCATCTTGTTCTTTCAAGATGTGAGGGTGAAATGAAGGGACAAAAATTTGGATATTATCTGGTGAGCCACTGTTGAATATGCTCTAGCTCACTCTAGTGGTCAATCCTTATTTTGCACCCAGGAAACATAAAAATACTAAAGGCAAAACACTTCCTTTGCCACATAGAATTGAAAACAGAATTGCATAAAACTTTACTACTAAATCTTGTTAAATACCTTCACATGCCCTTGAATATAACTTTTGACAGTCCCTAGGTGTTGTTAGTCATAGCACAGTGTTTAAGCTGTAGTATAACTGCCAAAATTCTTCTCACAGTCTGAGTTTGATCCTGATGGGTTCATGGTTGACTCAGCCTTCCATCATTGTGAGCTCAATAATAAGAATACCCAGCATGTTTCAAGAGTTGGACATGACTGGCTTTTGAGCAAGGGAGACCTTTAGGGGATCTAAATACAGTACACTGAAGCAGTGCCGCAATCAGGGGGAGGGGGACAAGTAGCACTCCCATCCCGGGCCCGGAGATGATGGGGGCCCATCAGCGCCGGGAAACAAATGATGTGCAGATGTGCAAACAGACCACGCATGCACAGAAAATCATGAGGCGTGGCGGTGGCGGAAAACCACCGATGCACACATGCGCAAACAGACCATGCATGCACAGAAACCACTGGGGCGTGGCCAAAATGGGGGGGCGCATACCGAGCCCAGAAATTTCTGATGTTGGTCCTGCACTGAAGCTCTCTTCTCTACTTCAATTTGCACAGAGGTTCCCAACCTTTTTTACACTATGGGCCTGACCATGCCCTCTGGACAGCTGAGAAAGCCAGAACATGCCCCCCCCCCATCCAGAAGTGGAAGTAAATGTGCTTGCTACTGTGTTTATGATAGCCACAGGTGCATTTATGGCTGACATAACTGCATTTACACATGAGCACATGCATTTAACAGCTGTTATAAATGCACCCACTTCCCGTTCTGGGTACAGCGGCAGCAGCAGAGGGCCACATGAAATGGTGCCACGGGCCAGGGCCAGCCCCATGGGCCAAAGGTTGGAAACCCCTCAATTAGCATAAGGTTTATCCAGTCCAGACTCCTGTTAGAAGACTTGCTATCAGCCTGGGAATATTCACTACTGAAGAAGAAACTTCAGTATATATTAAGGATTCTATGAGAAGAGCAAAAAGTATGATTGATTCACTGAGCAGCAGTAAATCTCACATTACACAGGAAATAAAATCTCCACATTCACTCTTGATGTTCTGGAAAAGCAATTTGCTAGCTCTTTCATTCTCACATGCCTGGGAATCTAACTACAGTATATTTCTTTTGGACCTTATTATAACTCCATTTATTAGTCACACGCACCCTTCAGTATATAATACAGACTACTGTCTCTTTGTGCAATTTAATATATTTGTCTCTAATTAAAAACCATATTGCCCTGTTGTACATGCAGTTAGCAATGAAATGATTAATCAGTGCTCTGCTGATTAATTCACTAATTTTAGACTGAAATGTGCATTTAAAGATGAGATCTTAATTAGAGTAAACTTTTGCAGCAACCATATTGGGAGCAGAGGATATTGATGAGAAGTGATACATGGTGGGTGTCTCATAATTTGTGGATTGTTTTTAGGAGTTAGAATGTAGTGTGAGGGTGTTGAGGAATGACAAGGTATTCTCATTATGGATTAAGTGAACAGCTTGGTGAAAGTTCGCTTTTTGGACTGCAAGTCCAAGAATCCTCCTCCCTGTGGATTCTGGGAATTGTTGTCCCAAAAAAGAAACTTTCTCTTGAAGCTAAAATGGGTTGGGGCCATTCAACAATTATGTGATCCTTTTTCTGGGGGAAATTGATTTTTCTGTAATTTTTCTGTAATTTTTCTGTAATTCAGATGGCAGACCCACTCCCCCCAATGTAATCCAACCATAATTTTTGTTTTGACCCCCTTCCCCCCCTTAAAATTACGTGATCTGAACCAAATAGTACTGTATTTTACACCACCAACCAGTGGTGACGCTGCAGGGGAAATGGGCAGGCAGGCCAATTGCACTGAAACAGGAAGCGATGCTCTAACCTAGCCTCTTGCTCTCCCTGCAACCAGGAAGCATGGCTTTCCCCCTCAATTTTCACCACATGGAGCAAAGCACAGAGGTAAATAAAACCTTTTCTTTTTATGCACAGGTTTGGTTTCCCACTGTCGGTTAGAAACAGCTCCAAATGGATTATGTAATTTTGACCTGACCACACACCCTTGGCCCCACGTAATTTTTCTGTAATTCAGATGGCAGACCCACTCCCCCCTTTGAGGATCACATAATTGTTGAATGGTCCCTTAGTTTTAATGCATCCCTATTAAAACTGTTATCTTTGGTTCAAACAAGATTGGTTCAAACAAGATTGGTTCAAACAAGATTAATTTATCTCATCTGTTAGAAATAATGTTTCAGAACATTTTTAGATACATCAGTTGCTTTGTCCTTCTGTTAATGCAAAATGTAACAATTTCGTTAAATATGATATGTTGTTTCCAAGCTCTCAGTGAATGAGAGTCAATCTCCAAACAAAATCCAGTCCCTCGGAAGAAAAGAAAACAAGTCATGTTCACTCAGACCAAAACCTGACATGCTCCAGCATTTTGTTCACACAATGGCCAACCATATTTGAAAAGATCCTGGTAAGAAGAAATGAGTTAGAATGACAATGTTGTACATAATTGGTTACTTTTACAGTATCCCCCCACTTCCAACACAGTTTCAAAGTACAGTAACTCTAATTTAAAGAGAATAAACAAACCTCACCCCCCCCCCCCCCCCAAAAAAAAGTTTCTAATGTCCATTGTGTGGGTAGCTAGTTTCAGTGCTGGCATCCATGTGAAACTGCTGACCTGCCAAATTTCCAGTCGTCAATCTCAATGTCTTAACCATTAAGCCACAGCAGACCCTTAGGATGGCCACTTATACACTACCAAAAAGAAAGGGGGAAAAGCATTGTTGAAAAATAAGAAAATAGAGCATACCATTGTCCCTAAGACTACATAATGTATAGCACAGATGCAAAAATTGAAATCATTGGTACAATTTAAATAGAATTACAACACATTTCCTTTGGGTGGGTGAGATTGTGATTAATGTGACCTCTGAGTCTGTTGCTCTCCAGGTAATATCAGTTCCCACCTCTTTGGCTGAGTGATGTCAAAGTTCCTCCTAATGCATTTTAATCTTTAAATCAAACTTTGAACTGGATTGGCTTCCCTTCAAATAGAGGAACAAACCTTCACACAGAGGGCATCTTCTATATAAGAAGATGTGACCACCCTAATACTATTCCTGAGTGTTGCTGTTCATAGGGTTCCAGCTCCCATATGACAGAACTGGATGTGGTACCAGGTTTTGGATTTGGGATCAGTACCTCCCTAGGATCTGCAGCCGGTGTTCCAGGTGCACCTGAATCTTTCTTCTGCAATGACAGAGACCTGAAGGATCCTAGGATAAACAGGTCAACAGTACCATAGATACCTTGAAGTCATTATTCAGCGAGGAGTCCATGCATTGGTGGATATCTCCATGATGCCATCCGCACATGCAAATGGACCTGAGAAATCAAGTCCATTTGCCTGCAGTGTTCTAGCCATTTGGTTATCACGTTACCCTCTGGCTAGGTGGACCATGACATGTGCCCTCCGCTTTCACCTTGCCCAAAGGATATGACAGAGGACGCTTTGGTGAGTTTTAGTCCCAGGTTAACATCATTGACAAGAGATGGTCAATACTGCCTAGTTAGACCGACAAGGCTCTCACCTAGTGGGGGAGGGTCAACAGCATCTTCCCAAAATGCTGGGTCAAGAGTTCCTCCAGGAAGAAGAGGGCACTGACTCTGGGGCATAAGGACACTTGATGAACACATGAAACCCTATAATTTCCACAGGCTCCCTTCAAAAACACAACTTATTTTGACCTGGACCAGAAATGGCTTGTTTTTGCACTGGTTCTGAATCTGACTCTGTGCCTTTAGAATTCTCATGACATTAAGATCATGGGAAACTATTTATTTTCCTGAACAGTCATTGCAAAAACATTGGCATCAGTCAATAACATTGTTAAATACAGCAAACAGAGAGTCTCTGGAGATTCTTTGGAACACTTCATCCTTGGCTTATCTGTTTTAGACAATCTCCGCTATTAAGCAGATTAGTTTAGCCAATTCTTCAAGAACATTCTTTCCACTACCAAAAATAGTTCGTTCTGCTTTCAAAATGGAGGGGGAAAGCTGGATAGCTCATAAACTTGTCACAAACAGGCAACAGCAGAAGCACTTTTGAAAATCTATTTTTGTTTTATTTATATACATGTTCACATGACTTTTTCCATCCTATATAATGATGGAAGAGAATGTCATGGTCTAAGTTCCATAACTTTATGTACAAATGTATAAGGAAGCAGAAGGATGTGTAAAATTATCCTCTTTTTTTGGAGTTTTATATTATCCACACTTAGTGAAAGTTTCTGTCTCTGTTCACCTCCATAGTGATCCTAACAGGCATCGATGCCTGTGCAACTTGGAAGGCATCAGTAAGTATTAACAAGAGACCTGACCTCTCCAGCAGAGGTGCCTCTGGCAAATTTTAAATATTCAATATTATGATCAATAAGTACCAATAAGGATGTACAGTACTTCGGAGGACTGGCACATGTAAATTACATAACATTGTTAACATGAAGAAGACAAGGCTTATCTTAAGAAACAAATCATAGCCTGGGAGAGGCTGATTGTCTCTTGAAAAACCAGTCTGGGACCCCAATATAGACTCAGAACACATTCCTCCATAAAGCTTTACAGCTCCTTTCCCCTCCAAAAATAAACATCTTTCAGGTTAAGCACATTTGTTCAGTCACTTGATTACAGACAGCATAGTTTGATCATGAAGTCCTCTCATCTGGAAATGAAGGAACACAAATTTAAGGTCTCCTTGCATCTATATTACAAAGAACTGGACAAGTGGTTGTGAAACAATGGCTGAATGCCAACTGTTTTCAGTACAACATGGATATAACTTTTCATTTCCTATTGAGAAGAGCAAGCAAATTGTCATGATATTTCCAGTCCCAGAGCATGTACCTTCTCTGTAAAAAAGAAATCCATGAGTTTTTCTCAACTTTCTTTTTTTTTTCTTTACTCATTTGGTTCTACTTAAGAAATCCAGTGAGTCATCCCATCCCCACCAGTCTATTAGATAAATTGCAAGCCACATGGGGTTAACAAACATATCTGAAAACTCAAGAACAGCTGCAAAGCTTCGGGACAGATGCCAATAAACAGGGAGTTTTTCCCTTGGGAAGAAAGAAAAACAATTTCCCTTTTTGTTGAACTACAGTTAATCAGGTTGGCCTCTGGAAGATGGATTGTATTATTATAAATGATACTTAGTATGGGTGGGTCATTGCTGCTATACTGGAAAATTATATCCATCTGCTTATAGAGATCAGGTACAAGATGTTCCCTGCAAGCTACCACCTGAATCAGATGGCATTTGTGTGTTAGTAAATCTGTTTGCAGGTGGATGGCACATTCTCCTGTCTCACATTGATCTGTTTATGGGTAAGTATCTCAGTTTGCCATTGGAGCAACTACATGGCAAGAATCTTGCATCTGTGACATTTCTGTTTCTCCATTAAAATGGGAGTGAGAAACCTGTCGGAAACCAGAAGACTTGAACTGGGAATCTTATAATCTGAAGCTGGTGCCTGGTCCCATGGACAGTGCAGGCTATTATGGATGGATGGATGGATGGATGAAAGTCAGAACATTAGCAAGACACCTTCAAGTTTTCTGGTCTTGGGCAACGACTTATACCAGAAAGACACATTCTCACAACTTGTTATAAATCTCTAATTTCCACTATATTCCTTCACTCAATCTAAGTAATTTGTGGTTGAAGGAAAGCCACATGGCTGCTTCTCAGGGGCACCAAAGAACCCTGAGTCTCACTTGACTACTTCATTTGGGTCAATTCCAGCCAATGAACCCAAATACTGGATAAGTAGATATGGAATAGGTAAAGGTAAAGGTCACCCTTGCTCGAAAGCCAGTCGTATCCGACTCTAGGGTTCAGTGCTCATCTCTGATTCATAGCCGAAGAGCCAGCACTGTCTGCTTCTGCAGATGTTTCTGTGGTCGTGTGGCAGGCATGACTTGGCACCGGAGTGCACGGAACACTGTTTACATTCCCACTAAAGTGGTGCCTATTTATCTACTTGCAATTTCTTGCTTTTGAACTGCTAGGTTGGCAGGAGCTGGGACAAAGACAGGAGCTCACTCCGTTCTGCAGTACTCAGGAATCGAATTGCTGGCCTGCCGCCTTCTAGTCAGCATCTTAGCCACTTGAACCACTGCAGTCCCTTAAATCTATGGAATAGATTAACATTTATCCCACAGTGAAGCACATGCATATTCACCACTCAACATTTTAAGTCCATCCGTACGATAAGGTGGAAATTATTATGTTTCATTTTCTCAGCTTCCTATTTAATTGTTGGGATATAGGAAGAGTCAACTTGCAAACTCAGCTTTGTAAAAGTGTGTATAGTTACACAAATGCTACACAGGTCCTTCATAGCTCAAATGGTTGTCTGAATCTTTTCACTATTTGGCATGTATGGGAACTGATTCTATCACCCAATTCAGGGCATAATAAATTAATCCTAAAAAATTATATCCTGCTGATCAAAGATGAACACAACAAAATATATACCAACTCTTGGAAATAGAGGAACAATTCTTTAAATATTATCCAGATGTATATTGCAAAGACAGATAACCTGAGATAACTTTTCTTTCTTAGCTTGATCTACCCTGTCTAGATTTACCACTGCAATTTCTTGCTTCACCTGTGTCTATAAATAAAACTAATATGAATATGAAAACTGGTAAATCTCCAGATTTTGTATTGAACAATATAAAACTTTTTCAGACCTTTTAAGTCCAGAATTGCACTGAGTTTACCGTGATATCCTTATTGTGTGATGTTTATATCTCAGTGTGTAAACTTGAGACCTATTTTATTAATAAATGTTGACGGCAAAATATTAACTGGGGTACTGGCCAATAGACTTCAAAAAGTATTTGCAACCTTAGTACATTCAGGCCAAGTTGGGTTCAAACAAGGTCAGCAGGGTCCCAATAATCTGAGACTGATAAAGGACTTGATTGCTTTTAATGAGAACATATCTGAACAGGCTGCTATTATTTCACTCGATGCAGAAAAAGGCTGTGATAAAATATATCAACCTTGACTGCTCATTAGAGGGAGAAATAATGAAGATGAAGCTCAAGTATTTTGGCCACCAAATGAGAAGAGAGGACTCACTAGAGAAGGCATTAATGTTGGGAAATATAGAAGGAAAAAGAAGAAGGGGACACCAGAAGATAAGGTAGATAGATAGCACTGTAGATGCAATGGGCATAAATTTGAGTGGGTTGAGGAGGATGGTGAAAGATAAAGGAACCTGGTGCATGATGGTCCATAAGGTCGCAAAGGGTCAGACTCAACTGTGTGACTGAACAACAACAAAAATATATTGTCAATTTATTTCTCCTCTACTTACTAAGTTTGATTTTCCTTCTGAATTTCTGAAATAGATTCTGATTTCTTATTCATTTCCAAGAACCAGAGTATCAACTAATGGTATTTTCTATGCACCATTTCCCCTGGAAAGGGGTATCAGACAGGCTGCCCTTGTTTACCTCTTCTATTTAATTAGAGTTTGGAACCATTTGCCTGTGCCATTAGAAACAAATCTTAGTACAGTATTCATGGCTTTGTTAATAATTCTCATGATTTGAAAGTACTTTTTATGCAGATTTTTAATTTTATTTATTATTACATTTCTATACTGCCCATTTGGGAAATTTCCCACTCTGGGCAGTGACGTTTTATTGCTTATTTCTGAACCTAACTCTCATATTCCACAATTAATTAAAATAATTTTGTTTGGAGTGGTGTCCAATTATTCAATTAGCTGGACAAAATCTAAGTTGTTGCCAAAGGGAGATAAGACATTACAGAGTATTTTTCTCAGATTGGCTATTCTGGTGGTACCCAGATGTTATGACCTATCATGGAATATGAATTCCCATGGGTATTTCATAAATAATAGAATTAAATTTAATTATATTGTCTTTTTAGTTCTCCTTAAATTAGATAGATGGACATGTTTACATTTGTCCCTTTGGGACAAAATAAATACATGTACAACGTTATACCTCAAATTGTGTATTTTCTTTGAGAAATTCCCTTTCATATACCCAGCAAACACTTCCATAACATTGACATCCACTTTTGGAAACTTAAATGAGGTTCTGTGCCATCCCTGATTTCTATGAAGAAAATGCAGCTTGCATTTAATGAAGGTTGATTTGGTTCTCCTGTTCTTAGTGTATATCTGGCACAAGGAGGAGAACCTTCTCTGTGTCCGCATCGGCCCTTTGAAACCTCCTGCCAGTAGAACTGCATCTCCAGACGGAGTTGTTGCCCTTTAGAAAAGAACTAAAAACCTGGCTGGCGGGCCAAGTTTGGGGTGCAGGTGGAGGGGTGGCTTCCGTTGGGTGGTTAATATAGGGGAGGATGCCTGCCCCACGGTTTCTTCAGTTCCTGCACCCCTCTCTTTTTAGGGGTGGGTTCTTATTGCTGGTTTTTATCTGTTTTATTTGTTTTTATCTGTTTTTACCCACTGTTGTGAACTGCCCGGAGTCGGCTTTGGCTGAGTGGGCGGTATAGAAATGTGACAATAAATAAATAGATAAAATTTAAAAAATATATCATCAGGCATATTTGCTGAACAGTACTAATTACTGGTACTATTTTCCACAGTCAAATCATTCATCTTGAACTCTTTTGGAAACCTCCTATCCAGAGCCTATTTCCAAGGGGATGGTTTTGGGATCTAAATATACCAAAAGTGACTTTATTCCCACAACCATTTCTGCAGTGAGAGAAATAGTTCACATACTGTCACAGCAATTCCAATTTGATCCATTTTCACATGCCAAATTAACTTTATTGAGTAATCTGAAATTAAAAATTGTGAAGAAACCCATTTTATGTAGGATGTGGACAGACAGAGGAATTCTTACCTTAGGCAAACCTTTTAGAGACTGAGTGCCCAAACTGAGCAGGCTGCTGTTCGCCCCACAGAAGGGTGAGGTGAACTTTGTGCTGCGGGGAGGGAGGGAGCACTCCCATTGGGCTGCTGGGCAGAGAGGCGGGGGAACTCTGTGCTGGGGAGGAAGTGCTCCCATTGGGCTGCTGGGCAGAGGGGTGGGGGTGAACTCAGTGCTGGGGCAATGGTACGTATTCCCACAGAGAGAGCTTTGAGTGCCTCCTCTGGCATGTGTGCCATAGGTTCGCCACCACTGCCTGATTGTGCACAATGACAAAATATTTTTTTGAGAAGTAGGCATGGTCTGCCATCTTCAGCTGAATGATAGTATCTACAACTACATAATCTCTTGATATCTAAATGAATAAGTGTAGAATGGGACTATGCCACCCTTGGATACCATCAATTGTTATTGTGTGTATATTTCTGGATTTAACTATTTTAAATCATCCAGAGTGGGAAAATATCCCAAATGGCTGACATAGAAATCAAATCAAATAAGATTTTAGAAGCACTGAGTGCTTCAGAGTCTCCTGTACTTTTGGAAATGCTTACTGTATTAGTCCATGAAAAGAAACCTACATTATTTCTTTGGAACTATTTGCTGTCAAATGATACATGAGGTCTCAAAGATTAATGGAATGGGGAAACGGATGATGCTATTTTAACCTAATCAGTGCAATTTAGCACTCGCCAGTATACCTGAGGTACAGTATCCGTAGATCTTAACTTACAACATCAAATTGTATTTAGGACATACTGGACATTTCAATGACTTTTAAGATAAGGTCTGAATAAATAATCCAAAATGATGGTGTCATCATTCTTTTGATGCATTTCTTAGTCATATGCTCTGGTCATGCCCAAGTATAAGTGCACATACGGGAGATAAGTTTTTGCTTGCATTACAGTGGTACCTCGAGCTACAAATGGTTTGAGTTACAAAATTTTCACAATAAGAATGAAAATCAATTGAAAATAATGGCTTGAGTTACAAATTTTCCAGAATAGATTAATTAGTTTTCAATGCAGTCCTATGGGAAACCATGTTTCAAGTTAGGAATTTTGGTTTTCAATGCATTCCTATGGGAAATTTGAGTTACACATTTTTCATAACATGAAAAATGCCTTAGAACGCATTAAATTTGTAACTTGAGGTACCACTGTACATTTGTAATGGACTAATCTCTGTTGATGCTTATGTGCTTTTAAACTGTACACCTACTTCTTGGAAATTAACCACCAGCCAGCACAGATGGATTCTCTAAGCCCTTACAATTGCAAACAAACAAACAAACAAAAAACTCCTGGGTTTGCAACATTGCAACGATAAATGCCCACTACCAGTAATCCAGTGGATAGAAGACTTTACAACTCTATTGACAAAGGAATGTATAGCATGCAGCCAACAACTATGCATGGACATATATTTTGGTATTTGGAAATCCTTCACAGAAGCCAATGCATAGACACTCTTTTGTTTATTTTAGGTTTTTTTCTGAACAGCTTCCCTCACTTCTTTTCTTTCTATGTTTTTCTTTTGTAAAAATACAATTTTGTGTTTAGACCAATTTCCCAACCTTTGGTTTTTGGACTTCAATTCCCAGAAGCCTAAGTCAATTCCCCAAAGCACTGATCAGCTAATGTGCTGATTTAGGCTTCTGGAAATTAAAGCTCCTCCATGGCCCCACACTGGGAAACACTGGTCTAGACCTATTGCAGCACTATTTCAGCTATTATTGGTTTTGTTTTACTGATAATTAATAAAAAAATTAAAATAAAGTCACCAGCAAGCAGCAAATTCAGATCTTTGACATAACAAAACTGGGAGGGAGGGAGATAAATTGAGTTGACAGAAAGTGCCTTGTCCGTCTGTGCCATCATCCCACCACCAATGGGATTCACATTCATTCTGCTTGGTGTGCAGCCATCATAGTCTAATACTCTGGGTGTGGCGAAGAAGAAGGAGAAGATCCCCCCATGATTGACTAACTATATTTTATTGGCTAAATTATTCCAGAATTCACAATGTTGTGTTAAAATCAGTCTTAATTTCACTGTTTGGCTCAGCTTTACCGTTTTAAAAACTTTTCCCCTTCAAAGACATGGGATACAGCAATGTCCTCTCACTGCTGATTAATTGCTCCAATCTGTTTTTCTGATCATAATTTCCCTGATTACAATTCTGTAACTAGGCAAACCCCACATTGAACTGCTTTGACTTGATGTAATTACTGTTTTAAGCAGATCTCTCTCAAGTTGTGCTCTTGTGTTTTTGTTTCAATTTTTCCTAAAATAAGCAAACTGACCAAATCATATTTTAGAAGCGTGCATATGGGAACGGAAACTGGTTCCTCTGCACATATCAAAACACATGCTAACCTCTAAGAAACTACGCACAGAGCAAAGTTATTAATTCTATGAATGGTATGCTTTAGATATATATGTGGGGGGTGCTCTGTGTGTGTGTGTACAGTGTATGTGTGTATATATATTCTGTTTTTTTCTGTCCTAGATACTGTATATATATTTTCCTAATTCTGGGCATTCAGGAGGAAAGCAGCCTGCTTCTAAGGTTCAAAAAGCAGCTAGTTTCTAACAGGATACAAAGAGCACCATCATGTGGGTAAATAGTATGCAACATTTGAGGACATTATTAAGCCAACTGTAGTAGGGACTGTGGTGGCTTACTGGTTAAGACACTAAACTTGATGACTGGAAGGTCAGCAGGTCAGCAGTTTGAGACCTGAGTGCTGCACAATGGATTGAGCTCCCGTCTCTGTCCCAGCTCCTGCCAACTTAGAAGTTCAAAAGCAAGAAATTGCAAGGAGATAAATAGGTACTGCTTTGGTAGGAAGGTAAACAGCGTTCCACACGCACTCCAGTGTCTAGTCATGCCTGCCACGTATCCATGGAAATGTCTGCAAACACAGACAGCCCTGGCTCTTTGGCTATAAACAGAGATGAACACTGAACCCTAGAGTCAGATATGACTGGCTTTCAAACAAGGGTGACCTTTACCTTTACTATAAGAAATTTATAGAAAAGGGTACTTTGGAAAATGAAATACCTCCTTCATTGTAATCTACTTTTTTCAGTCAGAGCTGCTGTAGATTTTATGTACAAACTATTTCCAATGAATGTAGTTTTATTTTGTTTTTTTCTAATATTGGTTCTTAAACTCCAAAATCCACAAAAGTCTTTGTAACTGTGGTGGAAATAATTTAAGAGGAAAACTATGCAAATGTGGCAGAAAATGAAGCTTTCAAATTCATCCATGTAGGTATGCAGAAGACTTTGAGTGCTTAGCTTCCCAAAAACTGACTTTTTCAATTCAATGATATGTAGCACTGAATAGGATTGGTATTTGACAAGATGCAGAGATTTCCTATCTCCCTTTTACACAAGGCATCTCATCCTTAACACCAACATTGAAGGAGTTCCAACTTTTTCCTTTCTTTACAGTACACAGCTGTTATCTATCAGATTTGGCCAGTGCAAAGCTATGCTCTCATTTTTCATAGGAACTGCCAAAAATCAAGGATTTACTGAAATAAGTAGGTTCGGGGATGTGAATGTGCTTTGCATAGAAGTCTGGAATACAGTATTTAGTTGCCAATATAGTATTCACGCTTTTGGGGAATTCCCTGCCAATACTCTTTGGTGGCTAAATGATACGGCTCCCTCTAATTTAGAACTACAGGTTGTCAATGGGCAAAAGCACCCACAGCAAACATCAACACCTGTTCGAAACCTCAGTATATTCAGCATACATTTAAACTGATCAAGCAGCGAAAATGGGATTTATTGCACATTTTCCTGCCTTTTATATGTCATCCAACTCTTTCTTGGCTTGCTGTGTGAAGCCCAAATCGTTGTAGATCCATTTGGAGAGGAGTAGGGGGCAGTGGTGGGCTCCCCCCCCAAAAATGTTTTACTACCACACTGTGGGCATGGTATGATGGGCGTGGCCAGGGGGAAAGCCCTGCATTGCACACAAATTAGGACTACAGTAAAACCCCGACTTACATATGCCTCGAGTTACATAAAATTCGACTTACATAATGATTTTTTGCACTAAAACCATGTTCCGATTTACATAAGTGTCCCGATTTGCATAACACAATTTCCTATGGGTTTGCTTCGAGTTATGTTAAAAAATCATTTTTCCTATGGGGTTGCTTCGATTTACATAAATATCATTTTCCTATGGGTTTGCTTTGAGTTAAGTAAAAATTCATTTTCTCCTATGGGTTTGCTTCAAGTTAAGTAAAAAAAATCCGATTTGCATAATAGCCTACGGAACAGACTTTTTACATAAGAAGGGGTTTTATTGTACTTTATTTCAAAATGTGGATGGGTGGGGCCAGCCAGAATTTCTGCTACCGGTTCTGGCAAACTGGTTCTGGCAAACTGGTCTGAACCTGCTGAATCCTGGGGGCAACCAGGAACTAAAAAGGATGGCGAAACAGCCTCCTAGTTAGCTCCTGACATAGGGGTGACAGTTATTAAGATTATCATTTGGCTTTAAATGTGGCAGATCTGCAAAAATGTCTGAATAGTTTGGTCACTACAAAATTATTGCTTCTTTTGAGTTCACATCTACATTTTATATTTTAAGAAAGTAAAGTTCTCTCTTGCTTGAAAGCCAGTCGTATCTGATTCTATGGGGTGGTGCTCATCCCCATTTACAGCCAAAGAGCCAGCATTGTCTGTATTTGCTGATGTTTCCATGTACAGTACATGTAGCAGGCATGACTAGACACAGGAGTGCATGGAACACAGTTACCTGCCAAAGTGGTACCTATTTATCTACTTGCAATTTCTTGCTTTCAAACTACTAGGTTGGCAGGAGCTGGGACACAGATGGGAGCTCACTCCTTCACGTGACACTTGGGTCTCAAAATGCTGACCTGCCACCCTTCTGGTGGTCAAACTCAGCATCTTAAGCACTAAGCCACCATAACCCTTCATAAAAAGGGAAGAACAAAGATTTCCAAGTAGTGATCTGTTTCCATGTTGACTGGTTTTAAAAAGGGAGCAAAACCATATCTTTTTAGATTGCCATATGATGTGTAATCCGCATTGCTGTGTTCTTTTTAATCTGCATCCTTCCTGATTTCAAGGGTTCTAATGCATTTGTTTGATTTTATTGGGGTTGGTTTACCTTATTTTATTTCTTGCTTGTCTTCTTTTTACAAAGTAGTAAGCAGGCTATGTTTTTGTGGAAAGACAGCTTATAATATAATAAATAATAATAACAGCACTCTTTCTTTCTTGGATACCTTGGAGTCATTATTCAGTGAGGGGTCCTTGTATGAGAAGATGTCTCCACGATGGCATTCCGCACAACTGCTTCATTCTATCTTCATCACATAAAAACTAAGACTAGTGTACCATCATCCAGAGTCATGTTTGCAGAACCATTCTACCCTCATGCTACCTCAAGACAACATACTATGACTTCAGTATCATGGCAGATTCTACTTCTTGGCTACCCACTCCCATTTAATAAAGTCTTGCCTAATGAAAAGATATAAAGATGCTGAAAGTGTGTTTACATTTTTGTGGCCCTTTGCTCTGCCCAATAATACAGGTTTTTTTTGGGGAAAGTTTCTAGCATGAAGCTAGAGAAAAGAAGAAAAAGTCTCAGAACGCCTAGATGTTGAAGCAGCAGTAAGAACAGGCAAGTTGCCAGTGAAAGCATATGCACTGCTAGGCAATATAGGCAAATATTTGAATGAACTACATCCAAAACCTCAATGTATTTGTTTAATAAGGCATATTTATTTTGGTAAACCTTACTTTTAAATATGTTTAGCACTACATCTGTAAATATTCAATATTGGTGAAAGCCTCCCATAGTTGTTTTAGTTTGGACAGGTAACTTTGAACCTGATAATAACTGGATGAATCTGCTTCTTTATTGCACTAAATCACCAATGTTAATTCTAAGTCCTGACCTTTTCCAGCAAGCTACAAAGACATGTCTTGTGAACTTGGACATAATGGCACCACTGTAAGATGTCTGGCGTAGCTATACAGCTGCGTTTTGTACTTTTAATGGTTTTGATATCTCCAGAGTCTTATGAGCTGTCTTTTCAATGTGTCTGAGATATTTATGGCTTCCCTTTGACTATCACAAGGTTTATATCTCCCCAACTGGTTATCACATTGCAGCTTGTCAGAGAAGGCAAATAGGAGGCCAACTGTATTGAAAAATTATATGATGCACCAAGAGATGGGACCAAGCTGGGAATAGAGCTTGTCTTTATGTTCTCATCATCATTTGAGTTGCATGTCCGTAATTGCCTTACTCCAAGTTTTCTTACAAAGGCCACTCACCTTAAAATGCACAACACTATTTCCTGTGACAGTTTATCAAAAACCCTTTAAAACTTTTAAGGAGCCAGTTCAGCTAATTAGGCTAGGTACAATTCTCAGAAGGCAATTGAATCAAATTTAGGTTACTTCTGTCAAGAGATTCAAGAGAGGAACTGGCAAGAAATTAAAATGCTCCCTTACATGCACAAAAATAGATAAATAGGCAGTTGTTGTTGTTCAGTTGCACAGTCGATTCCGACCCTTTGCGACCCCATGGACCAAGGCCCGCCAGGCACTTCTGTCCTCTACCATCTTCCTCAACCCGCCCAGCTCTGTGCCCATTGCGTCTACAATACCATCTAGCCATCTCGTTTTTGGCCACCAGCTTTTTCTTTTGCCCTCCACCTTTCCCAACATCAAGGCTTTCTCAAGTGAATCCTCTCTTCTCATTTGATGTCCAAAGTACTTTAGCTTCATCTTTACTATTTGACCTTCTACGGAGCAGTCAGAGTTGATTTCTGTCCATCCAACCATGGCGGACCAGAGGGGCTCTCTAATGGTACCATCAGCTCATACCTGTCAACTTTTGGATTTGAAAATAAGGGAAATTTTGGGCACACCCCTCTGTGGGTGTGGCCAAATCTGTGGGCATGGACAAATATAGCCATGTGACTTGCTGGGTTCTAGTCATGCCTGCCACATGGCCATGAAAATGTCTGCAAACACAGACAGCACTGGCTCTTTGGCTGTAAGTGGAGATGAGCACTGCACCCTAGAGTTGGATACGACTGGCAGATTTTACTTTCTTAGGATCAAAGATCTCTGCAGATGGTGATTGCAGCCGTGAAATAAAAAGGCGACTGATGCTTTGGAAACAAGCTATGAGAAACCTAGGGAACATAGTTAAAAGTAGAGGCATCACCTTGCAAACAAAAAACTGCATAGTCAAAGCAATGGTATTCCCGGTGGTAATGTATGGGTGTGAGAGCTGGAACATTAGGAAAGCTGAGGGCAGAAAAATAGATGGCTTTGAAATGTGGTGTTAAAAATAGGTCGATCCTGGAAGAAATCAACCATGACTGCTCATTAAAGGTCAAATAGTAAAGATGACGCTGAAGTACTTTGGACATCAAATGAGAAGGGAGGACTCACTTGAGAAGGCCTTGATGCTGGGAAAGGTGGAGGACAAAAGAAGAGGATGGCCAAAAATAAGATGGCTAGATGGTATTGTAGATGCAATGGGCACAAAGCTGTATGGGCCAAAGAACCCTTTCCCCATCTTCTTGGGGGACTTTTGTTTTGTTTTCTTTCTTGTTTACTCAGTGGCTTAAGTGACTAAGATGCTGCCAGGGAGGCAGAAGGTCAGCAGTTCGATTCCCGATTACTGCAGGACGGAATGAGCTCCTGTCTTTGTCCCAGCTCCTGCCTTCCTAGCAGTTCGAAAGCAAGAAATTACAAGTAGATAAATAGGGACCACTTTGGTTGGAAGGTAACAGCATTCTGTGTGCTCTGTTGTTTAGTCATGCCTGCCACATGACCATGGAAATGTCTGCAGACACAGACAACGCTGGCTCTTCGTCTTTGAAACAGAGAAGAGCACTGAACCCTAGAGTCGGATACGATTGGAACCCTCCCCTCTCTCTCTCATATAATGTAGGAATCTATGACTGTGATGGCGAACCTTGGCACTCTATAGATATGACTGGCTTTCGAGCAAGGGAAACCTTTACCTTTAGCATATAGTGAGCAAGCACATCGCACACACCCCACCCCTCCCAAGTTAACTCTAGAAGTCTAGAAATGGAATCCTCCAGCCAGGACAGAGGCAGGGGGCAGAAACAGCTCAATAAAGCATGAGAGCGAGAGAGAAGTCTCTGTCCCCAGGCCAGGAACTGATTTGCCCCTGCATATATGAAATATTGCTCACCTCTAGAGTAGACTCCCATCTCTCCCAGCATGAAACGAAGCCGCCATATTGGCCATGTGACTGGCAGGAAAATGAAAGAGAAACTAACTACAGAACGCCCCCCCCATCTTCTCTCTCCCCTTCCACAAGAGAAAAGCCACACAGCGACCTCTGGTGGCCGGAAAAAAATACTGCAGCTTCGCCTGTGAGGGCTCCAGTCAGGATATTTCTTTTTTAAAAATAAGGGGAAATACGGGGAAATTAATAAAACGGGAGGGGGCGGGAAGAGGGGTAAAAATAAGGGGTTTTCCTGGGTAAAACAGGATGGTTGACAGGTATGCATCAGCTACAGGGGCTCGCCTCTCTAGCACACAAAGGAGGGCCTTCTCCGTGTCCACACCAGCCCTATGGAACCTCCTGCCAATAGAGCTAAGGTTACAGACAGAATTGCTGCCCTTCAGGAAAGGTCTGAAAACCTGGCTGGCAGGGCTTGTGTGGGGCCCCGATGGGAATGTGGCCCCCACCCACTGGCTTATAGCCTAATCCAGTTTAGTGATCCCTTCCCCTCCCTTCTTTATTGATAGGGATGGGTAAATTTAACTAAGTGGTTTTATGTTTTATCTTTTGTATGTTTTTATGCTAGTTTTATTGAAATTGTATATTGTGTTTTTAGATTATGCTGTTGAACCGCCCTGAGTCGGGTTGTACCTGAGTGGGTGGTATAGAAATTCAAAAATTAAATTAAATTAAATTGACCTATTTGTTCTCCTCGCTGTCCAGGGTACTCTCAAAACTTTCCTCCAACACCACATCTCAAAGGCATCTATTCTTCTCCACTCAGCTTTCCTAATGGTCCAGCTCTCACAACCATACATTACCACCAGGAATACCATTGCTTTGACTATGCAAATTTTTGTTTCCAATGTAATGTCTCTACTTTTACCTATGTTCCCCAGGTTTCTCATAGCTTGTGAAAGGTTGTGAAAGGTTTATCTAGACTTCTTACAGCACAAGCCTATACAGAAGCAAGCATTCAGGTTTTTCTTAGTGGGACATTTTCTAACATTCTTGGGCTGGTATTAATAAGATCATTAATTAAGTTCCCTTTTGTGGTTCTGATTTTTTTCCCTCTAACTCCACACACAAAAGTACTGTTACCTGAAAAACTCCTGCCCCCTTTCTCTGCCACAGGTCCTGATAAAAAGGCTGTACTAGCCAGAAGACATACCAGTAGAGCACAGCTGAAGACCATGGACAGTCGGAGATGTGCTTACTTTTAAAAGGAGGCTTTCCACTTGTGGAATGCCCAGGAACCACAGGGTCTTAAAATTCAGGCTAAGAAGAGAAGTCCAGCGGCACTCACAGTGGGAGAAAAGATTTTCCCATTTTAAAAATAATTTTATTTATTTCAGAATCATAAAACCCAGATTAGCATATTAAACATCACAGCCAGGAAGGAGATCAATTAAGAATGCCAAAAGCAATAGTAAAAGCTCTTCCAGATAAATTGTGTAAAATAAAAAGACCCAGTTTAAAAATAGGGATAATGATGGTGGAGGACAGAGGCGCCTGGAGAGCAATGGTCCATAGGGTCGCAAAGGGTCGGAACCGACTGTGCGACTGAACAACAACAACAAAAAATCCCCAAAGAAGCCCAGAACAAACATTAAAATGATGCAATTATACAGCTAGATCAGCAGCTGTCAAGCAACTCATGTCAATTGTCCTTCCTCTCATATTGTTATTAAACATCCCCAGGATCTATAGCACTGTATCATCCAGGGATTCTCAACCTATGGCCCACTTCCCAAGCGTTTAGGACTGTGTGATGTATCTGCAAATTATGCGAGCAGATCCCAGCAGGGTGGCCTTTTGCAGCTGACTGATGGTGATTTTGTCAACTCCAATTGTTTCTAAGTGCCTGCCTAGGTCTTTAGGCACAGCACCCAGTGTGCCGATTACCATAATGCCTCGTGTCGTTCCTTGATCAGTCTCCTCTGGGACCCAACGGCCATCCTAGCGGCCCCGATTCCTACACTGGGTAATAAGAATTATCATCATCATCTTGTTTAATTTATATACTTAGGATGTATGTATCTTTGATTAGTTTGTTTTTGTCCTTGTACTATTGTCATTTTAAAAAATGTTTTTGTCAATGCTGTGTAATAAACAAACAAACAAATAAATAAAAGAATACTCCTTTCCAAACCCATGAAAGGACAGAGTTAAGAACTACCAAAGGAACATGGAGGTATACTAAGCGGAGATGGTGCTACAGACTTCACGCTTGTTGTGTTCTAAAGCATGTGCCTTTAAACAATGTACCTATCCATGTGTATCCAATTTAACCTTTCCATGTGTAACACTGTAACCCTAATAGGACGCGAGCTAGTGACCACTAGATGGCAATAGCGAGCGTCCAAGCTCATTGGTTCAAGACTCACCTAAGAGCAACAGCGCGGGAAGATTCCCGCCACCACCTTCACCTGGACAAGAAGGGCATGACCTGCAATGACGTCACGCGGACAGTAGCCAATAGACTGTCAAGGAGCCACATTCAAATGTATAGCCACTGTATATATTGAGCTGTTCGTCCGCCATTACCACATGTTCCCTCTGACCAGCATGTAATAAAGTTGTGTTAAGCCAGCTCTTCGGCTGTCCTGGTGTCTTTGGTCCCATACACTAAATTGGCGACGAAGGTGGGATAATGGCTGCCCACGGGACCAAGACATACGCCGGTTTCGACATCAAGAAACCGCAAGATTGGGAACTCTTCGAAATGGACTTCCAAGGCGCGCTGGTGGAGTTCGAGGTGACGGACGAGGCGAAGAAAAGAGCCATCCTCACCAGAATGCTCGGGCACGACGGCAAGAGGGTATTGATTGACCTCATCGCACCCAAAAAGGCGGCTGAATTCAAGGCAAAAGAGCTCCTGAAGGTGTTGCGAGACCATTTCCGGCCCTCGGTGGCGATGTTTCCCGCTCGGAGCGCGTTTTGGAGGCGAGTCCAAGCGCCTGAAGAGTCGGTCGCCGCCTTCGTAGCGGCCCTGCGTCTGGCTGCCGGCCCATGCAAATGGGAGAACTTGGAAGTCACCCTCAGGGACTGCGTGCTATGCGGCCTGAAGGACGCCGAGATCCAGCGCACGCTGATGAATAAGGAGCCGCCCCCCACGTTGCAGGAGGTCCTGAAAGCGGCACAGGCCGCGGAAGCTACGAAGGCCGGGGTGCAAGAGCTCCAGGACTGGCGGCCGAAGGCCGACAAAACAGAGACTTCGGTGCACGCAGACCGGCGAATTTCGAAATCGTCCGCCGAAAGCAGCGACGACGAGGACGTCCGGAGGGTCCGGAAGGAGGGCCGGCGTTGCGACGGCTGCGGGGCGGCTCACAACCGCGCCAGGTGTCTGTTCAGAAAAGCCGAGTGCCACAACTGCGGGCGACACGGGCACATCGCCAAAGTCTGCAGACAACGGCGCAAGGACCGGAGGAGCTCGCCCGACCGCTCAGCGAGGCCAGACCGCTCGACGAGACCAAAGGATGGCACCCGGCCCACGAGGAAGCAGGACGGCGTGGGCCGCATCTCCGACGGCAGTGACGACGACGCCCCAGTTTTCAGCGTGTCCATGGGACACCCCCGTTACTTTGTTGAGGTACTGGTGCAAGGGGCCCCTGTTAGGATGGAGATTGACTCTGGCTCTTCATATTCTATCATTTCCCAGAGGGAGTTCTTGAGAATTGCCCCCTGAGTACGGCCCAAGCTCAAAGCGTTGAGGTCCACGCTTCGGGACGTGCAAGGGAACAGTATCCCGGTGTTGGGGTTGGGAAATTCCAGGTCCAGTATAAGCGGCACGCCGCGGAACTCCCCCTAGTCGTTCTTAAGGGGGGTAATTGCAGCCTCCTCGGGACTCAATGGTTTCAGCCCCTGGGCCTGTTTATTGGGGGGGTGCACGCCGTTGGGTCTGACCCAATACAGGAGGTGTGCGACGCGCACCCCGAAGTCTTCAAAAAGGGACTTGGGAAATTCAATGGACCCCCAGTAACTTTCGACCTGGACCCGGAGGTCCGCCCAATAAGACTCAAACCGCGCAGAGTGCCTTTTGCACTAAAGGACAAAATAGAGGCAGAACTGGACAAATTAGTGGGCCAGGGGATTCTTGTTCCTGTTGATTCTGCAGAGTGGGAAACTCCAATTGTCACGGCATTGAAGGCCAATGGGGAGGTTCGCATTTGCGCCGATTATAAGTGCACCATTAATAAGGCAATCCGCCCTAATGCATATCCGGTGCCGGTGGTCAGCCATTTGCTGGCCAGGTTACATGGGGGAAAGTGTTTCGCTAAACTCGACCTGGCACAGGCCTATCAGCAACTCATGGTAACCCCTGCCGCAGCTGCTGCACAGACCATAGTCACGCATAAGGGGGCATTCCAGGTGACGCGCCTCCAATTCGGCGTGAACTCGGCGCCTGGGATTTTCCAGTCGCTCGTGGAACGCCTCCTCAAAGGGCTGGACGGCGTTTTGCCATATTTTGATGATGTCTTGATAACGGGGGGGGGGGGGAGTGAGGTTGAGTTGGCTGAAAGGCTAAACAAGGTCCTGGCGGCATTCGAACAGGCAGGGTTGAGGTTGCGAAAAGACAAATGCGTCTTCTTCGCGAAGGAGGTTGAGTTCTTAGGATTCCGAGTAACACCCGAGGGGATCAAACCGTCCAAATCCAAGGTGGCCACCATCAAGAAAGCCCCTTGCCCCACATCCAAGCCCGAGTTGCAGTCGTTCCTGGGGCTCTTAAATTTCTACCACTCCTTCCTTCCATGGAAGGCTGCGGTGGCTGAGCCGCTTCACAAGTTGCTCAAGAAAGATGCAGCATGGAAGTGGGGCGATGACCAGGAGAGGGCATTCACGGAACTGAAACAACTCCTGGCGTCTGACGCCATTCTGACCCATTTCGACTCCAAACGGCCGGTAGTACTGATTTATGATGCATCCCCGGTGGGGGTGGGGGCAGTGTTATGCCACGTGTTGGAAAACGGGAGGGAGGCCCCAATAGCGTTTTACTCCAGGTCCCTGTCCCAAGCGGAGAGGAATTACGCCCAGACAGACAGGGAAGCGCTGGCGATAATTGCAGGGACCAAAAAATTTCACGATTTTCTTTATGGCCGCCCTTTCACCATCGTGACTGACCACAAGCCCCTGCTAGGCATTTTTACCGCAGATAAGCCCACGCCACAGATCCTGTCCCCGAGGATGCTTAGGTGGGCCATTTTTCTCAACGCCTACCAGCACGCGTTGGTGTACCGGCCCGGGAGGGAAATCAGCCATGCGGACGCCTTGTCGAGGTCCCCCCTCCCCCAGACACACAGCCACGTGGGCGGGGAGGAGCCGGACCGCCAGGTGCTCATGATAGAAGTCTTAGATTTGCCCCCCATAGTACCCGCCGATATCGCTAAAGCGATAAGCAGAGACAGGACGTTGGCGGCGGTTAGCTCCTGGGTACAGAAAGGGTGGCCAGCGTCTGCCCCAGCGGAAGAATTCGCTCCCTTTTTCAGGAAAAAGTTGGAGCTGTCCCTAGAGAGGGGGTGTCTCTTGTGGGGGCAGCGGGTGGTGATTCCCACATCCCTTCGGCCACGGGTGCTTAAACTGCTGCACGTCAGCCACCCCGGAATTGTGCGCTCCAAGGCGCTGGCCCGTAGTTATTTTTGGTGGCCCCAGTTAGACGCCGACATCAAGCACATGGTCGGCACTTATGAGAGTTGCCAATGCTCCAGACCGGAAGAGGCCCGTCTTCCCCACAGGGAGTGGGACGCGGCTAAGGGGCCGTGGTCCCGGATACACATAGATTTCGCGGGCCCGTTCCGAGGAACTCTGTTTCTCCTTGTTGTGGACGCTTTCTCCAAGTGGTTGGAGGTCATCCCGGTCACGAGCACCTCCTCGGCCGCGACAATAAAGCATTTGCGGAGAATTTTTTCCACGTTCGGCATACCCGACACTCTAATTAGCGATAACGCTAGTTGTTTCACGTCCGCTGAGTTCAGGGCATTCACAGAGATTAATGCCATCCGGCACATCACCTCCGCCCCTTTCCATCCGGCCACCAATGGCCAAGTGGAGCGCCTCGTCCGCACCACGAAGGACGCGCTGCGGCGCATGGGCCCCGGGGACCTCAACCTGCAAGTGTGTCAGTTTCTGCTAGGGTACAGGGTGACCCCGTTGGCATCAGGATACTCCCCCGCGGAGCTCTTAATGCGCAGGAAACTGGCCACCATTCTCACTAGGCTGGATCCCACGAGAGTTGAAGACAAGGGGAGGAACATCGGGATAGAAACCACAAAGAGTTTTAGTGTGGGTGCCCCGGTGCATTGCAGGAACTACGCCAGCGCGGGGCCAGCCTGGGTACCGGGGGTGGTCGTGGAGCAGACCGGTCCCGTGTCGTACCGCGTGGAGACCAACACAGGTCTACTCTGGCGGCGGCACGCGGACCAGCTACGGAACCGGATCCCGGTAAGGCAGGGCACTGAAAACGCAGAGCAGAATTCAGCGTTAGGGTTCTCCCCCACCCGTTTAGCCCAAGGGGGAGGAGAGGGGGGTCCAGAGTCCCCACCAAGGGGGGAGGAGGAAGAATTCATCCTCGTAGATATCCCGCGGGATCCCCCAACAGAGAGTAATTTTGAGTTACAGAACCGGGGGGGGGGGGGGTTTCGGAGTGGTCCCCCACCCATCCAAGCGAGAAGAGGGGTTTTACGTTAGCCCCTGGTGCCCCCGGTTCGCCCACAACGGAATCTACCCTTTCCCCTAAAGCTGCAAAACCGCAGCAAGCCACTAACAAGTCTCCCTCTCCCATTACAGGACAAGGGTCCAGGGAACAAGGAAGCGGGAGCGGCCCCCGGGGGGGCCAACCCACATCGCGGCCCAAACGCGAGTGCAAGAAACCATCTTGGTTAAGAGACTTCGTCTCATCCTAGGGGGGAGGGATGTTGTGTTCTAAAGCATGTGCCTTTAAACAATGTACCTATCCATGTGTATCCAATGTAACCTTTCCATGTGTAACACTGTAACCCTAATAGGACGCGAGCTAGTGACCACTAGATGGCAATAGCGAGCGTCCAAGCTCATTGGTCCAAGACTCACCTAAGAGCAACAGCGCGGGAAGATTCCCGCCACCACCTTCACCTGGACAAGAAGGGCGTGACCTGCAATGACGTCACGCGGACAGTAGCCAATAGACTGTCAAGGAGCCACATTCAAATGTATAGCCACTGTATATATTGAGCTGTTCGTCCGCCATTACCACATGTTCCCTCTGACCAGCATGTAATAAAGTTGTGTTAAGCCAGCTCTTCGGCTGTCCTGGTGTCTTTGGTCCCATACACTAAAACGCTGTACGTTGCTTTAAAGCCAGGGGATGTGGTCTGCCGCCATATTACATGGCCCAAAACATTAGTAGACTACTGTTTACAATTGCTTCTTGTTCCTAATTTCTGTCGTGTGCACGCAACAGTTGTTTTAAATAGTAAATTTTACAGTGCTTTCGTTAATACCACAGTGTTAGGACACTTCTTTTATTTTCTTATTCCCCCCCACCTTTCTGTGGGATTTTTAAAAAGGCACCAAAGTTCTGCCTTCACAACCTGAAAACCTCTGGGCTCTCATGAGGCAAACATCTTTTTTAAAAAAAAAAACCCCACAAAGGTTGTAAGGAAGAAATGCAAGAGGAGAATTCAAAATTGCAAGACATTGCAAGTAGATAAATAGGGACCACTTCGGTGGGAAGGTAAACAGTGTTCCATCCGCTCCGGACGGTGCCTAGTGACCACGGATAGGAAACGTCTGCAGAATCAGACAGCGCTGACTCTTTGGCTTTGAAACAGAGATGAGCACTGAGCCCTAGAGTCGGATACTTCTAGTTTTTGAGCAAAGGCGACCATTACAGAAGAAGGTTTTGAAGACCAGATTGGGAAGAGCATCAAAACCAGCAATAAAGAATTCCTAAAACACAAACACCCTGCAAAAAAAACCCCCAGAGAAACCAGAGGAAGAGGCAAAATGGGATTTTGAGCCAGGATTAAATTCTCAATCAGGAGAGAGAGAGTCGAGAGAGAGATTGAGAGAGGGGGGGATGTTGTGTATGGAATGTATTTGTAACCACACGAATGGGTTCATGTAACACTGTAACCTTCTGTATGAGGACGCGAGCTAGTGGCCACCGGGGGCAGTAGCGAGCGCCCAGCTCAAATGGTACACATTCCTCAAATGCCCTCAGCTGCGCGGGAAAGATTCCCGCGCTCACCTCACCTGGACAAGAAAGGCGTGACCAAGGATGACGTCACTTTGGACAGCAGCCAATGCCTGTTGAAGAGCCATATTCAATTGTATAGCCACCGTATAAAAGGAGCTGTTTGTCCGCCATTACCACATGTTCGTACTGTACTCCATGCAATAAAGATGTGCTAGGCTAGCTTACAGCCATTTCCATTGTCTTGATTCCCAAACACTAAAGGGGAGGAGAGAGAGAGGGCAAAGAATCAGAGTGACTCTTTCTTTTCCTTCTCCTGCCTGGAGCTAAAGATCAGAAATCATGATGGGTGGCAATCGAGAACCTGGATATGAAGCAGAACTGGAGACAAGCTTGGAAACGCTTTAAAAATTTAGCCACAGCAAAATTAGAGTGGAGTAAGAGTAGACTAAATAGCTGGTAAAGGTAAAGGTCACTCCTGAAGGGTTTGTGGGATCAAGGAGACAACGGAGGCTTGATTTCATCAAACAGGCATAAGAGCAAGGCAGTCCAGTTGGACTTTATTAGGAACAGGACAAAGAACATTCCAGAGAGAGTATGCAATATATTTTCATTGGTTACCTGCGATAACATAAGACTGCTTAATTGGTTAAATATCGGCATGTCTGCCTCGTGCTCACCTTGCTAATTGGCCAGAAAGCTGCATGATAGCTATATGACTGCGTGCCATCTCCAAAAGCGAGTTAGAGGCCCAAAAGGGGCCTCTAGGTTGCTGTGTTAAAAACAGATGAGGTAAGGAAAGTGATCACCCACGATTTATGACTCATGGCGTGCCAATAAGTCACAGCGATCGCGCTGTGAAACTCCTCACACACTCCTGCTCGAAAGCCAGTTGTATCTGTTTGATGTCTACAGATTGATACACAATAGGCAGCATCACAGAGCCAAACACATCTTTATTGCAAGGTATGCAATCTGAACATGAGGTAATGGCGGAGACGCAGCTCCTTATATATGCTTGCAGTACATTTGAATTTAGCTACATGGTAGACCATTGGTTGTGGTATCTGTGACATCTTTGAGACTTACGGTATACCTTACAGGGAGTTACCTGTGTTGGGAATCTTTCCCGTGGAGACATATGGGTGGTTGTTTTATACCATGTGATCGGAGTGCTTGCAGCTGCCTCTCGATACCCTCTAGACTAGAGGCAGCTGAACCGTGTATTATATCAGCTGTTCTACATTGAGTTACACTGTACTCATTCACAGTTACATTCTTAAAGATACGGAACTCCATACACAACAATCTGACTCTAGGGTTCAGTGCTCATATCCATTTATAGCAACAAAAAAAGGCGTTATCTGTGTCTGCAGACGTTTCTGTGGACATGTGGCAGGCACGACTAAACCTCAGAGTGCGCAGAACTCAGTAGTACTTGTTTATATACTTGCAATTTCTTGCTTCTGAACTGCTAGGTTGGCAGGAGCTGGGCAGGAGCTGGGGCAGAGATCGTCGTGCAGTATTCGGGTCTCGAACTGCTGACCTTCCACCTCCCAGTCAGCATCTTAAACTGATGTGATTCCTTTACACTTCAGACTACAATCAAAACAATTAGTACACCCGTAAACGACGCAAGCTGGCATTTTCGAACAAACTACTTCCACGACTCCACACAATCAAAGCACCATTAGCAAATGCTTTGGGCCAAATAACACGGCGGATTACTAATACGTCCGTCGGCACTCCGCTTCAAGTATGTGACGTCATGACAACTCCCCTTTTATTATACCTCCATGCAAAGGAAACGGAGGGCTAAACATGGAGGCATTAAAAAAACACTTGTCATGACGTTACAAACTTGAAGGCAACTAATCTGAAAGTCCGCCATGTTAGTTAGCCCAAAAAAATTGCTAATTGTGCTTTGATTGTGTGGAGTCGTGGAAGTAGATGGGGTTTCCCCTTTAATATCAGTGAGTGGGGAGTTGCGATCTCTTCGCTGGCTCCCCTGGGCCCAGAAAGGTTGGGGGGACAGACCCCTTTTGTCCCCCCCCCAACCTTATGGGACCCACGGGACCCCGGAGAGGGGATCGAATCCACCCCACCCCCTGATATTAAAAGGGAAAATCCGATCGGGGTTTCCCCATTAACAGCAGTGGGTGGGGGGTTGCGATCCCCCTCTTCGCTGGCTCCCCTGGCTCTGTAAGGGTTGGGGGGACAGACACCTTTTGTCCCCTCCAAACCCCTCCCCGAACCCAGGGGACCCAGGAGAGGGGATCAATCCACCCCTCCCCTCCAACACAAGAAGCAATCGTAAACGGTAGTCTGCTAATGTTTTGGTCCACCTAATATGGCGGCAGGCCACGCCCACTGGCTTCAAAGCAGTGCCATCTCCTGCTTTTTTATACCTCCATGGCGCTAACAAACTCTTCGACTACATCTCCCAGAAGCGGCCTTCCTAGCCGGTAAGTTATCAAGGATTGTGGGAGTTGTAGTCCAAACCCCATGCAGAGGCTTTCGGAAGACCCTTGTTTTCCAATATCACGAAATACCAAACATGACCTCAGAAACATTTTTTTAAAAAAGTAACAGTCACACACGGCTACTACTTCCGGTTCCTTTTGGGACGGACCCCGGATGGAGACCTGATGGCGAAATGAAGCCGCTCTTTCCAACTTTACGCCTCTATGGCCTCCCCCCCCCCTCGAACGACTGCTCCGTTCTTATCACGTGCTAGGAAGAGAACCGGAAGCGTCGCTGTGGTTACTCAGAGACCAAGGGAGGAGACTTCCGGCAGAAATGACGCTCTCCCCTAATACGCCACTTCCGTAACCGGCGCCGTTTGGCCCAACCACCCGCCTTTCCTCCTCCAGCGGTGGAGGTAGGCAGCCTTTCGCGTGGCTGTGAGGGAAGAAGCGAGCGGCGTCTCCCGGCCAAGAATCCCTCTCGAAGCGGCGCTTTGCGGCCTACTTTCGACCCTCGGGCTCTCCTCGCGTCCGACGCCTCCTCCTCCTCCGCCCTTCCTTTCGCCTCAGGGCAGCTCAGCCACGCTCAGGCCGCCTCGGCCTCCCCGTCCCCGCCCGCTGGCATGGCGATGAGGCAGACCCCGCTGGCCTGCTCCGGCCACACGAGGCCCGTGGTGGACTTAGCCTTCAGCGGCATCACGCCCTACGGCTACTTCCTCATCAGCGCCTGCAAGGGTGAGAGACTTTGGGGGCCAAGGGTGTTTTTACGGCGCCCACCCTGGTATATATATATGTACAGGAGGTAGTCTTTAAGGTGCCACAACTTTTTGTTGTTTTGCTTTATTTACTCTCTGATATATATGTATCTGTACGTTGGTACTGCAGTGGCTCAAGTGACTAAGACGCTGACTGGAAGGCGGCAGGTCAGCAGTTCGATTCCCGAGTACTGCAGGACGGAATTAGCTCCCGTCTTTGTCCCAGCTCCTGCCAACCTAGCAGTTCGAAAGCAAGAAATTGTAAGTAAGTATAAATAGGAACCACTTCGGTGGGAAGGTAAACAGCGTTCCATGCGCTCTGGTGTCTAGTCATGCCTGCCACATGTCCATGGAAACATCTGCAGAAGCAGACATTGCTGGCTGTTCGGCTATGAAACAGAGATGGGCACTGAACCCTAGAGTCGGGAGTGACTTTTGAGCAAGGATGACCTTTATCTTTATATCTGTATGTATTGCTCTATCTTTATGTCTATATCTTTACAGATCTTTTTTGCTTTCCTCTTTTACCACTTTGGGTGTCAGGGGATATAGATACTGTACATATCTGCATATCGATATCTACTGGCACACTGTGTGGATGTCTGTAGGACTCAGGAGACCTGGTTCGGATCCTCACTCAGCCATGGAAACCCACTTAAGGGGATGGTTCTGGTAAAACCCACTACTTAAATATTCCACTTATCTTGAAAACAATATTAAAGGTTTCCCTTGTTCGAAAGCCAGTCATGTCCAACTCTAGCAGTCCAGTGCTCATCTTTGTTTACGGCCAAAGAGCCAACACTGTCTGTGTCTACAGGTGCTTCCGTGGTCATGTGGCAGGCTTGACTAGATGCAAAGCACACAGAACACTGCTTTTTCCCCCTGCCGAAGTCGTACTTATTTGCTTGCATTTGAACTGCTCAGTTGGCAGGAGCTGGGACAGAGGACGGGAGCTCACACCATGCAGAAGAGTTTTGAACTGCTGAACTGCCAACCTTCCAGTCTTCAAGCCCACTGTCTTTAACTACCAAGCTACCGCAGCTGCCAAAAATACAGTTTTAGGGTAGATGTAACACACACATAGTCTGTGGCTTACTATTAGATTGTGCATCAGAAAAAATGGATTGTAGTCCATTGAAGGCCATAATGAAAAACTACTAATCCTTAAATGTGCCACTTTTTTTTCCTTTTTCTTACAAAGAAAGGTTCCTTCTATCACCCCTCCCCCATTGGTCTTACTGTATCTTCTATCTTTATTTGTCCACATTTTCGCCATGCTGGGTGCTTTGCTATCCAACAGAATTCAGCTATCTGTTTACTTTTGATCTAAATCAGTAGGTTAATAATTTTGTTACATTTTTATTAACAATGTGACACCCTTTAGGCATGGGGTCCCCATGTCCCAGAAGATTGGGGAGCACTGAACTACTAGAGGATAGCTTTTCAGAGCTTGAATATTTGTGCTCAAGTGTGGGTGGTTTTTTAGGCTGTTATAACAAAAGCAAGTCCTGTGACATCTTAAAAGCCAACAATTTATAGTACAGTATAAGCATTAATCACATGTTTGATGTGTGTACAGTGATACCTCATACAATGTCCAAACTTGGTTCCACAAGCTTGGACTTTATACGCATTTGGACTTTGTATGAGGCATGCAAAATCCTGCCGTGATGCCTCATACAATGTCCAAATCATTGTTGCGATGCCTCATACAATGTTGTTTCCATAGAGATACATTGTACTGTAACAGCACAGACTTCAGGACAAAGTCAAGGAAACAGACAGGAAACTGACAGAACTTTAAGAAATCATTGTCTAAAGGCTAAATACATTACAAAAACATGTCAAACAACCCTGATTTTAGGGGACAAACCATACAACAAGTTTTTAACTTTTGAAAACTTTATGAAGTGCAGGTTTAAAAGTTAACGTGTCCCATCATGCAGCACAGTGTTAATCTGCAGCCATGCGGCCGATCATCCATTTTGTACAAGCTACTGTAAACAATTACTGGATGGAAGCAAGGACAAAATGGATGCCAACATGTCCCTTCATGCAGCACAGTGTTAATCATCCACACAGCAGCAAACACCAAGCAATTGCCCACCCCACCAAACAGTGCCCCCTCCAAAAAAGACCAACATAGGAAAAATTATGGAGCATGCAATCTTTTTAAAAACCACAGCAGCAAACACCAAACAATCCAAAATCATGCTCAAAACTACTCCTAAACACTCTTCACCTCATGCAAAACCCACAAGAACAATGCACGCATGCATCCTGCCTTTTACACTGCCCCAGGCACAAGGCAACCTGGGAAAAATCCCAATGCCTCATACAAAGTTGCAGCGACTTTGTATGAGGCAACTTTTTTCAAGGAATTAGGCGATGTTGTATGAATCCGATGTTGTACGAAGCAGACTTTGTATGATGTATTACTGTACTTAGAAAAACTAGTCACTTAAATTTGTTGCCTGCTTTGAAAACGCTATAAAGATTTGCCAGAAGTCAGATGTTGTGACAGGATGGCAAGTGAAAACTATCCTTCTAATAGATAACTGCTTCCAAAATTACCTCCATGGGACTACCTCTGTTAATTCCTTCACGTTCTCCTTCAAATTCAGTTTTTTGCTTGAAAGTTCCTTGGTAAGAACTTCCTAGCCCCAGTACTGTGCTGTAATTAAGTACAGGTCTATGAAATTGAACTAAGTAATGTATTATTTCAATGTTGAGTCAACTTAGATTGGCCCCATTCCTTCTGTTGTTCTGTTTGTTTGTCTAGATCACTGGTTCCTAAACTTGGGGCAAGATTTCCCAGAGCCTTGACTAATACAGCCAACTATCAGGACTAAATAGTAGTAGTCCAATATAATCTGGAGCCCCAAGTTTAGGAAATTTTCTTCTAGATACTCTGCCTCTGGGAGTAGGAACCTATCAGGTTTGTTCTTTGAAGTCCCCTGTGTCACCCTGAAGGATGTCAACTATATACTTTTCAGAAGAATAGTTGTGTTACTCCCCTGCAGCAAAACAGTGAAGTCTTGTTGCACCTTCAAGTCTTGACAAGTGTATAAAGGTTCCAGTATATTTGCCATGATGTTTTTGTGACTGGAGTGTTGATTACATACAGTATATTGGGTATGAGCAAACTGGCCCTTGTTGTTGGACTGAAATTTATAATGCTACATCATTGATTATGTTGCTTCAGCTGATGGGAGTTATAGTTCAGCAATATAAGGACTGCACTCTACCTAACATAGTGACTAGAAATACAGTAGTATATAGATATAGTATTACAGTATAGCAGTAATAATTGCTTGTTGTAATTTTGGATATTCTATTAACAATAAAGGGAAAACATTTGTATATAGATATAAGAGAGAGCGAATCCCACTTCCTTTACATATATGCACCACCTCTCAATGAGAATCACCCCAGCTCCTATACTAAATTTTGAATTGCTATTTAAACTTTAGAACAGGGACTGATTCTGTAGGGCTGTCCCTGTTGACAACCAAAGCAAACAAGCTGCTGTTTAACACTGTCACAGCTAAGAATTGACTTCACACTGCCCCCCCCCCCAAAAAAAAAAAATGTTGGTGAAACTCTTGCGTTGCTTACTTTAGATCCACTTTATAAACCATGTGTCATAGTAATGAGTGGTGGTATACAAGGTTTTAATACCATGTGACTAATATTTATAAAATAATAAGCAAAGTTTATAAGCCAAAAAAGAGCTTTATTAATTCACAAAGGAATAAAAGTTCAGTGAACAGGTAAAAACTGTTCTGTAATAACAATGTTTCAATGTTATTTTTTTAGTATATAATTACAAGGATTCTATAAATCTTATATACTCTCATTATGCTTTATATGAATATATTAGAATCTTGCTTTGACATACGTTTTAAGAAAATCCCACTTTTGTGTACAACTTTCCCACAAACAGAGCATTTTCATTCTTCGTCTCAAATTCTACTTACCGGTGGCTTTAACTGACAAGAAAAACCAAAATTCACTTCTTACTGACTGACTGTCATACAATAGAAAACATAGTGACTTCTTAACTGCTTATTGGGTCATTAATCCCAGGTTTTACTAAAATGTCTTAAAATTTCTTGGTATGTACAGTTTTCTTTAATCTCATCAGGTAATCTCCTGAGTTTATAGTGCATATAGACATTTAAAGGAGCTTTGTGTCACCTTCTACTGTAGGTTGTTAAAAGAGTTGAATTCTCATCTCCCCCTTTTTTTCTTTCCACTAGATGGCAAACCTATGCTACGGCAGGGTGACACAGGGGACTGGATTGGTACTTTTCTTGGTCACAAGGGAGCAGTCTGGGGTGCCACACTAAATAAGGATGCCACTAAAGCAGCTACAGCTGCTGCAGATTTCACTGCGTAAGTAAAATGTCTCTAATACTAAAAGGATCCATGCACTTCTTTTTGTAGCCACTTCAGTATATTTTATGTTATCTCCAATCACCAGTTGCAGTTGTCTGAAAGAGGTCTTTAGCCTGGAGCAAGGTTCAGTTAGAATTCTTTTAGATTTATCTTTGTTTTTTGTTTCAGCAAAGTGTGGGATGGAGTTTCAGGGGATGAATTAATCACCTTGGCTCATAAGCACATTGTCAAATCTGTGGACTTCACTCAGGTAAAACTATCTTGTTGCTTTTGTTTTTTTAAAGGGTGTATAAGTGATTTCACATTCCTGGTAAATAAAAGCAATTTTCTAAAAAAAAAAAAAAAAAGATTGTGTGTATTTTTTATAATATATATACAAACCTACTGAGATCACATGGAAAAATAACAATATTCTTTTTGTGCTCTAGGACAGCAATTATCTATTGACAGGTGGACAAGATAAACTGTTGCGTATTTATGATTTAAACAAACCAGAGGCAGGTGAGTTTTGCTGCCCTTTTATCAGAGAATCTGACTTATAATCCAAAGCTTTGTTTTTGTTTTTTCAGCAGAAACTACATGAATCATAAGCTTATTGGTTGCCTGTCTTTTAGCATAGAAAGCAGCAACTAAATTAGGCACATTGAATTATGAAGGAATTGACTAAATCCCCAGTGATTCAATAAGCCTACTCTCGTGGTAACTTACTATATTAAACAGCAGTCTTGCTGAGACATAAATTGTCTTTTCACTATTTCCTCTGCTTTTTAGAACCTCAGATAGTCAGTGGCCACACATCTGGTATTAAAAAGGCTCTATGGAGTAGTGATGACACACAGATCCTTTCAGCAGATGACAAAACTGTCAGGTAAGAATATAACATGACTAGTCTTGCTGATTAGGCTTTTAGCTTCATTCTATTGGGGCCTTTTGAACTGGAGTATGTAAACCTAGCCATTTCAGTTAATATGTTTTCTCATGAGATTGGGTATCTTCTAGTGTAATTTTGTGCATTGCAAGAGAATAGACTTGTTGGATTTACAGTAAACCCCCGGGTAACAGAAAACTCAGGTTACGGAAGGGAATTCTGAGGAAATGGTGTCCTGATTTAGAGAAAAATCTCACCATATGGAAAGATTTTTTTGGGCGGGTGTTTGGAGCATTTCTGCTCCACTTTTGAAAATTTTCATTGGTTTTTTACTCTGGCAGAAACTCTCCCTGCAACTAGGAAGTGCTGGAAATTCCCCCCCCCCCCCAATCAGCTGTAAGGCGGGGACTTTTCTTGCAATTACCAGGGCTGGCCACTAGATGACGCTGACAGAAATGTGTCGAATATACGGGTGTGTGTGTGGAAACAGCTCACTAAAAAGCCATTTTTTGCCACTTTAGAAAGAGTTTGGAACAGAAAAATGATGTTTTTTTTGGCTCTTTTCTAACCTTCAGAACATTTTAAAATTTTCACTGCGTTCCTATGAGAAATTGTGTTGCATGTTACAGAAAAATTGCTTTACAGAAAACGGATTAATTCTGTAACCCGGGGTTTTGCCGTACTTTGTTTTTATCAGGCTCCTGTGGTCCTTTAGTTGGAAACAGGAGGTAGACTTTGGCTTAGAGGAGATGTCCATGGAGCTGTGTACCTAAAAATAAGTACAGTAACAGAATTCCTCCTAAGTAATACATACTTGGATTAGGATTATATTTTTAGTATCAGAACTTGATCAGTTTTCACATACTGATGTGCTCACTTGCTTGTTCTGTCACCCTAAATGCAATTCCTGTGCTTCCTCCAAAATGTGCTTCAGACATTTTCACAGGTGTGCTGTACCTTTTGGAAGAAGATATTTTATTTTGCAGATAGACACAAATACTAGCACAAATTGGTAGAAATGTCTCAAAGCACAGTACAAAGTGAAACCCTACATACAGACCAAACCAGGGACCAGTACACAATTTAACATAATAGGTAAAGGTCACTGGGATTGATGGCTACAAGGAGATTTTTCTATCTTGAGATATTAGAAAATGTTTTCATTGTATTCATGCTATGGTGATTTGTTTTGGACTTAGCTGCATGCTTCCCTTGTTCTCCCATTATCTACCAAACTTAGTTATCTATCAGAGTATGTACATGAGCTAAAAATTAGATCTAAATCTCTCCCTTATCTCTTCAAGAAATGGAAAGCCAGCATTTCTGAGTCTGAAAACATCTTACATTCAGCTATTCTTGAGAGGTGGTTAATACATACCAGATCTGTCTGTCAGGATAAACTGTCAGCGAGAATTTAATAACTTCTTTTTGGAACAGAAAAAAACCCCACATAATCATGTTGTAAACATTCTGGGTGGGTGGGAGAGAGATGTGATGATAATGTAGAGGAACATTGAGAAGATTCTGGAAATTTATTGTTTGATGTCTCAAATCTGATGTGATTCATGTCTCTCTCTTGCAGACTTTGGGACAGAAATACAATGACAGAAGTGAAAGCGATAAATGTTGCCATGTCTGTGAGCAGCATGGAGTATGTTCCGGAAGGGGAGATAATCGTGATCACTTATGGAAGGACCATTGCATTTCATAGTGCTGAAACGTAAGTGGTTTTGTCTTAGAAAAAGTAGCATACAGAATTGGCAAAACTTGGAATAAGTTAAGCAGTTGTGTGCTTATAGGGTTGCAGTTTTGGCCTGATAGCTAAAGCGGTGAACCAAAAAGATATCCTAAAGCAAAATGTATAAAGTAACACATTTTCTGAACGTAATAAAATACTTGTGTGCATGTACAGAAAGTGTTTGAAACAGTTTTATGTTGATGTGTTTTTTGTAAAGAGACGTCCAAAATTTGTTTAGAAGTTATTCTGTACACATTTCATATGTACCGTATTTATTCGAGTATAACGCGCAAAATTTTATACCCAAAAAAGAAATCAAAGTTTGGGTGCGCGTTATACACGAGGACTGGGTGCGCCTCTTTTAAACGAGCCTCAAGGGTAGGCACGGAGCACGCCACGGCCCTCCTCCCAGGCGGCGGCAGGCACCCAGGTCCCGCTGCCGCCGCCGCTCACCTGCACGCATAAAAAAATTTTATACCGAGGTTTCATGGAAAATTAGGGGTGCGCGTTATACACGAGTGCGCGTTATACTCGAATAAATACGGTACTATTTATTACTTCTTCAGATTTTTTATTTTGTTGCGTAGAGAGTTTGCTTTTTGCAGTCTTTCTGCTTAAACTTACCCTTTCCTTTTATAGCCTGGAACAAATTAAATCATTTGAAGCTCCAGCAACAATAAATTCTGCATCTCTTCATCCTGAGAAAGAGTGCCTGGTTGCAGGTGGTGAAGACTTTAAACTTTATAAGTATGACTATAACACTGGTGAAGAACTAGGTATGTATGAAAAGCATTTGAAGCGTATTCAGAGTATGTCTTCAGCAGTTGCTTATTTTTAAAAATATTAAATAACTTGTAAAATTTGATTTAATGCTTCAAGTCCAAACCAGATGTTTATTTTTTTAAAAAAAATGTATGTGCCTTTATAGCCACTTTCTGTAACATTGGGTGGTAGAAAAATCTTTCTAAGACTTCAGGACAGTCTTGAGACATCCAGTATTTTAGAAAAGGAAAAGGCAAGGTGGGAAGTGAAAAGATTTTGAATTGAGTTCTATATTCAAAGGCTGCTGACCAAGTGAGTCTTGGGTCTTAGAAAAGAAGACAGCCTTGGGCACAACTTACCAGTAAGTAGACTAGATATCTCAGCAGCTGTGGTGATAGTATAGTACCAACAAAACCGGTGCTGGCTATAAGCCCTAAGAGGAACAACAGAGTAAAAAATGAGGTTTCTGCCTTATGTTTTCTGTAGTTCTTGTCGGATGACTTCACATTGTGGAAACTTGAAAATCTGTGATGTAGCTGAAAATTTGTATGTGCTGCACACTGTTTAGTTTTTAATACTTTTAATTTAATACTCATGGCTAGCCATTCCATAGGTCACTATTTTCAGACCTGGATATGTACGTGAGTACTTGCTATCTGGGTACTTGCTACTAGTTCCTATTGCTGGTGGTCCAATGGTACTTCTGGTTTTTCTAATGGAACCTCTCTGAAGTTGGGGCAGATTTGTTGGCCAGACCGTATCATGAAAGTTCTCTCTGTATCATGGTGCGTGGGGGGTATTTGCTGACCATACAGCTTGAACTGTATAGTGTTTTTATTTTTTTTGTAAATGTACATGAAGCTAGCTTTCAATATGTACTGTATTTGCTGGTGTATAAGACACATCGGAGAATAAGACACACCCTGTTTTTATATACATTTTTAATGGAAAAAAATTCTACTTGTACGTATGACAGCCTGCAGGAGCTAGAGAAGAGAGGAGCCCATCCCTCTCTCCCACACCCTCCCCTGCATGTAAACACATGTGTCCTCTTGCAGATGTGTGGCTGCCTGCCCTCCAGCTATGAGGTGAACTGGCTGAGGAAAGAAAATGAGAGCGTTAACAAAAAAAAGGGGGGGATCGCTGTGGCTGGAGCCGGGGGAAGGGTGGCTTCAAAAAGCCCCTTCTTCCCTTCCCTTGCTGGGGAGAGGGGTATTTTTAAAGCTCTCCTCCCTCCGCTCCGTGGTGATTGGTGGCAGCTGGAGCTGGGGGAGGGGGTCTTTTAAACTTGAGAGAGGTAGGCTGACTGAATTTTAAATATGATAATTTTGATTACCGGCACACAAGACACACTCCATTTTCCCCGGTGTATTTTGGGGGTGGGGCAGTGCATCTTATTAGCTGGCAAATACTGTGTAGTAGTTATTCCCTGCTTGGAACTCCTAAAGTATTGTTTCTTCTTGCAGAATCATACAAGGGGCACTTTGGACCCATTCACTGTGTCAGATTTAGCCCAGATGGAGAGTTGTATGCTAGTGGCTCTGAGGATGGAACTCTAAGACTGTGGCAGACAACAGTAGGGAAAACATATGGTCTCTGGAAATGTGTGATTCCTGGTAAGAACAAGCTGTGTGTGTTATGCAGGAACTGAAGTGCACTATAACTCCTGTCTTTTTAAGCTAATTGTTACAAAATTCTATTGAAATTATTTTTCATTACCTTCTAAGTCATTGTCGCCTGTTGAAAACCAGTAGAATATCAGTATAGTTGCACTGATGAAGATTGCTATGTCACTGAAGCAGTAAAGCTCTGGAGGGTACCTCTTGACAGGAGATTAGGGGGGAAATTTCCTTAATGCAGTGAATAAATCATCCTCTGCATACAAAATAATATTGTTGGGGTATATTCTGTCTGTTAGCATATTCTTTGTATTATATTGCAGAGTGATATTGTTGAGTGAGTCTTTAGCTGTTATTCCTGATGAGGAGGACACAGTCCAGACCAGGGGTTCGCAACCTACGGCCCATGGGCCGGACCCGACCCCCGACACTATTCCATCTGGCCCATGGTGACGACCCCAGAAGCGGAAGCAGATGCATTTATGACAGCCGTAAACGTGCCCGCGCAAACGCGCCCTTTGTGGTTTACAGCAGTGTTTGCAGAGAGGAAACTACGTGTCTGTCCCAGGGTGTGGTCTGAGGGGGAGTTCAATCTGGGGTGCAGTAAGGTTGAGAACCCCTGTTCCAGACCATTTCAAACGGGGGACTAATTCAGCTTGGTCTCTGAATAACCATCATCTCATGCCATCTTGACTTTTAGCTTTCAAAAAGTGAAGAGTAATGCACATTTTGCCTTCACTGGTCAGGTTTACATGAAATTGGCTCATAATTAAACATCATTTTGTATAAAGGGTGGGTCACAGTAGTACCTTTATCAAATGCACAAAGCTGAAGTTGAAAAAATACCCGCTTAAGTGGCAGAACTCCTTGAACACCCTGCAGTTAAGACACATGATGCTTGGCGCATTTAAAGTTATGAAATAAGGATTCTTTTTTAATTCTTTATAGAAGAAGAAGGTGGCGAGCTGGTTAAAGTGAAGGCCAGCCTTCCAGGGACCACAGAAGAAGAACTAGGTAATTAAATTACAGCGCTAATGGAATCTAGCCAGAGTATAAATATAGCTTTGGATTCTACACAAACTGACCTGTGCGGTGTAATAATTCAGAATGGATATACGCTCCTTAACCGTAAGGCAATGGGAATCTCCAGATACAAGCACTGCAAATATTAATTACAAGTGATTACTGTATTGTAGCTATGGAGCCACTGCAACCACCTCATGAAGAATTGTTGTGGGAACATTAATTTTCTGCAGTGAGTAGTAGACAGAGTCGTAGTAGTAGAGAACATTGTGCCTTAAAGGCAGGCAAAATATGGCACTAACTAAAAGCCCCAACAAGAAAGTTTCCTTCTGCGCAAATGGGGGCAGCTCTAATGTTGGGTCTTACTTTTGTAGCTGGCCAAGATTAGGATCAAGCTGTAAATTAAAATGTACCCAGGAGAACTAAATATTCTTAATAGGCTCATAGTGGAATGTGAATGAAACAGACAACTTTCTTTTAAGTACTTTCTGGTAATGATCACATGTTCATTATTATTTTTTTCTTTGCAATTGCGCAGAAGACCTTGGCTCTGAAAACTCAGATTCCATCTACAGCACAACTCCTGAAGTTAAGGCTTGAACTTCACAGCTGTTAAATGAAAACACATGGACATTCTGAGACTAAATCAAGAACGCAGCAGTATGCAGCAGCCTCCGAGGGTGCACAATCTACCTACGGCAAAGATGAGAATTGATGAGAATGCGTTGGATCTGGTTGTCTGTGAAGAGAGTTGAGAGTCCTGAATGTGATGAGCAGTAATGGTTTTTGCTGCCGTCTAGCACCACTGCCTGTTGTGTATCTGAATGTAACATGGCAGCTGAATCCCAGTTTCTCCAGCTTTGGTTGACTCATGATAGTGTTTATTATTGAGAAGAAATGTATTGGCCTCTAGTAAAGTCTCTCTGAAAGTGAGAGGAGTTGGGGGAAAAGATGGAATTGTGTGGCAAAACAGCTAATTTGGTTTCTTTTTTTTTCTTTTGTTGCTTCTAAATATCTGTTTCTGACCATCTAAATAAAATGCCTCTCTACAACTACATTCCTAAGGCAACTCGTCAAATGTAGAAGCTTAACTCTTCTGTTTCTCAGCAAAGCTAAGCACCTTGAGGTTTTAGTTTTAAAAAGGTAGAATGTTCATAGTAATAGATGCCGCCTACCATGCACATCCACCTTACTAATGCTATCGTTTTCAGTGCAAATGGGATGATGGAAGATAAGAGTGCACTCAGAGCAGGCACAGAGAGACCTTGGGTTGGTCTCTATAACCTAGGTAATGGTAAAGGTCACCCATGCTCAAAAACCAGTCGTATCCAACTCTAGGGTTCAGTGCTCATCTCTGTTTACGGCCAAAGGGCCAGTTACGTCTGCATTTGCAGAGGTTTCCGTGGGCATGTGGCAGGCATGGCTCGACACTGGAACACTGTTACCTTCCCCACCGAAGTGGTACATATTTATCTATTTGCTATTTCTTTCAAACTGCTAGGTCAGCAGGAGCTGGGATAGATGATGGGAGCTCACTCTATCGCACAGCATTCGGGTCTCGGAACTGCTGACCTTCCAGTCAAGTTCAGTATCTTAACCACTAAGCCACCGCATAACACTAACCTACCTCACCCTTAATTTTTAAAAATCTACAAGGAACATTTATATTTGCTGGGATAACCAAACTAGAATGGGAGTTGGGTAGGAAAAACATAAATAAATATAAAAATTGGGTTTATATGTAGACAGATGAAGATGACAGCCTGGCATCGCAATTAAAATATTGCAAGATGGATGAAAGGAAGTGTCTTATTCCTCCTCCTCCGAATAATGGTGATCAGCCATGAAGACTGTCCTGGGAATATAATGCAGTGGCCTTTCACCTGCCTTTCACATCGCAGCATGACACCCGTACCACTCATCCAGTTTTGGCATGCGAAGTCCTCATCAGCCCCAGGCCAGTATTGATGAAGCTGCTGCCCTCCATCAAGATAGACTCAAGTGGGATTTAATTCACTTGGGGACCATCACCCTTCCCTGTGGACTTTTGGCACCCAAACGGTTAGTCCTTAGGGTTGTCAGGTTAGTTAACCGTTGCCTGACACTCGGCATTGAGTCGCTGGCAGCACGGTCTACTCTATTACAATAGCAGGATAACCTGGCCAGACTGTAGTGATCTAATATATTTAGACTACGATTCTGCACAAACAGTTGGAAGCAAATCCATATGTCAATGGTGCTTGCATCTCGTATGCGTACATGAAATACAGTGTCGCTGTTTTCAGACCTGGATCTATTATATAGGATTACCCCACACACACCCCTTTTCAGTGAGCCATACAAGTCTGTAGAATTACAGACAGAAAAATCTAATGGCATTTTTTCTTCCTCCACTGCTGGAGATTGGGCATTATTGCAGCCAGTCTGTCTTTGAATGCAACACTCCAAGTAAATAATGATGTCTTTCATCCAGACCCGGCTCCCAGATATAGCAGCCAAAGTGCTTCCCCTTCCTGCATTCCCACTCATTTATTTTACTTCCAGTGCTCTGCTTTTCATTTCTCATGTGACTAATCGATTCCAGCATTCTTCATTTTGGCCTTTTATGATTCCTTGGTCCTTATTTATTTTAATAGGTCTCCACTAGTAAACTTCATTTCCCTGAATCAGGAAATTCTTAGCATCCTGCAATAAAACCACATTTCAAATGACTTTTAAAACCCATATTTCCATGTCGTTGCACTAGAACCGAAGTGTTTCTGGTATCCTACCTTCTCTGTCCTAGAGGAACTACTCTAGGTTATCCTTATTTTAACTTTTCCTGCATAGCTACGACCCCAGTGTTCTTATAACCAAACTAGCAAAGGTTGCCCGGCGTTGCCAGGCTGTTTTAAATGGTGTTGGAAAATTTTTGTTGTTGTTGTTAATGTTTGTAAAGAAGAGGTTAATCTATATTTAAAATTTTTATTTATACAAATTTTTTTTGATGGCCTGTTTTAAACTGTGATGAGTTTTGTTTGGTGTTTTGGTTTTGTGGATGAAAAAAAGAATAAAGGATGATATACTTTTTCGAAAAATTCTTGGGGCCTTTTGTGTGGGGCTATTGTGTCTTTTTGTTTGTTTTTTGTTATTGTGGGCAGCAAATGCTGCTGGTAGGGGTTATCTTGTATTTTGACTGTGTTTTCTCTCGTGGCCTCTGGGTGGAGCTTCTTCCAGTAAGTAGTCTCTTTCTTTATTCATTTCTTTTCCAGTCGTTGTGGTATGAGGTCGTGTGGTGGTGAGTTAGCTGTTTTTCTTTATTTGGTGTGGTGGTGGTGGTTGGATTTTGTGGTGTTTGGCTGGGGGCTGGGTGTGTTTGGAAATGTTTGTTGTTGTTTACTTTTTGGGTGTTATTTTTGTTTGTTTTTGTGTATTTTTGAATGTTTTTGATTGTTTGTTTTTGTGTTTTTTGGTGTCCTGGGGGGGGATCCCCTCTCAGACAGACACCTTTGGTCCCCCCCACCCTCTGAACCCCAGGGGAGCCAGTAGAGAGGGGGATTTCCCCCCCAACTCCGTTTTTAAAGAGAAGTAACCACTTGGTTTCTTCTCTTTAATATGGGGCGTGTGTGTGTGTGTGTGGGGGGGGGAGGGAATCCCCTCTCTGCCGGGTCCCCTGGGGTGAGGAGGGTGGGGGAGACAGACTCCTTTTGTCCCCAACCCACCCTCTCAACCCCAGGGGAGCCAGTAGAGAGGGGGATTTCCCCCCCCCCAACTCCGTTTTTAAAGAGAGGAAACCCCTTCTCTTTAACATGGGGCGTGTGTGGTGGGGGGGGAGGGAATCCCCTCTCTGCCGGGTCCCCTGAGGTCAGGAGGGTGGGGGAGACAGACTCCTTTTGTCCCCCCCACCCTCTCAACCCCAGGGGAGCCAGTAGAGAGGGGGAGCACAACACCCCCCACCCACCCAGTGATATTAAAGGGGAAACTCCGATTAGGAGCTTCAGGCGCTGTTGGGGAGGGGGGCTTTGGTTCCCACGGCTTGGCGGAGTTGCTCTCCCGGGGTTTTTGTTTTTGCTTTATTTCTTGGGTGCCGGCTTCCTCAGCATTCTGCGCGCTCATGGCGCGCAGGACGTTGGGGCTTGTAGTTATGGGTTGGTGCTTTGTGTTTGTGCTGCGTTTTTTTAAAATGCTTTTCTTTTGATTGGCTGCGGCACGTGTCCGAACGCTGCATCGTGCGAGAGCCTCTCAGCCTGATTGGCTCTGGCGCGGCGTGGCGCAAGGAATGTTGGGAAGTGAAGTTGTTTCCCTTTCTTCGCATTTGTGGGGCTGTTGCCCCACTGCCGGTTTTCTCAATCCTTCATTGACCTGCGTACCCAGATCGGCCATGTGCACGAAGGGTGAATGCAGGCAAGTAGGGCGAGGCATAGCAACCTATAGCCAGTTCCAACGGTTAACCCTTGGATTTATAGGTTAAGATTCCAGAGTATTTAAGACTGTCAGCACCACATTTGCTTTTTGGAACTTTTAACTGATTGTTTTCTTAACATTCCTAATAATAGTAGCAATTACACTTGTATATTGCCCCCATAGCACTTAGTACACATTCTGGGGAGTTTACAATGTGATCAACTTCTTTGCCCCCAAAACATGCTGGGTACTCATGGACTGCAGAAGCGTGGAAGTCTGAGTCAACCTTGATTTGATTGGCATAGATCTCACCTTGTGAGCAATTTTTGGCAGCTTAGCCACTACTATGAGAGCTCAGGCCCATTTTCCTGTTTACTGGGCAATTTTAGTGAATTTACTCAGAGGTAAACTGCATACTCCAGTGGGGGAGGGGGGGCGAAGGGCAATTACACCTGTTTGGGATTTGTAGACCATATTTGAATGGCCCCAGAGACTTGCTTCTCCTTTGATCACCTTTCCCTCCTGTGTTACTCTCTGATATGTGTGCTCAGGTTAGTTTCCCATCATTCCAACATTTCTTGATGTTCTTTAAACATACACAAACTACAGTTAAGCTCATTAGCATAGGTTCAATGCCAGGTGTTTGTTTTGCATCCCCCAAGTTTGCAATTGAAAAGGGAAAGGTTTCACAGCTAATCTGTGCCATTACCAATTGTATGAAGCCACCCTGATTTGTATGCTAACCAATCGCCCTGTAAAGGTAAAGGTAAAGGTTTCCCTTGCTCGAAAGCCAGTCGTATCCGACTCTAGGGTGCAGTGCTCATCTCTGTTTCTAAGCCGAAGAGCCAGCGCTGTCTGCTTCTGCAGACGTTTCCGTGGTCATGTGGCAGGCATGACTAGACACCGGAGCGCACGGAACGCTGTTACCTTCCCACCGAAGTGGTCCCTATTTATCTACTTGCAATTTCTTGCTTTCGAACTGCTAGGTTGGCAGGAGCTGGGATGAAGACGGGAGCTCATTTCCGTCCTGCAGTACCTGATGCATATACATTGATGCCATGAAGTCTCACTCCCATGTCTGGCGAAGTGGACTTGATCCAAGAAAGCTGACATGTAAGTGTAACAGTCTTTAAAGCGCTACAGCGTTTTTGTTTTGTTTATTCTCTGAGATAACTCAAGAGTTGTTTTTTCCCCATTAGGGGTTATGAGAAAACATTGGGCAAGGAAAGGGATAAGCTACAAACATGCTGAGAGCATTGTATAGGGATGGTGAGAAAATGTAGGGGACATTCCCGCATGTCTCAGGTGCTGCCATTCAAGCTGCAGCTGGAAACCATCCCAGGTATCAAAAAGAAGACCTACTCTGTGCAATTCCTTGCTCTCACCTGTCCAGTCTGGACTGGCCTGTCACCTACCCCCAAAGCTGGCTTTAGGGAAAGAAAGGTAAAGGTTTCGCTTGCTCGAAAGCCTGCCGTATCCGACTCTAGGGTTCAGTGCTCATCTCTGTTCCATGCAAATCATTTAATCCTGCAAAGCTCGCCGGGAGGGTCAGAAGAAAGAGCCGGAGGAAGGGAAGGAGGAGCCGGAGGAGGAAGAGCGCAAGAGGCGGACCCGGGGCCGGGAGCCCCACCACCTTGCCCTGGAAGAGCTTCGGATCCCGCCGCGATCATGGCTGCGAGGAACCGGGGGATGGAGTTGGGTAAGGAGGGAAGGGGAGGAGGGCTGCGCGGGAAGGGAGGGGAGGGGGGGAGGCAGCTCGTCATCATCCTCATCATTATCATTTTCCCGCCCCGGGGGGGGGGGGGGATTTGAACCCAGGCTTTCTCAAGGCGAAGGTTCAAAGTCGCCAGAACAGAAGAAGTCCAGGTTTATTGCCTTTGGATTGCAAACTCCCCAGAATGGGTGCCTGGGGAATTGTGGGAATTGTAGTCCGAAGGCATAGATCCGCACACCTTAGTAGGTGGTGCAGAAGGTTGCATAGGGCTGCTTGCTGGCTTGGATCCTTCCCTTCCCAGAAATACCCTGTTAGTGACTGCAATTTGTCATGTTTAGGATGGGAACAGGGGAATGGATTGGCTGATTTTTACTGTGTAGTTCGAAAGCAAGAAATTAGTAAAGGTTACTCGAAAACTAGTCGTATCTGACTCTAGGGTTCAGTCAGTGGTGGGCTCCAAAAAAATTTGCTACCACACTGTGGGCATGGTATGGTGGGTGCTGCCAGGGGGAAGTCCCTGCATTGCACCCGAATTAGGACTACTTTATTTCAAAACTTGGATGGGTAGGACCAGCCATAATTTCTGCTACCGGTTCTGGCAAATTTCCCTGGTCATGTGGCAGGCATGACTAGACACTGGAGCGCACGGAATGCTGTTTCCTTCCCACCGAAGTGGTCCCTATTTATCTACTTGCAATTTCTTGTTTTCGAACTGCTAGGTTGGCAGGAGCTGGGACAAAGACAGGAGCTCATTCCGTCCTGCAGTACTCGGGAATCGAACTGCTGACCTTCCGCCTCCCGGTCAGCATCTTAGCCACTTGAGCCACCGTGCAAGTAGATAAATAGGGACCACTTCGGTGGAAAGGTAACAGCATTCCATTCAAGCAAGGATGACCTTTATCTTTACCTATTCCATATCTGCTTATCTAGTATTTGGTTTCACTGGCTAGAATTGACCCAAATGAGGTAGTCAAGTGAAAATTAGGATACTTTGGTGCCCCTGAGAAGCAGCCATGTGGCTTTCCTTCAACCACAAATTACTTAGATTGAGTGAAGGAATACAGTGGAAGTTAGAGATTTATAGCAAGTTGTGAGAATGTGTCTTTCTGGTATAAGTTGTTGCCCAAGACCAGGAAATTTTGAAGGTGTTCTGACTTCTATTCATTCATTCATGCCTGCCACATGTCCATGGAAATGTCTGCAGAAGCAGACAGTGCTGGCTCTTCGGCTTTGAAACAGAGATGAGCACTGAACCCTAGAGTCGGATACAACTGGCTTTTGAGCAAGGGAAACCTTTACCTTTACTAAGGAGGGAGAGCAAAATCTCTTCACTTAGATTTTTGCTTTTGTTCATTCTGGTTTGTGCAAATGAATTTGTCAGAATTTGGCTTGCAGGAATAAGCTATCAGAGATAAACAACACAAAAAGACAACAACAACAACAACAACAACAACAACAACAATAATAATAATGTGGCACCTTAAAGACTATCTCCTGTATTTTCATGTTAGCTTTCGTGGACCAATTCCACTTCATCAGACATAAGAGTGAGACTTCATAGCATTAATTTATACGTATCAGGTATTGAGGTACACAATGGTTGGTTAAGTATAACAGATAAGTTTACAAATCAGTATGGCTTTTTCCAGTTGGTAATAACAGAAGATCCCTGATTGGGGTTTAATGATCCTGAAGCTTTTTACAGTAAACTTTATGGTGGACTTTTGGGGAGCCTTTTGTCATAAAACATCTCACCACTTTCCCCTGTCGCCAAGAGAGAGAAATAATTAAGCTTATGTAATACATTAACTTGTCTGCCTGAAACTAGTCATGTTTTGTGCCAAAATCATTGCCCTTATAAAATGTCTTACAAAGATCAGAAAGAGCAGATGCAATACAGTATACAGGTGAAAGTCAGAAAATTAGAATATCGTGCAAATGTTCATTCAGTTCAGTAATGCAACTTAAAAGGTGAAACAAATATATGAGATAGACTCACTGCATGCAAAGCGAGATAGTTCAAGCCTTACTTTGTTATAATATTGATGCTTATGGCTTACAGTTTATGAAAACACCAAAACCCCCCCCCCCAATCTCATGTACCCCATAATCATCACATAATCTCATGTATGCTGTACGCCATGATCATCACAATTTTAACGAATTAAGGCACGGCATATCTCGCTTTGTATGTAGTGAGTATATGTTATATATTTGTTTCACCTTTTAAGTGATATGAATGAACATTTGCACGATACAGTATTCTAATTTTCCAAGTTTCACCTGTATGTATTTCTATGGTGCCTTACCGGAGATGGCCACTAGATGCCACTGTTTGCAATGTAAAATATAGGGTTTGCTGTTAACCATGATTCCAGGTATCCATGGTAGGTCTCAGAATATAATCCCTACAGATAAGGGGGTTGAACTATATTTTAGATTTTATATTGTCTGTTTTAATATTGAAAGTCACCTTAGGTCCTCTTCAAGAGAAGAGCAAGCGACAGAGTGCTAATACTGTATTGGGAGATATAAAGACAACTGTATCATGATAAGGTATATTATATTTTTGGGCCCAGTGAACCACATAGCCAACTCTTTCTTGAGCCATTGACATGTGAGTCATGTGAGTCATCATTGTTTTATACAAATTAACTTCATTCACATGTACTCAATAGTAGCTGTGCTCAAAATGGTGTTATTGTCACGCCTTTGGAATACTGTAACACCAAACATGTTGTTGTACCCTGAGGCTTAAGGGGCAAAGTAGCATGAAGGCCCGACCTCCACCCCCCCACCCCAAAAAAAATGGGCTTCCCATGATACTTCTAAATACAGTTATGAAGCCCCCCCCTTTTTTTTTTTGGACACATCTTCAGAGGAAGAAAAAACAGTTGTAAGAGGGAAAAAAACCTTTAGAGGATTAAAGAAAGTTGGCTAATTAGCTGTAGTTTAACTGCTCTAATTACTTTTATCCCTGAAGCCCCATGAATATTTAGATGGAACAGATGACATATTAAAAATGGTAGCCATCGTGCTCTATGTTTAATGAATCTAGGCGCCGTTTCTTTCCAGCAGATGCTCAAGACAATTCGACCCTGCCCCACTGCCCTTCCATTTTTGTGACCTATGAATGTCTAGAATGGGGAAGCGGCTCTATCAGCCATTCACAAAAGCTGTGGGCTCTTGCGCGTTCATGATTTCCAAGCTGTGTGCAGAAATGATCTGTGTGCAGGCAAGCACCATTCCTTGAAAAAAGACTGGAGATAGCAGGGAAAGTCTCCTTAAGAAAGTCTGTGTGTAGCTCCACTGGCAAGCAAGAAGTGACCCAGAAATTACATTTTTGAAAATGGGATGAATTCTCTCTTCCTTCTCTACCTGACCCATACTTTAGTTATCTTTTGATGGTAAACACAAAATGACATATGCTATTTCTTCCCATTCAGCGACATAGATGCTATTGAGGGGATGCAGATACCATCTAAACCAGGGCTTCTCAAACTTGGCTTTCCAGGTGTTCTTGGACTTCAACTACCAGAAGCCCAAATCAGCACACCTGCTGATCAGGGCTTCTGGGATTTGAAATCCAAGAGCATCTGGAGAACCAAGTTTGAGGCCCCCTGACCTAGATGGGTGCAGAGTTTTTAATGCCAAAAACTCTGGCATTAAAAACTCTGCATCCGTCTAGATCAGGGGGCCTCAAACTTGCTTCTCCAGATGTTCTTGGACTTCAATTCCCAGAAGCCCTGATCAGCAGGTGTGATCACCAAATGTTCTTGGACTTTGTAGAAAGGACATCATGCCATCTTCTGTCTGTGACCTTCAGATGTGCTTGTAGTAGATTTGGACACTCACTGTTGCGTCTAATCCTTGTTCTCCCATTCCACCATATATATATTTTATAAAACATAAATATAATGGCCAGAATTTCATTATCACACTATGATGTGTATGTTGTGGTAGCAAAATCAATATTTATTCAGATGCTGGTTACTTTTCTGTGCACATGGACATGAGCACAACTGGCACATTAATGAACACCAGTGGCTGTGACTTACCTCTTACACAAGTATAAATCACCAGCAAGATGCTAACTAGTAAGAGAAGGCCTGCACAGATGTTAATATCCTTATTGGAAGAAGTAGGCCTTTTGTTTCTGTTGTGATGTTTCAGTGGGTTTCTTTGGATGGAGTTTTTGGTGGGACATATGATACCAAAGGTTGAGAAATGTTGAATTACACCAGACTAGCCTACCTATTGATGTGCTCTGTAACTTTGAGACTTTGGCTCTCATAAATCTGTTGTTAAATTTTGGTTTAAAGGAGGGAGAGTCTACGACCCTGGTGACCAACCTTGGCACTCCAGCTGTTCTTGGACTTCAATTACCAGAAGCCCAACTTAGCACTCCTGGTGAAGTTCCAGAACAGCTAGAGTGCCAAGGTTAGCCATCACTGATCTAGGAATTTGTTTATTCCTTTAGTTAAAAATAGTCCAGAAAAAAAACATAAAAACATGGAGGGTTCAGTCCAGGCTCACCAAATATACTCCCTGATATGCTCATAAAACTACCATATTGTGTGGTTAAACATCACTCTAGAAGCATTTAAAGTATGAAAAAAAGTATTTTACTTACAGTAAACATCTTGAAGCAGAAGGTAGGAAATTGAGTCTCCATTATGTGTGAGCCTTTGCCATCTTGTTTCTTGGAGGATGGTCAGAAAAAGCTATCAACAAAACAATAATAGCAAAAACAAGCAGGGTAAGGAGGATGGAGAGAGAACATTACCAATCAAGTCAGTAGTAAAGAGTTAGGTTGTAAAGCACACACACACACACACACACACACACACACACACACACACACACACACACACACACACACACACACACACACACACACACACACACACACACACACACACACACACACACACCGCTCTCACTGATAACCAGTGTTAGTGTATGCAAGATTGCTATTATCCCAACAGATTTTTCACCATTGCTTCTGTTATCTGGACTGATGGGAGTTGTGTCAGTATTGCTTAGAGACCACCCCAGTGGGAAAGGCTGGCTTAAATTTAGTTACATGAATCAGTGACTGGATGTAAATTCTTTATGCATTTGTTCTTAAATAGAATAGCATATTCTGTGGTATGGTTTAAGAATACAGTAGGTTTCTCCATGCTCGAAAGCCAGTCGTATCCGACTTTAGGGTTCAGTGCTCATCTCTTTTTCAAAGCCGAAGAGCCAGCACTGTCTGCTTCTGCAGACATTTCCATGGTCATGTGGCAGGCATGACTAGACACCAGAGCCCACGGAATGCTATTACCTTCCCACGGAAATGGTCCCTATTTATCTACTTACAATTTCTTGCTTTCGAACTGCTAGGTTGGCAGGAGCTGGGACAAAGACGGGAGCTCATTCTGTCCTGCAGTACTCGGGAATCAAACTGCTGACCTCCTGCCTCCCAGTCAACGTCTTAGCCACTTGAGCCACTGCAGTAGAACCCCGCATAGTGATTTTAACCTCTTCCACGGAGCTGATTGCTATGCAGTTTTTGTCATTGTAGGATCTTCCCTATGGGTAAATCCGTACAACGATTTTCCCTATGGGAAAAAATGTACATGATGTTTGGCGCTAAGCAGTTTTTCCCATTGGAAAATCATTGTACGGATTTTCCCATAGGAACGATCGCTATGCGGAACGGCTTTCCCCCATCCAAGCCACATCGCTATGCGGTTTCATTGCTGTATGGGGTGATTGCTATACAGGTTTCTACTGTATATGGAGAATCATGCTGAACTAACGACCTGTCTATCGTTGTTTTCTCAAAGCAGCCAACTCTTCGTCTAGGGGAAGTCCACAAGCCAGATGTGATTACAATTCTCTAGCTCAAATTCCCAAGAAAGTGATATTTAAAGGCATTCTGTTTCTAATCTTGTAGGTAGCATCAGGCTCTCATTAATGATGATAGGATGGTGAAAAATTGTTCTTCAGCCAAACAGGTTTCCAGAGGCATCCGAAGAGTGACAAAACCAAAAATGAAGTTAGGGCTATCTTTATTCATGAGTGTCTCTCTCTGTGCATAGTCTAGGACGGTCATTGCGTGTATCCCACTTCTTGGACGATGCTCTGCGCCTGTGATTCTCAACGTTTTGTAGATTATGTCTCACTAATCACTGTTTCGAAGAACCCGAGTCTCAGTGTAATAGAAAGAAAAAGTCAAGACTTTCCAGTGAGAGCACTTGTATGTATGCCAGCATCACATTTATCATTTATGGAAAATTAAAAGCGGTTGAACGGAGGAGTAGGAGAAATACTGAGTGTCCAAACTTGCTATATATGATACTAGTTGGTAGCCAATGATTGGTTGGGTTAGTAGGAGGGACTGCAGTGGCTCAAGTTGTTAAGACATTGAAGGTCGGAGTTCGATTCACGAGTACTGCACGGCGGAGTGAGCTCCCGTCTCTGTCCCAGCTCCTGCCAACCTAGCAGTTCGAAAGCAAGAAATTGTAAGTAGATAAATAGGTGCTACTTTGGTAGGAAGGTAAACATTGTTCCGTGCACTCTGGTGTTGAGGCATGCCTGCCATGTGTCCATCGAAATGTCTGCAAATGCAGGCAGCGCTGGCTCTTTGGCTGTAAACAGAGATGAGCACTGAACCCTAAAGTCAGATACGACTGGCTTTCGAGGAAGGGTGACCTTTACTAGGAGGTCGTACGAGTAGGAAGACATGAAGGTTGAAGGAGAATGAATTCTCAGAAATTGTTACAAAGTCCTACCTCTTTGCCTTGTGTGTATACAACAGCCCTCACATAACTAACAAAACAAAGCAATGTAATTACACTTATATACTGCCCATAGTGCTTAGCGTACTCTCTGGGGTGGTTCACAAGGCAATTAGTACTTTGCTCCTCAGAAGGATGGAAGGCTTAGTCAACCTTGGGTCCTATAAGGATCAAACTCACAATGTCAGCAGTTCTGACTGCAATATAGCAGTTTCACCACTCCGCCGCTAGTAGCCACAGTTTTGAAATGTAACCCAGTTAAACTTGGGCAAAATGTAAGGAGAGGATGGAGGAAACAGGAGAAATTCCCATGTGTGAACATGCAGAGAAGCAGATAGAGGTGATATAAAACATAGGTGGGTTTGAGTTCATTTAGCTCAGCGATGGCGAGCCTTTTAGAGACCGAGTGCCCAAATTCAACAGGCTACCATCCTCGCTGCAGAGTAAACTCTGTGCTGGAGGAGGGAGGAAACGCTCCCATTGGGCTACTGGGCAGAGGGTTGGGCGCACTCTGTGCTGGGGCGACAGCATGCCCACCCTGAGTGTCCCCTTTGGCATGGGTGCCATAGGTTCACCACCACTGATCTAACTAATATTTGTGTTCCTCTAGCAGCAACCCAGCTGTTCGAAAGCAAGAAATTGCAAGTAGATAAATAGAGACCACTTCGGTGGGAAGGTAAACAGCATTCCATGTGCTCCGGTGTCTAGTTATGCCTGCCACATGACCATGGAAACGTCTGCAGAAGCAGACAGCACTGGCTGTTCGGCAAACAAAGATGAGCACTGAACCCTAGAGTCGGATACGACTGGCTTTCGAGGAAGGGAAACCTTTACCTAGCAGCAAACATTTGCACCTTCTAAATTTCAGCACACTGGTTCATAGCTCTCATTGCCCCGTCTTCGTTATGGTTCTGACTGTTTTATGCAATACAGTACCACAATTTGCAATTGTGCTCAACCAATTGTGTTTTCCTCCATAGACCTCGGATGGCTTGCACAGGTTCGGGTGAACCAGCCGGCAGTCCTAAGGCGCGCGGCCCAAATTCAGACACAGCGGACTGTGAAAAAGAATTGGCAAGTGAGTGGCTTTGAGCATTCCACTCTTGCGCTTCTAAAACAGCCATTCCTCTTCCAGGGGCTTTAATATTGAATTTCACTCAAGGTCCCTCTGACCTGAAAAAGATGGGATTTGCCCATGTTGTCGTCAAAAATGAATTATTAAAAGACAGTGATGACAGACTGGCAAAAGATTATTTTTTTATCCGTACAAGTTTGGAGAGATGCAGAGGAACAGCTCAAGAGTGGGAAAACCACAAATGAATTTAAGTTATCTTTATTCATGTGCAGGTAATCTGTGTTAGCTACAGCAGCACATTTATCCTTCTCCTCAAACATTTATCTGTGTAAAAGCAATTCTCTTCTTCACTTTCCTTTAATTTTAAAGTCGTTAACATCCAATTTTAGTTTCTGTCAATTGGACCTGCCTTCATATGACTTCTTGCTTTTGCTAGCGTTGGCTTTTTCCCCCCAGCTTACTTCTTGCAGTTTCACTCATGGAATATTGTTCTATTGTCTGACGTGAGGTGTTTTTTAAGGAAATAATCCAAGAAATTTCCAATGCTTCTGATGGGAAGAGTGTTGCGTCTTTATTCCACTCCATTTTCCAAAGGAGTATTGCTATGTTTCTTTTCCACATTAAACTAGACCAGCAGTCAAGTGAACTTGGCTCTCCAGATGTTCTTGGAGTTCAATTCCCAGAAGCCCAAGTCAGCAGGTGTACTGACTTGGTCTTCTGGGAATTGAAGTCCAAGAACACCCTGGAGAGCCAGGTTTGCTGACCCCTGGTCTAGACCAGAGTGAAACCTGCCGTGTTTAACTGTTGTTCAATTTATTTGACTCTAACTTGTATCAGCAAAAAGACTAAGATATCATGTGAAATGCTACATCAAGACCAAATCTGACTTTGTGGTGTTGTGCTTTTTATAAGAAACTCGCAGATTTTGCCCGGTGGTGACGGGCTGTTTAAAATGGTTTTGGAAGGTTTTTGTTTTATGTTTATGCAAATGAGGTTAGTTTTTAATTGTGTTTTTTTTAATTTTTATTTTTACGCATGGGCTGTTATAAACTGTGATCAAATTGTTTTTTGGTTTTAAAAAAGAAGAAAGGATGATATAATTTTTTATAATTATTGTATTTAACCAAATAATGTGTTACTATGTGATCTTTTTTTAAATAGTTGTACCTTAGATAATAATTTTAAAAATGTGTAAGAATATGTTTTTTTAAACTCAATGTTTCTATACTGTGTTTAGATGTTTTGTTTTGTTTTTTTGAGTGAAAACTTATTTCATTTTTTGAATTATTTGTGATTATTGTGAATATCTTTGAATGTTTTGAAAACTTATTTCATTAATTTGTGAATTCTTTGTGATTATTCTGAATATTTTTGAATGTTTTTTCTCTTGTGGCCTCTGGCTGGGGCTGGTGAGCTTTTCTTTTAATTTACTATTTTTCTCTACTGTTCTCTGGGTGTCACTTCTTCTTCCAGTAAGTAGTCTCTTTCTTTCTTCAGTTTAGTTCCGGTCGTCATGGAGTGAGGACGTCTCCTGGTAAGGTCTCTGGTTTAATTTGTGTGTGTGTGTGTTTTGGGTTTGGGTGTGTGTGTGTTCTGTGTGTTTTTCTTGTTTGTTTTTGGATGTTTTTGTGTTTACTTTTCTGTTTGTTAATTTTGGTTTTGATTACTTTTGAATGTTTTTGGATTGTGTTGTTTTGTGTCGTCGGATGGGGGTATTTCCGTTGGCCGGTCTTGGTGGCTGGACCACGGGAATCCCATCGCCGCTTGATGCAGCGTTGGGGTGGGGATATTTCCGTTGGCCGGCCTGGGTGGCCGGACCACGGGAATCCCATCACCGCTGTATGCGGCGGTGGGAGGGGGTGTTTCCGCGGCCTTCCTTTTTTATTTTTATTTTTCGCGCGCTGACTTCCTCAGCGTTCTGCGCGCTCATGGCGCACAGGATGCTAGGGCTTGTAGTTTGGCGTTTGCGATTTCAGTTTGTGCAGCGGTTTTTTTCCTGCGGCTTCATTTTGATTGGCCGCGGCGCATTTCCGAACGTTCCTTTTGCTTGTGCCGCTCAGCCTGATTGGCTCTGGCATGGCGCGGTGCAAGGCTCCTGCCCCACTGGCACATTTCTCAACCCCCCAGTTACCTCCATACCCAGTTCGGGCGAGTGCACGAATGCTCGGTCGGGGCTAGTAGGGCCTGGCTAAACATCCTTTGTCAAATCACAATGGTTAACGCACAGATGTATAGGTATAGAAAGGGCCTTTTCTGTATCAGCCCCAAAGATTCAGAAACAAGCGAGACACGGCATTGACTTAAAAAGCTATTGTAAACGAGCTCTTGAGACTTGAATAATCTTTTGATTAATTTTTTGTTGAGCATTTGTATGGAAGGTTTGAATGCTTATGAAATTCACAATTACTTGGTATGTATACTGTGGTGGCTTAGTGGTTAAGACACTGAACTTGATGACTGGAAGGTCAGCAGGTCAAGATCTGAGAGCTGCATGATGGAGTCTTCTGTCCCTGCTCCTGCCAACCTAGCAGTTCGAAAGCAAGAAATTGCAAGTAGATAAATAGGTACCCTTTGGTGGGAAAGGTAACAGCATTCATTGCACTCCACCATCTAGTCATGCCTGCCACATGATCATGGAAGCGTTTGCAGATGCAAACAATGCTGGCTCTTTGGCTGTAAATGCAGATGAGCACCCAACCCTAGAGTCAGACATGACTGCTGTTTGTGAGCAAGGGTGACTTTTACCTTTACTATACTTGAAGGGGACTAAGAAGTGGTTCCTGTTACCTCCCAAAAGCCACTTCGTAACTACATGTTTAATAAACTTTGAAATGTAACTTAGTGATATATCTATTAAAAAAACCAACTAGTAATAATTAACTGTGTTATTTGTAACTTATTATTTCGAAGTCTCAGTTAACAAGTCCCAAATCTTTCCCAGCCACGTGTTCAATGGTAAGGGTGTTTTCTGATATTGTTATTTACTTATTTTTTCCCCAAAACAAAGGCTGCTTGGCTCCTCCGTGCTGTCACCTGCATAGACCTCACCACGCTTTCAGGCGATGACACCCGCTCCAATGTTGGCAGGTTGTGTTACAAAGCCAAGCACCCTATCCGAGAGGATCTGTTGCAGGCTGTCAGCATGCACGACAAAGGTACTGCACATTGTACTTCAAAGCAATGAAGCCTTGACTGGATTAATGGGGCATAAATCTGGCTGAAGGGTGAGCTGTGTGTTCATAACGCAACCCCTGTTCTCTGATTGCGCTCTCTCTCTTGAAAAAATTGGGCGAACCTAGTGCCATCACTTCATTGAAAACTTGTACGTTGAACAAGCACAACAAAATAGTGTAGGAGGGTTCCCAATCTAATGCCCATGGGCTGGATGCGGTTTACGGCACCATTTCATGCGGCCCTCACACCTTCAATGGTATTGGAGAAACAAAATGTCTGCCACTTTGAAGCTGTTGGGACAAAATAGCAACCCCCATCATGCAGGCAAAGCAAAATGGCCATTCGGCCCTCGAATCTGACCGAGAGCATGATCCGGCCCCCAGCTTGAAAAGGTTGGGAACCCCTATATTACAGCATGGAACCCGGTTCAGAATGTTAGTTTAGAAGTCATATTAAATTCTATACTTCATTTTTTGCAAGTCTACAGAGGACTCCAGTGGCTTAGTGGTTAAGATGCTGAATTTGATGACTGGAAGGTCAGCAGTTCAAGACCTGAGTGCTGCATGAAGGAATGAGCTTCCATCTCTGCCCCAGCTCTTGCCAACCTAGCAGTTCAAAAGCAAGACATTGCAAGTACTGTGCCTGTATATAAATAGGTACCACTTCAGTGGGAAGGTAAACAGCATTCCGTGCGCTCCAGTGTTTAGTCATGCCTGCCACATGTCCATTGAAACATCTGCAGATGCAGACAGTGCTGGCTCTCTTTGGCTATAAACAGAGATGAGCACTGAGCCCTAGAGTCAGATACGACTGGCTTTCGAGCAAGAGTGACCTTTACCTTTACAGGTGAGAAGTGTTTGCTTTTGGAACTACAACTCCCAGACTCCCACAGGCAGCCCATCTTCATATCTGGAATAACAAGGATTTCCCGTCTTTACACAAATCCTGTGGGAACATGGCAGTACTTGTGACCCTTGACTGTGGTTTCTTTACAGGCATCACTACAGCTGCCATTTGTGTCTATCCAGCCAGAGTAGCAGATGCAGTTAAATCACTCAAAGTGGCAGGGTGTGATATCCCTGTAGCTTCAGGTAAATTTGCTTTCTTGCTTGCTTTCTTGGTTGTTTGCTAGCTTTTTAAAAGGGGAAGACAACATTTTCTGGGGGTCTCCCCTCCTCAACTATGTATTCCAGTTTTCTCTCCAAAGATGTGACTCAAAATGTTATGCTGAAATGCTATTGAATGGACTTTCGTTTCCTTTTTCCGTAGTGGCCACTGGCTTTCCAGCAGGCCAGACACACTTGAAAACCCGCTTGGAGGAGATCCGTCTAGCTATAGAAGATGGTGCTGGAGAGATTGACATTGTCATCAACAGAACCTTAGTGCTGACTGGCCAGTGGGAAGGTGAGAGATGGTTAAAAAAATGTGTATATCACGCTGGCTGACATCTCATTGCTTAGCATCGTACGTTGCAACTGGAGTAGAGCTGTTGAATCAGTGGTGGTGTGGTGCATACCTGCCAAGTATCCCGCATTGGCCGGGATTTCCCGTTTTTCTGTGCTTGTTCTTTCCCGCCGCCGCCCCGTATTTGTACGGCGGGGAAAGGACTTACTGCGCATGCGCGGCCACCGTGCACATGTGTAAATGGGTTACTGTGCATGCGCAGCCTCCATGTGCTGTGCAAACAGGTTACTGCGCATGCATGGACACAGTGTGCATGTGCAAATGGGTTACTGTGCGTGCGTGGCCACAGTGCGCATGTGCAAATGGATTACTGAGCGTGCGCGTTCACGCATGCGCAGTAATTTCCCATATTTTGCGGATCCACTCTTGACGGGTATGGTGTGGTGAGTCAACTCTTCCATAAGTTCCATTGATTCATTGAAGCTTACACAAATAGAGGTTTACTATGCTAAACGGCAGGATTTTAGTCATTGTCCAGCTTTCTATTGATGTTCCAATTGGCCCATTAAAATATGCAACATAGGTTTACCTTTTTTCTTTTATAAAGTCCTTGTTTTTCATTTGCAAAACTTGGTGTATTGCTTAATACTGTAAGACTTCCTGGTCATTCCCTTTAAAACTGAGTTGGAAAACCTTATACATCTGATTTGAATTGTTTTAAAAATAATTGAACTCACACAAGTTGCTGTGGCCAGATTGGTATAATTAGTAAGAAACTGGTCACTTTCTGGTGGGATGTTTAGAATTTGACTGGGTGTGTGACCAGGCATACAACCAGTAGCATTTTGCTACTGCATTTACACGCATGTGAATCACTAGTGGGATTCTAGCTGAGTTGTTAGAATGGGATGTTGCCCAATAAAGTTGAGTCATGAAGGACTGGAGACAGATCAAAATGATGCTTCAGTTCTATTCTATGTTAATCAGGGGCTTTGTTACTTTAGGGCAGGGGTCAGCAAACCTGGCTCTCCAGGTGTTCTTGGACTTCAGTTACCAGAAGCCCAAGTCAGTACAGGTGCTGATCAGGACTTCTGGGAATTGAAGTCCAAGCACATCTGGAGAGCCAAGTTTGCTGACCCCTGCTTAAGGGTATTGTCATGGCTTCTAGCCTGGATGGCTTTAAAACAACACCATACATAACCATGGATTTATATTGTGGTTTCTGACAACTGGACACAGGTGGTAAAGTAACATCTAGAGCAGCTAGGATGTAAAGCATGCCCAGCTCTCCCTGAAAGCACACAGGTGGGAGATAGAAGTATTAGATATAGGACAACACAGGAGAGCAAGGAAACAAGTGGGCCATATAGAGCAGGGGTCCATAACCTTTTCCAGCCAGGGGCCGGGTCACACTCTCTCAGTCAGCTTCGAGGGCCAGATGGCCATTTTGCCAGGCCTGCACAATGGGCTTGGCCATTTTGCCCCAACAGCTTCAAAGGGGCAGCCATTTTGGTTTTTTTTAATGTCCTGGGAGGGAGGGGCGGATTTGGCCCACACGCCTTAGGTTGGGAACCCCTGAAGATGATTTGAAGTACATTCAATAAGTTTCATCTATTCATATCTTACTCTTATCCTGTATTTCACTCATTTGCCCCGGTCTGATGTAGATGGCACATCTACTTTAAAAAAGTCAATTTGTGACACTCTTTATTCTAAAAGTGGTAATGTGATTTCCTCCTCCCTCGCAACCCATCCTATAATATCCTTGAATTCTTCCCACCCCGTTCCCTCTTCTTTTTAGAGCTTTTTCAAAAGCCAGTGCCAGAGTTGAGGGTCAGTCTTGATGCATGACTGTTCGACTCACAGAAGAGTTTTTCAGCTTTTAATATGTTTCAGGAAAGATTGCTGAAAATGTTAAGCACTTTAGTGTATGTCCAATTATGCTGAGCTTTGAGTTAAATTTGCTGTTACCTATTGTTGAGTATCTTTGTGCCACTTGAACTATAATTTGTCTAAGCCTGGTCTTTAACAATTATTTTAAGTGCTCTCTAATGGATTAGAATATAAAAGCAGGTGTATTGTTTGGCTCCGATTTTTTCCCTTTCTTTTTCCATATTAGATATTTAAGTCCTTGCACTGGAGTTGATGAACTCCTTCTTTGTCGTGTAGATTTTCACCCCCCTAACAATCTTCCATTATCACAAGATGGAAGCAGCAATTAGTGCCCCCCACGGTGCAAAAAAGAAAAAAGAAATATAGAAATAAGATCCATTCTTGTCTACTTTGAGAATGTGGGCTTGGATTCTAAAACACGGTCATTAAAGCCAGGCTATTTGCCTTTTGTCTTCAGGAGTTTCAGACTACAGCTCCCATCATCCACAAACATTGGCCATAGTGGGTGGAGCAGATGGGAGTTGTAGTCCAAAACATCTGGAAGGTTAAAAGTTTCCTGCTACAGATTTAAGAAGTTCATACAAGTACTATTTCCTGCCATTTTTCCTTCTTCATATCATTTTGACCACCATCCAAAATCCTTTCTTAAATAATGTAAGGTCTCCCAGCTGCCTCTAGAGTTTGGTGCTCATCTGTTTATAGCCAAAGAGCTGTCTGCATCGGCAAATGTTTCCATGGACATGTGGCAGGCATGACTAGACACTGGAGTGCACGGAACACTATTACCTTCCCACCTATTTATCTACTTGCAATCTCTTGCTTTCAAACTGCTAGGTTGGCAGGAGCTGGGACATATGACGGGAGCTCACTCCATCTCCAGCACTTGGGTCTCGAACTGCTGTTCTGCTGACCTTCCAGTCATTAAGCTCAGCGCCTTAACTTCTAAGCTACTGCGGTCATTGTAAGGTGGGCCAAATCAATCTGATCAATTCTAGTTCTTCAATGAGCCAAAGCTAATCTGAAACATAGGGTCTTAAATTTGCATCAGTTAGTGCTTATCTCGAACATTCATGGTGGATTTTAAAAACTTGTTCTATTCTATGTGTCAAGCCAGAAGTGGGGCAGATAGGTGAAGAAGAAGTGCATTTTAACCTGCTTTTTAACCTTTTCAGTTTTCTTTTTTCTTTAGTCCTCTATGAGGAAATACGCCTGTGTCGTCAGGCCTGTGGAGAAGTTCTAATGAAAACCATATTGGGGACAGGAGAGTTGGGATCTTTAACTAATGTCTACAAAGCCAGCCTTGTTGCTATGATGGCAGGTAATTTCCATATATATTGTATCATGGGACCTGTAGCAGAATGCCTACTGAAAAGTTTTGAAGTATTATCCATTCCAGCTTGCTTTGACAATCAGTTTTGACATTCCATTCCTGAATTTGCTTAATCCTCACCAAAATGTCCCACATAAGAATGTTTCAATGTTTACAAATTATCTGTCTACCTGGGACTCCTTTGTGTGGATGGTATCATTTTGGCTATACAAAGATCTATGTTTATGTATTCCTGACTCATACTTAAGGAATAGATGTTAGCATATGCGATCCTTCCTACTGGTAAGAATCAAAGATTGTTTGTCCAGTGGAAGGTTAGTTTTGCGGATCGCAGCTCCCTTAGGTCTGTGCCAAGTCACATGCCACCACAAGTTCAAACGACAACTTATTAATTAGTGGGCATTTGTCCCTGTAATTGATATAATAACTCTTATGCCTGTGTAAAACCCAAATAGGATTCTGGCCAATATTTAAGTAAAACTTAAATACTTTCAAATGCAGCTTTCAAAGGATTACTTGTTTCATACAAAAGTAATGAGTAGAAACTGTGGTGGCTTAGTGGTTAAGACACTGAACTTGACATGTTGCCCATCCTGAAAAAATATTCATCCACCCACATCTAAAATGCTGGCAACGGACCTGGTCTGTAGGTCAGCAGTTCAAGACTTGAGTGCTGTATGACGGAGTGAGCTTCTGTCTTTGTCACAGCTCCTGCCAACCTAGCAGTTCGAAAGCAAGAAATTGCAAGCAGATAAATAGGTAGCACTCCAGTGTCTAGGCATGCCTGCCACGTGGCCATGGAAACATCTGCAGATGCAGACAGTGCTGGCCTTTTGGCTATAAACTGAGATGAGCACCGAACCCTGGAGTTGAATACGACTGGCTTTTGAGCAAGGGTGACCTAATGAGTTTACTATTAACACGTTCAATCAAATGCATTATTTCCAGGCTGTGGCCCTCATGCTCTGTCATGTTCTCTCTCCTCATCTATGAGGTTTCTGTGGGAACAGAAATTCTGGGGTGGATAATTTGGCTTGATCCACCAAAGCTGTGGCTTTGTCGGTGGCTAAGTGTGTTTGTTTAAAATGTTTTTATGACCAAAGACATTCCATCACTACTACCTCGGCCCATTTATACTACCTTATAATAATGCTTCACTCCAAAACCTGAGTGTGAAATTGGGTTTAGATGGTTTTGTACCACAGGCCAGGTTCCAAACACACCAGAGGATGCAAAATGATCAAATCTGGAGGGAAATTACTGTTTCATATATAACTCCTATAACTCCCTCATTTACTTGGGAATTTGAGTAGTTATAGTCCAAGAAAGTAACTTTTGCAAGGACTGCTAAATAAGTGTAGCAGGACCTTCTGGTTAAAGAGTTCATGATGTTCTTAGTTCAGAGCAGGGATTCTCAACCCCATGGCACCATTTCATGTGGCCCCCCACCGCCTCCACCACACCAGGAAGTTCCATGTGGTGGAGGAAGGGCAAATTGGCCGTCTGGCCCCCAAAGCTGTCTGAGGGAGTGTGACCCAGTCACCTGCTTAAAAGGGTTGATAAACTCCTGGTGTAGAGCTATCAGTTTGTGTAATGCTTCTTAGGGCTTTCGAAAACCGATATTAATCTTTTTTTAAAATTAAAATTATAATATCGAAATCATTAAGACAAAAGATGAAGCCTAATTAACCCATTTGGCTATTCATAGTTCCTTTTTTCCATTTTGTGTTAATGTCTCCCTCCCACACGTATATGCACTCATTTTCCTAGTGTATTTTCAACCATATACAGCAGATGGCTCTGCTGTTAACACTATTCTTTTCTTCATCCTCTCATTGTTAAGTCTTTTGCATTGGTGCTGTTTCTTGGTTTTAAGTACTGTATATGTAATAGCTTCAATTGATCTGTGGCTTTGTCAGTGGCTAAGTGTGTTTGTTTGAAAGAAATCAAGTGCCGTAGTTAAATGTGTCAGAGCACCTTTTGAAAGCAGAGCATCTTCTATTCTCCGTAAATTTTAGAAGTCACTGCAAGGCAAAAATTTGGTATCTCTTAGGTGGCCAAAAAAACAAACAAACAGCCAGAATCCAGTGGATGGATTGTCTAAGGAATATATCTCGTTATCAACTAGCTGGGACAGAAACTGGAGCCCACTCCATTGTGCAGTACTCGGGTCTCAAACTGCTGAACTACCAACCTTCCAGTCGTCAAGTTCAGCGTCTTAACCACTAAGCCAGCACAGTCTTGCCAACCTAGTAGTTCGAAAGCAAGAAATTGCAATTAGATAAATAGATACCACTTTGGTGGGATGGTAATAGTGTTCCGTGCACTCTGGTGTCTAGTCATGCCTGCCACATGTCCATGTTAGTTTTGTGGATCACAGCTCCCTTAGTTGTGTGCCAAGTCACATGCCACCACAAGTTCAAATGACAACTTGTTAATTACTGGCCATTTGTCCCTGTAATTGATATAATAACTCTTTGCCAGTGTAAAACACAAATTGGATTCTGGCCAGTATTACATATATAACATTTTGAAAGTAAAACTTAAATACTTTCAAATTCATCTTTCAAGGGATTACTTGTTTAACACAAAAGTAATGAGTAGAGACTGTGGTGGATTAGTGGTTAAGACACTGAAATTGACATGTTGCCCATCCTGAAAAAATATTCGCCCACCCACAGCTAAAATCCTGGAAATGGCCCTGGTCAATAGGTCAACAGTTCAAGACTCGAGTGCTGTATGACGGAGTGAGCTTCTCTCTTTGTCCCAGCTCCTGCCAACCTAGCAGTTTGAAAGCAAGAAATTGCAAGTAGATAAATAGGTACCACTTTGGTGGGAAGGTAATAGTGTTCCATGCACTCCGGTGTCTAGTCATGCCTGCCACATGTCCATGGAAACATCTGCCGATGCAGACAGTTCTTTGGCTATAAACAGATGAGCACCAAACTCTAGAGGCAGCTGCTACTGGCTTTCAACTAACACCTGTACAGATGTTTAACATGAATAGAGCTTAACTGGGGGGGGGGGGCAGGATCCCACTAGGTTGGCAGGAGCTGAACAGGTGATGGGCACTCAGTCTGCCATGCTGCACTTGGGTCTCGAATGCTAACCTACTGACCTGAGCTCCCGTCGTCTGTCCCAGCTCCTATCAACCTCGCAGTAGATAAATAGGTACTGCTTTGGTACTCTCCGTGCACTCTGGCGCCTAGTAATGTTTGCCACATGACTGCGTAAACTTCTGCAGATGTAGACAGCTCTGGCTCTTTGGCTGTAAACGGAAAATTGCACCGCACCCTAGAATTGAACACAACTAGCTTTCGAGCAAGGGAGACTTTTACGTTTACTTTAGTAGATGGCGTCGTGATTACTGGTGAGCTTAAAAATCCCACCGATGTCACCTTGTTGTGATTGCTCCCAGGGTCGTGCATGCTGCCCAAATTTAGTGCTTCCCCGGGCAACCCCCACTGCTCTCTGTTGCTTTGTGGCCCAGGCTGAGGTGTTCCGTTCTCCTTGTGTTTTACCGCTGGCACGGACTTCAAACCCACTTAAACCAGTGTCTTATTGGGAAGGTGGTATACCCGCTTCCTAGCAGGAATAGTGGTAGCAGTTAATGTGGCAAAGCAAGAGTCATGTTTATATTGCAAACTCCCAAACAACCACGCAAACACCCAGAGAGGGCACGGCCCTGGGAAAATGATGGGGCATAAAAAGTAACTTTTTACCTTCAAAGGTGGAATGTCCCGCTGATAAAGTTTCCCAGGCCAATAAAAGTGAAACCGGCAAACCACGCCATAAAGCTTGCCAAGAGAACCCTATTGACCAAAACAAAAGGCAAAACAAAGGAGCAGGTTAGATGATACAGGATGCTTAGCACCACAGAGTGGAGGAAGGGGAGGTACAGGAAAGGGGGAGGAGAAATGCAGTGTTGCAAGGAGCAATACTGCATAGGGACATGGAATGTGAGATCAATGAATCAAGGTAAACTGAAAATGGTAAAAAATGAGATGGAAAGAATAAGCATTGACATCTTGGGCATCAGTGAGCTAAAATGGACAGGGATGGATGAATTCAGCTCTGGAAACCATCATATCTACTACTGTGGAGAAGAAAACCTTAGAAGAAATGGAGTAGCCATAATTGTCAACAAAAGAGTGAGAAAAGCAGCAATGGGATACAATCTCAAAAATGACAGAATGATATCAGTCAGAATTCAAGGCAAACCTTTCAATGTCACTGTGATCCAAATATACGCACCAACCACTGGTGCAGATGAAGCCACAGTGGACCAGTTCTATGAGGACCTAGAACACCTCATAGAACAGACACCAAGAAATGATGTCCAAATTATATTAGGAGACTGGAATGCCAAAGTAGGAAATCAAAAAGTGGAGGGAATAACAGGCAAGTTTGGTCTTGGAACACAGAATGAAGCAGGGCAAAGATTGATAGAGTTCTGCCAAGAGAACGCACTGGTCATAGCAAACACCCTCTTCCAGCAACACAAGAGGCGACTTTACACATGGACATCACCAGATGGCCAACACCGAAACCAAATTGACTACATACTCTGCAGCCAAAGATGGAGAACCTCCATACAGTCAGCAAAAACAAGACCTGGAGCAGACTGTGGCTCAGATCACAACCTACTGATCGCAAAATTCAGGTTAAGACTAAAGAAAATAGGGTAAACAAGGAGACCAGACAGATATCACCTAGACAGCATCCCTAAAGAATACACGGTGGAGGTGATGAACAGATTTAATGGCCTAGACTCAATAGACAGAGTGCCAGAAGAATTATGGACAGAGATGAGGGACATCATGCAGGAAGCAGCAAAGAAAATCATACCAAAAGAAAAGAAGCGTAAGAAAGCAAAGTGGTTGTCTGATGAGGCTCTTAAAATAGCAGAGGAAAGAAGGAATGCAAAAGTCAAAAGAGAAAGGAAAAAATACAATCATTTGAACACAGAATTTCAAAGAAAAGCAAGGAGAGATAAGGAAAACTACCTAAAAGAACAGTGCAATGAAATGGAGGAAAACAACAAAAGAGGCAGGACAAGAGATCTCTACAGAAAAATCGGGGAAATAAAAGGAACATTTAAAGCAAAAATGACCATGATAAGTGGCAAAGATGGAAAAGAGCTAGCTGATGCAGAAGAGATTAAGAAAAGATGGAAAGAGTACAAAGAGGAATTATACAAAAAGGACCTCAACACTCCTGATAATCACAATGATGAAAAATTGAACTTGAGCCAGACATCCTGGAGAGCGAAGTTTAGGAAGACCTAAAGAATCTCTTGATTGAGCTGAAGGAGGAGAGTGCAAAAGCTGGCTTGAGACTCAATATCAAGAAAACCAAGATAATGGCAACAGGTCCGATCAGTTCCTGGAAAATAGATGGGGAAGAAGTAGAAGCACTGACAGATTATACATTCTTAGGATCAAAGATCACTGCAGATGGAGATTGCAGCCATGAAATAAAAAGGTGACTGATTCTTGGGAGACAAGCCATGAGAAACCTGGGGAATATTGTAGAAATTCGATTCATGTAAAGATCTAATCAGCCTCATAAGGAGCAGTTTATAGCCCCAGATAAACAAAGGAAGAGTTAAGAAGTCTAATGGAGTCCAGCTTCATTAGGCAGAGTAAGGAAGAGACAGAGAAATAGAGAGAAAACATACACACGACTGCAGTCTTGGCTGAACAAAGGAATAATCCTGGCGTCTCTTTATTCAAACAGAGTATATCAGAAACAAAACTAAGGCACACACAACCAATTAGAATGTCCGAACCAAATAAGGAGAATTCTTCTCACTTTTCTACGCATGCCCAAAATCAAGCGTTGTCTCTCATGTATACAAAGAGGCCTTTGTTTACAAAATGTGTAGAAGACAGGCAGACAGAAACCAGATACATTCCCACATGTCCTCCTTTTTCATTTAAATTTGAGAGAGGGACGGCTAATCATACCCCTGCATGTCATCATACTCCATAACTACTCCTCCATATACATCATCACTGTCCTCCTGGACATCGTACCCCTCCTGACTCCTGGTACCTTGTTCCGGAGGATGATACCTCATTGAGTACAATTGCCGTCGTGCAAAACCCAATGTCTCCCTTCTACGCAGTGGACATGTGTTACACATAGAAATAAGATTAGGACTACAATAAATGCAAAAACACAAAGATATAAGGCAAATAATAATAATGACCCCATAAAAGAAAACTTGTCTAAGGACAGACAAATCAGGCAACCAAGAAGTCATCCAATCAAAGAGATTAACATCAATGCGTACATTGTTAGTAATGCTCTCCTGTAAATTCTGAAGTTCTTTCTCAATAGCATTATTCAGATCCTGGAATTTTACCCGACATCCCAGGTTCCCGACCAGCTTACAAAATCCTCCGGATTTTGCTAACAGGTAATCTATGGCCAGTCTGTCCTGCATTTGGTCTTGATGAAGCTCAGTGATTTCCATTTGAAGATCCCGTATGACCCTCCCTGTGGCATTGATTGATTTCTCCAGCCTACAGGTGAGTCCCAAAATGGACCTTCTATTCTCCTGGGAAATGACACCTGGGTATGATCCCAATGTGAGTGCTCCAGTGATAACACCCCCTATAGCTCTCCCCCAGGAGCTACCATCAGAAAGCTGAACATCGATTATCACTTCATCATTGCAAGCAGAACCCATCGGGCCGGCAGCAGCTCTCCGGCGCCGTGCATCTGCCTGAAGCGGCATTTGCACTTGTACGGGTAAGGTAAAATAACCCAATGCTGCACATTGATATTGTCCTGGATGGAAATTCGTGGCAACTCCATTAAAAAAGAACCACATGTTGGGATCCTTGATTTGCCATCCTTTGCAAATTGAACCACTATCTATAGCAGAATAATCAGGAGTAAACATAGGAAACACATCATATATATCTTCAATAGTAGTGTTAAACAAGGTAAAATTAAGCTTATAAGAACTGTTATAACTACCCCATAACCAAAAATAATCGTCACATCCTGTATAATTGCCTACATTCCGCAAAACCCTTTTTGCTTGAGTCCAGTGCTTCCATTTACTGTTCCAGACCCCAGAAATATGACAGCAGAAACAAAGCCCTTTAGTGTATTTCTTGAATGTCATGCTTCGCCAGCGGGTGTTGTTAAATTGTTCTGGGGGATTAGAGAAGAGTGTAGACCTATCAATATGTTGCAAGTGTCCAATAACCAACTCAGGCGTGTTGAACAATGCCGGAAGAAAGGTCATTTGAGACACTGCCAGTGGATGCTCATAGTATAACGTTGCATTCTTGCCATGAACCTCAAACATATAGTTAGCATGACGAAGCCAAAAGTTGGGGTTGCCCCCATGAGTCATTGTTTTTACAGCTGGAAGCACAGTAAGAAAGAAAAGAACAAATGTCAGCAAACTTAGTCCACTGGTGAACCACCGTCCTGGAGCTGAGTAACCTTCTTCTCTCTCCATGGGCGGACCGCTCAGGCAGGAATCCACACCCTCAGGATCCCCTTGTTGCCAATAAACGACCAATGGCTTAGGAAGACACTCCCCTAAGAAACAGGAGCATGCCCTGTTTGATGACCAGTGCTATGTTATTACTAGCACCATGTAACTAAACATGAAACATGCCTGACGTTTAACACAAATGCAATGTCACAAACCCATTTACATGTGTAGGGTACTGAAAACTCTTCCATGTACTTCTGGAGGTACCTTGAGATATGCAGTTTCATAAGGTAAAATATAACATAATCAAAGACAGGTCTTTCCCCTGCAAGAGAATAAGCAAAACATTTAAGCATGAACATTTATCTTCTTCCTTACATGAAGGAGGTTTCTGTAGCATTCTAGCAAGCATTTCTCACTCCCCAATTACATGAGTAAGGCATTACATTTCTTCTTCTCTCACTAGGTGTAAGTGAAAGAGGCATTCAATAACTTAAAACCAGCATAGCATGGTAAATCAAATACAGTACAAATATCATTAGAGCATTTCACACTCATAGCATGAGCAGGAAGACAATTTTTTTCCTTAAAAAAGGTTTTCAAGTTTTATAATGCAAACAAAGCCAATTCACTTTAGAGTCCACACAAACTTTTTAGTCCAATTAAAATGTCCAATTTAAAAGTCCAAATGTTGATTGAAGCTTTCTTCTTCTCAGATTAGAGCTTAAACACTATCTTCTCTCCAGCACAGTTCTTGGCATGGCAAGGTTGAAATTAGGCCATAAATTAATTCTCACTGAATTCACAAGACAACCAGACAACCCCCCTTTTCAGCTTTTCAGGCAAACACACATTCCTTCATGCTCCAGCCACACCCATCTGTATTAAGGCAGGCAGATGAGGTATGAGCACAAATAACAACTTCTCCAGAAGTTGCAAGTAACTTTCACACAGAAGAACAGGGAATTCCCATTTGCTTTCCCTGCAATCCTGATGCTTGAAACTTGGAACAGCCCACTCTGGATCTCTTTGTTTGAGGGTTGGGCAATTCAAAATCAGCCAAAAACTGGAGTATGTCTTCTCCCTCCTTGTATTTTTGCAAAAGCCTGCTGTCCATAGAGGAAGGATCCACACCCCTTTTCCTCTGGACTTCTTTCATTTGCAGCATCTGAATCTCAACTTTATGACAAACTGCACCTGTTAGTTTGTACTTGCAAGAAGACCCCTTTCTGGGCTTGGGTTTTCTGCATTCCTTTTCTGGGCCATCCTTCCACTTCCTGGCCACACGTGAGGAATCAAGTTTACTACTCAGCTTCTCCTGCTCTTGTGATGAGGGCTGCTTCAGGGGTGAGCTGAGGTCTCCTGTGCTGCTCTTGGAATCACACTCCTTGCTTCCTGCCACTTTGCATGCATTGATAACTTCAATCTGTGATGAGGTCCCCACCATTTGTTCCCAATCAGCTGGCACTAATTGTTTTTTAGACTTGGCAGGCAGTATTGCAGCAGTCCCATTTGCAAGAGCCTCTCTGTTCACTGGATATACAGCAACAGGTTCCATATCCAGCACAGCTGCAGTTAAAGCAGCAGAGAACGGTGTTTTTGTAGGGCTAAAAGGGCTTGATTGCTGCAAGGCAGGATATAATGTCCCATCTCCATTTCCACCCCCACCTCCATCAGGGGGCTCATGCTGTTGTTTCTCATATGATGGAGGGGCAGTCAGACTCCCTCCTTTGGCTGGGGGCAAAATCTGTGGAGGGGGACCAGCAAGCCGCTGGGACAACAACATATTTCTTGGAGTAAGTCTTTGAAGACAGTTTCTGACTTCATTCCAGGTATATTGCACTGGGACAGAAACCCCATCATGCTTCTGCAATTCATTCCCAATCTTATCCCAATCTTTTAAGTCCAGACAGTCATATTTGAACCAAGGACAGATTTTTCCTACAACTTGGACCAGCTGTTGTACTTCCTTCATATCAGCCCGTTGCCCATTCTTATTCAGAAGATATGAGAGATCTTTACAAAACTCCTGCTCTGGCGAAGCTAGCACACACCCCATAATAAATCTTTCACTCACCCTGTTGGGATCCAATGTAGAATTTGGATGAATTTCGAGCGCTTGACTGACCTTTCCTCTGGTCGGACCTTTTCTCTGGTCGTGGGTGAGTGAGACCTTGTCCCTGGTCGCAATGAGGTGCTAATGAGGTGCTAATTGCTGAAGCAGATTTCAAAGAGTTCCTTGAATTTCATTCAACCGCCTCCCGCGGGGCACCACTTGTAGAAATTCGATTCATGTAAAGATCTAATCAGCCTCATAAGGAGCAGTTTATAGCCCCAGATAAACAAAGGAAGAGTTAAGAAGTCTAATGGAGTCCAGCTTCATTAGGCAGAGTAAGGAAGAGACAGAGAAATAGAGAGAAAACATACACACGACTGCAGTCTTGGCTGCACAAAGGAATAATCCTGACGTCTCTTTATTCAAACAGAGTATATCAGAAACAAAACTAAGGCACACACAACCAATTAGAATGTCCGAACCAAATAAGGAGAATTCTTCTCACTTTTCTACGCATGCCCAAAATCAAGCGTTGTCTCTCATGTATACAAAGAGGCCTTTGTTTACAAAATGTGTAGAAGACAGGCAGACAGAAACCAGATACATTCCCACAGAATATAGTTAAAAGTAGAGACATCACATTGCAAACAAAAATTAGAATAGTCAAAGCAATGGTATTCCCGGTGGTAATGTACGGATGCAAGAGCTGGACAATTAGGAAAGCTGAACGCAGAAGAATAGATGCCTTTGAAATGTGGTGTTGGAGGAGAGTTTTGAGAGTCCCCTGGACAGCGAGGAGAACAAATCGGTCAATCTTAGAAGAAATCAACCCTGACTGCTCATTGGAAGGTCTAATAGTAAAGATGAAGCTAAAGTACTTTGGACATCAAATGAGAAGGGAGGATTCACTTGAGAAGGCCTTGATGCTGGGAAAGGTGGAGGGCAAAAGAAGAAGGGGGAGGCCAAAGATGAGATGGCTAGATGGTATTGTAAACACAATGGGCACAGACCTGGGAGTGCTGAGGGGGATGGTGGAGGACAGAGGGGCCTGGAGAACAATGGTCCATAGGGTCGCAAAGGGTCAGAATCGACTGTACGACTGAACAGCAACAACAACAACAACCTTCCTTAGGATCATGGTAGCAACCCCTTATCTCAAAATAAACTATCCCCTTTGAGCGGCCTTTGGTGAAAACTCCCCTTTTACAGAGCAAAGACGTGACTGACTCCGTATCTTGCCTTTTTGGAGTTTTTATTGAAGCATAGTATTCATCCATAATATGCAGGTTAAACATTGCAAAGAACTAATCTACTCTACTCTGATTTAGAAACTAAGAAAATAATAAAATGAGAAAATAGCTAAACTCATTAGCTAGTAAAGTACAGGCTTGAACAACCCTCCTCACACCTTCCTCTAGAATGTTAAAGATGTGGAATGACTTCATGTTGTTTCGACTATTGTCTTGTTGATTTAAATTCTCAGGTGTTTGTTTTTCACCTTATTCTCATTCCCAGGGATTTTTCCTTTTGATTGACATCCCGTTTCTTGATCACGTGTTAATGTGTGGAGTGTGCTGAGTGTTTTGGAATGTTAATGACATACATGCTTTCTCTTTCTGAGAGTTGACCTTTCTCAACCTTATAGAGAATACTAAACTATAGTGTAACTTAAATGAATATAAAGTAATTCAAAGAAATAGTAATGACCTCTAAGGATTTTCATGACAGATGATACCTTTTAGCTTGCATGCCTTTGGATTTGCAGCCCCCCCCCAAATAATAATAATAATAATAATAATAATAATAATAATAATAATAATAATAATAATAATAATAATAATAATAATAATAATAATAATAATAATAATAATAATAATAATAACCCAACTTTGGTTATGCTCCTAAAAGACTGAGAATGGCCAATTGTAGTTTTCCAACATCCATCAGTCCAGTTCTAGCCTCTGCACTATAGGAAGCTTTCCACATCCAGAATGCCAGTGGAGAAGACTTCTGCTCAGGGTAATGAACATTAAAACTGTTGGGCCAAAGAGAGGCTAGAAGAATGTTTCCAAACCTTTGGTTTTTGGACTTCAATTCCCAGAAGCCTAAGTCAATTCCCCAAAGCACTGATCAACTAATGCATTGACTTGGTCTTCTGGGAATTGTTGTCCCCCTGTGGGGCATGGGCCCCATGTTGGAAACCACTGTCTATGTGGACCATTAACAAAATGGAAGAACAACTCACAGGGCCTGTGAGGAGTTGGCAGTGCCTTTCTGCTTTTGATTAATTTACAAATGTAGGCTTTCTGAGCTTTTTTTCGGCTGCTTGAAATAGATGAGACAACGTGTGAAGACCGGCAAGTCAATGCAATGTAAGAGGTCTTTAGATCCTTGGGCACGCCAGGCGTAGGAAGTAGTATTCGGCAGAAGCGAGATGTTGCCACTTTTGTGTTTATGTTAATTTGCTGGTAAATAATTTAAAGGGCCCTGTTTATTTTTTAATAAAAGAGAAAGATATAAGTTGTCTCTGTGGTTAATGTTACTTACAACTGCCACTGAACAGATGCTTGGTTTTTTAAAAAATATGGATATTCTCGTCTACAATAAGTTACATGGAATGTAGAACAAACTTTTTTAAAAAAAAAAATTTACACTTCCACCCCTTTTTTTAAAAAATGATTTTTCTGACAAGATTCATATAAAGTCTTCCTCTTATACATATGCACACACATATATATACGAGCATTCCTATAAATTTTTAATACGGCTTGTGCTAATTTTGTGTCTGCCCGTGTGTGATTTTGGCAGAGATTACATTTTAATGATTGTGATGGACTATTTTAATACAAAGTTGCTCAATAAGTTTCATTTATTCTCTTGGAATGACTCACTAAGATGTTTGAGGCTGAGGAAGGGTTACAAATTAGAACTATATTTGAAAGCAGGAACATTTGTAAATGAGTCTCTCCTATGCAAAAAGCTTTGGTCCTTTCAAGTGCCATAAAGAAACAACAGAACAGAAATCATAGTACAGTACTATGATATTTCAGAGTACATCTAGAAAAGTATAGTGTGGACTTCCTGGAGAATTCTGGAAGTTATGGCTCAGAAATACAAATTTGCACACTTTCAGAGTTCAGACCTCAAGCAAAAACAGTCCTTCTTCCACAAGCCTTTATGGCAGAAAGAACAAGGAGTAGGAGGTTTCAGTCCTAAACCCCACTACTAATGTTTGGTCTCCAACACATTATGGTGGCACAAGTGTGTCCTTGCATAAGGGAGACCCATTCCAGATCTAGATGGAACTCGCTGAAGCCTTGCCCCAACTTGTTGGTGGCCTCGTTATGTAAGAGTTGTGACTTCTTCTCTTCTTCTTTAATTCCTCTTTTACCCCTTTGGGTGTTGAGGGAAATAAAAGGTTCTTGTTCTGGCTCTTCTAGTAGCCTCCACCGGTGTTATTTGGTGTTCTTGTAATACTTCTTTGATGTTGTCTCTCCACCTTCATCTGGGTCTGCCTCACGTTCTCTGTCCTTCTCCTACATATGCCTTGTATGAAAAATTATCTCCAAATGAGCAAACCACTTTATTTTCTCTCTGTGTGTATGCAGTTTAGAGTTGGTTCTATTCCAATTCTTTCCCTTACAATCACATTCCTGATTTTATCCCTTCTAGTCACTGACATGACCTTCCTCAGACATCTCATTTCCACTGTGACTAACTTTTGTTTATGTTTTGTTGTAAGTGTCCATGTTAAATGGATAAAGAGTTGTGTGGAATGTTTAATATAGACAGTTATGACTTCTTCTTGTTGTTGGTTGGGGGAAAAGGAGGAATTTCCCCCCAAATCTCACATGAATGTTGCATATACATACCTGCTATTTCACACATACTAGTGTTTTTGAAAACCAGGAAAAGTTAGATGAGGGGTTTATCCAGCATTAAGATAAAACCACATGTTGGTAAAAGTGATTTTATAAAAGTCATCTTCAATCTTTGTTCAAATGGTTACAACCAAACGTTTATGTGTGCGTGCGTGTGTGTATGCGTGCGCGCATGTGTACGTGTGTGTGTGTGTGTGTGTGTGTGCATGGCATATGCGTGCCAAGTGTTCTACAAAAACCTAAAAACACAGTTGTTGGTTTTCAGAATGCAGTGTATGAGTTGCCTGTGAGAACATGTGAATGGATAAAGTAACACATTGTGTTGGAGAAAGTGGATTGAGACATGTTTTCCTCCTCCTCACATGCAGCTAGAACTTAGGGTTGCATCCAGCGAAACTAAATGGTGAAAGATTCAAGACTGAAGAAAGGAATTGCTACTCTTACAGAACATGATGTGAAACACTACCACAGGATGTAGTGAAGGCTTCCATCCTGAGTTGCTCTAATTTGGAATTGGACAAATTCATGGAAGAAAAATCTCTCAATGACTTCTAGTCATGATGTCAATGTATTATGTCCTGTGTTAGGTAAAGGTAAAGCTTGCCCTTGCTCAAAAGCCAGTCGTACCCAACTCTAGGGTTCAGTGCTCATCTTTATTTCAAAGCCGAAGAGCCAGCACTGTCTGCTTCTGCATACATTTCTGTGGTCATGTGGCAGGCATGCCTTGACATCGGAGTGCACGGAATGCTGTTTACCTCCCCACTGAAGTGGTCCCTATTTATCTACTTGCAATTTCTTGCTTTCGAACTGCTAGGTTGGCAGGAGCTGGGACAGAGACAGGAACTCATTCTGTCATGCAGTACTCAGGTCTTGAACTGCTGATCAGCCGACCTTCCAGTCATCAAGTTCAGCGTCTTGACTTAACCACTTGAGCCACCACAGCCCCTACAATTTCCTGTGTTAGATGCTCACTACTACATTTTGTCTTTGTACTCTTTCTTAGAGGCAAAATAAATGTAAGCAGGAGCAATCCTATTTGTATATATCCCTTTCTCTCCATCTTCATTGCCTTCTGCCTTCTCCCCCATGGGAAAGTAGTTTGTAAGTTTTGGGGGGCAGGAATTTGTCTCTTCTTATGTGATTCTGCAGCATTTCATGGATGCTGACAGCATCGTAGGAGTAAATAGCATGTACATACATTTGCTTTTATAAGTCCCATCACTTATTCTGAGCAAAGACTTTTAGTTTCTTTGGTGCAGGCTTTGGGGGGTTTGTCATGGAACAGAGCGTAGGCATTCATACTTCAAGCCTAAAGGTTTCAAAGCATGGGGGAAAAACACTTCCTTCAAGGCATGCACGTTTATTGCAATGCAAGTGCTTTTATCAGAAACCATTGAAAAATAACGCTCAAGTTGACATTGAAGTGCGATGATCTTGGGTGCGTGCATGTGTGTGTGTGTTTTATAGCTGCCTTTATAAAAAGTTATGTTTAAAATTCATAGCACTTTCAAAGCCTGATAAAGGAGCCTAATTTCCCAGCTTGCTTTGTTCAATGTAATATATTTTTCTAAATCCATTTTCAGGAGCTCATTTTTTTCTCCCCATTTCAGCAACTTCGCAGCACGTTTTGTAGACAATAGCCTTTTATTAATAAAATCTGTGCACAACTTACTGCTGACAGTTGCAAACATCAAAGTTAAGAGGCTGGAGATATTGCAGTTCATGCCATATAAGATGAAGGAAGTGGTCTGGAAATATCCAAGACTCTAACCTTCTCAAAGCTAAGCATGTGTGAACTCAGTTCCATGGCTTGCTTCTATGGCAGCCCCACTGAGATTGTGTTTCTATGCTCATATCCAATCTTATGCCTTTTGGGAAGCCCCTGCAAGAAGGAAATCACAGTGTGAGCCATTCTGTGGGGCTCAGCCATCCTGTAGATTCCTGGACAGTGATTCCCAGGGAATCTCATTCCCAATAAAGAAGCACCGGTATGGCCAGATCAACCTGCTGTGTTAATAGAGTAAACTATGTAGCCAGCGACTCAATGCCTATTGCAGTAATGGTGAACCTATGGGACATGTGCCAGAGGTGGCACTTGGAGCCTTTTCTGTGGGCACCCATACAGTAACCCAGCACAGAGTTTGCCCCCCCCCCCTCTACCCAGCAGCGCAATGGGAGCACTTCCTTTCTCCCTCCAGCACAGATTTTGCTGGGGGGAGAAAGGGAGCATTTCCTTCCTCCCCTGTTGCTATGTTGGCACTTAGCGATAAATAAGTGGGTTTTTGGTTGCAGCTTAGGCACCTGGTCTCTAAAAGCTTCACCATTCAGCCTATTGTCAAGTGATGGTTAACTAACCTGACAACCCTGAGGACTAACGGCCTTGGGTGGCAAAGTCCACTGGGGTGATGGTCCCCCAGTGGATTAAATCCCACTTAAATCCATCTTGATGGAGGACAGCAGCTTCATCAGTACTGGCCTGGAGCTGAAATGAGGACTTTGTGTGCCAAAAGGGCTCAGGACCAGAAAGTGACTTGCAGAACTGATCGCCATGATGACAGCCAATATTTGGAATTGCATATGACAATCAAAGAAGAAGTAAAGTAGTAGATTTGTGGAATGAAGTGAATGGCCATCGTTTTTGGGTGGATAATATTTTTCAGCAGGAGGGCAGGCTTGGGTCTTTAGAAGGACCCAGGTGTAGAAGAAGGCTGCATGATTCACATCTTGATCTCATGTGTCTCTGCAGAGGCAGATGGCTCTTGGTTTCCAAGTTTGTCCAGGGCTATATTTGAACATGGCTTGCCGCTAAGAGGCAACAGATACAATTTCTTCAGCGCAAATGTGAGTTGCCCGCCTTACCCCAGACAGGGGAGGGAGGATGTGCTCCCATTGGGCTGTTGGGCAGAGGGATGGGGTGAACTCTGTGCTGGGGGGAGGTAGGAATCACTCCCATTAGGCTGCTGGGCAGAGGGGCGGGATGAACTCTGTGACAGGGGAGGGAGGATACATTCCCCATTCGGCTGCTGGGCAGAGGGGTGGGCCGAACTCTATGCTGGGGCAATGGTGTGCATGCACACAGAATGGGTTCTGAGTGCCCCCTCTGGCACGCGTGCCATAGGTTCACCACCACTGCCCTAGACTACACAGCTATTCCTTGAGAGATATTGCAACCCTGTACTTATTGTTTTGTAGTCCAAAATCACAAATCTGCACACCTCTACTTCGCATCCTACTGTAGGCGATCCTACTTGGACTTCCATTAGTGAATTTGAAAGGATTGCCTTGTAAATGGTGCTACAAAAGATTATGCACCGGCCAGATTGCTTTGCATTATCTTAAATTGCAGTCAATATCCTTATTCTTAATTGTTTATGAGTAAAGTAACTTTGAGCAGTCCTGGGGTTATCATGAGATAATCATGTCTCCAAGGGTATTCATAGCACTCTGAAACATAACTATGGTGATTACTTTGTGATTGCTATGCTCCTTTATTATTCTTTACTGCTTAATAATGAGACCATAATACTGTTCTTAGATATAGCTAGCTGAAGATTATTCTCCATCTTTAGTCATGTAAAAAGATATCAGTACCAATCCATGAGATGTTTTACCTTGATCAGAAGGGGCATGGATGTGGGGAGGTGGTGGGAGAGACGGGGATGGGATATATCATGTTCTTTCTATATGCAGGCCAAGATTAATTTTTATTTATTAATAGCAAGGCCTTGAATCTGGCTTAATTGCTGTTAGGTAAAGGTCTCCCTTGCTTGAAAGCCAGTTGCATCCACCTCTAGGAGCCAGTGCTCATCCCCATTTACAGCCAAAGAGCCAACGTTATTTCTGTGGTCATATTGCAAGCATGTCTAGACGCCAGAGCACACAGAGCGCTGTTACCTTTCCTACCAAAGCGGTACCTATTTATCTATTTGCAATCCCCTCCCCCCCCTGCTAAGTTGGCAAGAGCTGGGACAGACAACAAGAGCTCATTCTATCATGCACTACTTGGGTCTTGAACTGCTGACATGCCGACTTTCCAGTTGTCAAACCCAGCATTAACCATTAAGTCACCGCGGATGTTAGGTACTTAGTGGAATTCTTTCACCAGATGTATAACAAATGTCCTTTCACCAATGGGAACATTAAGACAGTCTCAAAGGTTGCTCCACATACTATACATTACAGTAGTCTACCTGCGAATTGCTTGGTTCATGAACCACCATGCTTGCACTAGAAAGAGTTTTCTGAAAGAGAGCCCAGTGGATGATAATGGTCAAGAAGAGAGATTGTGAGTTGGTAAATGCGAATTCCAGTCCCAACTGAGCTAGAAATTTGCTGGGTGTTCTTTGGCAAGGTTGTGACACTCAAGTGGAAAGGCGAGGATACACTCTTTGGAAGGAAAGCAGCATATAAATTCAATTAATGAATGAAAGTGGCATCACTTCAGTTTTGACAGCAAAGTACATGGAATATGGTGCATCCCCCCCCCCCCGTCCTCCATGTTTTTTCCCCTAAAGTGACCAGCAAAGACATGTTTAAAATATTTCCCCTCATTTTAGCCAGTGGCATTTAAGATTTAAATAGCTAAAACCAGGAGTTTCAAAAAGGTGGCGTAAAAACAGCTTGTGGAATGTGCTTTCTTCAAAGGTGTGGTCAGATCCTGCTTAACTGCGTTTAGTAAAAATGAGAGGACATTTCCGTCCCAATTCCTTGTTTATTGCAACAGTTTTATTGGTTCCTTGATTTTAATTTATTTTTAAATTATGCTTGTCCCTGCCTCGAGTGCTATTTTTATGGAACAGGTGTGGTAAAAGTTTAATGGGCAAGCAGCTAAGGCCTCCTGAACTTTGTATTTTATTTTATGCTTCTGGAACAAATGGTTGGGCTTTGATTCATGCAAATTTCTAGGTTGTGAGGATAAATGGAAAGCAAAACCCGTTCACGTACATGTGCTTGAGATGTTTAGAGTAAAAATGAAATATACTGTACATGCTATGACGTTTGACAATCACAGAGAGAAGAATCACACAGGAATGATTTTCTACCTCTTTTTATACACAGGGTTACAAATTTAATTTAATTTAATTTAATTCTCACACTTGTATGCCGCCCAGTCAGGAAACCCGATTCAGGGCGGCTCACACAGTATTATGCAGTAAACACAATACTATATAGACAATAATTATACCATATTCCTCCTACAAAATCACATATAATAATATGAAACAATACAACAGTACAATGGCCTCTCCACTCTGGCTGCAGGCAAGTCCGAAGGCAGTGGCGGTGAAGTCCTGCTGTGCACCACCATAGCAGCATTTTGTGCCCTGGCATGGGGTGGGGACCGGACGTCAACAGTGGTGAAGGGTCCTGTCGCCCGTCACCGCAGCGGCCTCTTTGCCCCAGCCACAAGAAAGTCCGGGGGCTGCGGCGGAGTCCTGCCGCCATAGCGGCCTTTTGTGCGTTGGCCCGGAGTGGGACCCAGGATGCCGGTGATGGTAGAGGGTGCCAGCACTCAGCGCCGCAGTGGCCTCTTTGCCCCAGCCACAAGAAAGTCCTGGGGTGGCAGCAGAGTCCTGCTGCCATAGCAGCCTTTTGTATCTTGGCCCGGGGCGGGGCCCAGGACGCCGGCGGTGGTGGATGCAAGAAAGTCTGGGGGACTTTCTGAAGTCCTGTTAGAAGTCATTCGGTATCTGGACCAGCACTTTGAAAAGTAACTTTTTGGACTACAGCTCCCAGCATCAATAGCAGTTGGAGGATTTGCGCAGTTGTAGTTCAAATAAGTAACTTTTCCAAACTCTGGGGCTGATATAACAGAATTTCTGCTGTGGATAAATCAGAACCACATATTACTATGAGATAAGATGCTGATCTTTTCAATGTGCCTAAAGTTTTTTCCTTTTTTTATTATTGCTATAACTCTTTAAAAGAAAGAAAGAAAAGGGCATTGACAGATGAATAATATGACTAGAAACACCTTCTATTTATAAAGCTAGCATGAGCTGTGCTTAATGGCTTCCATTTTAAAACAGTAGTTAGCTTTCTACCCCCACCCTCACCCCCCATTCTTCAAAGTCCCTGTTTTTCATTAGTGGAATATAAAATGTTAATAATACCTTTATATTGTAAAGCTCAGTGCCAGAATCCATCTTCTCTATTCTTTGTGGAATCCTGCTAGCAAACTCTTGATTGTATCATAAATAGTATTTGTTCATGAAATAAAAAATGTATTGTTTTCATTGTTAGAAGATGCTGCTAAATTGGCTGTATGTTTGATAATCACATCTCAAGCTGATTATTCTGCTAATAGCCTTAAGATATTATTTTATTTTTAAAAAATAAGTGCATCACCAGAGTCCTAACACTAGTATATTTTTGATAAAAAAGATCCCTTCTTGTTTCTGAGAAGTCTGAATGAGTTTTTCAAAATTGAATAATAATTTGATCCGTTAATCTTTTGAAGCTAGTAATTTTATTTTCCCCTCTTTGCAGTCTCCGAGGCTCACAAATGAATAGAGCTTCATTACTGGAGCCTGCGTTTAATAACCATTATCCATTATCTTGTAATTAAGACTCCCTGTAACGAATCATGAGGACAATGCAAAAATACATAGTACATTTCTTTAATGAACTGGAAAATGTTCATCTTGTTCTATTTAGTAATGAGTTGCTGAATAGTCGTTAAATCCACTGGAGAATAGAGCGAGATGGATTTTGAAGACTAGCTTGAATTTGTGGTTAATCTATTAGAATTAAAATTTCATCTTCTATTTTTATCAACAGACGATTAGAAGCCCTTCTGTTTGACCAAATTGATTAGAAGACCCTATACAAGGGCAGATGTTGTTTAATGAAAGTTTTTAATGAAACTATACCATAGAGATTTCTAATTACCAGACTTGTAAAAGCATTGACTTACCTTACATTGAAAAGAAGGAGGGGCAGTGGCAGGCTATTGCTTTGCGGGAGAAGTATTGTAATAACGGGCTTAAACTGTACAATTAAATGAAAATCAGAGGAGTGGGTGAAGTGTACGTTGGCGTAAGAAAGCTTGATTTCATTGTCTCAGAAGTACAAAAAAAGACTTTGGACATCAGATTTACAAAACAAGGTCAGCCAGGGACTATAATTTGGTGGTAGTAGAAGACATGCTTTGAATGTAGATGATCTTTCTTCGGTTTTTGACATCTTCAGTTTATACGAAGATTCCTGTATAAAAGGGAGATGTGAAAGACACTTCTGGATAATTGCTGACTGCCAAGTAAGCAAATTGAGCCAAATGGACAAACAGCTTACTATGTCCCAGCCTAGTAAGAAGGCAGCTTCCTACTTTCGTATGATGGTCTTCAAGTTACTCCCGCAGAGAAAGGATGGAGAACTTATGATCTTCATAATGTTTTGGACTACAACTTCTATAGTCCTTAGCTGTACACTGTACTGACTGAGCTTTCTGGGAGCTGAAGCCCAAAAATCTAAGGATTGAAGGTTGCCCAGAGCCTGATTAAATTCCATTTCAGATAAGTTCTCAAGAGCCATACAGATATGGGATAGATCCAACATTAGCAAGCTGTTTTAGTTTAAAGATTTAATGCTCTTGATTAAGCCTCGAGAGAGAGAGACATTTCAATTGATTAGAAATGGGGTGGAGGTGAGGGAAGAGACATACAAAGACTGGAAAATTACCAAATAGTGTTGTTAGAGCAGGGGTGCCCAAACTACGGCCTGGATCCAGCCCACAGTGCCAAATCATCTGGCCCACACTGCCCTTACCGCTCCTGGAAGCGGAAGTAAAATGTGCACAGGGTGTATGCATAACATTGCTGTAAATGACCCTGTCGTAAACGTGTTTATGACATCTGTGGGTCATTTTCGGCAGCATAATATGCATGCACAGGCACGTTATGTGCATTCACATGCACGTTTAACTTCTGCTTCCAGTGGGAGGAACCACATGACTGGCACACTCAACCACATGACTGGCCCATATCCTGAAAAGTTTGGGCACCATTGTGTTAGAGGAAAGGAAGTATAGTCCCTGGGGGAGCCCTGTGAGAGCTAGGTTTGGCCCTTGGTATGAAGTTTCTCATCCCTGCCCTCAAGATCCCTACCAAACAAATTCTGAAATCATGACAAATGAATAAGCAGGGACCATATTTCCCGGTCCTATCATTTGATGTAGGGTGCATAGAGAGACAGCTCTACCTTTGTAGACCAAATGTCTATCAAGCTTGCCATTTGTTGCCCACAGTGGTTGATTAACTCTTTCTGGAAAACCTTAAAACAGGATGTTGATTGAGTTAGCAGCCATAACTACGAACCTGTAAGTTTGATGGATCTGGTTCAGATGATAGGAATTTGTAGTTATTTTTATGGGAAGAACTCTAGCTCACCTCCCTCATTCCATTTCTGGTTTCACCACCTTCTTACATGTGAAAGGCAACAAGTTTGAAGTGGGAATACTCCAGTATCCATGGGATTGTGACCTTGATTTTCAAAAGTATCATCTCACGTGCAACCCAACTGGGCTTATTGTGCTCCACAAATAAGAGGGCGGAAACCCCCAGGAACTGGATATATGTGTGCTAAAGCTCTCCTCTCAACTTATGATGACTATACACAGATTCCGAGTACCTGAATAGATGTCACATAGCCATAGTAACTTAAGAGTAAAGATCAGTCAAGGCACTTTGCTCCCTGAGACAAAAAGAGCAGATGTCCTTCTTGAAGTCAAGTTGCAAAAAACAGCTAAATTGTTTTGGCACCCAATGCATAGAATATGGACTGGCAAGGAGGCAATGGTAGACATGTGCAGAGGAGGAGAGATAAAATTGAATTGAAGTACAGTCAACCCTCACATAACAACGCGTTTGGATAGCATCATTTTTGCTTAACAATGTGTCATTATGCACCATGTGTTACCCCGCATAACAATGTTTTTAGTGTCGTTGTCTGGACAACAACGCTAAAATAACTGTCATTATCTGGACAAAATCATCGTTGTGTGGGAAACTCCATAGAAACCCGCATAACAACAAAAATCGCTTATCAACGCTACTTGGGGAACCAAGTAACATCGTTATGCGAGGGTCTACTGTATTCTGGAAAACAGTTCAGCTAGCCTTCTAAACAGAACAGATAGTACCTAGTTGTTGTAGATATCTTGTTGACTGTCTTCATAGGATCGTAAGAAGGTGGAGGGAAAATACATAAGAACATAAGAACAGCCTTGCTGGAACAGGCCACAGCCCATCCAGTCCAGCATTCTGTCTCACACAGTGGCTCACCATTTCCTTCAGGGTATTCCCAAGGAGATGCCTTCACCTGCTTAGGATTCCCTGGAAATGATATTGAGAGATATCCTGCCTATCTCTCCAACCCGGAGGTTGTCCTTAAATATCCATAATTATAGCCATTGATACTCTTGTCCTCCATGAACTTGTCTAATCCTTTCTTAAAGCTGTCAAGACTGACAGCTGTCACCACTTCTTCTGGCAGGGAGTTCCATAGACCAGTAATCCTCTGGGTGAAAAAGTACTTTCTCTTATTTGTTTGAGAACTAGTACCCAAAAGTTTCATGGAGTGTCCCCTAGTTCTAGTGTTGTGTGATAGGGAAAACAGTTTTTCCTTATCTACTTTGTCCACACCGTGCATGATTTTATAAACTTCAATCAGGTCACCTCTTAGACGCCGTCGTTCAAGAGTGAAAAGGCCCAACCGTTGCAGCCTCAGATGGTAAGGAAGGTGTTCCAGTCCCCTAATCATTCTGGTTGCCCTCCTCTGTACTTTCTCCAACTCCATAATATCCTTCTGGAGGTATGGCGACCAGAACTGTACACAATATTCCAGATGGGGCCTCACCATAGATTTATAAAGAGGCAAAATGACACTTGCTGACTTATTTTCTATACCCTTCCTAATGATCCCTAACATTGAGTTTGCTTTTTTCACTGCTGAGGCACACTGGGTTGACACCTTCATTGAGCTGTCCACCAGGACACCAAGGTCCCTTTCCTGGTTTGTCGCAGAGAGTTCAGACCCCATCAGTTTATAAATGTAATTGGGGGTTTTTGCCCCAACATGCATCACTCTGCACTTACTGATGTTGAAGCTCATTTGCCACTGTTTTGCCCACTCCTCCAGTGTCAAGAGATCCCTCTGGAGCTCTTCACAATCTCTCACAGTTTTCACTACCCTGTATAATTTAGTGTCGTCAGCAAATTTGGCTACCTTGCTTTTTACTCCTACCTCTAGATCATTTATGAAGAGGTTGAAAAGCAGGGGTCCCAGTACTGAACCTTGGGGACCCCACTCTTTACTTCCCTCCACTTGGAGAAGTGTCCATTTAGTGCTACCCTCTGTTTCCTGTCCCTTAGCCAGTTGCTGATCCAGGACAAGACCTGTCCCTTTATTCCATGACTGGTAAGTTTATTCAAGAGCCTTTGGTGTGGGACCTTGTCAAAAGCCTTCTGAAAGTCCAGATAAACAATGTCAACTGGATCCCCCTTATCCACATGCTTGTTGACACTCTCAAAAAATTCCAACAGATTAGTGAGGCATGATTTGCCCTTGTAAAAGCCATGTTGGCTCTCCTTTAGCAGCGCCTTCTCTTCTATGTGCCTATTAATTCTATCTTTTAGGATGGTTTCCATCACTTTACCTGGGACACATGTCAAACTGACAGGTCGGTAATTTCCTGGATCACCCCTGGATCCTTTTTTGAAAATTGGTGTTACATTCGCTACCTTCCAGTCATCAGGCACAAAGCCTGATTTGAGGGAAAGATTATATATTTTGGCTAGGAAATCAGCAATTTCGTCTTTACATTATGTGACAGAAGAAAGTGAAGCTTCAGCTAAGATTTATAATGGTAATTTGTTACCTTAAATCTTAATCTCCTCTTCTTCCTTCCTTCCTTTAATTCCTTCCCAAAGGTTCTGATTTTATCAAGACCTCCACAGGAAAAGAAGCTGTGAATGCCACCTTTCCAGTTGGGTTGGTCATGGTGAGAGCGATTAGGGACTTCTACTCGAAGACTGGCTGTAAGGTAAACTCGTGCTACATCTGTCTTTCCATTGTCGAAAAAGACAGTGGGCTTAATCTTATTTATTAAATCTCCACTAGAACATACACAGTATATTCATTGAATGGATGGAGCTTCTCAAGTCAATCCTTGATTCAAGTGGATCTCTTCTGGTTAGGACTGACTATGCACCATTGTCAAGAGTGGCTGGTGTCATGAGAAGGGCATTCTCTGCTGTAATTATTTATTATTATCTTTTGTTTCCCTGCTCTTCTATTGAGGTGCTTATCATAGCTTATGTTACTCCTGCTCTGCCCATTTTATTCTCTCAACAGTTTTTCAGAGCAGTTTAAAGCAGCACAGGTTCACCAACTGTATTATGTGTCAGGATTTGAACCTGGATCTATCTAGGCTTATCCCAACATTTTCACCAGTGCAGCGCATTGGCTGGCTGTAATACACAGTTAAAAGAGGTCCATTCATCTCAAAGGACATATAGAGACAGACAAAGTTTAAATGGTAAAGCTCAAATGGACAGATTTAATTTTTTTAGAAGCTTATCTTCATTACAAAGGCCAAGATTACAAATGTCATTTACAGCAAACTTGCTTTTGCAAACACCTCGGTCCTTGGTCCGTTATGTAAAGTTGAATGACTGTGTACAAGAAGATGATACAATAGTAAGTTTAGAGCAGAGGTGCCCAAAATTTTCAGGCTGCGGGGCAGTCACGTGGTTCAGGGGGCCGGTCACTACAGCCCGTGGGCTGGATCGGGCCTCTGACACCAATTCATCTGGCCCATAAAGCCCTTGTTGTTCTCGGAAGCGGAAGTAAAACGCGCCCATTTTACTTCTGCTTCCAGGAGCGACAAAGGCTTCGCGGGCTGGATTAATTGGCATTGGGAGCCAGATGCTGCCCGCGGGCCGTAGTTAGAGGAAGGCCAACATTTGCAGAAAAAAATATAGGAGCAAATAGCTTTTGTTTCAGGGGGTGATATTAAATAACTCAATAAGAACTGAGTATCCTGATGGTATGTTGACTGATATGAGGATAATAGCCTAACAAAGGGCATGGCTGATTGGCTGGCATCCCAAGCAGTACCATACTCTACATGGCAATATATTTTGTTGCTCAACATCCTGTTGTGTATTTATGTCAGTAAAAGGATGATGATACTTGTAGTGGCAAATTGCTTCTAATTAATGAGTTACTTGCTTGGTGTATTAAGAAATTTAAGTGAGGCTATAATCAGTGGCAAGTGCAAGCTACACTTTTTCCTTTCTGCTGGCACAATTACAAACCAAGATCTCTCTCTTTCTCTCTCACACACACATGCATGCGCGCGCGCGCACACACACACACACACACACACACACACTCACACACACATACATAGAGAGAGAGAGAGAGAGGTTTGATTCAAGAGCTGTAAAATTCATGGCTATTTCCCCCATGCTGTTTCACAATGTTTCATTATTTTGTTTAATAAGTTCATCTCCTTGAGAATTTTTCCTTGTCACCTTACATTATTAAAAGTAATAAGTTTTTCTGGACTGGGGATTTCCCAACAGAAAAACCAATTTGTGTTTGTCCTTCAATAATGACAGGAAAAGATTATTTCCCATTATGCTGCATACTTTTCCTATCACTACCAAAATGTATCATTCAATACATTTTGGCCTGCCACCAGCTCCTGTCCTCGGAAGAAGTTTAATTTCTACATTAACCTATTTTTATTAGCCAACACCTTACTAGAAAGGCATCTGTAAGGCAGCCAAATTGGTTTGTTAAGGAAACCATTTAGAAATCCCTTGTCAGTGATAAAATTGTCTGCATTAAATAAAAGTGCATGAAGTAGGTTTACATCTAATTTTTTTATGTGATGATGACGTCCTGAGCAGCTGCATGAACTAAAGGCTTTCATTTAACAGAACTTTAAGCACATCTTCTGCCAAATAGTTTCTGTTTAAAATAACAGTAAATTAAATGGCTATGCTAATGACATTCAAAATCGGAGGTTATGTGAAGAATAGAGGTTACCAGATTTGTGTTTTGGGACTACAGTTCCCAGAATTCTGCAGGCAATGACATTTGGGTAGCCTTACTAAAATTAAAGGTTTCCCTTGTTTGAAAGCTAGTCATATCCAACTCTAGGGGGTGGTGCTCATTGTTTACAGCCAAAGAGCCAGTGCTTTCTGTGTCTGCAGACATTTCCATGGTCATGTGCAGAGAACGCTGTTACCTTTCCGGTCCAAAAAGTACCCATTTATCTACTTGCAATTTTTTGCTTTCAAACTGCTTGGCTGCCAGGAACTAGGAAGGACCATGAACACTCGGGTCTTGAACTGTTGATCTGCTGACCTTCTGGTCGTCAAGTTCAGTATCTTAACCACTAAGCCACCACAGCCCCATGAGCCTTACTACACCAACCCTTTTGTATATTGTTGCATCTCCACATTGTCTGTCTGGCACACAAGCTCACAACACTATTTTGCAATGTTTGCCAAAGGGTCCGTCTCATTATGGCACCACAAGGGTGGCTCCCCATGCCATTGCGTGCCTCGGGGTTGGGTTGCAAAATTTTGGAGAATGGAAGGCTGCTGACCTGACAATCTTCATCGTGTCCACATATGTCACTATAGGAAAAACATACATACGCACAAAGCTAAACAAGCATTGTTTTAAAATGGGATATAACATATCCAAGGATATGAGGGAGAAGAGTGGCCCTCTGAAGTTGACTACCCCTACCCTAGTATTATAGGCAACACATGAAAATCAAGCAAAATCAGAAGGTCTTAGTTACGACAGCTATTGCCTCCGAGATGAGAAACAAAATACCTCTGAATACTAGTTTTAAGGAACAAAGGTCTTCTTGGTTTTCTTCTCTGCTTCCTGCGTGTCCTGCCAGTGGATTTTTCCCAGGCCTGTGGTGGTCACTTTGGAAAACAGAGAACTGGGCTCCATTAAACACTAGACATGGAAAGGCAAACTGATCTAGCCAGGGCCCCTACCTTCCTGGCTCCAGTGTCTCGGAGACACATTGTCGCCCCAGCCCCATACCTGCTCCAACTTGAGACACCAAGTCATTGGAGGGCATTTACGTTAGCCCACTACCAGGCCCTTCCTTCTGCGGTTCTCAAAGGAAAGTTCCAAAGGATACCAATGAAAGAGAGACTATGTCCCTGTGACATTGGAGAAATTGAAACTACAGAACATGCTCTATATAGCTGCCCTTTTTATAAAGACACTAGCAGATTTTGCCCGGCGGTGCCGGGCTGTTTTACATGGTTTTGGAAGGTTTTTTTTTCTTAATGTTGGTAAAGAGCCGGGCTGTTTTAAATTGTGTTGTAAGGGATATATATATTTTTTTTGTAATTTATGTAAAAAAGAGGTGTGTTGGTGGTTAGGGGTGGTTTTGGGTGTACACAACCACCACTACCCATACAATACCACTCCAACCACCAACACACACATTAAAAATTCCTGGCAAGGCAGGAGTGGTGTGTGTGTGTGTGTGAGAGAGAGAGAGAGAGAGAGAGAGAGAGAGAAAGCAGAGAGAGAGAGAGAGAGAGAGTGTGTGTGTCTATTGTCCCCCCAACCCTTCCAGAGCCAGGGGACCCTGCAGAGAGGGGAGTTCCCCCCCCCCGCAGGACACCCCATTATTAAAGAGAAGAAAACAAGCTCTTTCTTCTCTTTTAAACAGAGTGTTTGGGAGGGGGGGTGTATTCGATCTCCTCTTCCTGGTCCCCTGGGTTTGGTAGGGTTGAGGGGACAAAAGGGGTCTGTCCCCCCCAACCCTTCCAGAGCCAGGGGACCCAGCAGAGAAGGGATCGTCTCCCCCCCCCCAAAAAAAAGCACTCCGTTTTTAAAGAGACCAAGTGGTTTCTTCTCTTTTAAAATGGAGTGTGTGTGGGGTGGGGGTGGGGGGGTATATTCGATCTCCTCTCCCTTGTCCCCTGGGTTTGGTAGGGTTGGGTGGACAAAAGGGGTCTGTCTCCCCAACCCTTCTGGACCCAGCACCTTTCATTGCCTTCCTCACCCACCCCCTAACCCTTACCTAACCCTTATCTGGATTGAAGACCTGGCTGGCAGGGCAGGTGTGGGGGGGGGGGGCGAATGGGAACACGGTCCCCGCCTGCTGGCTTATGTAAAGAATTAAGAACTCTCTCTTCTTCTTTTTATAGTGGGTGGGATGGGTGAGTGGGATATGTGGTTTTTTAAAGTGGGTGGGATATGGGGCTTTTAAAGTGTTTTTATGTGTTTTTAGAACTTGTTGTAATGCCGCCCTGAATTGGGTTCTGCCTGAGTGGGCGGCATATACAAATATGACTATTAAATTAAATTAAATTAAATCTTTTCCTGGCTCCCTCCAGCTGCGTCTTTCAAAGTCTTTCCCTCCGGCTCCCACCGTTGTTTTTTTAAAGTCAGCACGTGTTCTCAGCCTCCTCTGTGCTCATATCCCTCAGCCTGATTGGCTGAGGGGTTGCACAGTGCAAAGGACACTGGGAATTGAAGTCCTTTTTCTTTGTTCACGTTCGGAGGGCTCCTGCCCCACTGCCACATTTCTCAACTCGACAGTTACCTGCGAACCCGGTTCGGGTGAGTGCAGGGAGGCTCGGTCGGGGCTAGTGGGGCTTGGTGCAACATCCTTTGTCACATTCCAACGGTTAACGCACAGATTTATAGGTATAGATCTGGAACAAGTTCATATCGCCGCTGCTCTACAAGTATCCTGGTTGGCCAAACAGCACATACAGGTGAAACTCGGAAAATTTGAATATTGTGCAAATGTTCGTTCAGTTCAGTAATGAAACTTAAAAGGTGAAACAAATGTGTGAGACTCATTACATGCAAAGCGAGATAGTTCAAGCCTTACTTTGTTATAATATTGATGTTTATGGCTTACAGCTTATGAAAACCCCAACCCCCCAATCTCATGTACCCCATAATCATCACATAATCTCATGTACACTGTACGCCATGATCATCACAATTATAAGTAATTAAGGCATGACATATCTCGCTTTGCATGTAGTGAGTCTATCTCATATATTTGTTTCATCTTTTAAGTGAAATGAATGAACATTTGCGCGATATTCTAATTTTCCGAGTTTCACCTGTACACCCATTGACTGCTATCTGATGAAAGACCTAACTTCACCCACAACACTGCCAGGTTTTGTGCCACAGCATGTAAGATGAGAAGAATAATCCTTGCAGGTTCTTCAGCCAAATAGACTACTAGCACCACAGGCTTAGTAATAGCTGTAACACTATTCATCTCTGTATAGTGGAACCCCAGATTACACATGCTTCGGGTAACAGAAAACTTGACTAACGGAAAGAAATCCATTGAAAATAATGCCTCGGCCTACAGAATTTTTTAAGAACTTTTTTTGGTTTTCATTGCATTTCTATGGGAAACCACACTTTGCTTTACAGAATTTTTTGTTTTCAATGCATTCCTATGGGAAACCGCACAATGCATTCCTATGGGCGCTTTGCGATAAACAATTTTCGCTATAAGGAAAACCCCACAGAATGGATTAATTTTGTAACCAGGGGTTTTACTGTACTAATTTTACTACTCCTTAACTCTGAGCAGAAATGCTCCTTTTAAAGCACCCTCATTTTAACTTTTGTCTCTTAATATATTTTAAGTTCCCCCATTTTAACTTCTGTTCCTTTGCGGTTCTATGCTGGTCTTGGACCGTAATAATTTATACTCACCTTTTCACCCAGAAAAAGTACCCAAGGTGGCTGAGAATTAAGGCTGATCGTAATAATTTTGATTCTAGAACAAGGGGGCCACCACTGAGAAAGCTCTCTTCCTAGTAGTACTCATTTTAGCTTCTCTTGGGGTACTAGCCACCCTTAACAAAGTAGCCTGAGAGACCCCCATACTACAGGTAGAATACCAGTAGGAGAGTCACTCTATCAGGTAACAAGGTCCCAAGCCACCTAGGGCTTTGTAAACAAACACTAAAACCTGTGGGTTTAAGAGTAAAAAATGCCCAAATTTAAGGGTAAAAACAAGTACATAATTAATAAAGAAACAGCAATATCCACCACCCCCACTAAATCATAATGCAGTTGGTGTGCCAACATAAAAATCTCACTACAGGCTTCTGTGGAAAAACTTTGTGCCTGATATGTCTATGGTCGTTGCTCACCCAGGACCGTCAATCTCAGCTCCCTCAGAATAATGCCATTCGCATTCCCCCAGTCAGCAGGGCTATGCTAATTGGGGATAATGGGAACTGTAGTGCCTCAATCTAGTAGGTGATTGGAGTTGATGAAGGTCATCCTGCCTTTTGGCTCATCTCCCTGTCTAAGTTCCTGAGCTGTGCCTTGCATCTTTCTTAATGGTCATCCATAACTGACTGATTGGAAAGTCATAAGAACATAAGAACAGCCTTGCTGGAAGAGGCCACAGGAGCCCATCCAGTCCAGCATTCTGTCTCACACAGTGGCTCACCATTTCCTTCAGGGTATTCCCAAGCAGATGCCTTCACCTGCTTAGGATTCCCTGGAAATGGCATTGAGAGATATCCTGCCTATCTCTCCAACCCGGAGGTTGTCCTCCGGGTCTTTTTCTTCTCCTCCAGCAAGCTCTTGAGTTATTTGTTTGTTCAAGATTATTTAATCGGCCCTAGCTCTTTTAGGCATACGAGTTTAAATATTTTGTTGCTTGTGCTTAAGTCATTTTTTTTGCTTGGTTTTGGTGAGCTGTTTATCCTTGGCTTTATGCTTTCATTAGGTCACAAGCCACTTTGCCCATCTCCATTTTGGAATGGAGAAACAGAATAACTGTCTTTATGAAACTGACTTGAAATAATAATTAAATGTAAATTAACATTTCTTGCATAACATTTTGTAAAGATCTTTGCATTTTATAGGCAATTTCTCAGTTTTCTTCATACTAGTTTCTTGGGTCCCTCAGATTATTTCTGCAATATCTTTTCTCCTTCCTATTTTTCTTAAATCAAGGTTGGGTTTAAGCCCGCTGGAGGTATTCGCACTGCCAAGGAATCCCTGGCGTGGCTTTCGTTGATGAAGGAAGAACTGGGGGATGAATGGCTAAAACCGGATCTCTTTCGCCTGGGTGCCAGTACTTTGTTGGCAGATATCGAGAGACAGGTGAATTTTTTACCAATTCTATTTTCAAAGAAGATAAGCACGTGTGTCTTTTTCTGTAACACTTGAGCTTTAAAAAACTTTCCAGTTCTGAACTTTTGTTTCTTTACATCAGGGGTTCCCAACCTTTTCAAACCTGGGGTTGGGTCATGCTCTCTCAGTCAGCTTTGAGGGCCAGTCGGCCATTTTGCCCTGCCTGCACCATTTTGTCCTAACAGCTTCAGAGGGTTGGGCATTTTGTTTCTTGAATGTCCTTGGAGGGGGGGGGGGCACATGAAATGGTGCTGCGGGGTAGTTCTGGCCCATGGGCCTTTGGTTGGGAATCCCTGCTTTATATGGTTCTTTAAATAAAGTGAGCCTTGATTTTAATTGCAATTAGTTTTCTTGATCACAGGAAATCCTGCATAGCAACTGTATTTTCCTCTTGGGGCATTCTGTCTGTCTGTCCGTCTGTCTGCCTGCCTGCCTGCCTCTCTTTTGCTGTCTGTCCATCCATCTCCATCCACCCCCGTCTATCCATCCATCCATTTATAGCTCACCCTGTATCAGAGGATTTCAGCATAGGTTGCAAAACTGTATAAAACAATTTAAAAATGTATGATATTTAAAACAATTTAAAATCAAACAGCAAAATTTTAAAACATAAAAACTATTGTATTATATATTGACTGTCATACAGTAATAACTCAGCAGCAAGATGCATGGCATGTGTTTGCAATGCCACAGGTTCAACCTCCACCATTTTTTGTTTTTTCCCCTTAGGCAGTTCTGGGTCCCTCTAGACTAGCAAAGGTCCTCAAACATGGCTCTCCAGATGTTCTTGGACTTCAGTTCCCAGAAGCCCTGATCAGCAGGTGTGCTGACTTGGGTTTCAGGTAATTGAAGCCCAAGAACACCTGGAGAGCCAAGTTTGAAGACCCCTATTCTAGAGGATTCTTCCTCCCTCTCCCCCCAATGTTAAAAAAGCACTTGAGAAGATTGCTTTTTTGAACTAAACCTCCCATCATCCCCCAGCCAGTAGGGCTGATGATGAAGCTGGCTATGTGTGTGCACGTTCTTCCCTGCCTCTATTTTCTTCCTTGCTTCATCCTTCTCTTTGTGTCAGTTCACTAAATATACACCCATTCTTTTGTCCACAGTCCAATACTTGGTACATTAGTGATGCCACAAATATGAATAATAAGAACATTACTGTGTCCATATGAAGAAACCTAGATGCCTAGCATAGGCCCAGGGCCAGATCTCCATGGGTTTTTTTCTGTTGTAGGTTGGTCTGCTCTGTGAGAAAGACCTTGGCAGTTCTCATCATTGTGGGAGACAGCTTTCATCCTGGGGACCTCCACATGCATGAGTGTGCAGTGCCATCCATCCTTAAGAGATACACTACTTATGGATGGTGGGAGCTATGCTCCAATACATCCAGGAGGAGGCTAGAAGAGTTACTTGGGTGGGTGGGTGTGACTGCTGCTCCCTGTAGTATCTGCCAGTAGATTCAGGAGAATATGATCTAGATTGCAGGGTTTCTCAACCTTGCCCTCCCCCAGGTGTTCTTGGACTTCAATTGGGCTTCTTAACCACTGTGGTGGCTCAGTGGTTAAGAAGCTTGCCTTGTTAACTGGAAGGCTGGCAAGTCGGCAGTTTGAGACCCGGGTACTGCATGATGGGTTGAGTGCCTGTCTCTGTCCCAGCTCTTAGGGACATGAAAGGAGCCTCATTTTGGCGTTCCCTGAGTGGAGTTTCTTCTGCAAAAACCCTTTCAACCCTGAATAATCTCTGACACATAATAATTATTATAATTACCAGAATCCCAAGTCAGCACACCTGTTGATCATGGCTTCTGGTAACTGAAGTCCAAGAATATCCGGCAACCCAAGGGTGAAAAACACTGGTCTAGAAAAGTAATTCTCCCAAGCTTTAGGATGTGTTTTATTATCACCCAATATTCTAAAGATTAGGCCAAAAGGGGTCCTTGGTTCAGTTCCCCAGTCTGGTTATGAAGCTGACAGGTGCGACTTTGGGCTAAGTTGTATTCATTCACAGCCTAACCTGTCCCAAAAGGATGTTGGGAATAACTTTTAACTGACACACACACACGGTATCCAGTTCTGTTCGAAACAGAGAGCAGCATATAAATACAGTGTATAAAATAATGAAGAATGCAGGGTGAAATGATATCATCGTGCATTTCTCACTCAAAGGAAATCACTTCAGAAAAATTGGATAAAAGCACTATTTTAATCTGCACAAGTAATTAAATGTTTATAAATGGCTTCCGCCTTCTTGTTAACCTGCCCTTAATTTGCCGGGCTTTGTTCCACCTGTTTAATTTCTGCTTTTCTTTAATTGCTCTGGTAAACTTTTCCCCCCTCTGCAGATTTATCACCACGTGACAGGCAGATATGCGGCTTACTGTGACCTGCCTATGGCTTAGACCGGTGACTAATTCATGATATGAAAAAGAAGAAGCAAGAGGATACATGGGAAAGGCTTAAAGGAACAATGTCCCTGAATCTTTCCCTGCAGCCGAACCCAAGAAATGCTTATGGGGGGATTAAGAGGGCTAGTGATTCCATTAACCAGTGCCGTAAATTCTAAAGGTAAATGTGGAAAGCTTTGGATTGTAAAGATTTGCAAAGTTAATTTTGCTGCGGCTCTTTGACTTACACTTTAATTGAAAAGTTGATAACAAAAAAGGATGAGCAAATGATGGTTTTACAATTATGTTTGTTACAGTAGACCCTCACATAATGATGTTGCTTGGTTCCCCAAGTAGCGTCACTATAGGGGAAACGTCGTTGTGCGGTTTTCAATGGCAGCTGCGCCATCTAGCGGCAAAAACTGTCATTATCCGCACAACGATGTTAAAAAAAGGTCGTTAATCCGCACAACGACGGGTTTTCGTCGTGCGGATAGTCACATGGTGAGTGACGACGCGTCGTTAGGCGGAAATGACACTATTCTAACGCGTCGGTAATCGAGGGTCCACTGTATTTCTATAGCCTAATGGGGTTTGAGAGGGGCCCAGACTTGTGACCCAAAAGGAAGCATGAAAATAAATTATAACAAAATGTAACAATCCCTTCTAATAACCAAAAGAGTGCTGTTTCTGGCACACTTCTGTGGACCAAACTGAGTGCAGTGCCACATGTGAAATTTAGCAGTTGCATTACATGGACTCGTTAATAAAGGCTGGTATTCTGTGGAGCTTCAACTGAGCTAAAAATCTAGCCCAGGGGTTCCCAACCTTTTCATGCCCTGGGCCAGATCACGGCCCCTCAGACAGCTGAGCAGGCTGGGCACATGGTTTCCCCCTGCCGTAAATGCAGCTGTAAACTTTCATAAATGCTTCTGCTTCCAAGGTCATCACTGGGGGCCAGATGATTTGCTACTGCAGGCCGGGTCTGGCCCACAAGCCGTAGGATGTGAATCCCTGATCTAGCCAGTGGTGCAACATGAAATTGTGTGCCACTTGTACAGTTATTTCTATTGCACCTCCAGAAAACTCACGTCTACTTGCCCAGTAGTGAGACTCGCCACATGTGGTGCAGACCCACATTACTACCATGTTGGGACTTTCTGCTCAGAAGAAGCGTGAAAGGATGCTTGCCCAAAACTGGAGCAGAAAGGCAAGAGGGTTAAACACATGCATGTGTTTAAATTTGCAATAAATCTCCACTGTGCATGTGGATCTAGCCCACATCATGTTCAGAATCAAAATTTTGGACATTTTGTTATCTTATCTTGAACTGATCATGAGGATCATCCAGGACCATTTCTCCTAGTTAACTGATGGCCATCCTTGGCACTCCAGGTGTTCTTGAACTTTAGTTCCCAGAAGCCCTGTTCAACAGGAGTGCTGACATGGGCTTCTGGTAATTGAAGTCCAAGAACACCTGGAGTGCCAAGGTTGGCCATCACCATCCTAGTTTGTCTCATCTGACTCGCCATGCCTTGCAATATACTGCATTCACATACCTGGGAGCTGAGCCATTGGTTCAGGAACAGAGATAAGGTCTTCATTGCATGCACAGAACCTCATTAGAAGCAGGATCTTCCCTGTTCATGTTGATGATTACAGGATGCTTTGTAAGTAGAAGCCTGTAATATATGAAGCTCACCAGCCTAACCAGAATAATTGCATTCCCATCTGCTTTTAAAGTATTTTTAATTCTTTGTGGACTAATGAGTTGAGGAGGAAAGTGTCCATAATGAAACGGTTGCATATGTCTTAAGCCACGGTCTTTCTTTAAAAAAAGAAACCAAAAAGAAATACCCAGAAAACCCAAAATGAAAAGGTCTTTTGCTTTGTGAAATCTTGTTTCAACTCTGGCTCTGCAGAAATAAATTGCTTGACATTTTAAGAACATATGTTTAAATAAAGGAATAATCTGTGCTGGGATTGTTCTCCTATTTCACTTGAGATTCATTGCGCAACACAACTAAAAATAATACTAGAATAATTCTCTTTCCAAAGTTCAGGCCAAATGTGCTTCCTTCTTGTCAGTGCCTTCTACTGAGGAAGGGGCTAAGATGCTGAGTAGACTGTCCTTTTCTTTTCCTCATTAGGAGTCTTCTTCTCTTGACCCCTCTTTCCATCACCATCGCCACTGAAGGCTGGTAGCTCTGGTGTCCATGGGTCAAAGAAGAACAATATTTTCAACCTGTGCACCTATCACCACCTACTTTCACATCCAGACTTCTGCCAGTTCAGTTGTCTCATTATGCATAACACTGCACAGGAACAATTTTGCTACTGGGAATAACATGTGATTTACATGATATCGAATGTGCTGATTCCAAATGTGAACTCAGAATTTGCCTATCATGTACAGATTTTATGTTATAGGCGTGCTATAGCTTTTCAAATGGTCGGTAATTGGGCAATGTATTTCTACATGGGAACATTATAACAGTTGCAGCTACCACTATGCCTGCTGCCACCTCAGCTGAATCACGTCCCCCTGTGGCATGCATGTTCCAGCAGTGGCCAGGCATGTGTGGGCAAGAAATAGGTATATAAGGCGAGATGGACCAAGGGCTTGTCTCTAGTACAAAACCATCTTATTGGATAGTACAGCTAGGCCATAATGAGTCTGTTTTGAGCTAAAGATGAGTAGGAGCAGCTGTGTTAATAAAATGGACAATCACGTCTATACACATAATTGACTTAAGATACTGATGTGCTACGCAGAATCGGACTTCAGATTTGGATTAAACAAACTTGATTTAGTATAGGACACATGGATTAGACCAAGTAGCAGACAATATTTATTTTTTGTGATGCAGTGTAATAGATTTGGCTCCCATCCTATGAAGCTTAGCACCATCGTTTTGGGATTGGGAAAGGAGAATCTTAGCAGATGGGTTTAAGTGTTAGCCATTGGGTTCATCATGTACCTAAGTCTTGGTTATAGGCGATAACTGTCCTTCTTCCCCTCTGCCATACCTCTTTAACATGTTGGATGGGATTACCTATAAAGCCTTTGTTGCACATGGCTCTGAGGAGCACCCCTCCTACTTCTGACTTTTAATTTGCTCAGTTGAAACCTTCGTTTCCTCGTTCCTTCAGAGAATAGGAACAAGTTTTATCCTGCTGATTCTTTGCTGAAATGATCAGAGGTAACATCTGGATGATAGATAAAATGTCAAGGGTAGGATTAAAAGGGAAAATCGTTTTATAATTAAAATACAACCTGCAGAAGAAGAGAAGATGGCAGGGGAAGTGTCTCCATCTGGTCAATTCTTTTAATAGCGCAAGCGAGAACCAAAGTATTCTAACCGAACAAAGATACAGTGCTTAAAATGCCTAACAGCCTTTTGATTTAATGTCAGAGTAATTGTAAAGTCACATAGCACAAAGCAACGAGGGTGGCGTGGGCCAGATGAATTGTCATTGGGGGCCAGATCCGGCCTGTGGGCTGTAGTTTGGGCACCCCTGGTTTAAGCAGAGAAAATTGTAGCCTAAAATTTATCTCATCCTGTTGCAAAACAGATTGCAAGATATGTTTTACTTCCGCTTCTGGTGGGAGGAACCATATGATTGGCGCGTTGAACCACATGACCAGCCTGCAGCCCGTAAAGTTTGGGCTCTCCTGATTTACAGCGTAGCCAGCGTTTAGGAAAATGTTGTAAATGCAGCTCTGCAGGACTACCTAAGAAAGCGTGATGTAGAGTTGGTGAAAGTGCAGTGAATAGGTAAACAAAACTATTAAGAAGTTATCAAAAGAACTTGAGAGAAATTTTATGAGGTTTGGTAATGGACAGCATGAACAATGTGGTCTGTGGGCTACATGTGTCACTGAAGCACTCTATCCCAGTACAGTATATCATTCTAAAAAAGGATATAATTTTGAGCACCAGGGGTTTGAAGAAGGTCTTTCTTTCTTTCTTTCTTTCAAATGGTTCAAATGGTTTCTCTTGAGAAACTGTGAGGGACAGGAATGAGTGTGTTCAGCCACCAGACCTGTGGTGGTTGCTCTCCCCCAGATTAGAAGACCACTAAAAGGGGAGGGGGCATAAATCCTAGACATTCGGATCGTGAAAGCTGGCTTGAGACTCAATATCAAGAAAACCAAGATAATGGAAAACAGGTCCGATCAGTCCCTGGAAAATAGATGGGGAAGAAGTAGAAGCAGTGACAGATTTTACTTTCCTGGGATCTAAGATCACTGCAGATGGCGACTGTAGCCATGAAATAAAAAGACGACTGATTATGGGGAGACAAGCAATGAGAAACCTGGGGAATATAGTGAAAAGCAGAGACATTACCTTGAAAACAAAAATTCACATAGTCAAAGCAATGGTATTCCCAGTGGTAATGTATGGGTGTGAGAGCTGGACCATTAGGAAAGCTGAGGGCAGAAGAATAGATGCCTTTGAAATGTGGTGTTGGAGGAGAGTCCTGAGAGTCCCTTGGACAGCAAAGAAAACAAATAGGTCAATACTGGAAGAAATCAATCCTGACTGTTCATTGGAGGGACAAATAGTGAAGATGAAGCTAAAGTACTTTGGACATCAAATGAGAAGGGAGGACTCACTTGAGAAGGCCTTGATGCTGGGAAAGGTGGAGAGCAAGAGAAGAAGGGGGCGTCCAAAGATGAGATGGATAGATGGTATTGTGGACACAATGGGCACAGAGCTTGGTGGGCTGAGGAGAATGATGGAGGACAGAGGTGCCTGGAGGACAATGGTCCATGGGGTCGCAAAGGATCGGAATCAACTGTGCGACTGAACAACAACAAATTTTTATTGCAAGACACTGGATATTTTATAGAAAGATGGGATATAAACTTTGATAATGAATTACACCCAAATAACCTCTTTCTCTTGCATACCAAGAAAGTTGTATGAAGTCTCCCTTCTTTTCTGAAGCTGACCCAGGAAAGTGAAGCATTATATCAGGGGTTCCCAACCTTTTCAAGCAGGAGGCCGGGTCATGCTCTCAGTCAGCTTCAAGGGCTGGATGGCCATTTTGCCCTTGCTGCACAATGGGGGTGGCTATTTTGTCCCAACAGCTTCAAATGGGTAGCGATTTTGTTTCTTGAATGCCCTTGGAGGGGTGGGGAGCCACATGAAATGGCACCTGGGCCCAGATCTGACCCGTGTGGCTTAGGATGGGAACTGCTGCATTATATTATCTGTCATAGCAGCCTTGCTAGGAGTAGCCATTTTTCCCCATATAAGAGAGGGACGATACCTGGAGGTTGGCAACTCCAGTTCCATGGTGACCATGGGTCTGTTCCTGTTTTTAGCCTGATCATTACAGAAGCTAGGCAAGTGCTGAATCCTAACTCCTCAAATCCTTTAACTCTTGGAATAAAATCTGGGGCACAGTCAACACCCTTGTAAAATCAATTACCAGCATCCACTTGACCCACTGTGACCCTTTAATGGGGTTCCATCTAATATGGAGCTCATCCAAAGAAGATGATCTGAAGATTAGGAAAGGTGAGTTGAATCTAAGGAAACAAGTAAGTGAGCAAGGCCGTAGATGGAGGACTTGACTTGGACATGCAGGAGGAGTCGATAGAGTTAAGGGAAGCTGCATTTCACAGACTGGATTTGGGGATGACCAGGCTCATCCAAGGTTGTATTACCTGTATGAAAGAAGCACTGCGAGTGATTGGATCCAAGCCTTTTGTGTGGTGCACATTTTGAGATTGCATTGACGCCACTTTTAAAGTTCTGAACTGATGGGTGCTTTGGCAACTGTTTTCAAGCCTGAAATCATTATTAATTCCTTTAGTACTGTAATAACATTGATGGAGATGAACTCTTATAACATTGAAATTGTATAGTATTTAGCAGTAATTAACGTCCCCTAATTAGGAAATGTTGCCAAGTAGTTTTTTTGGCTGGCTCCGTCAGTAGTTAAATGCAGCTGGATGAAAATTAGCCACAAAGGGAACAGCTTGTGTTTTATGTGAAGTTGGCTTTTGATTGATTCCAAAAGATATACCTCGGTCCTCTTATCTTTTTTTATTCAAAAAAGTACATGGAGTTATCAGTGTGAGAGAAAGTCAGAGTGATCCACATGTCACAAACCACACAACAGATGAAACCAGTGGCGTTGGAAATTTAGAATTTGCCATCTGACTTTGCAGGTCCAGACACCCATCCGGCATGGAAACAATTCAATTTCTTAATGCAGTCATTGCTATTTCAGATGGAGCCAACCAGCTCATTGTACAAAAGAGAGATCTGTCCCACTTTCAGGTTTCGCCAAAGAGCTGAGGTTGAAAGAGGAAATTAAAGATGTGTCAAGGAGAGGAAAGGATGGGTGAAAAGACAGATGGGCAAGCAGGCAGATAATTGTTTGTATTTTTATGAGTTGAAAGGCTTTCAAAGCATCTTGCACAGTACATGTGTGCATGGGAGGATGCATGTGCATGTAAGAACATGCCAGGGATGTGCACTGTCTTGGGGAGAAATGAGTAAAAATCAAGTCACTTACATGGTGAGCATGGGGTGAAGCAAAGAGCCCAAAGACATGAACGTGGCAGAGTGGCATACACTGATGTCTGTCCTGTTAAATTTAGTGGCATGCTTGTAAGTAAGAAAAATCGAAACCAAGGAAGATGAAAGAGAGTACAGTAATACTGTACCTCACATAATGAACGCTTCGTATAACAAAAAATAGCATAACAAAGTGTTCGTTAGGCAATGGCGATACCCCATATAACGAATTTTTAGTTATGCAGGTTTTTTTGGGTTTTTTTTTAACCAGGGTATACCCGGTCAATGGGAACCCTGAATAGCGAACATTTTTTGTTTGTTATCTGGGGCATCTCCCATTAGCTTCGCATAACGAAAAAAACTCGCATAGCAAAGAACTCCGTGGAACAGAGTTTTTTAGTTACGCGGGGATCTACTGTATGTCATTTGCCTTAAAAATGAACCTTCCCTGCTTTGTCTGTTGCAATGTCATTTATTAAGTCATCAAAATTTTGTGACATCTGATCATCCTTGTTGCCCTCTTCTGAACTTGTTCCAGTTTGTTGGCTGCCAAAGCCACTTCCTGCAGTTTCATGTCCAAATGCTGAGAACTTAAGAATGGTCCTCTGCAACCTGGGACCTGACTACCTTAATTTTGCAAGTCAGCTAATTACTTTAAATAGCAAAACAAGTTTATATATCGGATATGCACCACAAAGGCTTAAATCAGGGATTCTCAACCTGTGGCCCATGGGCCGAATGTGACCCATGGCACCATTTTATGTGCCCCCCACCTCCGCCACACCAGGAAGTGCCATGTGTTGTAGGAAGGGCAAAATGGCCATCCAGCCCCCGAAGCTGTTAGTGTGACCCGGCCCCTGGCTTTAAAAGGTTGAGAACTCTTTAAAGAAGTGGTAGCTGTTTGCTAGCATTGCTACAGTTATTGAGATTTTATATTTATGTTAAATATTTACAGCTACTGCACTTCAAATACACTGCTGGGGATTTAACTGTGAATATACTGAACAGCAGACCACTGGGTTGCTGAAGTTTCTCCTCTTCCCCTACAATCATTGTCCCTCTACAAAATGGCGCATGTAGATTAATTGTGTTAAAGGTAGAAATTATTTAATAGTTGGCTAGTATGGATAGATAACCCTAACTGAGGAGGCCTTTATTGGTAGCAAAGGTGGAATCTTTGGGAATCTCAGATGCTATCAAAAATGCTCCTGTAGGTTCATTGTGAAACTTCCAAACATATGGTCCTTCTGATGGTTGCTGTTATTTCAAAAGTTTTCACATCACACTAAGAGAGTCTCTCTCTGGTAAGCTCTTGGAATGCTTAGCAACTGTGAATTGGAAGTGACAAGAGAAAGAGGAACTGAAAAGAAAAAAGAAAACCAACCAGATACATTCTGTCTCCTAGGCAAGAGTACAAAATAAAGCTATAAATTGAGACATCTTTAGAAGGGGGAAAAATGAGGCCAACGCAGAACAGTGAAAAAGGATTTAGATTGTATTTCACACTTCTGCATCCTTTTGTGAAGGGAAAAGCCAGCAGAAGTCATCTGAATTGTTAAAAATTAGAAAATATTGTCACTATCTAAAGTTGTGTGTCGATGTGAAAATGCAAACAACCAGCAGATGAAATGTGGAGAAGCTTATGATATTTGCCAAGGGTCTGCCCAAGTGACTTATGAGGAATGATTGAAATGCAGCATATCTTTCTTTTTGTTTGGGGCTGGGGTTAGCCAGCAATTCTCTAGTGTTATTTTCTTTGAGATGCCCAATTGTTTAATTTCAGTAATACGTCTAAGATATACAACAGGGGTGCCCAAACTACGGCCCGTACGGGCACATTTTACTTCCACTTCCGGGAGTGATGAGGATTTTGTGGGCCAGATGAATTAGCATCAGGGGCTGGATCCAACCCCCAGGCCGTAGTTTGGGCACCCTTGAACCACATGACTTGCCCGTGGCCCGAAAAGTTTGGGCACCTTTGATATACAAGAATACTCTAATTACTTGTCATGTGCCAGCCAGGAAAGCAGCTCACAAGTCCTTTGTCTGCACAATCAATTGTATGAGCGGTCGCTCAACTAGCAGCTGTGATTGAAATCATGTCAGGATAGTAAATCACAGCTAGAGTAGGCCCATTGAATCGATGGAAATTTCAAAGGAGTTGACTCACCAAATCCTCATTGATTCAGTGAGCCTTTTCTAGTGCAACATATTGTACTAAACAACAGGATTCCAAACAAATAGTGTTTCCACAAAGTCACTTATGTACACTGAAAACTTCAGTAGAATTTTAGCAATAAGCCTTTCTTTTCAGGAGTGACACAAAGTTCTATTTAGTCTAGCATTTTCCTTCCAACAATGATCCACCAGATCAGGGGTTACCAACCTTTTTATGTTGGGGGCCGGATCACGCTCCCTCAGACTGTTGAGTGGGCCGAACTGGTTGCCCCCCCGCCATTTACGCCTGTTGTAAATGCATTCACAACAGCCGTATACGTGTTCACGACAGCCATAAATGAGTCCATGGCCAATTCTGCCAGAGGCTGGAGCGAGGGCGGGTGGATTATTTGGTGCCACGGGCCAGAACTGGCCCATGGGCCGTAGGTTGCCTACCCCTGTGCCAGATGCTTCTAGTAGCTATTCAACAGTTCTTATACAAATTCACAATACAACTGCAGTTTGTACAGTTCTGGTCACAGCCACTGAAATATATCTTGCAGTGCTGGAAAGGGTTAACAAACAATCAAAGGACTGGAGCAACTTCTTTTGGAGGAAAGATTGCAATGTTTAAAGCTTTTAAGCTTAGGAAAAATACATGTAAGGAGGATATAATAGAAGCACGTAAATTGTTTTACAGTGTGAAAAAAGTAGTCAACAAACAGTTTCCTTTTTTTCATATTACTAGAATACAAAGCTAAATGCTGGAGCTTCCAGGACACAATAGCAGAAGTATCTTGCTCATGATGAAATTAAAAACAGTAGGATTTGTTTTAACAACAAGATATTGTAAAGGATGCTAACTTAAATGGTTTTTAGAAAAGGATTAGACAACTTTATAGAGGTTGGGGTTATCAAGGCCACCTAATACTCAATGATGGCATGTGCTATCACTTCTCACATCAGAAACAGTATTGCACCGCATATCTGGTTATTGTCCTCAGGTTCTGCTTGTGTATAACCTCTAGGTATCTTTTCTCGCTGGAGAAAAAGTTGGATGTTGATGGCATGAATAGATAATTAATGGTTATCCCTGAAACAAAAAATAAGATGTGATGGCCAGAATCCTATTTCGGTTCATGTATGGTTTGTGTCATTTACCTCAGCTAATTGCTACTAATCGATGGAGTGCTGGGGCATGTCTCAGTCATGTGCCTCCTTGAAGACTTCACTGCACAACTGCAATGTCCCTTGGCATCTTGGCAATTAGCCTCAAGCACAAGTAATCCTATCTTAGAGGAATGTACTGTACTTTGATTTTTAACTCCCAGCCTTCTTCCAGAGCCCAAAACAAAAACATCTGGAAATTCCCAGAACGGTCATCTTGTGTAGCCCTTGGCAAGCTGCACAGTTCCTGAACACCCCTCCAGAAGAAGGGAATGGCAAACTATTTCTGAGTACTCTTTACCTAGAAAGCCCCGAAAAGGTCATCATACATCAAATTTGATTTGATGGCACACTTTAAAAACCCAACCACCCTACTGGGACCTCTTTGCATCACTTTCACCACCTTAATGTCTCTGTACCAGATGCTGAACTTTAAAGGCAGCTGTCCTGTTTTAAAGTTTTATCTCTAAATAAGAAATGGAATCTGAGGCAACAGTTAAATTTTAACATAGTCCAGCTGTGTCTAGAAAGAAACTATTTCGGATGCACAGACTTATTTTCCTCCTATTTCTTACCTGAAATGATATTATAATTGAAGGAAAATACAATTACTGCTACAGATCTTTTTAAAATGAAACTCCACAGCCCCCAACTAACATGGATTGTGGTTGGTTCTTTAGTAGTTCCTTTCGATCAGCAGTGGATTTACCTGGCCTTAGAGTCCACATTTGTTGTTCAGTCGCACAGATGAGCCCGACCCTTTGCGACCCCATGGACCACCGCACACCTGGCTCCTCTGTCATCTGCCATCATCCATAGTCCGCCCAGATCTGTGCCCACTGCATCAACAATGCCATTCAACCATCTCATCCTCTGCCATTCCCTTTTCCTTTTGCCTTTGATCTTTCCAAGCATCAGAGCCTTCTCCAGTGAGTCCTCTCTTTTCATCTGGTGGCCAAAGTACTTGAGCTTCAGCTTCAGTATTTGACCTTCCAAGGAGCAGTCAGGGTTGATTTCCTGTAGGATTGGCTGATTTGATCTCTTTGCAGTCCGGGGGACTCTCAAGAGTCTCTTCCAGCACCACAGTTCAAAGGTGTCTATTCTTCTGCGCTCAGCCTTCCTTATGGTCCAGCTCTCACAGCCAGCATCAAGTGTGCATTTAGCTGCTATGTTGGTTTCCCATTCTTTCTGCTCTAACATACTTGCAGCACCTTCTTGCACCAAGCAGACCAAGAGCAGAGGTTGAGGAAATTACTTGTTTTAGATGACAGCTCTTGGCAGTTCAGCCTGGATGGCTGGTGACTCCTCGCATTGTAGATTGGAAACCATTTCCAGAGATAAATGATAAATCAACGTGTGACTTTAAGGTAAAAAGGGATTAATTTTTTAAAAAAACTAATCTTAGAGAAATATGGGGAGAATTTTTTAGATTATATATTAGTGAAAAGGAAAGGAACAAAGCCAAAACAAGATGTATTATCTTTTTGGAACGAGGGAGATGAATATATAAAAATTGAATGATATTAATTGAGAAAGTTTATAAGTCCCACTGGTGGCGGGTGCAGATAGTTTATTGTATTGTATTATATATAATTTTGTTAAGATTTTTGAAGGTTTTGTTGTTGATTTCATTTACTTTTGTGTGTGTGGGTAGGGGTTGTATTTCAGTTAATTAAAAGAATGGAAACCATTTCCAGGCTTTGGAAACAAGAAAAAAGTATGATTTACTCAGATTGTAACAGGGGAAGAGAAAGCTGAATAATTCATCCCAAAACTGAAACTAGATTTAAATTAAATTAAAATTTAAAATACACATATCTACAACTGCAGGGCAAGTTTGGGTGGCCGACAGGGTATTGACTCCTGCACGTTGGCTCAGTTAATGTTACATGTCCTTTCAATGATTGTGGGAAGGGGTGGGTCTTTTTAGACATGGGGTGGTTTTTATAAAGAGTTTTTTATTGTAGTTTTTAATGGGGTTTTATATTGCAATGTTTTTATATGTTGTACACCACCCTGAGTTGCCCTGGAGCAAGAGGGTGGGATATAAATATAAATAAATAAATAAATAAATAAACTACTGTATTCCAAATGTGATACAATTTTAAATTGTTCTACTCACTGCTTTAAAAAATGAAAAATAAAATAGGTTATTTGTGTGTGTGTGTGTGTGTGTGTGTGTGTGTGTGTGTGTGTCGGGGGTGTATACTGCCCAACTTAATCCAGGCACTCCTTTGCATACCTGTCAAGTTTTGGATTTGGAAATAAGGGAAATTTCCCGGCAAATAAGGGATACTTGACAGCTATGCTTATCCTGTGCTGCCCTCCAATGGAGGCAATAGGGCATTGCAGTGTAATTAATAAGGGATGACAGCAGGAAAGAGGGTAAAATAAGGGGTTTCCCCGGCCAATAAGGGATACTTGACAGCAATGCTCCTTTGGCTGGTGTTACAACAAGCAAAGAACTAAATAAAACCCATAACCATATCAATTGTACCTCATAAAACCCTAGTCCAAGCAACAGCAAACAGAATGCAAGAAAATAATATCAGATTTTTTTTAAAAAAAAATCCCTATTGGGGAATAATATCCGAAAAGTCTTCTCTTAATGTGCCTTTAATATCTTTCTAAATGCCTGAAGTGAAGGGGCATGGCAAATCTCCACAGGGAGATAGTTCCACAACAGGGAAACCACGACTGAGAAAGCTTTCTTCCTGGTGACGCCCCTTCTAGCTTCTCTAGGGTGGCCACTTATAATAATGTGGGCCGGCCCTGATAGTACGTGCATTTACAGTCACACTGCATTTGTGCTTTTTGTTTTATAATTCAGATAAGGACAAGATGTCAGGAGATTATCACCTCACATTATTGAATTTCCCCTCCTCAGCTGATAGTCTACGTTGCTTTTTCTGTTGCAACCACATTGTCAAACCAGGTTTCTAAGTCTACAATTAGGACATGCTGCGGGTATAAATGGGAGATTAGACAGAAGGAAAACAGTAGTGCATGTATATTTTAAATAATCTCTATCAAGAAATGCTGGGATGAGATGCTTGCACTGTGAAAGCATAGGTAACCAAGACAACCCTCTCTTTCTGCCTCCAGCCATACTTTTTTTTATTCCTGTCTATTGCAATGCCAGTAATTTGTAGCTGAAGAGGCTGTGTGTTATGAAAGGCAATTAGCACTTGAAATTAAATAACAGATTTAAATAAACTAGAGAAGAACAATCCAATCCTTTGAGAGTGGGCAGGAATCTGCAGTGGAACATCGACCATATCCAAAATGTTACCTATTTACTGTGGCTAGAAGAGTCTGGCCAGGATATCCTGTCGTGGTAATAGAGTAGATCCTACTGCCAGCAACTCAACACCAATCATTGGGTGGCGGTGAACTAAACTGACAAGGACTAATGGCCTTGGGTGGCAAAGTCCACATGGAAGGGTGATGGTCCCCAAGTGGATTAAATCTCACTTGGATTCATCTTGATGAAGGGCGGCAGCTTCATCCATACTAGCCTGGAGACGATGAGGGCTTTGGGTACCTAAAGGGCTCAGGACCAGAAAATGACTTGTGGAACTGGATCAGTGGTGCAGGTGTCATGCTGCAATGTGGAAGGCAAATGGAAGACTATTGCATTATATTGCTCCCAGGACAATCTTCATGGCTGATCGCCATGAGGATAACCAATATTCAGAATCAGATATGGAACTTGAAGAAGAAGAAGAACAGAAGTTGGAAAGTTGATTTTCCTATTTCTTTCTCTTCTCCATTTCTTATTTCAGTTGTTACATGCTTATTCACAACGGGGAAATCTTTGCTTTGGGAATTCAAGGTGGAGGGACTTTAAGAGAATCTGAAAGAAGCTTCTGTTTGTGAAAGAAATGTATAGTATTTAAAATAACCAGGAGGTGATGGATTGATAAGTCACTGGGTTGGCTTAGTTATGTTGTCTGATCTGGACTTTGCAGGTATCCTACCCTTTGATCACTTCCGTCTTGGGCTATGTATAATTTCTTTAAGGAAATTGTTAGTTCTTTGCCCTCCTATGTATTCCATGTATGGCTAACTATGAATTTGTTTCCATGACAGCCATCAGCTGGAGTCTGCTAGATCTGGTTTTTCAAGGGCAGATGATCTGCTCTGCGTTTCAACCTGAACTTTAGGGAAGCTCTCCAAGGTGTTGAACCTGTTTCAGAGATGGCGTTAAGCACCTTTGCATCTAAAGTTCAGATTAACACAAATTGAGTAGTGTTTGTTGCTCCTGTAAAATAAGGAGACATTTCTTGAATATGTGAAAAACAACTTCAGAACTTGCATGTACCGTATATACTCGAGTATAAGTTAATTTTTTAGCTCCCAGAATGAGGTCCAAAAAGGTGACTTGACTTATACATAGGTCAACAACTATGAGGGTCCCAAAACCGAAAAGGATTGGTTGCGGTTTGGGAGCTGAAATGTGACTTTTGGCTTCAGGAGATGGGAAAGGAAAACATATGGCCACAAGAGGGCGCAAATCTCGATTTCCAATTTAAATGCATTGGAAAAAAACAAACAAAAGCTTCAGAATACAAGAAATTAATTTGTTTGCTCCCAATGCATTTCAGTGGGAAACCAAACCTGTGCATAAAAAGAAAGGGTTTCACTTACCTTCCTGTCTTTGTCCCTACTCCATGTGGCCAAGATGGAGGGGGAAGCCATGTTTCCTGCTTGCAGGGAGAACAAGAGGCTAGGCTAGAGCATCGCTTCCTGCCTCAGTGCAATTGGCCTGCCTGCCCATTTCCCCTGCAGCACCACCACTGGTTGGTGGTGCAAACACATTTTTCTTTTTTAAAAAATCCAGTAACTGCCGTAAACACTCAAAAACATGCCCACACAAATGTTTAAATAATTAATTTTACTGCATTTTCATGTTTTTTGATTATTGAAACTCACTAACAGCTGCTGCATTTTCCACCCCCGACTTATACTCGGGTCAATCTATTTTCCTAGTATTAGAGGTCCAAATTAGGTACCTCAATTTATATTTGGATTGACTTATACTTGAGTATATATTGTATGTATAAGTTTTCTCTCGGACAGATTTCTCAAGACAATAAGCTTCAGTTTTTCTGTTTACTTTACCACAAATACCGTGAGTGATTCCTTTTAATTCATGGCCATAAACGTACCTTGTAAGCTTCTTGAGAATTTTCCACCACTGCTGGTGGAAGATCTCTTTCCCTCTGTGTTGGCACCACATCCTATGGTTTGTATACTGCCATTCTAGCTTGCATTGGATTGATCCCTTACGGTGGAATTAAAAACTGAACAAAGGTGACCTTTCCCCCAACCCTAATCCAACACTGATTCTTACATTGTTCTTTTAAAAATATAGCATCATTTTTCCATAGAGCTGACATCCTTTTTCACCATGCCAAAGAATCCGGCTCATTTAATGGTCTGCCGATTACTGCCAGAAACGTGCACTGAGGAGAACTTAAGTTTGACCAGCAAAAAAACCAAGAAAGTGGCTTCGTTTTGGCAGTTCAGGGTTTGATTGGTACATGAAAGATGAAGGTGGCCATGCCAAAGGGGGGGGGGGGGAAACAACTACAGTGATACCTCATACAACGTCCAAACTTGGTTCCCCAAGTTTGGATTTTATACGGATTTGGACTTTGTATGAGGCATGCAAAATCCTAGCTGCAATGCCTCATACAACATCCAAATCCTTGCCGCGATACAATGTCGTTTCCATAGAGATACATTGCACTGTAACAGCACAGACTTCAGGGCAAAGTCAAGGAAACAGACAGGAAACTGACAGAACTTTAAGAAATCATTGTCTAAAGGCTAAAAACTTTACCAAAACATGTCAAACAACCCTGATTGTCCAAGAACCTGAAGAATACTGCAAAAATCCCTAGAATGCTTCTAAAAATTCTGTCGAAAAAATTCAAAAAAATCCAAAATCGCGCTCAAAACCACTCCTAAACACTCTTCGCCTCATGCAAAACCCACAAGAGCAATGCACGCATGTGTCCTGCCTTTTATACTGCCCAGGCACAATGCAACCTGGGAAAACCCCAATGCCTCATACAAAGTCGCATGACTTTGTATGAGGCAACTTTTTTCAAGGAATTAGGCGATGTTGTATGAATCTGATGTTGTATGAAGTGGACTTTGTATGAGGTATTACTGTATAGCAGAGGATAGGATCCTGAATTCAGTACCTATAACTGGGCTTGGAGAAGCAAACTTCCCTAACTCCAGCTATCTGCAATATCCCTTCCAGCCTTCTTAAAAAAAACTATAAGAGGGTTGCGGAATTTTGCTGAATGGAGTAGACCAGTGGTGGCGAACCTTTGGCACGTGTGCCAGAGGTGGCACTTGGAGCCCTCTCTGTGGGCACCCATGTGGTTGTCCCAGCACAGAGTTTGCCCCACCTCTCTGTCCAGCAGCCCAATGGTAGTGCTTCCTCCCTCCCCTGTTGCCATGTTGGCACTTTGCAATAAATAAGCGGATTTTGGGTTGCAGTTTGGGCACTCGGTCTCTAAAAGTTTGCCATCACTGGAGTAGACACTGGATTGAAGGAAAGAGGAGGACCTCCAAAAATTAGGAACGGACACCCTTTCTACTTCTGGAGGGTGCATCTCTAGGGGAGTAGATCTCTTCTCCCCCTTTCAGTTTCCCACTATTTTAATTGGTCTCTAAGGGCTGGAGTTTAAATAAAAATACTTTGATTCCACTTGTCTTCTTTTCTGCTAAACCGTTTGTGGTTTGTATTAAGAATTGAAAGGACATTTCTAATTGTTAAACTACTGATTTTGCTGTAACTTGCCTTGGGCTTCCCAAAAGAGGAAGAAGTGTACGGATGTTTTGAAATAAAGTTAAATAAAATAAGTCTGATTCCCAGTTTGAGCTTTGTGGTGATTAACAATCCTCTCCCTGCTCACCATTTTCTCTGCTAAGCCTTATTCCGAAATGAATATGTTTCACCTTCATCTCAGCAAACAAAACTATCTACGTATTTATACCATCTTCCATTATGTGTGTTTATCCCCATGAGTTGCATTTCCCACCCTGACTCACAAGCTTGTAAAAACGACCTGCTTATTTCCAAAAGCATGAATTAGATGGCATTTGTATTTATTGTCAAAATTAATTTCTTTCTGAAACTCTAATAATTACTGAGCCACCAATGATGGTTTCTTCCTCCAAATGCTTCCCTCGCTAATGCTCAGCAGGGGAGACAAGCATTTATAGCCTCCCAGAATAGAGCTAATGCTCATAAGACTCCACTCTTGTACGCCCACAGCTAAATCATGGTACCTAGCAGATGGTGCCCATGCATTTCCTAATGCAACGTCTTGTATGTATGTAGTTGTCATAATTAAATAATAGTTCCCCATGCCATCTTGTGTAACAACAGATCCAAAGATGTATTTCTCAAAGGCAAGGAGCCAATTGCTTCCTACAGTGTGTGTGCCACAAATCTAGCACACAGAGGAATCCTACCACATACATAGGGTGATAAAAATGTACACACATTTTAAGAAAAGAAAAAACTATCAAAATTGTAATACTCAATATACCTGTATATCTGTAGGCAAAGGTAAAGGTCACCCTTGTTTAGTGTATGAGAACCAAGACAATAGAAACAGCTGAAAGGTTGGCTTAACACATCTTTATTGCATGATGGTCCGGGGGAACATGTGGTAATGGTGGATGAACAGCTCAATATATACTGTGGCTATACATTTGAATGTGGCTCCTCGATAGCCCATTGACGTCACTCCCCCGTCACGCCCTTCTTGTCCAGGTGAGGTGGCGGCGGGAATCTTCCCGCACTGTAGGTATTTGGGGAATTGGAACCATGTGAGCTGGGCGCTCGCTATTGCCCCTAGTGGTCACTAGCCCGCGTCCTAATACAGAAGGTTACAGTGTTACAGCTGGTGATTGTTATATCCACTCATTCGAGTGTTACATTACTTAAAGGCACAATATTCCAAACACAACATCCCTCCCCCCTAGGATGAGACGAAGTCTCTCATCCAATATGGTTTATTGCAAGCGCGTTTCGGGCGCAAGGCTGGCTGGCTTGTCCCGGGGGCGCTATCACTTCTGTGTTCCCTGGTCTCTTGTCCTGCAATGGGAGAGGGAGACTCGTTAGCGACCCGCCGAGGTTCCGCGGTTTTCGGGGTAGGGGTAAACTCTATTGTGGGAAAACCGGAGGCATTGGGGGCTAACGAAAAACCCCGCTTCTCGCCTGGATGGGTAGGGGACCACTCCGAACCCCCCCCCCCGGTTTTGTAACTCAAACTCAAAATCATCTTCTGGGGTGTCTGCAGGGGTATCCTGCAGGATATCTATGGGGACAAACTTATTCCCTTCCCCCCTTGGTGGGGACCACTGGCCCCCCTCTCCTCCCCCTTGGGCTGAACGGGTGGGGGAGAACCCTAACGTTGAATCCTGTTCCGCGCTGTCCGCGCTCTGGTTTCCGGAGACCCGGCGCTGGAGTTGGTCCGTGTGCCGCCTCCAGAGTAGACATGTGCTGGTCTCTACGCAGTACGACACGGGACCCATTTGCCCAATGACTACTCCCGGAACCCAGGCTGGCCCTGCGCTAGCGTAGTTTCTGCAATGGACCGGGGCGCCTATTTCGAAACTCTTCATGCCCGCTAACCCAATGTTCCTCCCAGTGTCTTCCACCCTCGTAGGGTCTAGCCTTGTCAGTACCGTAGTCAGTTTTCTGCGCATTAGGAGCTCTGCGGGCGAGTAACCTGATGCTAGGGGGGTTACCCTATACCCCAGCAAAAACTGGCACAACTGCAGATTTAAATCCCCGGGGCCCATGCGCCTCAGCGCATCTTTGGTTGTACGCACGAGGCGTTCTACCTGGCCATTCGTCGCCGGGTGGAAGGGCGCGGAGGTGATGTGCCATATGGCATTGATATCGATGAATGCACTGAATTCGGTGGACGTGAAGCAACTAGCATTATCGCTAACAAGCGTGTCGGGTATACCGAACGAGCTGAACACCTTGCGCAATTGTTTAATGGTTGCGGCTGAGGAGATGTTTGCAACTGGGATAACCTCTAACCACTTGGAGTAAGCATCCACTATGAGGAGAAAAAGCGATCCTCTAAAAGGGCCCGCGAAGTCAATGTGGACGCGGGACCATGGCCCCTTTGCCGCATCCCATTGCGGAAGTCGGGCCTCTTCGGGCCGGGAGCTTTGGCAACTCTCGCAAGTGCTCACCATGTGCTCGATATCGGCGTCCAAGTGGGGCCACCAGAAGTAGCTCCTGGCCAGTGCCTTGGAACGGACAATCCCAGGGTGGCTGACGTGCAGCAGCTTGAGCACCCTTGCTCTCAGGGACTCGGGGACGACTACCCACTGGCCCCACAGGAGGCAACCCCTCTCCATGGACAGTTCTAACTTTTTCCTAAAAAATGGGGCAAATTCCGCCGCCGGGGAGGACGTTGGCCACCCTTTCTGTACCCATGAGCTAACCAGGGCCAACGTTTTGTCCCTGCCCGTCGCCTTGGCGATCTCTGCAGGCACTATGGGGGGTGAATCCAGGACCTCTATCATGAGCACTTGGTGGTCTTGTTCCACCTCGCACACGTGGCTGCCCATGTGGGGGAGGGGTGACCTCGACAGGGCGTCCGCGTGGCTTATGTCCTTTCCAGGGGGATACACCAGCACGTTCTGGTACGCGTTTTTAAAAATGGCCCACCTAAGCATCCTAGGGGACAGAATCTGTGGTGTGGGCTAGTCTGCGGTGAAAATGCCTAACAGGGGCTTGTGGTCAGTTACGATGGTAAAGGGGTGGCCATAGAGGAAGTCGTGAAGTTTCTTCGTCCCAGCAATTATCGCTAATGCCTCCCTGTCTGTTTGTGCGTAGTTACGCTCTGCCTTAGACAGTGACCTGGAGTAGAATGCCACCGGAGCTTCCCGCCCGTTTTCTAACACGTGGCACAGGACCGCCCCCATGCCCACTGGAGATGCATCACAAACCAGAACCACTGGTTTCTTGGGGTCAAAATGGGTTAAAATGGCGTCTGAGGATAAGAGTTGCTTCAGTTCATTGAATGCCTTCTCCTGACACTCGCCCCATCGCCATGCCTCGTCCTTTTTTAGTAACTTATGAAGCGGCTCCGCTACCGATGCCTTCTTAGGCAGGAAGGAATGGTAGAAGTTTAAGAGCCCCAGAAACGACTGCAATTCGGGCTTGGAGGTGGGGCGAGGAGCATTTTGAACGGCGGCCACCTTTGATTCAGAGGGTTTAATGCCTACAAGGGTTACCCGGAAACCCAGGAACTCAACCTCTTTTGCGAAGAAGACGCATTTGTCTTTCTGCAACCTCAACCCCGCCTTTTCAAATACAGTCAGTACTTTGTCTAGCCTCTCAGCCAATTCTGACTCACTCCCCCGTTATCAATATGTCGTCAAAATCTGGCAAGACCTCCTCCAGACCCTTTAAGAGACGTTCCACTAGTGATTGGAAGATGCCTGGCGCCGAATTCATGCCAAACTGCAGGCGCGTCACCTGAAACGCCCCCTTATGAGTGACTATCGTCTGCGCAGCAGCTCCAGCTGGAGTTACCCAGAGCTGCTGATAAGCCTGCGCCAGGTCAATCTTTGCGAAGCACTTTCCCCCATATAACCTGGCCAACAGGTGGCTGACTACCGGCACCGGATACGCATTTGGGCGTATCGCCTTATTAATGGTACATTTGTAATCAGCGCATATTCGAACCTCCCCGTTGGCCTTAAGCGCTGTTACAATCGGAGTTTCCCACTCCATGGAATCAATAGGAACAAGGATCCCCTGGACCACCAATTTGTCCAGTTCCGCCTCTATTTTGTCCTTAAGTGCAAAAGGCACCCTTCGCGGTTTGAATCTTATTGGGCGGACCTCCGGGTCCAGGTCGAACGCGACTGGGGGCCCCTTGAATTTTCCGAGTCCCTTCTTGAACACGTCGGGATGCGCGTTACACACCTCCTGTATTGGGTCAGTCCCAACGGCATGCACCCCCCCAATGAACAAACCCAGGGGCTTAAACCAACAACTCCCCCCTTTGAGAACGACCAGGGGAAGTTCCGCGGCATGTTGCTTGTATTGGACCTTGAATTTTCCAACCCCCAACACCAGAATGCTATTTCCCTGCACGTCCCGCAGCGTAGACCTCAGTGCTTTGAGCTTGGGCCGCACGTTGGGGGAAATTCCCAAAAACTCCCTCTGGGAAATGATGGAATATGAGGAACCCGAGTCTATCTCCATCTTAACGGGGACCCCTTGCACCAGTACCTCTACAAAATAATGTGGGTGTCCTAAGGACACGCTGTGGACTGCCGTGTCGTCGTCGCTGTCATCGGAGATGCGGCCCACGCCGTCCTGCTTCCTCGAGGGCCGGACGCCTTCCTGGTTCTTCGGTGAGCGGTCTGTTGAGGCTTTCTGGTCTCTGCGCCGCTGTCTGCAAACTTTGGCTATGTGGCCTCGGCGCCCGCAGTTGTGGCACTCGGCCTTCCTGAACGGGCACTTGATGCGGTCATGGTGCGCCCCGCAGCCATCGCAACGCCGGCCATCCTTCCGCACCTTCCGGATGTCCTCGTCCTCGCTGCTCTCCGTGGAGGAGTGTGGGGCCCGCCTGGCCGCTTGCACCACGCCCGCTGCCTTGTCGGGTTGTGGGGGCCTTGCTCTGAACCCCTTAACCCCGGCCCTCGTGGCTTCCGCCGCCTGTGCCTCCTTCACGACCTCTTGCAGCATCGGGGGCGGCTCCTTGTTCATCAGCTTTCACTGAACTTCCTCGTCCCACAGGCCGCACAGCATGCGGTCCCTGAGGGTGATTTCCAGGTTCTCCCACTTGCATGGGCCAGCGGCCAAACGGAGGGCCGCTGCAAAGGCAGCCACGGACTCACCAGGCGCCTGGACTCCCTTGAAACTGAGGGCTGAAAATGGTCGCGCATCGCTTTCAGGAGCTGCTTGACCGACACTTCGTTCACCTTCTTCGGAGACACCAGGCCCACCAATACCTTCATGGCGGGGAACCCGAGCATCCTGATGAGAATGGCCCTCTTCTTCCCCTCGTCTGAGATGTTGGACACCATCAGTGCGCTTTGGAAGTCCATCTCGAACAGCTCCCATTCTTCCGGTTTGTTGATGTTGAAACCGCCCTGCGTTGTCTTGATTCCGTGGGGATCCATTATCCCACCTTCGTCGCCAATTTAGTGTATGAGAACCAAGACAATAGAAACAGCCGAAAGGTTGGCTTAACACATCTTTATTGCATGATGGTCCGGGGGAACATGTGGTAATGGCGGATGAACAGCTCAATATATACTGTGGCTATACATTTGAATGTGGCTCCTCGATAGCCCATTGGCTACTGTCTGCGTGACGTCACTCCCCCGTCACGCCCTTCTTGTCCAGGTGAGGTGGTGGCGGGAATCTTCCCGCGCTGTAGGTATTTGGGGAATTGGAACCATGTGAGCTGGGCGCTCGCTATTGCCCCTAGTGGTCACTAGCTCGCGTCCTAATACAGAAGGTTACAGTGTTACAGCTGGTGATTGTTATATCCACTCATTCGAGTGTTACATTACTTAAAGGCACAACATTCCAAACACAACACCTTGCTTGAAAGCTAGTCATATCCAACTCTAGGTTTCAGTGCTCATGTTTCACTTTCATCTCAAAGAGATGAAGCCAAAGAGCCAGCACTGTCTCTATTTATCTACTTGCAATTTCTTGCTTTCAAACTGCTAGGTTGGCAGGAGCTAGGGCAGAGACTGGAGCTCACTCTGTCATGCAGCACTCAGGTCTTGAACTGCTGACCTGCCAACCTTCCAGTCATCAAGTTCAGCGTCTTAACCACTAAGCCACCACAGTCCACTCAATATATACAAAAAATGAATACAATTTCATGTTTGACTTTTACAATTACAAGAGATGCTCAGTGGTTGCCATCAGTGTCCAGACACTTCTGATTGCAGTGAACTACTGCTTGAGCAATGTTGACCAAAGTGTCCTGGATGTTCCATCATGCACATCACACACCATTTTAAAAATAATTTCCGGGGTTCAAAAATGGGAAAGGGGCAGAATGCTCCCTGTTGGTGATAGTAGCCCCCCACATACCTCATCATTTCCAGGAATGAATTTTAGATTTGATACAGTGAATAAACCTACTTGACTTTGACCTTACAAGCTGGTGTCCCTTCTGAAGCATTTGATTCATGTAGGACCATAGGACAGAGGAAGTTGCTTCATACTGGCCAGTTCCTCTTCCTACATAAATGGCATAACATTTGTGTGCAAATTGCCCCAAATTAAGATAGTTATTATCAATTGCTTGCTGAAGCATACAACTTGGTATGCAACTAATAACATCTCAGGTGATTTCTCAATTTGGGGCAATTTCCCAAAAATTGCATTGTTGGTGCTATGCCAAGTATAACTAGATAAGAGGATTGGGACCAATGATTCATAACCTTGCACCATCCAAATGTTATATCGCTTCTGCTGTGGCCCAGTGTAACCTGGTAATCTGGGGCATGAAGACAGAACTTTGCACCTACTAGCCCAGTATTGTTGACAGTGGGTGGCAGCAACTCCCCAGGATATCAGGCTATCATGTTCCCAGTCATATCTAGAGATGTCAAGGAGGAAATCTCAAATGTACACAGTGTGTGTTGTACCTTGGAATTACAGACCAACTGCACATATAGGGCAGTTTGAGAACTTTTGATTCTCAGAGGCACAGTGGCCCCATTTTGTAATGCACATTATGTTGTCTGATATCATCCCCAGTGCTAAGACATGGAGATGGGTACTGTATTCAGACAGATGTGTAAGGTAGACTGAATCAAGACTATTGTACAGTCCCATGGTGATGTGGGCCACAGCGCATAGCCCCTGGTTGCCTCTGATGGATCCTTCATGTTCAATCTGGCATTCTTTGGGTTGAAATAATAATAATAATAATAAGACATGCGACGTGAGGAAAGGGAAATCAAAGCTAATACACATTATATAGAAGGCTGAGTTACCACCTGAGGAGGAGACTAACAATTGCACCTCACAGTAAACCCCAAAAATTGGTCCAAAAGCCATACTAGGCTGCTGATTAGAATATTGCTGATAAGAACCAACAAAGGGTAAAAATAGTTGTGCACACATTTATCAAACATGTGCATGCTAGCTTATCTTGAAACAAGATCTGGGGGTTTAAGGCTTCCCTTTCATCATTTTACCTCACTGAACTTAGTTTTTCTCACTGACAGTGTTGATTCTGGGCTCTTTGGGTGTTGAAGGAGGAGAGACAGCTTCAAATAGCACAACATGGTTGTTGTGTATGGATTGTAACTATATACTTGTGCCTTTAAAGATGAATGTAACCGGTTCTACAGGAAATGCATACTTATCATAGCTTGCATTGAGACATTGTATCCAGCTGCATAATAATGTGAACTGCTACCAGTGGTGGTAGCAGTGAGCATCCAGCTCACATGGTTCTTATTCCCCAATCACCCCGGCCGCAGGAAACCTTCCCGCCACAGATACACCTGGACAAGAGGGGTGTGACTCAGGATGACGTCTCTCTGACAGTAGCCAATGGGCCACCTTGTAACCACATTCAAATGTATAGTTACTGTATAAATGGAGCTGTACCTCCACCATTACCACATGTTCGTACTGTACTCCATGCAATAAAGATGTGTTAAGCCAGGCTACAGCTGCTTCCATTGTCTTGGTCTCAGAACACCAAAATGGTGGATGGTGCAAGATTTGCTTTTAACCCCTCCATAAACTCAAATGCTAGGCCCCATCTCTAGCTTTACAGGCAGGCAAGCCTAAACATGCCTCTGCACAGATTCCATCGCTAGCCTTCAAATGCCTCCCTCGCCTCCAATTTAGTCTCTTCCTCATGTGGTAATTGCACCTATTACTTGATAACTTGAGGACGTACAAACGCTATCATGGGTCATTTACCACAGATCACTGTCACTTATCCCATTAGGCAATTACTAAATGAGAGAAGACAAGGTATGAAATGATAAGTTTTTATTTAAATGGAAGATGCTCTGACACACATTAAATGTTCTTTTCTACTATTCATTATAACCTAGAAGTTTGTGCCATTCTTAAATCACTTCTCAGAGTCCTTTTAACTATGTCAACACTGGCTTGAGCAGTGTTGGTGTCCAATTCTGGTACTGCTCAGGTCTTACCACTACAGATTGGCAAAAGGAAAGGGACAGATTGCTTCAAAGCATGCATCCTAAAACAACACTAGACTTTTGCGCTGCAGCAGTACTGATGCCCAACCAGAATGAAAAATCAGAGATCAGAGGGCAGACGTTTTGGATGTCATGTGGGCAGGTTTGCTGTTGATCCACACACCCCAGAAGAGGAGGTGGCGGACTCTGGAACAGCTGCAAAGGGAGCACTATGGTGTTTTCAGCTTACTTCAATCTAGGAACCTCTAGCAGAGAAGAAGACAGACCAAGAGGCAAAGAACTTGGGGAAAATAAGCAGATTTATTGCACAGTGCACCTAAGATATCCATGCAAGAAACCCCCCACAGGGTTATCTCTCTAAGGGTAAATGATTAGCCCCACCTGAAATGGGCAGGGAGGGAGAAGGGGAATTTACTACACTCATCAGGGGTGGGACGAGGGGCATCATAAATGCAATAAATGGTTACCTATTGTCATACAAATAAAATCCAATAATTGCACAATACTACACAAAGAAGATTAAATGTTCACACATTATTTCATAATGCTGAGGCAAGCACCTCCAGTCCATAGATGAGGCTGTCCAAAGGAATGCAAATGCAACCACTAGTGGAATCCTACCACTATTTGGTACAACAGATAGCGCCCGGGGGTTCTCCGGAGTTTGTGACATTAAGAAGAATGCAAGCGACTGGTGCTGGTGCTAGGGTCAGCAGTATTGTCCTTCATGCAAAAAGTCCATTCAAAGTGATTTGGCTTATCTGTGACCTGACCACACCTTTCTCCGGACTGGAAGCACAATTTTGAAGGTCTTCATTAATATGCAAACGTGTGTCCAGCTGTGGCACTGCAGCCACAGCTGGGAAAGCATGCCCTCTATTGTAGCTATCTACAGCAAAAAAATAATAATCAATTCCTCTAGCTGTCCCAGAACCCGAGATATACAATTATATATATATATATTATTTCTAGCAGAATTACCTCAGTTGACCTCCCCCCCAGATCACTTTCCCTTGCTAATTGGATAATAACACTACGGTTTTTGCAATTTTGTATCAATCCCAGCTCATAAAAGCAATGGGTGGATACAATATATTCCTTTGATTGGATCAAAGGCTGTTATGACATCTTCCATGTGAGATAAACAACCTGGCAAATCTGCTCCCTTTGTGCGTGCTTGGGTTCCATGAGGCCAGTCACCTTTTGACAGAAGCACCGCTCGTTGATTCACATGAGAGTAGGGCAGCCCTCGCTCCATGAGCTGCTGGCCGGGCGCTCACTATAGTTGAGTGTTTTTGCTTCCAGAGGCTCGGCTGCCTGCTGACAGATTTGCCGCTCTCTCTGCAAAGTAGACTGGTCTTCGGTTTAGGGCTGAGCAACCGCGAGCTGCTTTGATCGCGATCTGACTTTTATCAGATCATGTGATTGAGCTTATGGGGGAGCAAGATTGGGTTTGTGTGATGCTTGTGCAAACTGGGACATGAAGTGCTTCATGCAAACTGGTCTGGTGTTTGTGGTTGGGTATGGGTATGGGTGGTTACAGTGGGCAGTGGTTACAGTGGTTACAGTGGGACCTTTATCTCACATGCTAATTTATCATTTATAGCTATATTCCATATATCTTTATACCAATCATCCAATTCAAGTTCCCAGTCTACTTTCCATTTTTCAACAATATTCAATCTCAGTGCTGTTACAAATAAAACAATCATCTTTCTTTTTGTTTTCCTTCTGCATATTTCCAAAATCCATTAATAATGATTTTACAGGTACAGTAGAACCCCACATGATGAAAAAACTCCGTTCCACGGAGCTCTTCGCTATTCGGTTCCCTATGGGAGATATCCCACATAACAAAAAAAGTTCATTAACCGCGGTTCCCATTGAGCGAGTATACCTCAGTTTCCAAAACCACTGCATAATGAACATTTTTTTCGTTAAGCGGGGTATTGCCCTTGCATAACAAACACTTCATTATGCAAATTTTTCGCTATGCAATGCGTTCTTTATGCGAGGTACCGCTGTATATTACAAATATCCACATCTATAGTTCCAAGTCATTTTTAGAGACATTTTGACAAGAATGTTATGGGTCCTGTCCAATTCTTTTATCAATCCTAAATGGTAAGGGAAATATTTGTAATATTTTGTAATATTTCCAAGGTGCATTGTCAACAGTAGCCACTAGAGAGAACCAGAGAGACTTTGAGATATTTTTCTAGCCTGCTTCTCACAGCCAATGAATCACTTGCACAATTCATTCTACAGTGAACCCCTGCCTTAGGGATGGCTCTCTTACCAGAAAATTCACTACAGGAAAAGAAATCCATAGGAAATGACGGTCTGCTTCAAGAAGAAAAAAATTGCTATATGGAACTTTTTTGGGGTGTTCTGATGCTTCCCACGGTAGTGGGAGGATCTTTGGAGCATTTTGGTTCCATTTTTGAAATTTTTTGCCAGGTTTTGGCACCTCCGGAAGCAGGAAGTACTGAAATTCCCCTGTCTTTTCATCAGCTGTTCGGCGGAGACTATTCCTGCAATTACCAGGGCTGGCCATGAGATGGTGCTCTCAGAAATTTGCCAAATATGCATTGCAATAAAATAAAAAATAATCAGTTCTGGAACTCACTCAAAAAACAAAACAAAACGTATCCCCTCCACTCAAAACTCTTTCCAAAGTATACTTTGTAATTTTTTGCTGTGTTTTTGCCACTTTAGAGAGAGCTTTGAACAGAAAAAACATGCTTCCTCATCTCCTTTCTATTCTCCGGAATGGAGATATTGATTTTCAATGCATTCCTATGGGGAAACTGCAGTTTACTTTAAGGAAAAATTCCTATAAGGAAAACCCTGCGGAACGGATTAATTCCCTAAAGTGGGGGTTCACTGTATTTCCATACTGCCCTAATTAGTGGAAGCCTGTTACTCTGACCATTGAAATATCAAACCCTACAACCAAACTCTTGACCAACAAAAAACAACAGATTAACAACCCTATGGTGACATCTACATTTACATACCCTTGAATTCATCCACTACTAGATCACTATCTCTGATGATACGTTATTGAAAGCTTCTTTATAAAGTTCTGCCTTTTCTGAGTATTAGAATGGACAGAGCTTGGTGCACCTCCTGTGGAAGTTTTGTTGTTCAGTCACACAGTCGATTCCGACCCTTTGTGACCCTATGGACCATTGTCCTCCAGGCACCTCTGTCCTCCACCATCCTCTTCAACCTGCCCAACTCTGTGCCCATTGTGTCTACAATACCATCTAGCCATCTCATCTTTGGCCACCCCCTTCTTCTTTTGCCCTCTACCTTTCCCAGCATCAAGGCTTTCTCAAGTGAATCCTCTTTTTTCATTTGATGTCCAAAGTACTTCAGCTTCATCTTTACTATTTGACCTTCTAAGGAGCAGTCAGGGTTGATTTCTTCTAAGATTGACCTATTTATTCTCCTCACTGTCCAGGGGACTCTCAAAACTCTCCTCCAACACCACATTTCAAAGGCATCTATTCTTCTGCACTCAGCTTTCCTAATGGTCCAGCCCTCACAAGCATACATTACCATCAGGAATACCATTGCTTTGACTATACGAATTTTTGTTTGCAATGTGATATCTCTACTTTTCACTATGTTCCCCAAGATTCTCATAGTTTGCCTCCTAAGAATCAGTCGCCTTTTTATTTCATGGCTGCAGTCACCATCTGCAGTGATCTTAGATCCTAAGAACGTAAAATCTGTCACTGCTTCTACTTCTTCCCCATCTATTTTCCAGGGACTGATAGGACCTGTTGCCATTATCTTGGTTTTCTTGATATTGAGTCTCTTCTTTCAACCTAAGCAGGAGCTTCTTTAGGTATTCCTCACTTTCTGCCATAAGGGTGGTATCATCTGCATCTCTCAAATTGTTGATGTTTCTCCCAGCAATTTTGACCCATATTGTGATTCCTCCATTGCACATCATGTGCTCTGTGTATAAGTTGTATAAATAGGGTGATAAAATGCAGCCTTGTCTTACTCCTTTTCCTATTATTCTGATGAAATTAGGCCAATGTTGAGAAGGCCTGATTCCTTGTACATTCCTTGTTCATTCCTTGCCCACCTTCAATAATGAGGATTAGAAGGATTACCCATTGTGAAATGGGTAGTTGTTCTTTGGGAGATATCAAAGCAGTGGGGTGTCTTCATCCAATAATAACAACTGTGGTGCTCCACCATTGATCCCAAAACAACCACAGTTCCTCACAGCAAGGTAACATCATGGATAAATTGAATTATATCAAGGCTCTGTCTACTACAGATCAAAGTTTGCTTTCAGTTTATTTCAGGAATAGGGGAAATAGATGGCTCTGTCTAAGTGTGTGCAAAAGGAATCATTTAGTTCTCGGGACACTGGTTGGACTATGAAAATATCCAGTGGATCGCTAGCATAGGGTCCAACCCTGCAAAACTCACAAACAACAGCAGCAACAAGAAATGCTACAAATGCCTAGTGGAAACAAACTTGCAAATTCTTTGTTTTTGTTGACATTGCTGTTGTTTTCCAGAAGTGTGAGTTACCATAAATATGCATAATGCATTTCCACATCACTTTGTAACTTCTGGAGCAAAGACTGTAATCTGTTTAAGAAGAACATGAATCAGGCTGATAAAAAATAATTGGTTGGAGGGTTTTTTCTTTCTCTCTTTTTTTTAAAAAGTGTTTTAAAAAATAAAGCTGTCAAAAAGTTCTTATGGTAATGAAGAGCTTTGTTGTTATGACAATTGCATCATCTCTTTTCCTTTTTGAAGAAGCCTGCAATGTGCAATATGATTGGGGAGTAGAGAACATCAGAAATAATTAAAACAAATTGTAAGAGAAGGGGAAAAATAACATCTGCAAGGACAGATCCGATAATCACAAACTATGAATCCTGATTCTCTGGATGAAGCATGGATGTTTCTCCTTGTTGCTTTCTCATTCAATTCATCACACAGGGCATAATGTGCCACATACACTTCTCATGACTGAAGCAGGAAAAGTGTTTTTGTAGAGTGTTATATTCTTTCAAGGAGCTCAATTATTCATTATTTTCTCTGAGCATTCAACACTGCAAAGGGGGAATAAAGACCTGGTATGGGGTGGCTTGTCTTCTAGAAAGGCTGCTGGAGTGGGATCATTCGAAAGAGGATCAAGGATGGAAATGAAGGGATTCCGGGCATAATGGAACCCAAAGCACACACCTGTTGGTTATGTGGGTCTACACTGGAAGACTGTTCAGGAATTGAACTGGTGCAAACTGGACCGTCACTGAACCCAGAACTTCCAAATTGTTAGAAAGCAGCAAGTTGGGAAAGGGTGTTCCCAGAGGTGTGAGTAGATCTAGTAAAAATGAGATAAGGAGGAACACTTAAGAGTTCAATTTACTGGTCTGCTGATTTATGCCAGAGACATGGGGTCATTCAACAATTATGTGATCAATTTTGGGGGGAAATTGATCCCCTGCCCCCTATGTAATCCTACCGTAATTTTAATTTTTACCCCCTCCCCCCTTTAGAATTACGTAATCCAGAGCTTTTGTATCAAAACTTTAATGTTTAGAGCTTTTCACTATTGGTGCCTAATGCACAACAGCTCCAAATGGATTACGTAATCTTTGACCTGACACCCCCCACCCCACCCCCTGCCGCCCATGTATTTTTTCCATAATTCAGATGGCAGACCCCCTCCCCCCTTCAAGGAACACGTAATTGTTGAATACCCCTCCCCCAATGCACTAATGAGTTAAGTTTGGGCAATAACAAAGTGAAGAAAGTGGCTTCATTTTGGCAGTCAAGGCTTTGATTGGGACATAAAAGTGATCACATAGCCAGGAGGAGGCTAAGCTAGAACACACACACACACATACCACTGTAATAATAATTTTGTGTCAGAAATTATTCTGGGTTGAAAGGATTTTTGCTGGAGAAACTCCACCCAGGGGATGCCTGAATGAGGCTCCTTTGTTATTGCCAAGATATTTTCCCTCCAAAGTGATTCCTATTTATCTACTTGCAATTTCTTGCTTTCAATCTGCTAGGTTGGCAGGAGCTGGGACAGAGACAGGCACTCAAACCATCATGTAGTACTTGGGTCTTTAATTGCTGACTTGCTGACCTTCTAGCTAACTAAGGTGAGCTTCTTAACCACTGAGCCACTGCAGCCCCTTCCCCCCATGTTGTTCTGGTTCCAATGTAAAGATTTGCATTTCCCACCTCTAGCCTATACACTGATGCCCAAAAAAGCATAAATTGCAGCCCAAGAAACAATTCAAATGTAGCTTAGTTGATAAATCAAATTTTAAATAGTTCCTAGAAAAATCAGGGTTCCCCCCCCCCCAAAGTTAAAGCCAACTGGTCAGGAGATTCTGGAAGTTGTGATCTTAAAATAATAAAAAAGAAGAATTCTGAATCAGCTGTATTATCAAAACACTTATCAAAAGCAGCCTTGAACAGAGTCCATTACAGGGATGCTCAAACTACGGCCTGCGGGCCGGATTTGGCGCCTGATGCCAGTTCATCTGGCCTACAAAGCCCTCATTGCTCCTGGAAGCAGAAGAAAAACACGTCCATACATCCGCTTCTGGGAGCGATGAATTGGCATCGGGAGCTGGCTCTGGCTCCCAGGCTATACTGACCAGCCCCCTGAAACACGTGACCGGCCCACAGCCCAAAAAGTTTGGGCACCACTGGTCCATTACAATAGTCAAAAGAAGAACATAAGCATGATGTGTGTCACTATGGCCAGATCAGACATATTCCGGAACTGGCATAGCAACCACACTGACATTAACTTTACATGCACACTTCTGGCCACCTGTGAACCTTGGGCATCCAGATTTGGTGCTGAGCTACCTAGCCTAGGAACCTAAATCTTCAAGAGGTGTTTGACCCCATTTAGCTGAGTCCCTGTTCCTTGAATTTTGAAGGACCAGGAAGACCCTACCCAAACTATTTGGACTAAGCTTCATTTTATTAATATACTCTAGTCTGTTAAAAAAAAAAAACAGAAACTGATTTTGGATCAGAACAGCTTCTTTGGATTTAGATGGAAGGGTGAAATGGAGTTAGGCTTAATGAACATATGGGAGCTGATGAACCACAACATTGTAGAGAATATATTTTATTTCACGCCTGTGTTAAATAGTATGCAAAATAATACAGAATCCCTGAAGTACCCCACAGACTGACTACTCACGGCATTGAAGCCCCACAGTCTTTTTCTGGAAAACTGAGAACTACCACAAAACAGTGTCTCCAAGTCCTATTCCAAATATGTTGCCCAGAAGGACACCATGGTCAATGGCACTGAAAGCCAAGAGGTCCAGCACTAGCAGAACCATCAGGGACATACTTGTATGTTCCCATTCTGGGATAAAGTACCCATGAGTGTGGCCAAAACAACTTCTGCTCCATGACAAGTCCTGGACCCAGATAGTCTAATTAACCAAGAATCCTTTTCTGATTAAAATTGGGAAGAAAGAATAAGATGGACATTTTAAACTGAGGCTGTTGGCATTTTACAGTAAGAAGCACTTGGCTCTCTTGCAAGGTTCTCCAATAAAGTCAGTCTCCTAACCTCATCTTTGAGTAATGTGCAGAGATGAGAAGACGTCAGCCATCCGCATTACAAATTTGCTACCACAAATTTTGGCAAAGCAACCCCACCAGTAGAGATGTTTTCAACTGCTGCATCCCTAAATTATAGAGTACTGCAATAAAATAAAATAATAATAGTCAGAGGAAGGTGGTTTAGTTGGTCATAAGGTTTGTTCTTTTTGAAGTGGAGATAATGAGCAAGTTGTTCTGTTCTGCACAGTTTGTTTTTTGGCCAGTACTTTCCACCTCTTCCATTTGGCTGGTAGGTAAACAGAATAGGGTTTTTTTGATTTTGCAAGTTCACCTACTGTTCTGGTGCTGAGATGGACAGGGGTGTATGTCTTGAGCCCTGCGACTGAACTATAGTCAAAGAAAATGTTCTCAGATCTTCCTCTATTCTTCCCTGTGAGTAACCTGTGATAAATATTACATTATTTCGTAGCACTAGGGAAGAGGAGAGCTGTTTGATCCATGCCCTCCTGCAGAGGTATTTAGTTATCTAGCAACCTCAGAACTTTGAAAAGTTACTCTTTTTTTGGGCTCCTAGAAACAAATTCTTCAAGTTAGCATGTCCTGTAACTGCTGGTGTTGATGTCCAAGACAAATCCTCTAAAATCATTTTCTGAACCACTTCTAAAACCAATTTTCCCTCCAAGGCAGACTAAAATCATCTTGGAGGACACCTTCATAAATGTCTCAGGCAATAATGGTAGCCCTGGCATCAGGACTATGTATTCCAGAATTCTTCATCGAATGGGGCCATTGGCTGTGCAGATTCTGGCAGTTGTTGTAGCCCACAAAAGTCATGTTTCCATGCTCTGATCTGTCTTTTTCTCTTTCTCCCTCTCATTCTCCTTGAAGGAGAAGAAAAATATTGCATAGCTAATATCACAATACCATAGTTTTCAATTGATCATCAAAGACACCCCACCACCACCCCTCCTCGGTATATAGAACAGCCTACCAGGCTACTTAAAATGTATTTTTCTGTACTGTTTGCACAGTAGGGAAGAGTTCTTAAGTGAAAGTGGAAAATAAACAGCTACAGCAGCAATGACAATCCTAAAAGTCTTTGCGAAGCAAGATAAGGGGGGAAAAAACACATCAAAAACATGCATCCCAAAAGAAAGGTATAAAAGAAATAGATGTTATTGCTTTGGGTTATGTGCTAGGGCATGTGGGGGAAAGGGTATAGGTTTCTGAGAAGAAGACCACTCCAAACCCTTAAAATCTTTATTACATTAATATACACAATCAAATAAAATATGTTGGCCAGTATCATGTTATACAGCTCAGCAAGAGTAGTGAAAATAACACTTTTGGTCATGGCAGATTGCCATTAATTAAATGCATATAACTGATTCAATTTTGAGTTGTGTGAGAGTTGTGTGCAGTGAGTTAAATTCACTTAAAGCCCAAAATTAAAACAAGGCCTCTAATTAGCAGCACTCTGCCACAACATTCTTGTTGTACTGATGGAGCTATGCAACAGGGTTTTGGTGCTATGGTGGGTATGTGCTATGACACAATTTATGCAAACACAGCACTATGCAGGTTTTTTTCTTACCCCAAATTCTTTGAAAGGGATATTCTGTAGAGAAATCTGGCACTACTTTAGAACTACAGCAGATATACTCTAAAGTGGTTATCTAAGGGCTTTTCTATACAGGCTTATTATTTGGAGTAGGTGTGGTGCAGGTTAAGTAGAGACACTTAAGGTCTGGTAAATGTATGCTATTTGGTGTGATTCTTGTATCAAAATGCCTTATTGGTCTCACGTTCCTCTTGCAGTCAATTTCCCATATCATGAAGTGGTTTAAGAAGACAGCCGTTTCATGATACTGGCAAACTAAACACTTCCTCTGCTCCAATGAGAGGTAGAGGAAGTTAGAAAAAATTGCCGTATTAGGGCAGCATTGAAAATTTCCCCCTTGAAGGAGGAGGAGACATGAGTGGACAATGAGAAGATATTTCTTTTCTTTTTGAAATTTTGCTAAAAGTCTGCCCAAGAACTGCACACAGCTGAATCCTCCACTAAGTACTACTATGCCACTTCTACTTGGACCATACCTAAATCTGTACAAATATGGCCAATTTTACTAGTATTTCAGCCAGTCAGTCAAAATTCTTATGCAGTAGTACCCCATATAATGAAAAAGCTCCGTTCCACGGAGCTCTTCATTACACGATTTTTTTTCATTATGTGAATCGTATTGGCGATACCCTGCAAAATGAAAAAAAATCGTTGTATGGGGTTTACCCCATATTACGAACTTTCCCCCCGTTATACGGAGTATACCCTGTATAACGGGGGGGGGGGTTTCGTAATACGGAGTAAACCCTGTATAACAAAAAAAAAATGTTATACGGAGTATCACCAATAACGCCAAAACGCTTCGTTATATGAATTTTTCATTATACGAACCATTAGTTATATGGGGTACATGCATATTGGTTTAGAGGTGGCAGAGGAAGACCTTCAATACAGGTCCTCTCTTCATACACATGAAATCTATGTGCACTCTACAACATGAAAAGATGTTGCTGAGGAAGGGAGGCAGAAGGCATAGATCAGGGGTGCCCAAACCTTTCAGGCCATGAGCCATTCACATGGTTCAGGGGGCTGGTCACTACGGCCCATGGGCCAGATCCAGCCCCAAATGCTAATTCATCTGGCCCACAAAGCCCTCGTTGCTCCTGGAAGCAGAAGTAAAAATACCACAGTTTTTGAGGAGGCTCTTTCTGGGAACCCCAGGTAATTTATTTATTGGTCAAATTTGTATAGCCACCCACTAGGCAAGCGACTCTGGGGTGATGATGGTCTAGCACAATGATGGCCAACCTTGGCGCACCAGGTGTTCTTGGACTTCAATTACCAGATGCCCAAGTCAGCACTCCTGCTGATCAGGGCTTCTGGGAATTGAAGTCCAAGAACACCTGGTGTGCCAAGGTTGGCCATCACTGGTCTAACAACTCATGTGGCCATCAGTATGAGAAGGCTATGGATAGTGTTTTGAAGAGAGCATTCCCAACCTTATTGTTGGTATGGAGGAACTATACTTTTATCAATAAAAGAAGCCAAATTATGTATAGTCTTTGTCTTATCCTTTCCAGAGGCACTTGGTTGCCCCAGTTTGAGATATGTGCTTTGTAGTTTTATTCCCTCAGAAAAGAACAAATGCACTTGAAATGAATATAAGTGACAGTGGCATCCCCATCCTTTTTAAACTGTTGTTTGCTACTTTCTTTGCATGTCATCATTCATGAACACATCCAACCATCCAAAGCCACAGACGCCCATGCATTCATGAAGGAACCCACACAGCTTCTTGTGTAAAATTTTTATAATCCTGCCTACCCTTCTTATCACTTTCTCTCTTCTTTTGTTCCAAAATACATCCAAAAGGTGATTAAACATTCACAGTTCTACAAAGCAGTATAGTTAACTTGTACGCCTCTTTGCATGGCACGATCCTTGTCGTATCTACTCAAATGTGTTTTCGTATCTGAGATTATGCTGGGTTGAAAGGATTTTTGCAGGGGACGCCCAAATGAAACCCCTTTCATGTCCCCTATCACGCAGTTCTCGGGGAATTAAACCCTGTCCTTTTGGTCTCCAAGCACAATGCTTTTACCCACTGAGCCACCAGGGAGCTGTGAAAGTCACATTTAAGTGTCATGGCGTTACTCTCAAGCAACTCTTAGCTTTTCCGCCTTGGCAAAAGCTGCCTCAACAGACTGGGAGACTATTCGGCTTTTAAAAACAACCACGCTTAAATCACAGATGGGGGAACAGGGGCCCTCCGGATGTTTTGGATGTCAACTCTTCTCAAGCACACTCAGAATAGTCAATGAAATGTATCTAATCTGATCCTCTGTCATGTAGGCGCTTTCAATGCACCTTCCCAGATCAATCAAAGATTTCTGTGTGAACAACTAGAATGATCTCAGATGCTACAAAGTGCCAGCGTGTGGTGTAAAAACGTTATTTCAACCTCGGGCAAACACTACCGTACCTTTTCGCTACTTTAGAACAGGGGTTCCCAACCTTTTCAAGCTGGAGGCTGGGTCAGGCCCTCTCAGTCAGCTTCGAGGGCCAGACAGCCATTTTGCACTGCCTGCATGATGGGAGTGGCCATTTTGTCCTAACAACTTCAAAGGGGAGGACATTTTGTTTCTCAAATGCCCTTGGAGGAGTGGGAGGCCACATAAAATAGCGCCATGGGCTGGATCCAGCTCACATGCCTTAGGTTGAAAACCACTGCTTTAGAAATACAAAATTAGTTTGGTTCTGTGCCCCCTTTCCTCCAAGGTGATGGTAAGAGTCTGCCCAGCTCTTCCAACAGACAATGTGAGATCCGAGATTTCAATGTTAAGAAAGGCAGCAAAGCCATGTCCTTTGTCATTGCTTGTATTTTTAACCTCAAAGTTAGGGAGAAGTGCTTGGTCTCACAAGCCATAATAACTTGCAGCACTTTATGTCCCTAAGCTTGGGTAAAGTGTAGAAGGGATGCTAGTGAATGCTGCACTTTAAATAGCTTTAGCCACATATTATCACAGGATGCCTCAAATCTACACCAGTTAAAATATACCCTCTTGTTGGTATCGCTCCAACTAAGTTAAGGAGAGAAGTAGCAGTGGACGCTGAGAGAACTAAACAAGAGAATGACCCTCGACATCCTCTGAATGGATATGTGCCTCATGTTCACCGACTCAGATCCAGGAAGAGTTTTATGGCAAGAACAAACATCCTTGAAGGTACACAAGAGCAAAACCAGATTAGAAGATGGAGGAAGGAGCTCACTGGACAAGGAACAACATTAAAGGAGGATATAGCTGAGGAACTCAACCTCCCATAAGTCACTTGGAGGACCCTAAATAGGCTGAGGGTTGGAGTGCCTAAATGTAAGGCCAACATGCTCAAGTGGGGGCCGCTGGTGGACAACAACACATACTGTGAATGTGGAGAGATACAGAATCCGGCGCATTTGTTGGTCAGCCAATCACTACCAGAAACATGGAAGGAAGCTTCATTTTTGGCAGTCCAAAGTTTGATCTGGAACGAAAGAAGAAGAAGCGGCAGCTTTCGCCACAGCTAGGGAGAAGGGATGACCCAAGGAACACAACTTACAAAACGTTTAAAGCTAAAAATAGATCTTTCCAGGGCTATTTGAGCTAATGATTGTTTTCAAACAAATAATGCAACATTTAGTCTTGAAAGAATGTCACAAATATTTTGCCTCCAATTCATTTACAATTAAAATTCAAATAGGTTCAGTTATGAGTTATTTATGGAAGAGGAAAATATATAATTAAATACTTTTTTTTTGCTATATCAACAAGCCTGGTAACCAAAGGGACCCTCTTTTCTTTTAATTGCTGTAATAAAAAAAACCCTCAAAACAAAACCAACTTCCCCCACCAACATATAATCCTCATGGGGGGTAGAATAACAAAAACAACCACTATTCATTTGGGTGCTGTTATTACATACAAAAATAAGGTGCTCTCTCTCCATTCCCCAAGATATTTCTTTCTAATCCCATAAAAGCATCTGTCTTTGATTTCAAGTGGAATACCTGCTGTGCAGGTTGAAATGCAAATCCAATTTGTGTGTAACGAAACCAAATAGGTTGAAATGAACTTTGCATTCCAAAGATATTTTTGTTTAATCATTGCCTTGCCTCGTCTTGATAATGAATGCATAATCAAGTTATACTTCAAGAGGGGGGAAATAAGAAAAGCAGAAGAAGAAAAAAATGGTGCAATGAGGAGTAGAGAATGTTATCGTACGCAGAGCCTGCCACCGATAATTGTCTTTATGGTCGTACGCTGGCAGGAAGGGAGAAACAGCAAGAATATTAAATGTACCTTATTATATATCATTTGGAAATACCTGATAAGGCTAGTTGCTTGTTTGTGACAACAAGACAACATAATTTTCAGGAAAGTGGGAACAGATGTCAGAGCAAGATACCATATTGTTAGTGGGGCTACTGATTATTATCATGTCTCAAGCCAAGTTCAACAGACCTTCAACATCCCAAGCAGTAAAAGATACCAACTTCACAATTAACTTGCTTTTGTGTGTGTGTGTGTGTGTGTGTGTGTGTGTGTGTGTGTGTGTGTGTGTGTGTGTGTGTGTGTGTGTGTGTGTGTGTGTGTGTGTGTGTGTGTACTGTAGTGGCTTAGCGGTTAAGTCGCTTAACTTGATGAATGGAAGCTCGGCAGGTCAGCAGTTCAAGACCCACATGCTGCACGATTGAGTGAACTCCCATCTCTGACCCAGCTCCTGCTGACCTAGCAGGTTGAAAGCAAGAAATTGCAAGTAGATAAATAGGTACCACTTCAGTGGAAGGTAAACAGCATTCCGTGCAGTCTAGCGCACATCTAGTCAAGCCTGCCACATGACCACGAAAACGTCTATAGACGTAGGCAGAACTTACTCTTTAGCTATAACTGGGGATGAGCACCCCCCCCTAGAGTTGGATATACCATATTTGCTGGCATATAAGATCCACTCCCTGCCCTTAAAATACACTGGAAAAATGGAATGTGTCTTGTACTGTATATAGTGGCCTATAGTGGGCTATTTTGGTGATAATAGGGTGCGTCTTATACTCCGATGTGTCTTATATGCTGGTAAATATGGTATAACTAGCTTTAGATCAAAAGCGACCTTTTACCTATATGTGTGTGAAGCACTATCAAGTCTGAACTAATGTATTGCAAACCCTAAAATGGGTTTCAAATAAGTGGGATATTTAAGGAGTGATTTTGCCAGTGCCACACTTCATGATGATTTTCTGTTTGGTGATTGGTCTTCTGGAATTGAACAATGGACAATATTTGCAAGATGATTGTCCACATCTGGCAGATTTGAGGGCAAGTGTCTCTGGAGAGACATTATTCTGTCAGCTTTTAATTGTGACATCATCTCATCTCATATCACTGGGTCTTGACACCTAAAAGTGTCAAGTGGTTTGGTAATGCTGTCACAAGGCAGGTCTTAGTGATGAAATGTGGCAGGATCTGGTGATGACATGTGGGGACCTTGATGATGTCACACTTTAGAAAGCTTTCTTAAATCCAAAAGTCCACTAAAGAAGGAGAGAGAAGAGGCAAAGATGGAGGTAGTGATGGAAAATATGTCCCTAGTGTGTCTATGTGTGTGAGAGAGACTGAAAGTGCAATCAGATGGGCATTTAACCCTCTGTTCATATGCTGCAGGGAAGGGGCTGTGTCTCTCCTTTCCACACAACACAATCACTTTGTTGTTATTCAGTCACACAGTCAATTCCGATGCTTTGTGACCCTATTTTCCATTGCACACCAGGCACCTCTGTCCTCCACCATCCTCCTCAACCTACCCAACTCTGTGCCCATTGCATCTACAATACCATCTAGCCATCACATTCTCTGCCGCCCCTTTCTTCTTTTGCCCTCCACCTGTCCCAGCATCAAGGCTTTCTCAAGTGAATCCTCTCTTCTCATTTGATGTCCAAAGTCCTTTAGCTTCATCTTTACTATTTGACCTTCTAAGGAGCAGTCAGGGTTGATTTCTTCTAAGATCACTAGAATGAACCAAATTGTCTCCAGAACATCACTCTGCTTTGGTTTCCAGGGTGTGTGGTCTCTGGAAATGAACCAAAAGAAGAGCTTTCAAGGCTTCTTCCAGTTGGAATTTCCAATGTCTTGAAGCGATTTAATAAGTGAACAACTTCAGGCAAATTAAACACTTCCTCTGCTCCTCAGTGAGGAACTGCCTGAAGTTTCTTGTCTTAAATGACAAACTGTGAGTGTGGAAGGCAACAGGAGAAGGGGAAGATCAAAGACAACATGGAATTGACTCTGGAATCCACAGCCTTGAGTTTGCAAGAGCTCAGCAGGTCTGTTGAGAAAAGAATGCAGTGGACCCCCTCTTTAAGGAATTAATCCGTTCCATAGGGTTTTCCTTATAGTGATTTTTTCCTTAAAGCAATTTCCCATAGGAATGCATTGAATGCATTGAAAACCATGGAGCGGAACCTATTCTGTAAAGCGATTTTATTGTGATTTCCCCCCTTGAAGTGGACCATAATTTCCTATGGATTTCTTTCCTTGAAGCGAGTTATTCTGAAGGTGGACCTTCCTTAAAGCTATTTTGAAGCTCATTCATTTAAGGTCTCAAGTTGGAGGAACTTGGTGGCACATCACAACAGCAACAATTTTCTTCACTGCACCTTAAGATACTTGCTAACTTCAGGGACCCAGGACTAGTTATGTGGCGTTGTGCAGTGGATAAACTGCTGTACAGCAGCCAAAACTGCTGTCATTGTGAGTTTGATCCTGATGTGACTAAAGCCTTCCATCCTTCCGAAGACAGCAAAATGATTACTGAGCATGTCAGGGTGAAATGACTTGTAAAACTTCTAGTATATCAGAAAAAAAAGGTTAAAATACAAATAAAAGACAAAGGTGCAAAACAAGAAAGTTTAACAGATTTTTAAACTATGAGCACATCTGCAAATTCAGTATGGAGTGAAACATCACAGTACTTTTACTCTTGATTCACCACTACACCTCATTCATATGCTGTTGTTTCCTGAAGAACTCCCATGTTATAATCTGCTTTGCAGTGATGACTAATTTTCCACCGTCAATGAAACAAATTAATATAAAACCAGTCAATCAGGCGACTGGGGGAAAAATGAGAGCACACAAACACAGGGCGAGAAGTCTAATAGATGTGTTGAGCAATTTGCAAGTCCCAAAATAATTCATCTTTCGAATCAGCGTTATTTGTGGCCTTTTGAAGCCCATCAGGTTTTGTCAGCGTGGCAAGATTACTTTCATTTTATTCACCTTTCTAATCTCCATTTCTGTAAATGCCATATCTGCATGCAGTTTGAAAGGAAATATTTATGAACTATTGACTTTTGTGTTTTTTTCTCATAGCCTAAACAGAGACTCTGCCTGCTTTTCAAATAAATTGGTGTGGATTGCATGAAGGAACAATAATCACAGGTGTGGTCTGAATGAGGATGATGGCTTAGGTAAAGGTAAAAGTCTCCCTTGCTCAAAAGCCTGTCATGTTTGACTCTAGAGGGTGGTGCTTATCTCCATTTATAGCCAAAGAGCCAGTCCTGCCTGCATCTCCAGACATTTCCATGGTCATGTGGCAGGCATGACTACAGTAGATGCCAAAGTGCACAGAACGCTGGGGCAAACGACGGATGCTCAATCCATTGCACAGCACTCAGGTCTCAAATTGCTGACCTGCTGACCTTCCAGCTGTCAAACTCAGTGTTTTATCCACTAAGCCACCATGGCATCTCCAGACATTTCCATGGTCATGTGGCAAGCATGACTAGATGCCAAAGTGCATGGTATGCTGGGGCAAACGACGGACGCTCAATCTGTCACGTGGCAAAACAATTGATCAGATAACAGAAGATTCCCTGCTGATATGAGAATGGATAGGTCAGGACAATAGTAAACACTTAAATGGGGGCTTCTGTATCCTCCAAACATTCTGATTGTGTGAACAAACTGATTTATTGGAAAGCAGATACCAACTATTTACTCTGGTGTGCAGATCAATGTTATGCATTTTGGGAAATATTTTTTTTATTACAACTCGGAAGAAGAAACCACAAAAACAGAGATTCTTGGCCAAAGGAAGTTCTCTGCACTCCAGATGGCCTGTTTTCCCTTCACCAAGTGGGCTCTTTAGTCTCATGTGACAGTGTTTCAATAGTGACAGTGTGGACAGTCTGGCTGACACCAAGCTGGTTGCACACCAACTCTCCTGAAGGTGAGCTTGGTGAGTTGTAGGGGACACTGCCATAGAGTCTGTTTGCTGTGGAGTCTTTCGCTCCTAGAAATCAGCGTTGCTGCCATTCCAGCCTTTCGCCCCAGCACAATGGATCAGCAGCTTCTTGCTCTTGCTCTTTCTTTCCTGGGCAGCTGGAACCCAGAATTAGGTGGTGGCAGTGGTGGTGGTGGAGTAGCTCCTGTTCGGCTTCTGCACTGCACCTCCTTGGATTCTTTTGGAGTGTCTTCCCATTTCTTTTCTGCCCAAACATCAGGGAGTAAGTCTTTGGTCTACACAACTGTGTTGATCCTCTTGCCTCTCTTCTCCTTCTAGGTTGCCCTTGCTCAAAAGCCAGTCATACCTGGCGTTAAGAGTTCAGTGCACATCTCTGTTTATAGCCAAAGAGCCAGCACTCTGCATTGGCAGACATTTCCGTGGGCATGTGGCAGGCATGCCTCAACACAGGGCCGCCATCAGGGGGGGACCATCAGGACTCCCATCCTGGCCCAGGAGATGATAGGGGCCCAGCAGCGCTGGGAAACCACTGATGTGCACATACGCAAACAAACCACAAATGCGCAGAAAACCACAGGGGCGTGGCGGTGGTGGGAAACCACTGATGTATGGATGCGCAAACAAACCACGCATGTACAGAATACCACAGGGGCATGACCAAAATGTGGGGGGCACGTACGGGGCCCGGAAATTTCTGACACGTAAGTGCATGGAATGCTGTGCGTCTTTAAAGGCTCCTCTTATATACTTCAACTACCAGGCTCACCTGGTTACTGCCTCTATACTCCCTACTGACCTAACTGGGTTGATGTTATCTTCTCCAGCTTCACCAGGGCTTCCTTCTTCAGTAATATGCTCCCGAGATTTACCAGGGAGCTGGAGGTGGGAAACTTGGGTTGTCCTTGTGTCAGAGAAGACAGTACACTAACTGGGATGCTTTCCCAACCAGTCTCCTCCTCACACTGGAAGTCCCATAGAAATGAACAATGGGCAGAAAGTGACATAAATGAACATGAATAACCAAAGAAAATTCTGCTCAAGTGTTTAAGATGCTGGACTAGCTGACTAGAAGGTTGGACTTTGATTCCCGGGTACTGCATGACAGAATGAGCTTCTAGCTCCAGCCAATGTAGCAGCTCAAAACCAAGAAATTGCAAGTAAATAAATAGGGACCACTCCATTGGGAAGGTAAACAGTGTTCCATGCTGTTGAGGCATGCCTGCCACATGACCACGGAAACGTCTGCAGACACAGACAGCCCTGACTCTTTGGCTATAAACAGAGATGAGCACTGAACCCTAGAGTTGGATACAACTGGTTTTCGAGCAAGGGTGACCTTTACCTTTCCATTCTGCAACCAAAAGCGAACTGGACTTGGTGACAAGGTGGCCTTGGAGAATGCAGGGCTGGCCATGCGCCACACACGCTGCATCACTCTGTTTTATGGTAGGGCCAGCTCTGCAACTCATTTATATGAGACTTTCAGAGGTACAGAATGCATTGAACGCATGAAGCATATGGAAGGGAAAAAATGTGATTATTACATTATGTACAGTTTCACACTTCTGTTTTAAGAACCACTAGTTTTGAATTAATTGACTCGCTGTTTAGAACATTAAAAAGATGAAGTCTCTGTATTGTTTGTACTTCAAATGATATAACTTATCCCACTCAAAAGTGGTAAAATTCAACACCTTACTGCAGCCAGTAGTGAATTTTATCTACAGGTTTCATGGCAGATATATGTGGGGATGGAACTTTTGTGTTTTAATAGAAAGGCAGGAAAAACATGAAAGACTTTTCTGCTTTCTTTTGTAGATTCCTAAAAGACAATCTCTTATACACAAATTGTTGGTATTAAACAAAAGAGAGGGACATGAACATTTCAAGTTTGCTTGTTTCCTGTTTCCACGTACTGTAACTGCTCTGCGACCAATGGCCTGATAAATTTTTCATCTAATAGGGTTGCAGCAACTATTAAGAGGTGGGAGAATGACAAACAAGGACTGTTAGCAAAGAATCATACCATCCAGGGGGGAGATTGAATGTGCAGAAGGGCCTGAGTCCCAGTGAGATTTTTTTCCTTTTCTTCACAGGCTTTTGACACCTGTGCCTCTACCTTATATATTCCCAATTTCCCCCCTTTAGTTTGGGACGTTGCCTGCCCACTTTTCCTCATTGCCAGGCAACCTGCCTGCTCTCTTGCATTTATTTCTTGGAACTTCCCCTTCTGTTTTGCTTCTTCATGGAGTTTTCCCTCTTTGGTGGAAGAGGAGGAGATGATCCTTTGCAGGCGCACCCCCCAAAAGAAGGACTCAGACACTGGTAAAATTGGATAACGGCATTGGGCCACATTTATTAATTCATGCCCTAGTCCGAATTATAAATTTCGATTGGTATTCAACCAATTATAATTCTTAAGGCAAGCAGGCCGCAGTAACACTGGTAAGGTTCCTCCCAAAATTGCCAACGGCAATTGGTTACAGTGTATCCATTTGTATCAATTTGTTTGTTGACAACAAACAAATTGTTGACCATAGTCAATGAACTAACTACTGACCCCACCCTCTGACGCGTATCCGTAAAATAACGGGGTGATGCATGCTGCCTAGCTTGTGCCATCACCCCATTGCCTGGTTCGTCGTTGACCGGACAACGTTAACCAACTTGTGCCTATCTAGTGTTGGCCAGTCAATTGCGAACCTGCCGGATACCTGTGGGTCATAAATATTTACCTTACCAGTCCTACCCGCCCATGTGACCAAAGTCAACAGCAATAGACCCCTGTATCAAACCATAGCAACAGTGTGGGATGGGCAAAAAAGCCAGAACCCAAGAGCCAATTGTAGGTTCCAGCCAAAAATTCCCACCCGGCCCCGAAGCGACCAAAATATCACACTGTTGACTAGGGAGGGGGTGGAGGGAAAAACTTCTCCTCTCCGTCGCTTTCGCAAAATGGCAGCTTGGCTGCCTCGTGGCCACCCCTTTTAAAGAGGGCTGGCCACGCCCACTAACTACCCGGATGTCCAAGTCCGGTGGGGGGGCCCGCAAAGAGCGCGGCGGCCATTTTGGCGCCACGCTTGCATTGCAGGCACCCCCCCCCCCCCAAAAAAAAAGAAGGACTCAGACACTGGTAAAAGTGGATAACGGCATTGGGCCACATTTATTGATTCATGCCCTAGTCCGAATTATAAATTTCGATTGGTATTCAACCAATTATAATTCTTAAGGCAAGCAGGCCGCAGTAACACTGGTAAGGTTCCTCCCAAAATTGCCAACGGCAATTGGTTACAATGTATCCATTTGTATCAATTTGTTTGTTGACAACAAACAAATTGTTGACCATAGTCAATGAACTAACTACTGACCCCACCCTCTGACGCGTATCCGTAAAATAACGGGGTGATGCATGCTGCCTAGCTTGTGCCATCACCCCATTGCCTGGTTCGTCGTTGACCGGACAACGTTAACCAACTTGTGCCTATCTAGTGTTGGCCAGTCAATTGCGAACCTGCCGGATACCTGTGGGTCATAAATATTTACCTTACCAGTGCTACCCGCCACACGGGGAGGCTTCAATAAAGGCTCACCCCCCCCAGACCGTCAGCTCGGTCAACAGGCCTGCTTGCAAATCTTCCAAAAAGAGGTTCATACCTCCTGGCGACAGATGGACCCCATCCCCTGCATAAAGATCACAATTTTGAAGACTAATGTCGGGGTGTCGTATGATGCGCCCCCAACCCTTGTCTACAACGAACCGGGCTACCGCCCTGTTCACCGAGCGGCGAGCGCGGTCAAGGGCCTGGAGGTTAATGCCCCCCTGTAAGCGTGACACGGTATGATGTCCGACCAAATCAGGGTTGTGGCAGGCCACACATAATGCAAGTAAGCCAGGTCACCGCAGATCGCATGTTTCAACGACAGGCCCGTGACCTGGCCTAAATCATTGCCCCCAAGTTGTATAACCAGAACAATAGGTGGGTCAGCATCCCTGATGGAAAAAAGGAATGGCAACAGTTCCCGCCATAACATCCCGTGCGTACCATCTGAGACATGCGGACGCACGTAGTCCCAGCTGGGGTCCCCACTCTGTCGCCGCAGCATACTGCGCTGCCCTGTGCACATAGCTGTGGCCCACCAGCCATACTGCCACCGGTGTAAGTTGACACGCAGGGTCTGTCAGGAAAAAAGGGGTGAAACAGGACAGTGACTTAACTGGTACTCACAATAGAAGAGGGCGAACAAATAACTGGAAATACTGTGATCCCCATCTTCCCATATGGTGTATCTCAGCCCCAGAGTACCCAAAGGCAGCTGCAGTAGAAGCAGCTCCCATTCTAAAAGAATGGGTGCCGTAACAAGCCCTGGGGAGGCCAACACTGGACAGCGCCTTACCGGTCACCTTCCAAAATTGAAATTTAGTAAGAGGAGACCCATCTCGGTGGCAGAAAAACGGGCCAGGGTGCGTACCACGCAGTGCAAGGAACTCCCGTAGGGCACCAACCGGACAGATGTCTGCCATGGAACATCGTAGCAGTCTTACACCACTGCCTACACCGTGCTGATCAACCTTTGAGGAGCGTATCCTCAACTGAGCCCACTCATCAGAAACATAAACATCTTCGAGTTCCAGTGCCCTACGCGTCGCATCCGCCTTAGACAGTAGCACCAGCTCACTGATGCGGAGCGCTCCAAAAAAGGCCACCGTGGTAGCCGCATGAAACAGGGCTGCCTCATACCTGTCAAAACACAGGTCATGCCAGCCCCGTGCAAGGTGGGTAAGTACCCCTGGAGAAATTGGGTGGCGGTTGTCCGGGCAGCGTCCACGCTCCCATGTCCGCCCTTCCAAAACATGTCGTATACGGAAATCATTCGTGCTGTCAGCATAGCCCCCTACCTTGGCCATGAATGCCAGTGCTGACAGCATGGATGCTATGGTGCGGGGAGCTAGGCCCTGACTGTGTAGGTAAACCATGAATTGGAGAACATGTGTCACTGGAATAGGCCAAATCTCGGGCAATCTACACTGGGCACAAAAGCCCTGGAATTTACTGAATGCATGGTGATACGCCTTACGCGTGCGGGGCGCCAGTGACATGCCGATCGCCCGGTTCACCTCTCCTTGCCAAGCGTCCATATCTCATCCGGGAGCGGCGAGGGAAAGTCCTCTGCGTCCGGAGCCAAGGCACGGAACCGGGAGATCTGCAGGCGGGACAAAGCATCAACGATGTCGTTATTAATACCTGGTACATGCCTAGCCCTAAATAGCACATTGAGGCGTAGGCTGCGCAAGACAAACTGGCGCACTAGCTCCATAACCCTGGGTGATTTGGACGTCTGTGCGTTGACAATGTGCACGACCCCAGCATTGTCACACCAGAAATGAACGACCGAATTGGCCCACTCCGCACCCCATAGCATCAAAGCTCCCAGAATGGGAAAGAACTCGAGGAACGTAAGATCGCGTAAACGATCCGTGCCCCTCCAAGCTGGCGGCCATCGGCCATAGGCCCACGTCCCTTCAAAGTAAATCCCATAACCCAGGGACCCTGATGCATCCGACTGAACCTGGAAGCGAGGGGACACCAGAAGGTCAGATCTCCAAAATGACACCCCATTGAACTCTTTAAGGAACTGAAGCCAAATCAGCATATCAGCCCTCGTGCCCTTGTTCAGTCGGACCCTGTGGTAGGGCCTGGATAAGCCAGCCATGGCGTCGCACAAGCGTCGAGCAAAGGCTCTGCCAGGTGCGATCACCCTGCAAGCGAAATTAAGGTGATCATGTAGTACCTGGAGCTCACGAAGTGACACCTTGCGTTTGGCCATCAAGGCCAAGATCAATGCAGTGATCCGGGAAACCTTTTCAATGGATAACCTGGATGCCTGCACAACCGTGTCAATTTCAACACCCAGTAACATGAGCTTGGTTGATGGGCCCTCGGTCTTTTCGGGCGCTAAAGGGACACCAAGTTCCTGCATTAGCGTCTGAAATGTGTTGAGGAGACGCGTACACGTGTCCCAGCCCCGTTCACCCCCGGACAAGAAATCATCGAGGTAGTGGGCTACAGACCGAGATCCCGACCTACGAACAAAGGCCCACTGGAGGAAGGTGCTAAAGCGTTCAAATGCCGAGCATGAGATGGAGCAGCCAAAAGGCATGGCTTTGTCAAAATAAAATTTGCCCCGGAATCTGAAACCTAACAACTCAAAGTCGCCCGGGTGCACAGGCAGGAGACGGAATGCAGACTTAATGTCACACTTTGCCAATAGTGCACCCGGGCCACAAGAGCGCACCATGCGCAGGGCCTGATCAAATGATGTATACCTGACTGAACGAAGGTCATCAGGGATGGCATCATTGACCGAATGGCCAGCCGGGTACGACAGGTGGTGAATCAAACGAAATTCCCCCGGTGTCTTTTTGGGCACTAACCCCAAAGGGGAAACCTTGAGATTGGGAAAGGGTGGGACGTGGAAGGGGCCAGCGACCCTACCTGCATTAACCTCCTTAGCAATACTCAGGGCGGCCACCTCCTCCCTGCCCGTAAGAGAAAATAAGTTGGGCGCATCTTGGGGGCACCTATCCCCTGTGAAACCCCCGCTGGAAACCCTCAAGCAGGTAATCTGCGTCGTCCCTCCTCGGGTATGTTGCAAGCCAGCGCTCCAACATGACCACATTAACTGGGGAGGGGGCCTTTTGATTGACCAGCTCCCTCAGCGGCAGGTCTGCCCGCTCCCTGTCCACCTCTACCCCTGCCCCGAAACCCGCCTGCTCGCGGACACGCAGCGGCGGCGTGGGGGCCAGCGCAAGAGGGACACTCGTGCTTGTATCGGCACTGTTTTCTATTGCACGCACCATTGGCCGAGAAGCAACAACACAGCAGGCGGGCTGGAACCCCCTGCCCCGCCACCTGGCGGGGTGCCTGAGCTGGAGCAGCTCACTGGACCGCATGTCCACAATGATACCTCTCCCCAGGCGCAGGGCGCATGGGGGTCATGTACAGAAGCCACAGCTTCTGGCAGGGCTCATCCCACCTCATCTCCGGGTGTAGGGGCACTCTCATTCGAAACTCCTCGTCGTAAGCCAACCACGATGGGCCAGGGAAATCAACCATTGCCCTGTAAATGTTGTCCAAATACTGAACCATCGGAATGGCCAGATCAGGCCGGGCCCTGAGGTGCACCGCCATGTATATGAGATATGCGGGCAACCAGTTGGCCCACGTGCGTGGTGGCTTACGACGTCGGGACTGCTCCTTGTCCTTTTCATCCTGCCCCTCCCTCTCCTCCTTGGTGGGTTCCCTGTTCAATAGGGAGAAAATGTCTACGTACTCTCCCCGCCATATTTTCTCCTTGGTGGCCTGCGCCAAATGATCCCCGAGGGGCAAAGAGTACCCAGCCGTCGGGAACGCTGACACCGGCACATTGGCAGTGCGGGACATCAAGAAAGGGACCTGAACCTGCCCCGCAACCCCCGTTGCAATCCCCGCAGCGTAAGGCCCCCCACCCCATGTGGGGCCTGCAAGCGGCAAAGCCGCACCTCGGTGTGCCGGGGGTAGCTGACCCCCGGTCCCGACTTGACGAGGCCATGGCCACTGGAGACCCTCCCCCGCAGTGGATGGTGGTGCGGGTGCATTAGCTTGAACCGGATACTCACAAGGTGCACCCCCGTGGGCCGCCCCCACTGGGGGTTCCGGCCCACGGTGGGCGTCGGAGCTCGTGACCGCCATCGAGCTCTGAGGACACACCTGACCACTACCTGCCGATGGAGCCTGCTGCGTGGGGAGCTGCGAGGCTGCGGCGGGCGCCGACCTGTGCGCCTCAAGCAGCTCAACCCGGCTGGCCGCCTGCTGAAGATTGGCAGCCGCCGCGGTGACCTGTAGACCAAAATGTGCCCCAGGTGGGTTAGATATCCCCAGGGATGCCTCCAGGGCCGCTACGCGGGCCAGTAGGGCATCCACATTCACAGTGCCCCCTACGCAAAGGGGGCCAAGCGGGCCAGGCGGCCCACTGGCTGCAGGGCCTGGGCCCAGTGCCGAGGAACCTGGGCCCGAGTATGGCCATGCCCAAGGCTCTGGCCCTTGAGGGGCCGGGGGCATGCCCTGCCAGGGAAGTGAACCCAGCCCTCCCCCCTGATTAAAACCTATGGCTGGGGGATGCGGGCCAGGGGCCAGTGGCCCAGCCGCGCTATGCCCACCCATCTGGCCCGAGCTCATGGCCGGCACATGCGGGCCGGGGGCCGCAGCCCCTGCGGGGCTGGTCTGGGGCTGTACAGCCTCGGTCCACGGACTAATCTGCCCCATCCCGCCGGTCCCGGTGGGTGCCCCGGCAAAGGGGGCCTGCTGAGGGGGCGCAGTCGCGGTCCTCCGACCTGGCTGCCGCCTCTTTGAAGGGCGAACCGAGTTCGCCATAGCCTTCTGTTTGGAAGGCATAATCGAGATGGTGGGAAGCCTAAGAAGAAGGCGAAGAGCCAAGCTGACTGCCGCCGAAAAGGAGGCTTCCCCGAAAGGCGAAGAGTGGCGGAGCAAAAACTTCTCCTCTCCGTCGCTTTTGCAAAATGGCAGCTCGGCTGCCTCGTGGCCACCCCTTTTAAAAAGGCTGGCCACGCCCCCCTAACTACCCGGATGTCCAAGTCCGGTGGGGGGGGCGCAAAGAGCGCGGCGGCCATTTTGGCGCCGCGCTTGCATTCTTTTCTTGAAATATTGTTTGTTACTGCTTGCTAGTCTTAAAGAAGAGAAGGCAAACAACAAACAACATAATCGAGTGATTATGGTACAGATAAACTTCCCTCATATTCTAGTTTTGGTCAAAGGGGTCTTTGATTGTGATTTTCTGCATTTATTTTCCTGCTTGCTTTGCATGGTATTTGAGAGAGTGATGTTTTGTTTTTCTTTTTGCTGTTTTCCCTCTGTGTGTGTTTGTGCACATGTGGTTTCTCTGTTTGATTTAATATTTGTTTTATTTTTGTGTATTTCAGACTGTTAAAAGTGAATAATTTAATGGGTTTTTTTTTAAAAAAAAAATTCTTTCTCAGGTATTGTTATCTGCTTTTGGAATAGATTGGTCCTCTCTTGCCTTGCCTCTGCTTTTTAGGAGTAGTTTTAAAGCAGGGGTTCTCAACCTTTTCAAGCCGCAGGCCAGACCACACCCCCTCAGACAGCTGAGCGGGCCAGACAGTGGTTTCCCTTGCCATAAACACTGCTGTAAAACATGTCCACTTTTGCTTCTGGCGGTGGCAGTGACGGTGACGTGGGCCACATGAAATGGTGCCGTGGGCCGGGTCTGGTCCATGGGCCACAGGTTGAGAACCCCTGTTTTAAAGGGTTCTTTAAGGCTTGTTGAGGACTAGAAAACACAAAAACCCAAAACAAAAGAACCTGCAAGTGGCTTTCCCTGTCATGTAAAAGGAAAAGAGAGGGCCATGAAAAATATGAAAATGAAAGCGGCATCCCCTCAAAGAACCTGAAATGAAGGAAACATGTTTGTTGCACACATTTCCATCTATACCCATGGTTCTCAATGTGGGGCACATGCCCCACAGGAGGACAATTTGATTTTTAAGGGTGGCAATTCGAGAATGAGTTATCAACAGTAAATGGCCTTTGAGGCTTCTTCCACATGAATAGGAGTTAACTTTTTAAATAATAAGAATTATATGTCATGGGGCGGGGGATGGGGGATTCAAGATTTTAGAGATCCTGATTATTCTTCTTTTTGGGGCATGACCAAAAAAAAAAAGTTTGGGACCCATTGGTCTATACTAAACACATCTATAACACCGCCTCTGAAAGAAAGACAGAATGAAGGACAGGAAGACAGGAAGGAAGGAAGGAAGTCCTATTGCCTTACAACATACTGACAAGAATTTTCTATTTAATGAATGCAAAAGAAAGCTAGTTGGGCAGAGGAAAACATTTGGTTGCAAATGCGGTCCAACATCGGCATAAACAGATTGCTTCTTCAGTTGTGTTATTAGTGCAAGCTGGACAGCTTGAGTATGAGAATAATTTATTCCCTGTACACTTCTAATTACAGCAAAAGAGCTTTGATCAGTGACACACGTGTCCATCTTGTTCTTTCTTGTCTTTCAGGCATGGCTGCTTTGCAGTCGAAGTAGACAGACCAGCCCACAGCATACAAGAAACACAACTCTGTCAGAAAAGGACTGAAGTGTTACCGCTAATTATTCTGGACCATGTGCTCGTTTACAACTCATCTAACATGAGAAATTGTCTCAGAGGTGTCAAACAGCATCACTTATGTAAGTGCAGGGGGGAAGCAATAAACAAAATGTTTGACTGACTGGATTTGGGTGACCTGCCAGAGACCTCCACCAGAAGCTTTGAGATTTAGCTCCCAATTTGTGTCTGCAAGTTTCAGGCAGAATTTAAATTGGGATGTACTCTCTCTCTCTCTCTCTCTCTCTCTCACACACACACACACACACAGAAAATTCCTCTTCAGTTCTCAGAAAACAAGAATAGATGGGACTATAACTCTTGTTCAGCAAACCCATTTTGTGGACATTGAGTCAATGTTAGGGATGAAGATGCTACGGAGGAAAATAAAACCAAATATACAAAATTCATGCAGCAGTTTACTTTTCCCACAATGAAACATGCCCACATTTCTTGAAGTTGTGGTACTTGCTACGCTTATCCCGTAATTTGATATACAGTAAAACCTTGCATAAAGAACGCCTCGCTTAGAGACTAACTCACTTAAAGAGCAGAATTTTCTCTGCATGGTCGCCTCGCTTAACAACTAAAACCAACCAAAAACTCACTTAATAACTAAATCGGGGTTTGCAATCCCCCCCCCCCGGCCAGAAGTCACAATTGGTCACTTACAATGGTGTTTCGCTTAAAGAGCAAACTCGCTTAAAGAGCAATCCCGTGGAATGCATTATGCTCTTTTAGCGAGGTACCATTGTATTTAGTGCTTACTTGACAACGCTTTGTTTTGAAAGCTTTAAAACGAGAGATTTGTAAAAGTTACTTTTTGGACTACAGCTCTCAGAATTCCACAGCCAGGAAAAAGCTTGGTTGTAGCTCAGAAATGAAACAGTTCTTAGCCCCCTTTACAACCTATTATTGTTTCCTTCCCTTCCTCTTATTTGATATTTTGTGTTTCACATTGCATACCCCTTAGAGTTGAGTTTTCTTATTTTCTGTACACTGATGACATTATAGCAAATAAATAATGATGATTGCAATGATGATGAAATGCAGTAATATTCCAAAGCTGCCTGTCTTTAACCATATTGTTATACTGTATATAGAAATATGTTTTTGCCATCTGAAGGGATGGTGCATGGCTTGGGGGATGGGGGGAAGCTGCATGAGCCTCAAAGTCATGATTAATTTGGCCATAATCTTTGACGAGGTCTTTTCTCCTGTCCTCATCAACCATGACTCCTGCACTGAGAGGGCAGAGAAGGTCCTGTCCAGGTCACCAGTCCCTGAAACATAGGGGCTTTAAAGGTGTTCAGTAACACTTACTGTATTTCACTTGCATTTCATATTGCTAATTCAGGCTTTGTTAATACACATTTGGTAGTGCTGTTTTGAATCTATTTGTCATCTCCATCTCTGGAAGATTAAACGATCACACATTTTTTCGTTGCTTATCATACTTTTTATGTGAGGTTTGGACCCTATTTCACTGTGGCTGCACCAAAATCCTGTTCCTCTATGCATTTTCGGAACAATTTTGATATTCTGATGCATGGGTGGGGAAATCTAAGGCCTTAAGGCCACATGTGGCCTCCTAGGCCCTTAAGTGAGGCCATGTGCCTGAGTCCACATCTATAAAGCAAATCTTTTTATTTTTATTAATAAATTTTTGTTAGTCTTTGGCATTACCCTTTTTTGGGATTGGAACGTATACTGATCTTTTCCAATCCAGTGGCAACTGTTTTGTTTTCCAGATCTGCTGGCATATAGAATGCAATAATTTGACTCCATCATCTTTTTGGGCTTTGAAAAATTCAACTGGGATTCCATCATCTCCACTAGCTTTGTTGTTTGCAGTACTTTTAGGGCCTTTCTGACTTCACTCTCTAGGATGTCTGGCTCAAGTTTAATTTCCTCATCATTGTTCTTATCAGGAGTCTTGCGGACCTTTTTGTAGAGTTCCTCTGTGTACTTTTTCCAACTTTATTAATTACAAAACACCATCCTTGGAGTGAACTCACATATTCATGTACAACATGAGGTTTATAAATGTTCCTCTTGTGCAAATGAAAGGCTCTCTGGCTTTCATGAAGGTCTCACCAATAGCCAAAGGAATGAGACAAAAGGAACAGTGAAAGATCAGGGTCTAAATCTCCAAGATTTCACAGAGTTTTAAAATATATACAAAGAGATGAAAAAGATGAACAACAATCCATTATTGTTTTAGTCAGTTCATAAACACAGAAAGGAGTGTATCATTAAAATCTGACAGATAATATTCCGATGAGTGACTGCACTGGGTTTATAGCCAGACATTTTCAGAGGGGAGTTTCCACTGGGGATGGACAAACCAGCACGCTACCATAAAATTTATGTGATTTTTCAGGCTGTAAAAGTTGCTCTTCAAGAAGACTCTGTCTGAATCCGTCATCAAAACCTTGCTGCAGATTATTGTATCTGCAAAACAAAATAAATTAGGTTACTCATTTACAGTACAGGCTAATATTTTGGAGTATCAACCATGCTGAATGTCATCAAATGCACTTTTTAAGAATAGAAGTAATCTGTTTTGCAACAGGATGAGATAGATTTTAGGCTGCCATTTTCTTTGCTTAAACCAGGGGTGCTCAAACTACGGCCGATGGGCTGGATCCGGTCCTCAACGCCAATTCATCCGGCCCATACTGCCTTCGTCGCTCCCGGAAGCGGAAGTAAAATGTGCCCATATGGGCACGTTTTAGCTCTGATACCGGGAGCGATGAGGGCAATGCAGGCCGGATGAATTGGCGTTGAGGACCGGATCCAGCCCATCGGCCGTAGTTTGAGCCTGTACTGTAACTTCTTCAGGCATACACCAATTTTGGGTGGATAGTGCCGGGAAAATATCTACAAGAGTCCCAAAAGTTCGCAGCAAGATGCTGTGCCAGCTTTTGTTTGTTAGGTGAGACATTCAGCAATAAATGGTTGATGGAGCAGGATGGGGGCGTCTCACCCCAAAACATCAGGGGAGTAATCCCTCTACCCTGGCCATGAGCGATCATCTGTATTCTGTTCATTCCTGGAACCTGATAGTATGTAGTGGAAAGTTGTGATGGCTAACCAGGGTACTCCAGGTGTTCTTGAACTTCAATTCCTAGAAGCACTGATCAACAGGAGTGTTGGCTTAGGCTTCTGGTAATTCAAGTTCAAGAACACTTGGAGTGCCAAGGTTCACCATCACCGTATGATGTGCTTGAGTAAACAGATCTGCACATCACCTCCAAATGTACAATTTAAAAACCTCAAAGAAATCTAATTTGCAAGATACAGAGGTGAGACAAGTTTGTGCTAAGAAAAACATATGCTTTTTACCACTAATGCTAAAGGAGATCTGCTTCTAAATGTGGGCTGAGTGTTTCATCTTGTACCTTGCCATGACCTTTTGAGACTCTCATTGATAATTTCCCTGCACTATCCACAAGAAATGGATGCAAATCTGAGATGTCTAAGTGGGGAAACAAGCTGCCAGCTCCAAACTAGCAATGCCAACGTGTTCAACTTCAATCAATTTCACTTCCAAATAGAACATCCCGTCCTTTCGTGCCCTTTTTATGCCAGGCTCATTCACCCAGAAAAGGATTCTCCCAACGGAGGTAGAATTACCTCCTAAATATCTGAGAAATTACCTGTGGGAAATGGTCCAGAAGCCCAGTGTGTTAATCATCATTAATGAGGCCAAGAAAAAATAAAATCTCTCCAATTTGCCCTCATTTAGAATATCTGGGAACCAGTCACCTGTGTGATGAAAAATATATACATATATTATCAGCTATTCTGAGAATCAGCTATTCTGAGAATAGTAAAAACTAGAGGCATCACCCTGCCAACAAAAAGTCTGCATAGTTAAAATGATGTTCTTCCCAACAGTATGTATGGACCATAAAGAAGGCTGAGTGCAGAAGAAGAGATGCCTTTGAGCTGTGGTGCTGGAGAAGACTCCTGAGAGTCCCCTGAACTACAAAGAGAACAAATCAGACAATCCTGAAGGAAATCAACCCTGACTGCTCCTTGGAAGGACAAATACTGAAGCTGAAGCTCAAGTACTTTGGCCACCAAATGAGAGGAGAGGACTCACTGGAGAAGGTCCTGCTGCTAGAAAAGATTGAAGGCAAAAGGAGAAGGGGGTGGCAGAGGATAAGATGGCATCATTGACACGGTGGGTGTAGATCTGGGCTGCTGCCAGAGGATAACACATGACAGAGGAGCCTGGTGTGTAGTGGTCCATGGGGTCGCGAAGGGTCAGACTCGACTGTGCGAGTGAACAAGTTATAAACATGCAGAGAGCATTGCATAGGGTTGCTGTGAAAGTGTACCATCTTTGGTTCTGGATGGGGCTATTTTGCCCCAGACAGACCCAGTGCAAAACTTGGGGGTCCTCCTGGACTCACGACTACTGCTCAAATAGAAGGTGGCAGTCGTGGTCAGGAGGGTTTTTGCTCAACTTCATGTGATTTTCCAGTTGCCCCCGCTCCTGGACCGGGACTCATAGGTCACGCATGCTCTGGTCACCTCTAGACTAGATCACTGTAATGCGCTCTACATGGGGCTGCCCTTGATGACCATTCGGAGTCTGCAACTGGTCCAGAATGTGGCTGCCCGGGTGGTGATGGGGTGCAGGCACTTTGCCCAAGCCTCACCACTGCTCCGGGAGCTGCACTGGTTACCGGTATGCCTCCGGGTGCAATTCATGGTGCTGGTAATGACCTTTAAAGCCCTACATGGTAGCGGGCCAGGATATCTAAGAGACCACGTCACCCCAAGAACATCTGTCCATCCAACCAGAGTGAACCAGAGGGGCACTCTAACTGTACCATCTGCTTGTTGGATCGGGGCCCGATGCGGGACGGAAGGTCCCGGAGGAGACTGGTCAAGTAAGACACGCGAGGCAAGATGGAGCGAAGACCAGCATTTATTGATCAGAAGGCACTTAACTTTATACTCTGCCTAGCTCGACCGCATGCATACGTTGTGTGTAGCTGTTACAGGAAAGCTGCAAGTCTGCACTTCAAGATTACACAAGTTACTCATTAGGGGTGACTTCATCAAGGGAAGTTCCTTATCTATCTAATTTACTACCAGGGGGACATGCATTGTCTACTGCTATCGGGAGTAAACATCTGCCTAAATTGACTCTTCAGCTCAGAGTCTCCACGGAGGCAGGATTAGTCATTACATGTTTATCGAGATCACCACCCGGTAATCTTTTGCCTTCTGCTGACCGAACTGCCTGTCAGGTCAGCGATCGGTGAATTAAACTCCTATTAATCTGCGCCCCAATGTCTGTCCCTTCGGAACCAAAGCTCAAAGGAGCATTCTCCCAAACCGTGGTTCTGTCAGGGACAGTATGCCAATTATGTGCGCGGAACCCACATCTGCTAGAGGGGCTCATCTCTCTAGCACAAGAAGGAGGGCCTTCTCTGTGTCCACACTGGCCCTATGGAACCTCCTGCCAGTAGAGTTACAGCTGCAGATGGAATTGCTGCCCTTTAGGAAAGAACTGAAAACCTGGCTGGCAGGGCAGGTGTGGGGCACCGATGGAGGGGTGACCCCCGCCTGCTGACTCATATAAAGATTTCTCTTTCTCTTTTAATGGATGGGGTGAGTGGGTAAATTATTTAGAATTTTTAATGGTTTTTTTTAGGGTTTTTTAATTAGTTTGATGTTGCTTTTAATTGTTGTTAGCTGCCCAGAGTCATTGCCGAGTTGGGCAGCAATAGAAATTTGAATAATAAATAAATAAATAAATGTAGGAAACATTTTCGCATGTCTCAGGTACGGCCACTCAAGCTGCAGCTGGAAACCATCCCAGGCATAAAAAAGCAGACATGCTCTGTGCAATTCCTTGTTCTCACTTGTCCAGTCTGAACTGACCTGTCACGTACTCCCAAAGCTGGGTTTAATGTAGATCATTTAATGCTGTCAGCTGACTAAGCTCTTGGGCACAATAAATTCCCACTTTACTAGCTGATAATTTTTTAGCAGTATTATTCACAATCAAGCAGTCTTTCATTTTAAACAACCTAGGGAGATGTCTAGGGCTCAAGGAGACAGAGACAAGTGAATCTGATGGAACAAAAGGATTATGTATGGCATGACATGCTACGCAGTGCCTTCCATCCGAAGTCAACCTGCAAAGTTTAGGACTGGAATCATCTTTCTCTTTTTCACTCTCATTACCATGAAATATGACAGGAAAGGAGCAGATTGTTTTTGCCAGAACTTCTGAACTAATTGTTTGGGAAGGGCTTCCCCCTTCTTTCCATTGCTCCATCTGTTTCAGCTGCCTACCAATATTTTCATTATCTCCTTTACTCATTCCGGGCTTCTCCCACCAGTGTGAAATTTGATTGAGAGTTACAAATGGTTCCCTCCCACCAGGATCTCTGGAGTAAATGTAACAGGAGATTCATACAAGTTGTACCTGTTTGTTCTCTTCTGGCTCGGCGAGGGGGCGGCTAAACAAGTCAAGCAAGTCAAGTCTCACATACAATGAGAATGCAGCGCCATTCATTATCATTCCACATCTCAATGCATTGAAGAATAACATCTTACATTAGTCTAGTGGGCTTCCAAACTATTGAATTTACACCTTTGCTAACAGACTTGAATGTTTATTGGGAAAGAGGGAAATGTGTCCTCTACTTCCCTACTGGCCACGAGGTCAGAAGCATAAAAATGCCCATTTTGCCATAACAGCCCAGATCCTATTGTCCTTCCATCACCATTTAGCAAGAAAAAAGCTAACACAAACCTCATGCTGAATAAAGACATTGCTGCTGAACAGAAAGGACAGAGCTAATACAAAACAGGCTGAGACCAGTCTGCGTTGCTCTTAACCATCAACTGGGACCCTTTAGTGTTTGGGAATCAAGACAATGGAAGCAGCTGTAAGCTAGCCTAACACATCTTTATTGCATGGAGTACAGCACGAACATGAGGTAATGGCGGACAAACAGCTCCTTTTATGCAGTGGCTATACATTTGAATGTGGCTCCTCGATAGCGCATTGGCTACTGCCCATGTGACGTCATCATTAGTCACACCCTTCTTGTCCAGGTGAGGTGAGGGCGGGAATCTTTCCCGCGCAGCTGAAGGTATTTGAGGAATGTGTACCAAGTGAGCTGAACGCTCGCTATTTCCCCCTAGTGGTCACTAGCTCACATTCTATTGTGGTTTGTTACATTGTTTCTATTGCAAGATACAGATTGTTACACTCGCTCATTCGTGTGGTTACAATTACATTCAATACACAACATCCCTCCCCTCTAAGATGGGACAAAGTCCCTCAACCAAGGTGGTTTTCCACATGCGTTTTGGGCATGTGGCCGTTATGCTTGGCTCGGCCGAGCCCTCTCGTCTATGTCCTCCTGGCTCTTATCCTGCAATTGGAGAGGATGACTCATTAGCGACTCGCTGCGGACTTGCAGCTATGGGTTGAGCAGGAGGAGGGGGATTGGTTTCTGATGCGGATGTGGGCAAACCGGGGGCACTAGGGGCTAAAGAAAAACCCCGCTCCTCGCTTGGACGGGTGGGGGAACACTCCGAACCCCTCCTCCCGGTTTGGCAACTCAAGATATAACTCAGGGGCAACAGGGACAAACTCATTCCTCTCTTTCATGTCGCTGGGAAGAACTGGTGTATCAAAAGGATACGGATTTGAGTCTGCTCTTCCCCCCTTGTTTGGAACTGTTGCCCCTCGTTTTCTCCCCCTTGGGATAAGCGGGTGGGGGAGGACCCTAACGTTGAGTTCTGCTGCTGGGCACCTCTGTCCGGCCCCCCAATCACTCGATGCCTTAGTTGGTCAGCGTGCCTTCTCCAGAGGAGACCCGTTTTGGTCTCGACACAGTATGAAACTGGTCCCGTTTGGTTAATGACTACTCCCGGCACCCAGGCTGGCCCTGTAGCTGCGTCATTCCTACAGTGTACAGGTTCACCTATCTTGAAGTTTTTTGTGGACCTGAGCTCAATGTTTCTTCCCCTATCCTCCACCCTGGTGGGATCCAACCTGGTTAACAACGAATGCAATTTCCTTCTCATGAGGAGTTCAGCGGGGGAGAATCCCGAGGCCAATGGCGTCACCCTGTATGCCAACAAAAACTGGCAGAGCTGTAGGTCCAGATCCCCCGGCCCCATGCGCCACAGCCCCTCTTTCATTGTGTGCACCAGGCATTCCACCTGGCCGTTAGTTGCAGAGTAAAAGGGGGCTGAGGTTATGTGCCGAATGGCGTTTGATTCCAAGAATGCTTGGAACTCTGCAGACGTGAAAGTGCTAGCATTATCACTCACAATGACGTCAGGTATCCCGAAAGTACTTATCAGCTTGTGCAGCTGTTTTATGGTTGTGGCTGATGAGGTGCTGCGCATCGGAATCACTTCCAACCACTTGGAGTATGCGTCTACTACCAGTAGAAAAATGGAACCCCTGAATGGACCTGCGAAGTCTATGTGGAAGCGAGACCACGGTCCCCTGGCTGTGTCCCATTCTCTGTGTGGAAGTCGGGACTCCTCAGGGCGAGAGCTCTGGCAACTTTCACAGGTGTTCACCATGTGCTCAATGTCTGCATCTAGCTGTGGCCACCAGAAATAGCTTTGGGCCAGCGCCTTAGAGCGCATGATCCCCGGATGGCCGACGTGTAGAAGCTGCAGTACCCTTGCTCTCAAGGATTCTGGGATGACCACTCTCTCCCCCCACAGGAGGCACCCCCTTCCTGTGGACAACTCAACCCTCTTCCTGAAAAACGCAGCAAACTCATCTGCGGCGGGAGCCGTGGGCCACCCCTTCTATACCCAGGATCTAACAAGGGCTAGTGTTTTATCCTTTGCCGTGGCTGCAGCAATTTCCACAGGAAGTATGGGGGGTGCATATAGAGCTTCTATGAGGAGGACTTGGTTGTCCTGCTCTATCTTGCATTTCGGGTCTTCCAGCTGGGGAAGAGGAGACCTTGAGAGTGCATCAGCATGGCTTATGTCTTTCCCGGGGCGGTACACTAATGAACCCCTGTACGCATTGAGGAAAATAGTCCACCGAAGCATCCTTGGGTTCAGGATCTGTGGAGTGGGCTTGTCTGAGGTGAAAATACCCAATAGTGGCTTGTGGTCGGTTACAATGGTGAATGGATGACCATACAAAAAATCATGGAACTTCTTTGTGCCCGCCACAATAGCAAGGGCCTCCCTATCTGTTTGGACGTAATTGCGTTCTGCCTTAGACAATGATCTCGAATAGAAGGCAACTGGGGCTTCTCGCCCGCTCTCTAGCACGTGGCAAAGTACCGCCCGCACCCCCACTGGTGAAGTGTCGCAGACTAAGACTACCGGCTTCTTTGGGTCGAAATGGGTCAGGATGGCCTCTGAGGAGAGGAGCTGCTTGAGTTCCCTGAAAGCCCGCTCTTGGTTCTCCCCACACCTCCAAACCACATCCTTCTTCAGCAGCCTATGAAGGGGCTCTGCAATTGATGCTTTCCTGGGCAGGAATGAATGGTAAAAATTCAGCAGCCCCAAGAAGGATTGCAGCTCCGGTTTAGCGGTGGGGCGAGGGGCGTTTTGGATGGCCGAGACTTTGGACTCACCGGGTTTCACTCCCTCAGGGGTTATGCGAAACCCCAGGAACTCAACTTCTCTTGCAAGGAACACACATTTGTCTCTCCGCAGTCTCAACCCCGCGGATTCGATCACTGTAAGGACCTTATCTAATCTCTGGGCCAGTTCTGCTTCGCTCCCCCCAGATATCAAAATATCATCAAAATATGGCAATACACCCAGTAGCCCCTTTAACAAACGTTCCACAAGGGACTGAAATATCCCCGGCGCCGAGTTCACGCCGAACTGTAGGTGCGTCACCTTAAATGGCCCCTTGTGAGTTACAATGGTTTGCGCAGCAGCTGTAGCTGGGGTTACTGATAGCTGCTGGTATGCCTGCGCCAGATCCAATTTGGCGAAACACCTCCCCCCATGTAAAGTAGCTAGCAGATGGCTAACTACTGGCACCGGATAGGCATTAGGGCGGATTACCTTGTTGATTGAACACTTGTAGTCAGCGCAAATCTGCACCTCCCCATTTGCTTTTATCGCCGTAACAATAGGAGTCTCCCACTCTGCAGAGTCCACAGGCACTAAAATCCCCTGACCCACCAGTTTGTCAAGTTCCGCCTCTATTTTGTCCTTCAGGGCGAATGGAACCCGTCGTGGCTTGAGCCTAATTGGGTAGACCTCTGAGTCTAGGTTGAATGAAACTGGGGGCCCCTTGTACTTCCCAAGTCCCTTCTTGAATACCTCGGGGTGTGCGTTGCACACTGCCTGAATCTCATCCCCCCTGATGGCATGGACGTCTCCTATGAAAATATCCAGGGGTTTGAACCACTGTGTTCCCAGGAGGTTGAACCCCCCCCCCTTTAAAACTACTAGGGGGAGTTTCCTTCTGAGTCCCTTGTACTGTATTTCGAAATCCCCCACCCCCAACACTGGGATCCCATTCCCCTGTACATCCCTTAAGTTCGACCTCAGTTCCTTGAGTCTGGGTCGCACCTTGGGGGGAATGCGCAAAAACTCTCTATGGGAAATGATGAAGTAGGCAGACCCTGAGTCTATTTCCATCCTAACTGGGATCCCCTGCAACAGTACCTCAACATAAAAATGTGGGTGCCCTAAGGGCACACTGTGAACGGCCAGGTAGTCTCCCCCATATGCTCTTCGGTACACATGGTACCCCTCTGGGCTGTCGACGCTGTCGTAGACTCTGCCGATGCCATCCCGTCTCCACGTGGAGCGCTCTGCTGGGCTCTTGCTCTTGTCTTGCCATTGCCTGCACGCCCTGGCGATGTGGCCCCTTCGTCCGCAGTTGTGGCACTCAGCCTTCCGGAATGGGCATTTGCTCCAATCGTGGGATGCTCCGCAGCCATCGCAACGCCGGCCTCCCTTTCCTTTCTTCTCGCTCTGCCCCTTTCCGACTTTCCGGACCCCCACATCTTCACTGGAGCCTGCACTAGCGGAGGCCTCTGAAGATGTGGGCGAGCATGGGGCAGGGGGTGCCCTCCAGGTCGCCTGGACTGCTGATGCAGCCGCCTCAATTGGTGGTGGCTTCGCTTTGAGGAGCTTGAACCCGGCCCTTGTGGACTCAGCTGTCTGCGCCTCTTGCAGAACCTCTTTGAAGGTGAGGTCATGGCCATGGGTCATGAGCTTCCTTTGGGTGTCCCCATCTTGCATCCCACAAAGCAGCCGGTCTCTAAGGGCCATATCTAAGAACTCCCGCCATTCGCACGGGGTTGCCGCCAAGCGGAGGGCCGCCGCATACTCGGACTCACCCGGCTTTTGGTCCCTCCTTGCAAATGCAGCCCTGGCAGAGAAGAAGGATACCTTAGGCTTGAAGTGGTCTCTCAGTGCAACCAGCAGGTCGGCTACGGCAACCTGCTCCACTTCTCTTGGTGCCACCAGGTCCATCAGTGTTTGCACTGCATGATAGCCGAGCATCGTGATGAGAAGGCCCCTCTTCTTTCCCATGTCTGTGATGCCGGCAACCGCTACCGTACTCCTGAAGTGCATCTCGAAACAGTCCCATTGCTCGGGCCGGTTTACGTCAAAATCCGGTTGCTGTGGAAGTGTCTTGTCCCCGTGGGAAGCCATATCCCATCCTCGTCGCCAATTTAGTGTTTGGGAATCAAGACAATGGAAGCAGCTGTAAACTAGCCTAACACATCTTTATTGCATGGAGTACAGCACGAACATGAGGTAATGGCGGACAAACAGCTCCTTTTATGCAGTGGTTATACATTTGAATGTGGCTCCTCGATAGCGCATTGGCTACTGTCCATGTGACGTCATCCTTAGTCACGCCCTTCTTGTCCAGGTGAGGTGAGGGCGGGAATCTTTCCCGCGCAGCTGAAGGTATTTGAGGAATGTGTACCCTGTGAGCTGAACGCTCGCTATTTCCCCCTAATGGTCACTAGCTCGCGTTCTATTGTGGTTTATTACATTGTTTCTATTGCAAGATACAGCTTGTTACATTCGCTCATTCATGTGGTTACAGATTGTTACACTTGCTCATTCGTGTGGTTACAATTACATTCAATACACAACAGACCCTACCCTACAAATTTGCATTGAAACTTTTAGAGAGATACATTTCCATAAGAAGCTGCATAGGGGGATAGGTTTTGTCATGTGTCTCATTAAAATGTCAAGGGAGATATAAAGAGCCTTAAGAAATCAGTTCCCTTGGCATGTTCTGAAAATATCGTTGTCACCCGTCATCTGTTTGCACTCATCAAAACTTCCAAGAAGTCTTTTTTTATCACATTCACACCATCCTTAATTTTTTTTTAAAAAATTAATACCAGTTAAGGCTTTGGGTGTCTATCTTTCCTACTTTGCTAACAAAGTCTTCTTCTTGTTCTGCCATATCTGAATCTGAATATTGGCGATCATCATGGCAATCAACCATGAAGACTGCCCTGAGAATATAATGCAGTGGTCTTTCATCTGCCTTCCACATCGCAGCATGACATCCATACCACAGATCCAGTTCTGTGAGTCACTTTCTGGTCCTGAGCCCTTTTGGCACACAAAGTCCTCCTCAGCCCCAGGCCAGTATGGAGGAAGCTGCTGCCCTCCATTAAGATGTATTCAAGTGGGATTTAATCCACTTGGGGACCATCACCCTTCCCTGTGGACTTCGGCACCCAAGGCTGTTAGTTCTCAGGGTTGTCAGGTTAGTTAACTGCCTCCTGATACTTGGTGTTGAGTCGCTGGCAGTACGGTCTACTCTATTACCATAGCAGGATAACCTGGCCAGACTAGTTAAATACTCTAGTGGAGACAGTTTTAAACTTTTGGACCATGTTGGATCTGAGAACATGTTGCAATGGATGGACTTGAAGAGACTGCTACATAATGCCTGAAAAACACCTGTGGAAGGATGATGATATCACAACCAGATTTTTTAGTAATTAAAATTTCCCCTTTCTCTCCCATGGGTTGTCTTACTTGCAAGCAATCTGTTTCATCACGTAGAAGCCATGGGGACAATGGGATTGAGGGAGGAAGTATTTCATTACTGAACATCTTCCTATGCTAGCAATATCATGTAGTGACAGCATTTTTTGATAATTTAAAGACTTTCCTTTCTCATCCAGTGGCTTCCACAGACTCTACACAATGAAGCAGATTACTCATAAACTGGCCAAGCTGCAAGGGAGGAGAAAGTCTTTAATAACTCAAACATTTCCTCTTGCCTGTAATGTTATGACCCTTACACAGGTATAACTTGTGCAAGTAGATTTGGGCTGCTAAGATGCATTGAACACACTGTCTGAAATCCTATTGCTAAGTGTCATAAAACTCTCTTGAACATCTACCCAATCTACCCAGTTGGCTCAGCCCATGACACTGCAGATCACTTCCCTGAAAGAGATGAAAAGAGTTGTGACATAGAAACATACCTTCTCATTGGTGGCTCCTTATTATGGAATGAGTTAGATCCAGTTATTTGTCAGGCCCTCTCCCTTTAGGCTTTTAAGAAGGCATTAAAATTATGTTCTTTAAAGAGGCCTTTAAAAACCTACTTCCCATGGAAAACATTGGATGATATGAGCTTGATGTGAATTCTACAGGGTGTCCCAAAAGTCATCATACATAGGAAAAGGTGCATAAGAACAGATATCTTGGAATGTGTTCACCATGAGTGGGGGTGAAGACTCATGGAGAACATATTTGGGTGAGTTTAGAAAGAGGAGACCAACATGTAGAGAATTCTTACATAATGCAGTTACAGTGTACCTTGTGTTAACTTACAAAGACATCCTAAGTTAATTATTTGTGGTTGGGAGATTCTGTGTGGTTAGAACTCCCACCTTCTAAGGAGGGAAGTGAATGGATATTACCATTTCCAAGATTTAAACCTTCACCATATTTCAGTAAGGACACACACAGATTTTGTCTTTTTTTGTTTATCCGTCAAGGATAAAACAAATCATGATTTAGATTTCTAGCATCTATGCTTGGCTCAATTTATCCTCTTTTTGACTTCTACAGTACTGTGCAAAAATCTTAAGCTACCACCTGCTGGTTTGTGGAAAATTCAATGAGAGATTTAGTGGTGGGACATAATTCGCACTCCCTTACTTTAAACTTCACCAAACTTGGAGAGAGTTGAGAGGGTAGTCAGCAGAAGATTACAGTAAAACCCCTACTTACAAAAAAGTCCATTCCATAGGCTATTGCTTTAATTGAATTTTTATGTAACTTGAAGCAAACACATAGGAAAAATGAAATTTTTCTGTAAATCAAAGCAAACCCATAGGGAAATGAATTTTTATGTAACTCGAAGCAAACCCATAGGAAAAATAATCTTTATGTAGCTAGAAGCAAACCCATTGGAAATCGTGTAAATCGGGACATGGTTTTAGCACAAAATCATTATGTAAGTCAAATTTTATGTAACTCGAGGCATTTGTAAGTTGGAGATTTACTTGTATCTCCAACTTTGGTGCATCTAGGTGTCTCAGGGAATGAATTATGCCTTTCCATAACATCAGAAGGATATTTGATCAAAATAACCCCTTAGAGAGGCTAGCTTTAAGAGACAGTGCCTGGGCTGAAGTCACATGGTGTACTTCATGGCTGAGTGCAGATTTGAACCCAATTATCTCTAGACATGGGACTGTGGTGGCTTAGTGGTTAAGACACTGAACTTGATGACTGCAGATAACGCTGGCTTTTTGGCTGTAAACAGAGGTGAGCACTGAACCCTCGAGTTGGATACGACTGGCTTTTGAGCAAGGGCGACCTTTACCTATGACTAGACTTCACCTAATGTTGTAACCATTATGAAAGGGGTTCTCAACCTTTTTAATCTGCAGGCTGTACCATGCCCCCTCAGACAGCTGAGCAGGCCAGACTGATAGTTCCCCCGCCATAAACACTGCCATAAAAAGCATCCATGGCTGTCGTAAATGCATTTACAACAGCCGCGGGCATTTTTATGGCTGTTGTAAATGCATCCACTTCCGGTGGTGGCGGTGACATGGGCCACATGAAATGGTGCCACAGGCCATGTCCGGCCCATGGGCCATAGGTTGAGAACCCCTGCATTATGACAGCCAGGGTGTGTACACACCCACGGAAACAGCCCAGCCCTTCCACCCTCATGAGAAAGTACCTCAACAAATGTACTGAAGAAACAGGACTTATGACTTGGTATATTTTCAGTGCAGTAAAATGGAACCATGCTGCCACAAATTTAAAATTTGCAGTTCATGCACAGGCTTCTAAGCCCACAAATTAATAATTATGTGCCCACAACCTACTGGAAAAATGCATTACACTTTCTTGGCACCTTGGGGAGATTTTTGACCTTAACATTTAGCAAAAGAGGAGAGCACTAAAAATGATAATTCAATTTAGAGGTGGCGGGGGAGGGAAAGAAGAACAGTCAAGAACAGTCAGGAGCTAAGCAAGTATCTTCCAAATACAAAAGGGGAGAAAAGAAAATGAAAAAAGGTTGGGAAGAAAGCATAAATTCAAGCCTCAAGCAGTACGCCATGTGTGTCTCTGGTTAGCACATCTTGGAAAAAATACTGTACATCTAGAAAAGCTGCAGCAAAGGGGCAGTCAAAGTGATAAAGGTTCTGAAGTTACCAATGAAGAAAAGTCACAACATTGTGGGAGGTTTAATTAAGAGGGGGAGTAAAAGAGGACATGATGGGACAGAGCTTCAATGTAACGTGTTAAAATTAAGGGTGTGTGTACGTTTGCGTCCAATATTTGCAGGTTCACTATCCATAGTTTTACTTATCTGTGAGTTATTTATTTTGTTGTTTGTTTTTATTATGTTATTTTGTTACTTGTATGTGCACTGCACAGAGTGGGATATATCCCAGATGGGCTGTATAAAATTGCAATAAAAATAAAAATAAAAAATCTCTGAAATACATTTGTATTTCTACAGTGCATTACCAGAGTTGGCCAGTAGAGACCACTGTTGGCAATGTAAATATAAGGTTTCCTGTTATCTGCTGTTTCAGGTATTGTTGGTAGGTCTCATAAGAACATAAGAACAGCCTTGCTGGAACAGGCCACAGGAGCCCATCCAGTCCAGCATTCTGTCTCACACAGTGGCTCACCATTTCCTTCAGGGTATTCCCAAGGAGATGCCTTCACCTGCTTAGGATTCCCTGGAAATGGCATTGAGAGATATCCTGCCTATCTCTCCAACCAGGAGGTTGTCCTTAAGTATCCATAATTATAGCCACTGATACCCTTGTCCTCCATGAACTTGTCTAATCCTTTCTTAAAGCTGTCAAGACTGACAGCTGTCACCACTTCTTCTGGCAGGGAGTTCCATAGACCAGTAATCCTCTGGGCGAAAAAGTACTTTCTCTTATTTGTTTGAGAAAGTATCAGAAGTATCAACTACAGATAGGGGTTGGGGAGTTGGGTTGGTTTTCTAAAAACAGTTTTCATAGCATGTTACCTGTGGGGGTAACAAGAACAGAAGGATTATCCTTGTGGAAATAAAGTGACGCATGCAACATTATTCTCCCTCCCCATGTAATAAATAATACTTATTCATTTCTTTCTCTCTCTTTCTCTAATTTTTAAAAGGCCAAATACGTTTTTCAAGGAACATTCGAAGAGGATCCCCCCCCCCCGCACACATTTTCTTCTATAGATGCATATCATTAAAAATAATGGAAAAGGAACAAGTATCATAATCATCAATGATTCATTTGTTACTACTAATAGCAGTGAGTTACCTTTGGGTAAAATGATTGACAAGCTTTCAAAAATAACTTTCTTGGATATACACACAAAAAGTTGTGCATAGTATGTTATACAGACACACCACAAATAGCAGCAGAGCACTTTAAAAGTACAGAGCATAAAAAAGAATTAATATCTATAATGTTGACTACTGGGAGACAGTGTGTTGCAAGAAACTGGAAAACAGACGTAATTTTAAAAATTGATGAATGGTATAAAGAGATGTGGGATCTTGCATTGAATGATAAATTAACATGGGAGATAAATAAATATAAGGGTAAAATTAAAGAAAATAGATTTTGGAAAATCTGACAACCATTTGTGGATTACTCCTTGAAGGGAGAAAGGGGGAGCAGTCCAGTACCTGATCAAATAAGTTTTTGGAAATGGTAAAAATAAATGTAATATCCCGCAGACTCCATGATATTGTAAATACACTGGGTGATTATTGTATTACTGTTGAATATTATTCAGTTATTGGTTGCATGGTATAACTTAATGGGACTTAATAGAATGTGGTTGTAATAATTAACATGGGTCAAGGATTAATTTGGAAATAATAAATTCCATAGAATTAAAAATGGTAATGGAAGGGTGGGGGTAAGATGGAATTGTATTAAAATAATATGTAGGAGGTTTTTTGTCTTCTGTTAATATAGAACATGTAAGTTTGCATACCAATAGAGATTATAAGGTGACATTTTTGTATGTATTTTAATTGAATAATTCTCTTTTTCTTTTTTTGCTATGTGTGAAAAATTAAAATTTAATAACAAATTATTTTTAAAAAGTACAGAGCAGCTGTTGTGGTCTAGTGGTTAAAATTTAGCATTAAGAGCAGGGAGATTCACATTCATATTCCTATGAGGTCAAAGGGGCTTTCTGGCTCGTGAGATGCATTTCACCTGGCCAATCAGTCTTTCCAAGCCTAATGTACAGGCCACTCTTGCTCGAAAGCCAGTCGTATCTGACTCTAGGGTTCAGTGCTCATCTCTGTCTGCAGACACTGTGTCTGCAGACGTTTCTGTGGACATGTGGCAGGCATGACTAAACACCAGAGTGCATGGAACACTGTTTAATTTCCTAGCAAAGTGGTACCTATTTATCTACTTGCAGAGATGAGCACTGATCCCTAGAGTAGGATATGACTGGCTTTCGAGCAAGGGAAACCTTTACCTTTACTTTAACATGTATGATGGATAGGTATATTGTAATCATGTCTGCCTGCCAGTGCAGACCTTAATCTCCCCGATGTGTATCATACCAGAATCCGAAGATGTCGAAATGTTACATCGGAAAACAAAACAGGCATTTTTAAGGCAATTTTCTTTTCAGAGTTCTGTGGCTTTAAGAAAACTACCAAAGAATTACTAGCGTCTTTCACTTCAACAAAGCAGGAATTAAAGACAAGAGCTCTTCAAGGACATGCTCAGGTAGCTAGATTAAAAAGCAATAACACACAATTCATTTGAAAAGAGGTTAGAGGTGGCAATTGATGGACTGCCAGTGACCAAATCAGATACAGAACTACTTGAAATCTGCTTGCACTTTCTGATGGGCGTAAATGCCCTAAGCAATAGGGCAATGAATAATATAGCCATAAGCTACCACCATATAATTTCAACCCTATGCACACTTATTCATCCTATGCATGCTTATCAAGCTACCACTAGCTAGTTTCAATCCTCTACCCCAGGGTTTCTCGACCTTGGGACTCCAGGTGTTCTTGGACTTCAGTTACCAGAAACCCAAGTCAGCACACCTGCTGAAAAGACCTTCTTGGAATTGAAGTCCAAGAACAACTGGAAGCCCAAGGTTGAGAAACCCTGCTCTACACATTTCTTCAGGAGCAACCTAAATATTCAAGCACTTGCTAGATCAGACCAGAGGTCTATCTAGTCTTGTATTCTAGTCCTGCCATGGCTATCCAGATGTTGTCACCAATGGGAAGACCACAAGGGGAAGGGTAGCCTCTGCCTGCCACTGTTCTTTGTCAACCAGCATTTGGAATCACTTTCACCATAAAATAGGGGGTTATGTACAGATTGAAGGCAACAGGAAAAGAGGAAGACCAAATCTGAAAAGGAATTAACTCAATAAAGGAAGCCACAGCCTTGAGTTTGCAAGTCCTGAGCACAGCTGTTAATGACATTTTTTTGGGAGGCCATTATGTTGTTATCTGCTATCAAGTCATCTTTGGCTTGTAATGACTCTGCGAACAAGAGCTATCCTGTCCTCAACAGCTTTGCTCAACTGCTGCAAGTTATAGTCTGTGGCTTCCCTTAGGGCAGTGGGGTCGGCTCACCCTCTCTCACACACTCTCTCAATCAGCTTCAAGGGCCAGACAGCCATTTTGCCTTGCCTGCACGATAGTGCAGCTATTTTGTACCAACAGCTTCAAAGGGGTAGTCATTTTGTTTCTCAAATGCCCTTGGAAGGGTTGGGGGGGGGGGACATATGAAATGGTGCCACTGGTCTTGGGTTAGAAACCCCTGCTCTAACAGTTCCCTTCTTTTATTCTCTCCTCCAACCATTGAATGTCCTAATCTTTTCTCAAAGCAGAGTTGTTCCAGTCTCTTGGATATCATGTAGGCTTTTTTAAAGGTAAAGGTTTCCCTTGCTCGAAAGCCAGTCATATCCGACTCTAAGGTGCAGTGCTCATCTCTGTTTCAAAGCCGAAGAGCCAGCGCTGTCTGCTGCTGCAGACGTTTCCATGGTCATGTGGCAGGCATGACTAGACACTGAAGCGCATGGAGCGCTGTTACCTTCCCACCGAAGTGGTCTCTATTTATCTACTTGCAATTTCTTGCTTTCGAACTGCTAGGTTGGCAGGAGCTGGGACGAAGACGGGAGCTCATTCTGTCCTGCAGTATTCGGGAATCGAACTGCTGACCTTCCGCCTCCCAGTCAGCGTCTTAGGCACTTGAGCCACTGCAGTCCCAATTGTAGGCTTTTTTAGGCCTACAATATCCTTTTGAGATATAATAGCAAGGACTGTATTTGTGTTTGTTGTATTTGTATAGGCTTGTATAAAATTACTCTTTCTGGGGCTTCATTCTTTCTGCACTCCACTCTTCCCCAGTAACAAGTTGGAAACCTTCCAACCTGAGGGGCTCATTTTCCAGCATCATTTTGTTTAGCCTTTTGATACTGTCCATGGGGTTTTCCTGGCAAGGATATTGGAATGGGTTGGCAATTCCTTCTCCAGTGGATCTTGTTTAGTCTGAGTTCTCCACTATGGCCTACACAGGTGGTCCTACACAGCATAGCCCATGGCCTCATCCACACCCAATCATGCAGTCCCCCCCTCACTATGGCAACGATCTTTGGGGGCTCTGTGACAAAAACTCCTCAAAAGCTGCCCCCCCAAAAAAACATTTTTTTCCAGACTGGTAGGTATGGGAGACAGGGTCTCCTAAACTGTAGCACCATATATATTTTCTAAATATATCACCATATTTAGAAAAATCAGAATTATTTTACAAGAAATAACAATAATTGGCCTTTGGTTAAAGATGGATAGGTTTTACTTCAGATTTGCTATTCTTAAAAATAATACAGTTGTTTCTGTGCCGGTTCTTCACTTTGATGTATTTTTCGCTGTTCTTTGAGACTTTGATTTCTTCTCTTTTAAATATACATTTCCAGGGTTTTTGCCTATCCTTAGCTCAAATCTGTTTAAATATCTTTTTCCACAAACGTCCATTCCTCGACTACCTCTGCTGCCACAGGGTTTCTAGATCATTTTAGAAGGGCAAAAGAAAGTCCTTTAAAGATACCAAGCATTAATTATTCTGCTTTTTCAGTAGAGGAATGATTCATTACATTTTGATAAATGCAGCTGCCATTTAGTGACCTATCTTAATCATGGAGAAGAGATCAATAAGTGGCTGGCACCTAACCTTCGTTAGATATTTCTAATGGAAGTTAATAGCTAAGAGGAAGAAAGTAAAGATCCATCCAAAGAGAGGAGAGAAGATGACAGACAGTCAAAGAACACCCATCTTTAGTACATATAAAGATCGGCATACCTTGTGAGCCAACATAAACTACTTGGATAAGAAGAGCCCCCATAAAACAGCCAGCTCCACCAAAGAGAGTCAAGACTTGCACAGCATTCCCACGAATTCCGCTTGGCATACATCTGAATACAATGAAGGAACCTTTGCAAAATAAGAAAGAAACACAGATCTGAAAGAAAACAGTAGCATGGGGGAAAGCCACATAGTTCCCAATGTAATATTCATGGGAAAATCAGGACTCCATATTAGCAGCAGAAGCAAGCTTGTATTGTTGACTCTTAAATGCAAAAATAGCTCTCTAGGTTTTCAGGATGGAGTCTTCCAAGACCAATGCAAACGTAACCACTATTCATTTTCAATCTTCCATCTAATCAGCCCCAACCTGGTTATCTTATGGAATTAGACGTTTTCAGCATATTTCTGCATGCTTGTGCAAGAAGGTGTCAGAGATGCCATTTTTGAGCAGGAGTTCCTTGTCTGCTATAACTTGTTACCTGACCTGTTACCCCATTGGTTCTAAAAGAGGGTTCCTTTCAGATCCAGTAACCTCTAAGCCCTGTTCAAGCATTAAGCCCAAATACAGTACTGTACATACATTTGGGTAAAGAGCAAAGGGTCAACCCCACTGACCCTGTGTTTAGCAATGAAGAGGGTACCTACTAATGTTCTTTTGAATTTTGAATGTGAATGGACCTCTCCCCACTATTCTCTCACACACATGATTAGGAACATAAAGTGGGCTTCTTGTTTGCACATAATGCTACTTGCCTTCAGATGAAAGCAAGTACAGGTCCCTTTCAGGCCATGTCACTCAACCTGGAAAGGCTGGGTAACAGATGTGCAGGATGAGAGGACATTGGGGTTTAGCTAATAACATTGTTTTGCTGCCCTTGCATGCATTTATATACCATTAATTTCCTCTGTGCAAGAAAAAAACCCATGGCTCTTGGAAAGATGTCCATCCTTAAAATTCCTATTGAGTGTTCAAGGAACACAGTTAGAAGAGAGCCCCAAACTACTAGCTGTGAATGTAGGAGGCCCATTGCTAAAGCATCTGTGTAAGGTGGCCACCGAATATCCATTTAAAACAAAGGACATCCACCACCTTCCAAGGTAACTCTTTCTGTTGTTGTTGTTGTTGTTGTTGTTGTTGTTACTATCAAGTTTTTACTAATGTTCATTTGGAATCCTTGTTGATTTGAGTCCTTTCCTCTGAAGCAGCAAAAGTCAAAGTTGTTCTGTCTTCCATGTGACAGCCACCAGATATCTGAAATTGGCTCTCATACTACATATTAGTCTTCTGTTCTTCAGGTTAAACACACCCATTCCTCATATGACTTTGCTGCTAGACCAAAGTTCACCCTGGTAGAGCAGTGATTAAACTGCTGTACTGCAGCCAAAACTGCTGACATTGTGAGTTCAATCCTGATAAGGATTAAGGTTGACTCAGCCTTCCATCCTTCTGAGAGCAGTAAAACGAGTACCCAGCATGTTGAGGGCAAAATGCTGATTAGCTGGTGAACCGTCCAGAGAGTGCACTAAGTGCTATGGGGTGGTAAAGGTAAAGGTTTCCCTTGTTCAAAAGCCAGTCGTATCCGACTCTAGGGTTCAGTGCTCATCTCTGTTTCAAAGATGAAGAGCCAGCGCTGTCTGCTTCTGCAGATGTTTCCATGGTCATGTGGCAGGCATGACAAGACACTGGAGTGCACAGAACGCTGTTACCTTCCCACCGAAGTGGTCCCTATTTATCTACTTGCAATTTCTTGCTTTCAAACTGCTAGGTTGGCAGCAGCTGGGAGAATGAAAGTGCGGCGCCAAAATGGGCACCGCGCTCTTTGCGGGCCCCCCCCCCCGGACTCAGACATCTGGGTGAGTTAGGGGGCGTGGCCACCCCTCTATAAAAGGGGTGGCCACGAGGCAGCCGAGCTGCCATTTTAAAATAGCGACGGAGAGGAGAAGTTTTCTCCGTCGCTGTGCTTTTGATTCTTCGGCTCTTTAGCCCTACTCTTTCCCGGCTGGGAAGGAAGGATCTTGCACAGAGCCTTTGGCTTGCTGGCTGCTCTGTGCTTTTGGCGTTAGGTTGATCCCTGGAAAGGGATCCTGCTCTTTCTCTCAGATATGCCTCCCAAACGGAAGGCCCCGGCGATGAAAGGACTGTCTTCCATGTGACAGCCCAACGGGGAGGACTTTTGGCCCTGCGCAACGCGGGGGGCAGCCCTCAGGTCGGAGGACCAGGGCTGCGCCCGCGCGGCAGGGCACTACCTCCACCGATACCGGTGGAGCAATGCAGGCTGCTTGGCCCTCGGCTAGTCAGCCTTCGACCGGCCCTTCTGGGGCTTCGGCCCTCGGCCCGCAGTTGCCGGCCACGGGCCCGGTCAGCGGGGGTGGGCCTGGTGCTGGTGCGCAGCACGTTCCCCCTCCGGCCCCTCATGGGCCAGAGTTTTGGGGATGGCCCTATTCGGGCCCAGGCTCTCATGCTGGGGTTCCTGGTCAAATGCCTGGTGGGCCGTCCGGCCCACCCGGCCCACTTTATACTGGGGGATCTGTGGCAGTTGATGCATTGCTAACGCGTTTACCTGTGCTTGAGGCATCCTTAGGGATGGCACACAACCCCATGTCAGGTGGCCCTTCACTCTCTGCGGGGGGCCCTTTGGGTCCACCGGCTACCTCGACGGCCGCCACACTGCAACAAGCGGCCAGCCGGGTTGAGCTGCTGGAGACGCTCCGGCCTGCCCCTGCCGGTGTCTCACAGCTCCCTGTTCGTCTGGAGCTACAGCAGGAGAGTGGTCAGGTGTGGCCCCAGAGCTCGATTCCGGTCGCGAGCTCCGATGCCCGCCGTGGGCCGGAACCCCCAGTGGGGGCGGCTCACGGGGGTGCACCTAGTGAGTATCAGGTTCAAGTTAATGCACCCACATCACAGCCCACTTCCAATGGTGGGGTTCAGTGGGCTATTGGGTTTTAGGTTCCAAGGGAAGTTCTTTGTAGATAAGGCCATGCCTTTTGGCTGCTCTATATCCTGTTCAGCATTTGAACGCTTTAGCACTTTCCTTCAGTGAGCCTTTGTTCGCAGGTCCGGGTCTCGGTCTGTAGCCCATTACCTCGATGACTTTTTGTTCGGGGGTGAACGGGGCTCGAACACGTGCACGCGTCTCCTCACCACATTTCAGACGCTAATGCAGGAACTTGGTGTCCCTTTAGCGCCCGAAAAGACCGAGGGCCCATCCACTACCCTCACATTTCTGGGTATTGAAATTGACACGGTCGCACAGGCATCCCGGTTACCCATCGATAAGGTCACCCGAATCTCCACGATGGTTTTGGCCTTGCTGGCCAAACGTAAAGTGTCACTTCGTGAGCTTCAGGTGCTACACGGCCATCTTAACTTTGCCTGCAGGGTGGTTACGCCTGGCAGGGCATTTGCTCGGCGCCTATGCGACGCCATGTCTGGCCTGACAAGGCGCCATTATAGGGTCCGACTAACCAGGGGCATGCGCGCTGACCTTTTGGTTTGGCTCTCATTCCTGCGGGACTTCAAAGGGGTCTCCTTTTGGAGATCCGACCTTTTAGTTTCCCCTAGGTTTCAAGTACAGTCGGACGCCTCCGGCTCCCTGGGATATGGGATTTACTTCCAGGGGAGGTGGGCTTATGGCCAATGGCCTCCAGCATGGCGGGGCATGGATCGCCTCCGTGATCTTACATTCCTTGAGTTTTTTTCAATCCTGGGAGCTTTGATGCTATGGGGCGAGGAGTGGGCCGACTCTGTGGTTCACTTTTGGTGTGACAATGCTGCGGTAGTGCACATTGTCAATTCTCAGATGTCTAAATCACCCAGGGTGATGGCTTTAGTTCGCCAATTCGTGTTACGTAGCCTACGCCTCAATGTGCTTTTTAGGGCCAGACATGTACCAGGCATTAATAATGATATTGCTGATGCTTTATCCCGCCTGCAGATCCCCCGGTTCCGCGCCTTGGCTCCGGACGCAGAGGAATTCCCCTCGCCACTCCCGGCCGAGATTTGGACATTTGGCAAGGAGAGGTGAACCGGGCGATCGGCATGTCCTTGGCGCCCCGCACGCGTAAGGCATATCATCATGCTTTCGTTCAATTTAAAATTTTTAGTGTGCGACTTCAGTTGCCCGAGGTGTGGCCCATTCCAGTGGAACAAGTTTTACAATTCATGGTTTATTTACACAGTCAGAGCCTCGCTCCCCGCACTATAGCATCCAGGCTGTCAGCACTGGCATTTGTTGCCAAGGTGAGGGGTTTTGCTGACAGCATGAACGATTTTCGCATACGGCATGTTTTGGAGGGGTGGACACGGGAATGTGGCCACCGCCCGGACACTCGTCATCCAATTTCCCCAGGGGTGCTCACACACCTTGCACGAGGCTGGTCTAACCTATGTTTTGACAGGTATGAGGCAGCGCTTTTTCATGCGGCTACCACGGTGGCCTTCTTTGGAGCGCTCCGCATCAGTGAGTTGGTACTACTGTCTAAGGCGGATGCGACTCGTAGGGCACTGGAACTCGACGATGTCTATGTTTCTAATGATTGGGCTCAGTTGAGGATACGGTCCTCAAAAGTTGATCAGCACGGCGTAGGCAGTGGAGTTAGACTGCTACAATGTTCCATTGCAGACATCTGTCCGGTTGGTGCCCTACAGGAGTTTTTGGCAGTGCGTGGCACGCACCCTGGCCCGTTTTTCTGCCACCAGGATGGGTCTCCCCTTACTAAATTTCAATTTTGGAAGGTGACCGGTATGGCACTTTCCAGTGTTGGCCTCCCAGGGGCTCGTTACGGCACCCATTCATTTAGAATAGGTGCTGCTTCAACTGCAGCTGCATTTGGGTACTCTGAGGCTGGTATACGCCGTATGGGAAGATGGGGATCTATGCGTTTTGCATTATATGTTCGTCCTCTTCAGGCATGAGTACCAGTTAAGTCACTGTTCTCTTTTTTCTCTTACAGACCCTGTGTGTCCCCACACACCGGTGGCAGTATGGCTGGTGGGCCACAGTTACGTGCACTGGGCAGCGCAGTATGCTGCGGCGACAGAGTGGGGACCCCAGCTTGGACTGCGTGCGGCCGCATGCATACGTTGGTACGGTAAGCGTGGAATGAGATGGCGGGAACTGTTGCCATTCCTTTTCTCCATTAGGGATGCTGAACTGCCTGATGTCCTTGTACTGCACCTCGGGGGCAATGACCTCGGCCAGGTCACTGGCCTTTCTTTAAAATTCGCGATTTGCAGAGACCTAGCTTATTTGCACTATGTGTGGCCGTTCACAAGGCTGCTATGGTCGGACATCATACCATGTCACGCTTACAGGGGAGGTATTGACCTCCGTGCCCTTGACCGCGCTCGTCGCTCAGTGAACAGGGCAGTTGCCCGGTTCGTGGCAGACAAGGGTTTGGGGATGGTCATCCGACACCCCACCATTAGTTTACAAAATTATGATCTGTATGCAGGGGATGGGGTCCACCTGTCGGCTAGAGGTATGAACCTCTTTCTGGAAGATTTGCAAGCAGGCCTGTTGACCGAGCTGACGGTCTGGGGGGCGGGGCGGTGAGTCTTCATTGAAGCCTCCCCGTGTGGCAGGTAGCACTGGTAAGGTAAAGATTTATGACCCATAGGTATCTGGCAGGTTCGCAATTGACTGGCCAACACTTAGACAGGTACAGATGTAATAACGTTGACCGGTTAACGACGAACCAGGCAAGGGGTGATGGCAGGAGCTTTTCAGCATGCATCACCCCGTGATTTGACGGATACACGTCAGAGGGTGGGGTCAGTAGATAGTTTATTGACTACGTTCAACAATTTGTTTGTGTCAACAAACAAATTGATACAAATGGATACATTGTAGCCAATTGCCGTTGGCAATTTTGGGAGGAACCTTACCAGTGTTACTGCGGCCTGCTTGCCTTAAGAATTATAATTGGATGAGTACCAATTGAAAGTTATAATTCGGACTAGGGCATTATTCAATAAAAGTGGCCCAATGCCTTTATCCATATACCGGTGTCTGAGTCTTTCTTTGGGGGGTGCGCCTGCAAAGACGGGAGCTCATTCTGTCCTGCAGTACTCAGGAATTGAACTTCTGACCTTCCACCTCCCAGTCAGCATCTTAGCCACTCGATATAAGTGTAATTGCTATTGCTATACCATCTTTGTTGAAAATGTGCCAGCTTGTTGACATCCATCTTAAACTTAATCCTTCCATCAACAAGGGTAATTGGGTGAGCCCTATAGTTTAGAACTGACACCTCTGGACTTAAATCCCCCCCCCCCCCCGTCTTTAATACCTTTACAAGACTGTTATGGATGGCAAGCCCCACCGCAAGGAGCTTCCCCCTAACCACAAAGAAAGACCGTTTTCAGGAAGCGATAATGGTAAGTCTGACAGATGAAGCTCTTTCCATGCAAATGACGAATGAACCTGCAAAAGCTGTGGAAGAAAGCCAAAGGTGAAGATTTTGTGGTTGCCATCCTGCGCTTGTGTCAGATGATTTTTTTAAGACTAAAAAAAATGAATTAAATTCATCAGGTCTTACATGTGGGAGTCACCAAAGCTTCTGCCACACCGAGCAACATGTATTGCAGAGCCAGATGGAGACACGGCATGGAGGAGACGAGAAGTACTTTGCCTGAAAGAGTCTGGTCCACCAACGGGAAATGCTTCCTGTGTACCTCCAAAAACCCAGCAGCCACCACAGATAAAGTGGCAGATGTGTAACCTACAACTGGGTACAAAAGGCACAAAATAATTGCAAAACCGTGATGAATTATATATTGTTTTCAGAATTGCTGCCATTGTAGGGAAGCAGGGCGTTTCTCTGTTTATAACTCTTGGATTCATTTGACTTTTTGGGCTATCAGACATCCAGCCTGTTAAAGGCCATTTGTCCCCAAACTTCTCTTTGGTAGGAAGTTCCCTTTTTGTGTTCAACAATTTTTTCTGCCTTGTTAGCAATTTTCTAGAATTTGACAAGCTTTCCAATGTTTTTTGCAGATCTCATGTTTACAAAGCATGTATACTTTTCTGCCACGAGGACTTTGTTACTCCCCTCTTAAAGGTCTACAACTTGCCACCAATTTCCCAAATTATTTATCACAAGAGCCATTCCAGTAAAACCTTTTAAAAAACACCAGTTACCTATAATCTTCCAAGGCTTCTTGATGTGTATCAGTACAGCACATAGACACCAAAGACGTCATTATTTTTACAGAGTAGCTTTTAACATTCTTTCTTAAAGAGTAATATTAAACAATCTAAACTGAATCAGTTTCTGTAACCAGGCTAAAGGAGAGAACCAATCTGTTCATTTCTCAAATCTGAATACTTATATTATAGCTATCAAACATTCACATTTCATTTTCACTTTATCAAACAAACTGTTCTCTTTCATTCTCCACTAAGTGAGGACCAAGCCTTCTCTCTATGGATGAGGCATGGCCTTTTAATTTCTCCTTGCTACAGTTTTTGTCTGCAGGTCAGTTTCGACCAAGGTGAAGGGGAGCAGAAGCGATCAAGGATTGGGCAAGGTGAGTGAAGACAAAACTCTTGAGTAATCAGGTTATTAAAATACCCAGCTCAGCATCATTCCATTCCCTGCGATTTCAATGCCAAAATGTGAAACACTTGTCACATGGCTTGGGCCCTTATGATGTAATGGGGTGAACCAGTGATGGCCAACCTTGGCAATTCCAGATGTTCTTGGACTTCAATTCCTAAAAGCCCCGATCAGTAGGAGTGCACCTGGAGTGCCAAGTTTGGCCATCACTGGGATAAACCATGGTTTTGTAAAGGATAGATGGTTTTGCAAAGGGAATCATACTGTTTCTGGATCAGAAGCCCCGATCAGTAGGAGTGCACCTGGAGTGCCAAGGTTGGCCATCACTGCGATAAACCATGGTTTTGTAAAGGATAGATGGTTTTGCAAAGGGAATCATACTGTTTCTGGATCAGAAACAAAGCATATAGAATAGTGTGCTTGTAAGGCTGAAACAACTGTAAATTAAAGGGTCAGCAGACTTTAGGGCTGCAGGATCTTCCCTTCCTGAGATTCCCCACAACAGTCTTGTGCAAAAGACACACCTAGAATGAGATAATTCTGAGCCCTGCATTTTATATCAATTACTAGAACTGGATAGACTCAATATCAAGAAAACCAAGATAATGGCAACAGGCCCGATCAGTTCCTGGAAAATAGACGGGGAAGAAGTAGAAGCAGTGACAGATTTTACTTTCTTAGGATCTAAGATCACTGCAGATGGAGATTGCAGCCATGAAATAAAGAGGCGGCTGATTCTAGGGAGACAAGCCATGAGAAACCTGGGGAATATAGTGAAAAGCAGAGACATCACCTTGAAAACAAAAATTAGAATAGTCGAAGCAATGGTATTCCCAGTGGTAATGTACGGATGTGAGAGCTGGACAATTAGGAAAGCTGAACGCAGAAGAATAGATGCCTTTGAGATGTGGTGTTGGAGGAGAGTTTTGAGGGTACCTTGGACAGCGAGGAGAACAAATAGGTCAATCTTAGAAGAAATCAACACTGACTGCTCATTGGAAGGTCAAATAGTAAAGATGAGGCTAAAGTACTTTGGGCATCAAATGAGAAGGGAGGATTCACTTGAGAAGGCCGTGATGTTGGGAAAGGTGGAGGGCAAAAGAAGAAGGGGGAGGCCAAGGATGAGATGGATAGATGGTATTGTGGACACAATGGGCACAGAACTGGGAGGACTGAGGGGGATGGTGGAGGACAGAGGCGCCTGGAGAACGATGGTCCATAGGGTCGCAAAGGGTCGGAATCGACTGTGCGACTGAACAACAACAAGAACTGGATAGAGAGCAGTTATTTATTTTTTAAAATCAGTTTCTTCTTTATCTTCTTCATTTTGTTGTGGCAGTTGCTAAATGACTGGAGCTCAGAAATCTTGCTCATCTAACTTGCTAATTTACCACCAATGATGGAGAGAGCTAGCTGTTGTTCCAATGTTCTCTCCAGTCCACCCCAGCATTAATATTTATTTACTTGTATATTGACCTGGTGTAGTGGTCAAATTTGTGCCATTGATTAGGAGAAAGATGAGATATCAATGGGAAATTAATTTAAATCACTTTTTATGTACCTTTATTTGCATCAATCCACCATGCTCTGTAGTACCATCGTGGAATAGAATTGAAAACCCATCACAGGAATAAACATGACTAAATAGAGCATTTATTATTTTTCCTCAAGCACAAAAAGTTGGATGCAAGCATTTTCCTTTGTTCTTAGGTCACCATTTGCTAACATTGGCTGGGTTCACATTTAATGGTAAGCCTGTTTGCAGGTTGTTGGATTCTGGTTTGTTGTGACCTAAGCTATTTTTATAAACAAACCATGGTTTATTAGCCAGACACAAACCACGACTAGGAAAAATGACTTGACTTGTGAACTCTTGCTTGTTTAAGCCATGGTTTGGCCAAACCTGGAATCATGGCTTGTTCGTGACTTATTGCCCCAGTTGCTTATCCTGAAACAGAACCTAAGAGAAGAATTGTGTGTGTGTGTGGGGGGGAAGCAAACTGGAAAGGCAAACTGAAACGTTGGATGGTCTCTCAGGGAGTCCAAGGCTAAAGCAGCAAAACATTGTCAGCAAAAAGAAAGTGGCCTGGGGGTCAAGTGCACAAAGTGTGGTTTTTAGACTAGCTGTAGCGCCCTCTTCCATGTATCCAAATCTTCTCTATACCCCCCTCCCCCTTAAAAAAATATGATGAGTCCCCTCAATGGCTAATTGCCTCCTAGAAAGCACCTAGAGGACACAATTTGCTTTCCGAATTTACTGTTCCCTGTTTCTAGACTAGTGGTAAGGTCGCCCTTGCTTGAAAGCCAGTCGTATCTGACTCTAGGGTTCAGTGCTCATCTGCAGACATTTCCGTGGACCTGTGGCAGGCATACCTCAAAACCGGAGTGTACAGAACATTGTTTACCTTCCCAATGAAGTGATCCCTATTTATCTACTTGCAATTTCTTGCTTTCGAACTGCTAGGTTGGCAGGAACTGGGACAGAGATGGGAGCTCACTCTGTCATGCAGTACCCAGGAATCAAACTCCAACCTTCTAGTCTAGTGGCACCCAACCCTTTTAAGGCCATGCCCACTTAAACATCTCTAAAATCCTGATGCGCTCTCCACATGACATATAATTCTTATTATTCAAAAATTGAACTCCTATTCACATTGAGGAAGCCCAGAAGGCCATTAACTTGGTCTAAACCTGTGATTCCCATCCTCAATTTGCCCCCCCCCCTAAAAATCAAATTGCCTCCCTATGGGGCATGTGCCCCACATTGGGAACCATGGTTCTAGACCTTTCTTTTAAGTTAAAAGCTTAAATATATTTAGAGAGTGAACTGCATGTTTTCAATGCTTCTGATACATAACCAGCATGTTTTGGGATCAAAAATGGAAGGGGTCAAGAGGGTTCAACCCACACAGGGCCACGGCATAGTGAAAATGGTCCCAGGACACACAAAACCTGTCAATTGATGGCTTAGCATGAAACGTGAATGCAGCCATTGCCTCCGGAAACCAGCCAAGGCAGCTGCAGTGAGAACAGAGACGTAAGCTTGAGAGAAAAGCACACTAACTTGCTTCCATATTGCATGCTGTTGCACACACCATTCCCTGGCTCCAGGGAACTGGGGTGGCAGTCATGAAAACTCTGTGCAGGACACCAAGGGAAACATTTAGCCTTGCAAACTTTCTGCAGCATCATTAGCTTCCAAGACTTTGAGAGACAACCCGAAGAAATGCTCAGGTCTGCTCTCCGAAGGTTCCCTTCTGCAGCTCACGTTATTTTATTTTAAACCCTGAATAATTGCCACCCGCTGTTTCATACGCTTCTACTTTGCACAAAGCTTAACAACAAACATAATTAGGCTAATTCTAGTCAGATTAATACTTCCTGTCTTTTGGTGCTGGCTGTGCCGCATGCGGCAGGGGTGCCATCTTAAATACTGGGAGTACGGGAGATGTTGATTTCTAAGTGTGCCTGTGTTTTAAGCTGCACTGCAGGATGGGAGAGAGTTTAAATCGGAAGAGCACTCCAGTTGTTCAATTCATGCAAATAGGAATTGATTTCCAACGTGAAAAATGCTGGGCTGCTCTTTATTTTAGAAGTACAAATTAGCTAGAATTAAAGAGAGTCCCTTGCTTTTCTTTTCCCTGATACTGTAATACAGACTATAGAGGCTAGTCAGGGGCTAAAATCATTTCAAAGACATTCTTCAAGTACATCCACTACCAATGGGAAGCAATAGGTAATACAACAAGTACTTTCCAGACAATAAAGAAGAAAGGAAAGTTCATTGTAATAAGCGATGAGGAAGAATTCAAGAGTAACCTCCCAGTAGCAGGCAATTCTTCTTCTGCTATATCCAAATCTGAATATTAGCAATCATCATGATGATCACCCATGAAGATTGTCCTGGGAGCAATATAATGCAGTGGCCCTCCATTTTCCTTCCACATCGCAACATGACACCGGTACCACTGATCCAGTTCTGTGAGTCACTTTCTGGTCCTGAGCCCTTTTGGCACACAAAGTCCTCATCAGCCCCAGGCCAGTATTAATGAAGCTGTTGCCCTTCATCAAGATGGATTCAAGTGGGATTTAATCCACTTGGGGACCATCACCCTTCCCGGTGGACTTCAGCACCCAAGGTCGTTAGTCCTCAGGATTGGTCAGATAAATTAACTGCTGCCTGACACTTGGCATTGAGTTGCTGGCAGTAGGTCTACTCTATTAGCATAGCAGGATAACTTGGCCAGACTCTAATTGCAATAGCAATTTCTCTTAGTGCTTTAGTGCACTCTCTGGGTAGTTCACAAGTTGATTAGCATTTTGCCCCCAACATGCTGGGTACTCATTTTACCAACCTTGGAAGGATCGAAGGCTGAGTCAACCACACGCAGCTATGCTAAAACAGAACAGATTATGCAAGCTCTAGCATACAAGCTTCTGGATGTCTTGTTTTGTGCCTGTTTTTGCTTCAGAAATCTGAAGACTCCATAACTCTTCCTGCATTTAACTTTATTACTATTACTGCTGCTGCTGTTAATCACATTTCTATCCAAACTTTCCATTATCAAATAGTGCTCAGGGCAGCTTACCATCATCAAAAAGAATAAAACCATCATTGAAAACAAATTCAACCAAAAAAAAATTCATCACATTAAAGCAAATTGGAACAAGATTGTTTTTTTAAAAAATGTTAAAATAAATAAATCTACCATTCAAATAATCACAGAATTAAACCCTGAAACAAATGAAGTCTTTTGGTTATCAGTGAAGTTCTTATGCACACTTAATTATCTTTTAGAAACAGTACGGCAACTGTCTCTTAGCTGATGGCAAAACCTAATTAAATTACAACATTTTTCTTCTTCTGGATTTTAATTCATGAAACCTTACAGTGAAATAAACTTATTAGGTTTAACAGTGACACAAAACCTTTGCTTTCATTCTTGGGTTGGTTCCAAGTTGACTGAGTAATTCGGATTGTGTAATATCATGACTACATCATCATACGAATATTAATTAATGAATTTACTACTTCGATTTTTGCCCATCTAACAATAGTTACTCTGGGCGGTTAACACATACATTGACAGAAAATATATAACAAAAATAAACTCCCCTCCAATAAAATGCAATACTATAACTCATATGTATCCAACTGGACAAATAATGAAAGGATATTGGACAACTGTGTTTTCGTGTCAGAGATTATTCTGGGTTGAAAGGATTTTTGCAGGGGATGCCTGAATGAGGCTCCTTTCATGTCCCCTACTGTGCAGTTCTTGGGGAATCGAACCCTGTCTCTTTCACTCTCCAAACACAGTGCTTTTACCCACTGAGCCACTGGGGAGCTGCATTGGATAACTAATGTCACTTCTTAATAAAAGAAAGAGAAGCTCCATCTAAATGAGGAAAGCTGGAGCATTACGGTTCATCCTTAATAGGCTATTTCCAGTGCAATCTATTTTATCTCATCATTTATCTTCATGTTGGAGATTACTCTGGGTTGAAAGGATTTTTGCAGGAGACGTCGAAATGAGGCTCCTTTCATGTCCCCCATTGTACAGCTCTTGGGAGTCGAACCCGTCGTTCCAGTCTCCAAGCCTAGCGCCTTACCCACTAAGTCACTGGGGGAGTTACATTTTATCTGATAATGGAGCAATACTTTCAATCACACGGGAGACACTTCTTATATAAAACAGAGCCCTGGTGGCACAGTGGTTAAACTGATTTACTGCAGCCAAAATGTGAGTTCGATCTTGATGGGATCGAAGGTTCACTCAGCCTTCCATCTTTCCGAGGTCGGTAAAGTGCATACCCACCATGTGGTGGGGCAAAAATGCTAAATACATTGTGAACTGTTCAGAGAGTGCATTAAGCATTATGGGGCGGAGTATAAGTGTAATTGTTATTGCTTCTTCTCCCATGAGAAGGATCCAGGCAATGCTCCAATTTCCCCCTGATTACCGACTCCATCTTTTGTTGTCCTCCAGTTGTGATAGCTTCCCACCCCTTTTAAAAATTATTCTCTGAATAAGCCCATGTTGCATCAGTTATGAGTAGCAAAGGGCATCTTCAATGAGCTGCATCAGTTAGGGGAATATTTATTTTTTAAAAAAATTTTTTGGGAGAAGACAAAAATAGAGGGATGGGTTTCTGCACCATACTTTTAATGTCACAAGCCACTGCATACGTCACTGGGTTATTATCACAAAGAAGGCTGGCCACAGGTCTATTTGGGAGTGGATTAACTAACCACATAGGCTGAAGAACAGGTTAATCAAACCAAAGAAACTGTAGCCAAAATACTGGTCCAGACAGCTTGCAAAAAGGGCAGAATGGATCAATGCTACTGAAAACTCATGTAGTTGCCAGAGAATAGGCTGAACCAAGTAATAAAAAAGCAACACAAATAGCGAGCTATATGGCTGTCTTGTGTCTTGCCAGGTTATCCTCCTATGGTAATTTTACATACACAACAGTAATAGAGTAGACCATACTGCCAGCAACTCAATGCCGAGTGTCAGGTGGTGGTTAACTTGGATGCCGAAATCTACAGGGAAGGGGGATGGTCCCCAAGTGGATTAAATCCCACTTGAATTCATCTTGATGGAGGGCATCAGTTTCATCAATACTGGCGTGGGGCTGAGGAGGACTTTGCGTGCCAAAAGGGCTCAGGACCAGAAAGTGACTCACAGAACTGGATCAGTGGTACTGGTGTCATGTTGCGATGTGGAAGGCAAATGGAGGGCCACTGCATTATATTGCTCCCAGGACAATCTTCATGGGTGATCATCATGATGATCGCTAATATTCAGATTTGGATATAGCGGAACAAGAATTGCCTGCTACTGGGAGGTTATTCTTGAATTCTTCCTCATCACTTATTACAATGAACTTTCCTTTCTTCTTTATTGTTTGGAAAGTACTTGTTGTATTACCTATTGCTTCCCATTGCTTGCCGAAGTCCACAAGTGACTCAAGGAACTGGATCAGTGATACGGGTGTCACGCTTCAGTGCAAAAAGCAGATGAAAAGGCACAACATTATATTCTCAGGACAGTCTTCATGGCTGATTGTCATGATGATTGCCAATGTTCGGATACAGCAGATGAAGAAGAATTGCTAGTTACCGGGGGGTCACGTTTGAATGACAATTCTTCCTCGTCACATATTACAATGAACTTTCATTTCTTCTTTATTGTTTAAAAAGAACTTGTGTTTCCTATTGTTTCCCACTGGTATTGGATTTACTTGAAGAATATATGTGAATTTAGTTCAGTCTCTGACTTCAATTTAAAAACCCTGAAATACATAATATATGTAATTCTATGGTGCATTACCAGAGTTGGCTATTAGAGGCCACTGTCTGCATTGTAAATATAAGTTTGCAGTTATCTGTGGTTTTAGGTATTCGTGGTAATTCTCAGAATGTATGGATTTGGGGGGGGGGAGGTTGACCTCTACTTCAAAGCAGTACTCTGATAGAAATCACCATTCATTAATCTTTTAGTACTCACCAATACAAATTGTAGGGGACCATCCACTTGTTTTGGTGTTAACAAGACAAGCACTAAGACACTCCAGAACAGGAGCCAGAATTAAGGATGGCAGAACGCTTATCAGATTCATGGCCGCTATTGGTAAGAGAAATCCATGCAGATTTAAACTTGAATTCACTGTCTGCAGAGAATATCCTGAAGGTATCTAGATGGAAAGGAGGAAAAACTTTAATTTTGCTCATTGAGCCCCCCCCCCCAAAAAAAATAATAATTTGTATTTCAGTTTTCAAAACAGGGAGGGAAACCTTTCAAAAAGGAAGCCAAGGAGAGGAATAATGGGAAGACACAAAAAGATAAGGAGTAAAAGGAGCTGGGGGGGGGGGTGTTTGAAAAGAGAAAGGAAAGAAAATAGACTCATGACAGGGAAAATTTGGTGAGGAAGGGTAAGAAGTGACCACAAAAGAGATGACCAAGAAACTGGGGGGGGGGGGGGGAGAGAAGGTGTCCCCACCTATTTATTGCTTTGGCCTATGACTGGCTTCAGCCCTCCCCATGGTTGATATGGGGCCTCCAACTGACTCACCACAGAATTCAGTCATTTTGGCTGAAAAGAGGTCCCCATGCCTTCTCCTTCCTTCTACCATAATGATAACAGGTGCATCTTCTGCTGGATTTAGAAATAACTTCTGTTCCTTTCAAGTGACCTCATTTCCCCACAATATACCTATTTTTACCTATTACATTAATACGCCTATGGATTCTGCACCTCTGCACCTACCTACGGGCTTAATTGGTCTGCTGTGCCACACGCTGCTGGTAAGTGGATACTGTACTTGGGTTTTATGAGAAACTGAGCAGTCACAGATGCCTAGATGGCAGGGAGAAAAGTATTAATAATTAAGGCCCATTTGGGATGGTGGCAGCTGATGATTATAATTTGGAAACTTTTAAAAAGTTTTAATAGGGAATCAGCTAATGGGTTTGGGGTGAAAAGGTGACTGAGAACTACACTGTAGCCTGAATGTCCTATATACTCCTCCCCTATGTTAAGTTATTTAATTTTTTTGAAAGCTCTCCAAAGCCAGGGGCCATCACCTCATTCGATGGAGGTGAATTCCATAAATTAATTATGTATTGTTGGAAGAAGCACATAGTTTTCTCAATCTTGAAGTAAATCTCCACCTGCTACATTGTGGGACCACCAATTTCGGCATTATCAGGGGAGGGTTTGGGAAGAAAAAGCTCCTCTCTCTTTTGTTTATATGCATAATTCAGTCAACCAGTTATGGAGAAGCATCAGACTTAAGTACTGTAATGTATTTTGCCTAGTTCACTAAAACACTGAGACTCACCAAGAGAGAACCAGATGCATAAGGGAAGCTGGAGGTGGTGATGGTGAATTACATCATGAGCTAGGATGCCATCATAAGTCTCATCCTGGGTTGATGAGCATGTATAGGGAGGGACACAGAAGGTTGCCTTCTACTGAGTCAGAGCCATGCTCCATCTAGCCCACTTATGCCAAATCTCATGGTTTGTTTGGCCAGGGTATCCTGCTATGGTAATAGAGTAGACCATACTGCCAGCGACTCAATGCCAAGTGTCAGGTGGCCGTTAACTAACCTGGCGACCCTGAGGACTAATGGCCTTGGATACCGAAGCCCACAGTGAAGGGTGATGGTCCTCAAGTGGATTAAATCCCACTTGAATCCATCTTGATGGAGGGCAGCAGCTTCATCAATACTGGCCTGGGGCTGAAGAGGACTTTCTGTGCCAAAAGGGCTCAGGACCAGAAAGTGACTCACAGAGCTGGACCAGTGGTGCGCGTGTCACGCTGCAATGCAGAAGGCAGATGAAAAGGCACAACATTATATTCTCAGGACAGTCTTCATGGCTGATCACCATGATGATCACCAATATTTGGAATTGGGTATGGCACAAGAAGAAGAAGAGTTTGCAGGGCTTCAGGCAGGATTCTATCCTCACTCTACCTGGAGGTCTCTGTTATGCTTTGACATTCACCCATCCAGGCAGAAATCAGATCTGACCCCGCTTAGCTTTCAAAAACAGTTGAGTTCATAGTGACAAGGTAGCACTGACTTACTTTTTAGTTACTACAAGCCAGAGATTCTAATAGCCCAATTTAAAAGGACAAGAAAAGCCTTTGCACTGATACTGTTAGAATGTAGAAAGTTAGAGACTTTTAGAAATCTACTAGCATGGGTTGCCCGGCGATGCCGGGCTTTTTTTGGGGTTTTTTTAAAAAATAAAACAATGCCTTTTTGGGGTTTTTTTTTTAATAAACACTCCTGCACCACACGTGGAAGTGCCATGTGGTGGAGGAAGGGCAAAATGTCCATCCGGCCCCCAAAGCTGTCTGAGGGAGTGTGTCCTATCGTGTTGGATACTAAAGGCTTTCGTTTATTTGTTGAAGCAATGGTGATGTGCTGTTTTAAATGGTGGTGTATTTTTTTTGAATAATATTATTTATTTTTAAATTTAATTTTGTTTTTTAAAATGTTCCTTATTTTTTGTTTTGGGTTTTCATAGTGAAAAGTGGCTTTATTTTGGTAATTTTTGAGATTAGTGTGGGTTTTTTTTGAATGTTTGTATAAATTATGTTATTAAATTTAGAATTATTATTTTTTAAATATTGTAGAATTTTGTTTCTGTTTTGGCCACTGGGTGGTGGTGTTGAGCTTTTGAGCTGTAAGTTTCCTCTTTCTCATTTGTGTTCTGGTTCTCGTAGTAGGAAGACGTCTTTTTGTCAGGTATGTGGGGGTTTTTTTGGGGGGAGGGGTTGGGGGTTGATTCTTTTTGGGGGGTGTATGTGTGTGTTTATCTTCTTCATATTTGGCTGTTTGTGTGTTTATTGTTTTGGTTTTGGTGTGTTTTTGAATGGTTTTGTTTTGTGATTGTTTGTGTTTTTTCAAGTGTGTGTGTGTGGGGGGGTGGCTTTCTTTCTCGCAGGCCATGCTGGATGGCCCGTGGGAAGGAAGGCCAATTGCGGGGATGTTTTTTTTCCCCATGGGCCATGCTGGATGGCCCGTGGGAAGGATAGGCATTTGCGGGGAGGCTTTCGTTCCCACGGGCCATACTTGCTGGCCCATGGGAAGGAAGGGCAGAGGCAGTGGGGTGTTCATTCTTTTTTCCCGCGGGCCATACTGGCTGGCCCGGTGGGAAAGAAGGGCAGTTGCGGGGGGTGGGTGGGTGGGTTTTTTGCTTTAAGTTTTGGTGCTGTGGCTGGCCCTTCGAAGGGAAGGGCAGCGGCGGCCGGGGGTGCATTATTTTTTTGTTTGTTTCTCGTTTTTTTGGCCCGCCGGCTGGCCCTTCGATCGGAAGGGCCATGGTGGCGGTGGGGGGGGGGGGTTTCCCCCACGGGCCATGCTGGCTCGGCGGTGGGCTTTTTTTTAACTGTTATTTTTCGTGCGCCGGCCCTTCGAACGGAAGAGTAGCGGCGGCGGGTTCTTCCCCCCCCCCCCCGGGCCATGCTGGCTCGCCCGTGGGGTTGAATGGTTGCGGAGGCGGGTTTTTTTTAGTTTTGTTTTTGCGCGCCGGCTGCCTCCTCGTTCTGCTCGCACATTGCGCGCAGGACGCTGGGGCTTGTAGTAATGTGTTGGTGCTTTGTGTTTGTGCTGCGTTTTTTTTAAATCCTTTTCTTTTGATTGGCTGCGGCGCGTGTTCGAACGCTGCTCCGTGCGAGAGCCTCTCAGCCTGATTGGCTCTGGCGCGGCGCGGCGCAAGGACTTTCGGGACGTGAAGTTCTTTACGTTTCTTGCCGTTAGTGGGGCTGATGCCCCAATCGCGATTTTTTAAACCATTCGTTGACCTGCGTAGGCACTTAGCCCGTGCTCTCGAAGGGAGGGAACGGGTAAGTAAGGCGACGTATAGCAGCCCATAGCCCATTCCAACGGTGAACACTTGGTTTTATAGGTTAAGATTGTAAATCCTCGTGTGATCAAACAGCAAAACCAGATTTATAATCTTCCATGGACCCACTGTAAACTACAATTATATCTCTATTAATGTTCTCCCAGCCTGAACTTCAATGCTTAAAATACTCTAGCCCAGTATTTCCCAAACTTTGGTTTTTGGATTTCAATTCCCAGAAGCTTAAGTCAATTCCCGGGGTACATAGAAAGAGCCTCCTCAAAGATTGTGGTATTTTTGAACCACAATTAGGCTACCCTGTTAACAACAACCTTGTGTTGCTGGCTAATCTTTCTCACACTAGGTCAGGTGAAGGGGACTGCAGAATGAACTCACCAAAGGGTGTCTTCATTTTGACAGTCTGGCCTAGACATGGAAGAAGAAGAAGTCAATTCCCCTAAAAAGCACTGATTAGCCAATGTACTGACTTAGACTTCTGGGTCAAAATGCTAATTAACTTGTGAACCTCCCAGAGAGTGCACTAAGCACTATGGAGTGGTATATAAGTGTGATTGCTTTGCTTTCTCCAGCTTCTTCACCACAGCTGCCTTTCCCTATGACTGTACTTTCCTGAAGAGGACACTGAAATCCAGCTGTTTTATTCTTCAAAGTTTAATGCTTCACATTGTGCACTCTAGATATACTGTCCAAAAACTGAAATCCTGTTACTTAGTATAGTAAATTGTACTAAAGTATTTATTTAGGCCCATTGAAACAGTAGGGGTTTGGTGAATCAATTCCTACACATGTTTCATTGGTTCAAATGAGCCTGCTCTAATTGCTACTTACTTTGGCATAGTAAATCACAACTAGAGTAGGCCATTTGAGCCAATGGAACTGATGGAGGAGTTGAGTAACCAAAGTCCCACTGATTTATTGGGTCTGCTCTAGTGTGATTTACTACGCTTAGCAACAGGATTTCAGCCAAAGAGCTTCTAAAGATAATCCTGCAGGTCATGTTGTAAGACTGAAGGACCATGAATGAGTTGGTATGGTTGAGTCTGACACTATACTGAAGTGTTGCCAAGACACAATTCCTACCACAAGTTATTGATCTATTGCTTGATATGCACTGGGGGTAAGTACAGTAACTGATGCCCTTCAAAGATTCTGAATTGCTAATAACATAAACCCAGTTGGAAGGATGAATGGCAAAAGGAAATTGAAGGTATAGGAACATACAACCTTCCTCTGAATCACAATTTGCCTAGCATGGGTTGCACTCAATTATATTTAGGAGCAACGGATTCACACACTCACCTGCATGACACATATGCGGTAAATGATCTGGAAGGCAAAGAGGGGAAAGAGATGGCCAAGCATTTTTGTGCTTTCCACTTGAGTTTTGCTGCACTGGCCCCCCTCGTTTTCCTTGGCTTGGTCTAGCCAGTTTCCGACATTCCCACTGAAGTAGCACCATCTTACACAACACATCTTCAGGGCATTTGCAACCATGCCAAAAACAGTTAATGGGCAACTGTCTGTGGAAAAGTGAGAGAGGTCAATGCTATACAACAGAATCCTCCTTCTTGTCAAGAAATAGGTCTTGGAAAACTGGTTCACAACATGTATGCTTGAATCCAAATAGGAAAATAAAGGCAATTATGCAAACCAAGCATATGAAATTACTGGAAAATGCAATATGTAGACTGTGTAAACTCACACTAGCATTTACAAGTGAGTTATTTGCACTCACTATGCTAATGGTGGCAGGTGTTCCTTGTAAATGATAGGGAAGAATGCACAACCCAGATAAGTGGAGGCGAGAGTGATAGGCATAGTTGGGACAAAACTGGATATTGTTGTTGTTGTTGTTGTTCAGTTGCATAGTCGATTCCGGCCCTTTGCAACCCCATGGACCATTGTCCTCTAGGAACCTCTGACTTCCACCATCCTCCCCAGCCCACCCAGCTCTGTGCCCATTGTGTCTACAATACCATCTATCCATCTCATCTTTGGCCACCCCCTTCTTCTTTTGCCCTCCACCTTCCCCAGCATCAAGGCTTTCTCAAGTGAATCCTCTCTTCTCATTTGATGTCCAAAGTACTTCATCTTCATCTTTACTATTTGTCCTTCCAGGGAGCAGTCAGGGTTGATTTCTTCTAAGATTGACCTATTTGTTCTCTGTGCTGTCCAGGGGACTCTCAAAACTCTCCTCCAACACCACATTTCAAAGGCATCTATTCTTCTGCGCTCAGCCTTTCTAATGGTCCAGCTCTCACAACCATACATTACCACTGGAAATACCATTGCTTTGACAATTCGGACCTTTGTTTGTGGTGAGATGTCTCTACTTTTCATATGTAAGCAGCAAACGAGGAAATACAGATGGCGGGGTGGCAGAGGATAGTTTGAACCTGATGTGATTCAGTCCCCTTTTGCCCTAATAGACCAGCTTGCACTGGTCAAGCTGAGATACAGTAGTAGAACATGGTAAAAAAAACCTGTAAACCCATTCTGGGCAGAATTCTGAAGATCTCCATATCTTTGCACAATGCACTATCAAATGCAACCATGAGAGATATCTTATTTGCAGGTTTCAGAATTATTTTCAGAGTACATTTCTAGACACCTCCCCAATCCCAACCATTTTAATTTTAGTGTATGTTACATTGTTGAGTTCAGTACAGTATTTCAGTCCAACTGAATAGTCCTTTACTGTAGACATATCCTAAGAGGTCCTAAATAGTCTAAGTTAAAAAGATCCATAAAATCAAAGGGATATACAGTATGTAAATAATGAAGTAATTTATTAATTGATTAGTCTTACGACCTTATCAATAACATAACAGCAGAATTAAAATCTGTGCAATACAGTGGAGCGCAATGAAATACAATAAAGAATACAATAAAAATACAATAAAAATACAATACTTACATACTTAAGCTACTTTAAAAAGAAATGTAAACTGGAGAAAGAGCCTTAATACAATTAATACATACATATTCATAGATATTTAATATGCGTTGAGCTATCTTATAGCAACTGATTCAGTTGATATCCTGTAATGGAGATTGACAGCTAGACTTGAATCAGGGAGTTTCTTGGTCCAAAATGCAGGGGTGTGCTGGGCACCTTGGGAGGGTGGTGGACAGGAAGTGATGGTGCGGCAGTTGGGGGGGGGGAATCCTATACATTCCCATTACCTCTGCCTGCCTCTGGGGGGATGCCAGTCGCTGGGGCGCACCAGGATGAGTCCCTGTATTGCTGTGTCCCAGCAGACCACTGCCAAAATGGACTATTTATTCATCTCAATGGAAGGGACAACTCTAGGTGGGCAAAAGACATCCCTCCATTGAAGTGAATAGGACATTCTATTTGTACTGGAACTCACTGCATGTACATTGGATTTTACACAGAGTTTAAGATGAGTGCATATACAAGATATATGAACCCATACATGCACATTCTAAACATGATCTTGTTGGAATTCAGTGACAAAACTACAGAAACCAATTAGAATATGCTTTATAAGGTCTCTCACACCACTGCCTATTCTCCTTAGCAATCTTGGCTCCAGTGTTTTTCTCCTCTGACCTTGAGCTAATCTATGCTACTTAATTACAGTCCTTTAAAAAGTCTACATGACTCTCTTGATGATTTCTTTCCCTCTTTTGGTCAACTGCCAATTGTCAAAATTATAACTGGATGAAGAAATGCAAATGAGATCCCTGCTTGACATATGCATGGCCCGCATTAGGGGCAGCAAAGGCAGGCAGCTACCCTAAACTAAAATGCAATCATTTCTTTAAGGTCACCTACGGACTTGAATTATTGACTTGGGTGAGAATTCTAGATGACTCATCTACTGGAAGAAGCCAAAACACAGTTATCAACTGAGCTATTAAGAAAGGGGAAGGGGGAGGAGGAAAATCCAGATGGAACAGAGTGCTAAGCAGATCCCAAAACAAGTTCTTATTAAGAAAATTAAGTGCTGGAGAACAGAAATAATTGTGCGTACCAAATATTTTGTGAAGTGAAGGCCAACGCAGCCTCAGACAGATCCTGTCACTTAAGGTCAAAGTCCTCGTGCACCATTGTGAACAGCAGCGTTTCCCAAACTGTGTTCAGTGGAACACTGGTGGACTTCAATTCCCAGAAGCCTAAGCCAGTACATTGGCTGATCAGTGCTTTGGGGAATTGACTTAGGCTTCTGGGAATTGAAGTCCAAAAACTAAAAGTTGGTAAACACTGGTGTACAGGGGCATTAGCAGTGGCAGCTATGGCATTCCCAGTGATGGGGATGGGACTGATCACCCCATCACTGGATCAGCAGTGGCAGAGTTGTGGGTGAGCCCAAACCTCTGAGCTGCTGATCAGAGGATCAACTCCACCATAACTCTGCTGACACTGATTCGTTGTTGGGCAATTATTCCCTCACTTATGAATACAGCCAATGCCTTTGCTAAGCAGCTTACCGTCAGCATCCTTAAGGTGATGGACACTCAGCTGTTCACTGGCCGAGCACTATTCTCTGATTGACAGCAACAAGAGCTAATAACACTGCACAACAACCATTTTGCTACTGGGAATAACACATGTGATTTACATGATATTGAGTGTGCTACTTCCAAATCTGAACTCAGAATTTGCCTATCATGTATAGATTTTAAGGCGTGCTACAGTTGTTCAAATGGTCAGTAATTGGGTAATGTATTTTTACATGGGAACATTATAACAGTTGCAGCTACCACTATTCCTGCTGCTGCCTCAGCTGAATCACACCCCCTGGTGGCATGCATGTTCCAGCTGGGCATATCTGGGCAAGTCAATGAGCTGAGCACAGAAATAGGTATATAAGGTGAGATGGACCAAGGATTTGTCTCTAGTGTGAAAGCATCTTATTGGATAGTACAGCTAGTCCATGGTGAGTCTGTTTTGAGCTAAAGATGAGTAGGCACAACTGTGTTAATAAACGGGACCTTTTTTTGCTACATTTATGGCAAATATACCCTGCATGATCAATGCAAGAACCTAAACAAGAGGGTGAGATTAGCTAACTTAAGATCCTGATGTCCTAGGCAGAACTGGACTTCAGATTTGGATTCACAGCACTTGATTTAGTATAGGAAATATGGATCAGCGATGGTGTACTTTTTCGAGACTGAGTGCCCAAACTGCAACCCCAAACCCACTTATTTATCACAAAGTACCAACACAGCAACAGGGGAGGAAGGAAATGTTCCCATTGGTCTGCAGGGGCAGAGGGGCGGGGCAAACTCTGTGCTGGGGTGACTGCACAAGTGCCCAGAGAGGGCTCTGAGTGCTACCAATAGATTAGACCAAGTGGCAGACAGTATTTATTTTTTTGTGATGAGGTGTAATCAGAGGAAGGAATTGTTTACTTTGTTTCTATTATAGTTGACAGCTACAAAGTAAACTATTCCCAGCAACTTCCCTTTCTTTTATCCTGTTCCTAGTAGACAATGGTCTACTTTCCAAATACAGTACATTAAAAAAAAAAAAAGCAAAGGCTGGCTTGAGACTCAATATCAAGAAAACCAAGATAATGGCAACAGGTCCCATCAGTCCCTGGAAAATAGATGGGGAAGAAGTAGAAGCAGTGACAGATTTTACTTTCCTGGGATCTAAGATCACTGCAGATGGAAGTTGCAGCCATGAAATAAAAAGACGACTGATTATGGAGAGACAAGCAATGAGAAACCTGGGGAATATAGTGAAAAGCAGAGACATCACCTTGAAAACAAAAATTCGCATAGTCAAAGCAATGGTATTCCCAGTGGTAATGTATGGGTGTGAGAGCTGGACCATTAGGAAGGCTGAGCGCAGAAGAATAGATGCCTTTGAAATGTGGTGTTGGAGGAGAGTCCTGAGAGTCCCTTGGACAGCAAAGAGAACAAATAGGTCAATACTGGAAGAAATCAATCCTGACTGTTCCTTAGAGGGACAAATAGTGAAGATGAAGCTAAAGTACTTTGGACATCAAATGAGAAGGCCTTGAGAAGGCCTTGATGCTGGGAAAGGTGGAGGGCAAGAGAAGAAGGGGGCATTCAAAGATGAGATGGCTAGATGGTATTGTGGACACAATGGGCACAGAGCTGGGTGGGCTGAGGAGGATGGTGGAGGACAGAGGTGCCGGGAGGAAAATGGTCCATGGGGTTGCAAAGGGTTGGAATCGACTGTGTGACTGAACAACAACAACAAAACAAAAAAAAAAACATGGTGGAAGAACAGTTCTGCCCAGGTTTGTCTGTTTTTCACAATTTAAAAAAAATGGGCTTGACCCTGCCCTCCTTCCATTCATAGGAGAAATCCAATGATATCCTCCATAGAGTAACTGCGGGTACCCTTCAGTTAAGCAACTGAAAGCCTCAATATCACCAACCCTTTCCTTGTCCAACCAATGCCCTGTTATCTTCAGGCATTCTTTACTGCCATATTGAGATGTTGACACTAGGAACTACAACATCTCAGAGATTGGATATAACATGTTACCATTAGCTGGAAGGCTGGCAAGTTGGCAGTTCGAGACCTGGGTACTATATGATGGATTAAGCTCTGTCCCAGCTCCTGCCAACCACAGATCAAAAGCAAGAAATTGCAAGTAGATAGATAGGGACCACTTTGGTGGGAAAAAGATCTTGGGGACATGAAAGGAGCCTCATTTGGGTGTCTCCTGAGCAGAGTTTCTCCAGCAAAAATCCTTTCAACCCAGAATAAATTCTGATATGAAATAATGATATTATTATTATTATTATTATTATTATTATTATTATTATTATTATTATTATTATTATTATTATTATTATTATTATTATTATTATTATTACACACATTACAGTCAAAATCATTACTTTTGTCTTAGGCAGGAGGGTAGATAAATTGATGCTGCTCATCTTCTAGGTAGGAGCAATATTTGAAAGTAACATTTCAACTAAAGTTGCAAAACATTATTTTTAGAAGATTACATGCATCCATTTGCTTGTTTTCTCTCTTTGAAAAAATATGCAAAAGTAATGCTAATGTGCTATTTCCAAACCTTGCTTGGATCATTGCTGATATCCTGATGGCTCAGGACTGAGAGAATCTTAAGAGTCCAACTAGACTTGTGCCAGTTTTAGTGTTGTAAAACCCTGAAGCAGGACTTTATTAAATGCTGAAAAACATTTGTTATACACAACTTTTGTCACCTCTCATAACTGGAAAAGTATCTTGTTTAGATTTGTGGTTGCTCATTGGGCGGTAAACATGTGCTTAATTCCCATCACTCGGGCACATAGCTATCAAGGAATCATGTAGCTGCTCTCAGTTGGAACTAACTTATAGTGACCTAACGGGCATTTCAAGGTAACTGAGATATTTAAAATGTTTGAAGTGGTAGCTGTGTTAGTCTGTGCAAGCATATCTGAGAATAAATAAAACAGAATAACAAAAGGTTTTACCAGTTCCACACCCCTAGTAGATTACACAACTAAGAGAGAACTTGAATTTAGGCCTCCTTAATTCTAGCCACAACACCATGCTGGGTATCTCTTTTGAACTCTTGCACATAGAAACTAAGAAAATTTTATTTTTAAAGCTAAGGTCTCCTCTCCCATATCTTGATTTTCCACCAAGTTTAAATGCTTACCTTTTGGAGACTGGCGAATCATTTCACTATGTGCCGTGTAAATTGCAACTAGAGCCATTAGAATAGACACAAAGGGAATAATAAAGCCAAGGTTTCTGACCACCGACTGCTGGATATATGAAATGTTGACAAAAACAATGGCTGAACTTAAATTTAATAGCCAATAAAACCTAAAAAAGAAAAACAATGACAATAGTTAATTAGAGGAGGGATAGCACAAACAACAATTATTCATTAGAAGAAGCTTGTTCATTTTCAAATTGAATTTGTCAGGCAGCTTTGAGCATGACAGTCCTGGGCAGCTAGCCAAATGCATTTTCAGTTCTGAATCTGGCCAACGCTGCTCTATAGGGAGGAATAAGGTAGGATCCCATAAGCAGACAAAATAGCAGGTCAACTCTACTCCCATCCACTCAACTGGTCAATCTATCTCCCTGTACTAATTAAACTAATTGGCAGCTTTGGACCAGCCTGAACCCCAGTTCGCTGTTCTTTGAGTATAGTAAAACCCCGACTTACAAATGCCTCAACTTACATAATGATTTTGTGATAAAACCATGTCCCGATTTACACGATTTCCTATGGGTTTGCTTTGAGCTACGTAAAAAAAAATTCCTATTGGTTTGCTTCGAGTTACATAAAAAACCGATTTAAGCAAAAGCCTACTGAACAAACTTTTTTTTCTTAAATAGGGTTTTTACTGTACTTACTTACTTACTAACTACAGTTCTATAAAGGTAAAAGTCTCCTGCCCACTAAAATCAAACTCAGCATGTACTCCTTCACAACAAAAGAAAAAACAAAAGAATACATAACCAAAAGAGGAATAAAACATTCAACTCAGTGTGGCCTTTTGAGTCCTGATGATGCATGGTGGGATAGCCAAAGAGTTCCCATAGGCTTACTTTAGTGTATGAGAACCAAGACACAGGAAACAGCCATGGGCTGGTTTAACTCAGGTTTATTGCATGGTGGACAGAGGGAACATGAGGTAATGGCGGATGCAAAGCTCTATATATACAGTGGTAAACATTCGAATGTGGCTCCACGATAGCCGGTTGGCTATTGTCTGCGTGACATCACTGCAGGTCACGCCCTTCTTGTCCAGGTGTAGGTAGTGGCGGGAAACTCCGCGCTGTGGCGATTGATGAGTATGGACCAAGAGAGCTTGGACGCTCGCTGCTGCCCACTGGTGGTTATCAGCTCGCGTCCTAATACAGGGTTTATAGTGATACAGCTGACGACTATATTGTTACTTGTGGGAAGGGTTACATTGTTAAGATACATTGTTATCACATGAAGAAGGTTACACTATTAGAACACAACACTCCTCCCCCCTAGGATGAGACGAAGTCTCTCAGCCAAGATGGCTTATTTCGAACACGCTGGGGTCTCGGTGCGGGCTGCCCTGCCCCGGTTTTGCTACCTTCTCCTTGTCCCCTGGCTTCCTGTCCTGTAATTGGAGAGGGAGACTTGTTAGTGACTTGCCGCGGTTCTGCGGCTTTTATGGGAGGTGTGTGCTTTATTTGGGAAGAACCGGGGGCACTGGGGGCTAACGAAAAACCCCTCTTCTCGCTTGGATGGGTGGGGGAACACTCCCAAAACCCCCCCCGGCTCGGTAACGCAAAATCAAATTCGGGGGCAGCAGTCGCAAACTCCTCACCCTCTTCCCCGGAATCGGATAGAGCTGGCGTGTCAAAAGGATCTGAGTCGGAACCGCTGCTTCCCCCCCTTGTTTGGGACTGTTGCCCTTCGTTGTCTCCTCCTTGGGCTAAGCGGGTGGAGGAGAACCCTAACGCTGAGGCATTTTCCATGCCGTCCGTGGATTGCTTCCTGGGAACCCGGCTCCTGAGCTGATCTGCATGCCGCCTCCAGAGTAGACCGGCGCTCGTTTCCACCCGATATGACACTGGTCCCGTCTGTTCTACAACTCTCCCTGGTACCCAGGCTGGCCCTGTGCTGGCGTAGTTCCTGCAATGCACAGGATCACCGGCGGCGAAACCTTTCGACACCGCTACCTCTACGTTCTTCCCCTTGTCCTCGACCCTCGTTGGGTCTAACCTGGTCAGAATCGTGGTCAGCTTTCTCCGCATCAGCAGCTCTGCCGGCGAGTATCCGGATGCTAAGGGGGTCACCCTATACGCTAATAAAAACTGACATACTTGGTGATTCAGGTCCCCCGAGCCCATGCGCCACAGCGCATCTTTTGTTGTCCGCACCAACCGCTCCACTTGGCCATTCGTGGCCGGGTGAAACGGCGCGGATGTGACGTGCCGAATGGCGTTTGCCTCCATGAATGCTCTGAACTCAGCGGACGTGAAACAACTAGCGTTATCGCTGACCAGAGTGTCGGGTAAACCGAACGTGGAAAAGACTCTCCTTAGATGGTTAATTGTAGTGGTGGAGGACGTGCTCTTTACCGGCATCACCTCCAGCCACTTGGAGTACGCATCCACTACCAGGAGAAAAAGGGTTCCTCGGAACGGGCCAGCAAAATCTATGTGCACTCTGGACCACGGCCCCCTTGCCGCGTCCCATTCCCTATGCGGGAGGCGAGCCGCCTCTGGTCGGGAGCCCTGGCATGCCTCACAAGTGCCGATCATGTGCTCTATGTCTGTGTCCAGCTGGGGCCACCAGAAGTAACTCCGGGCCAGCGCCTTGGAACGGACGATCCCCGGGTGGCTGACGTGCAACAGTTTGAGTACCCTCGGTCGCAGGGATGTAGGGACTACCACCCGTTGGCCCCACAAAAGGCACCCCCTCTCTATGGACAACTCTATTTTCTTCCGAAAAAATGGGTCGAATTCCGTACTTGGGGAGGACGCCGGCCACCCCTTCTGTACCCATGAGCTTACTTTCTCCAGTGTTCTGTCCCTGCCTGTCGCCCTGGCAATGTCGGCTGGTACTATTGGGGGTGAATCTAGGACCTCTATTAACAATACCTGGCGGTCTCTCTCTACCCCTGCCTTTTGGTCGCCCGACAAGGGCAGAGGAGACCGTGAGAGTGCGTCTGCATGGCTGATCTCCTTTCCGGGCCGGTATTCCAACTCATGTTGGTATGCATTGAGGAAGATAGCCCACCTCAGCATTCTCGGGGACAGGATCTGTGGCGTGGGCTTATTTGCAGTGAAAATTCCTAACAGAGGCTTGTGATCGGTCACGATCGTAAACGGGCGACCATACAGAAAATCGTGAAATTTTTTGGTTCCCGCTACTATCGCTAATGCCTCCCTGTCGGTCTGTGCGTAATTCCGTTCTGCTTGCGACAGGGACCTTGAATAAAACGCTATCGGGGCCTCCCTTCCGTCGTCCAACACGTGGCAAAGCACCGCCCCCACCCCCACCGGGGACGCGTCACAAACTAAGACCACTGGCCGTTTGGGGTCGAAATGAGTTAGGATTGCCTCGGATGTTAGGAGTTGCTTTAACTCTTTAAAAGCCCTCTCTTGCTCGTCACCCCACAGCCATGTTTCCTCCTTCTTAAGCAACCGATGGAGCGGTTCGGCCACAGACGCCTTCCGTGGAAGGAAGGTATGGTAAAAATTTAGGAGCCCCAGGAATGACTGTAGTTCGGTTTTGGATGTGGGGCGAGGAGCCTGCTTGATGGCGGTTACTTTGGATTTGGACGGCTTAATTCCCTCGGGTGTGACACGGAACCCTAAAAACTCAACCTCTGTTTCGAAAAATACGCATTTGTCTTTTCTCAGTCGCAGCCCCGCTTTCTCGAACACAGTCAGTACTTTATCCAATCTCTTTGCCAGTTCGGCCTCACTCCCCCCTGTTATCAATACGTCATCAAAATAACACAACACTCCCTCCAGCCCCTTCAGGAGGCGTTCCACAATTGACTGAAAAAGGCCGGGTGCCGAGTTCACGCCGAACTGTAAACGCGACACCTGGAACGCCCCTTTATGTGTAACTATAGTTTGTGCCGCTGCCGTGGCGGGAGTTACAGGGAGTTGCTGGTAGGCTTGTGCTAAATCGAGCTTAGCGAAACATTTTCCCCCATTCAGCCTGGCCAGAAGGTGGCTGACCACCGGCACCGGGTATGCATTAGGGCGGATTGCCTTGTTAATTGTACACTTATAATCAGCGCAAATGCGCACCTCCCCGTTAGCTTTTAGTGCTGTAACAATTGGAGTTTCCCACTCCGCGGAATCAACAGGAACAAGAATCCCCTGGCCCACCAGTTTGTCCAGTTCCGCCTCTATTTTGTCCTTTAGTGCGAACGGCACCCTGCGTGGTTTGAGTCTTATCGGGCGGACCTCCGGGTCTAGGTCGAAGGCTACAGGGGGTCCCTTGAACTTTCCCAGTCCTTTTTTAAAAACGGCGGAGTGCGCGTCGCACACCGCTTTTATTGGATCCGCACCCACAGCATGCACCCTCCCTATGAACAAACCCAAAGGCTGAAACCACTGAGTCCCGAGGAGGCTACAATTTCCCCCTTTGAGAACAACTAGAGGGAGTTCCGCAGAATGTTTCTTAAAACGGACCCGAAATTTCCCGACCCCCAACACTGGAATGCTGTTCCCCTGCACGTCTCGTAGCGTGGACCTCAACGTTTTAAGTTTGGGCCGCACGTGGGGGTCGATTTTCAAGAACTCTCTCTGGGGAATTATAGAATAGGAGGACCCCGAGTCAATTTCCATCCTAATAGGGGCCCCTTGTACTAGTACCTCGACGAAGTAATGGGGTTGTCCCGCGGACACACTGAACACGGGGGCGTCGTCCTCGCTGTCGTCCGAGATGCGGCCCACGCCGTCCTGCTTCCTCGTGGTCCGGGCGCCATCTTTGGACCTCGCTGGACGGTCCGGTCTGGCCGAACGGTCTTGTGAGTGCCTCCGGCCCTCTTTCCGATTTCTGCACGCCTTGGCGATGTGCCCCCGACGGCCGCAGTTGTAACACTCGGCTTTTCTGAATGGGCACTTCGCGCGCTCATGGGCCGCTCCGCAACCATCGCAGCGGCGCCCTCCTTTTCGGACCTTCTGGACCTCCTCGCCGTCGCTGCCTTCCGTAGACGACTTCGAGGTTCGTCGGGTTGCGTGCACCGACTGTCCGGACTTGCCGTGCACCGAATTTTCCGCTTTGCCGGCCCGAGGACGCCACTCACGCCACTGGTGCATTTCGTCTACCCCAGCATTCGTGGATTCCGCGGATTCCGCGGCCTCCACAACCTCTGCCAGCGTGGGTGGCGGCTCCTTGTTCATCAAGCTGCGCTGCACTTCCTTGTCCTTCAGGCCACAAAGAACGCCGTCCCTTAGGGCCATCTCTAGGTTGTCCCATCTGCAGGGGGCGGCGGCTATTCTCATGGCTGTTACGAAGGTCTCAACCGACTCATCCGGCGCTTGGACTCGCCTCCAAAACGCGCTCCGAGCGGGAAACATTGCCCTCGAGGGTCGGAACCGGTCACGCAGCAGTTTCATAATGTCCTCGGCTTTGAAGTCACTCATCTTCTTCGGTGCCATAATGCTCACCAGCGTTCGCTTGGTTTCTATCCCAAGCATTCTGGTGAGGATGGCCCTCTTCCTTTCCTCGTCGTCTTTGACTTTGAGTTCCACCAGTGCCGCCTGGAAGTCCATCTCAAAGAGCTCCCAGTCTTGCGGTTTGGTAATGTTGAAACCGCTCTGTGCCCTGGCTCCTTGGGGATCCATTATCCCACCTTCGTCGCCAATTTAGTGTATGAGAACCAAGACAGAGGAAACAGCCATGGGCTGGTTTAACTCAGGTTTATTGCATGGTGGACAGAGGGAACATGAGGTAATGGCGGATGCAAAGCTCTATATATACAGTGGTAAACATTCGAATGTGGCTCCACGATAGCCGGTTGGCTATTGTCTGCGTGACATCACTGCAGGTCACGCCCTTCTTGTCCAGGTGTAGGTAGTGGCGGGAAACTCCGCGCTGTGGCGATTGATGAGTATGGACCAAGAGAGCTTGGACGCTCGCTGCTGCCCACTGGTGGTTATCAGCTCGCGTCCTAATACAGGGTTTATAGTGATACAGCTGACGACTATATTGTTACTTGTGGGAAGGGTTACATTGTTAAGATACATTGTTATCACATGAAGAAGGTTACACTATTAGAACACAACACTTACTCTCTTAACTAAAACCAGCCAGGATGATCGGAAGATGATGCTAAACTGGCTCCTTAAAAGAAGGGGAAATATTATGTGCCAAGTAACACATAATCCTTTTCTGACCAGCTCTGGGTGTGATCACCTATTTAAAATAACCCACTCTTACAACAGAGCTGTTTAATAGAGGCCACTGTTTGCAATGTAAGATATAGGTTTCACTGTTATCCAGTATCAGGTATCCACAGTTTCATGTATCCACAGTAGGTCTTGGAACATCCCCCCCCCCGCCCCAGATACAAGGGGGGACCCATATACAAATAGTTTGGTGCACATCTTAGTTTACTCAAACACCCCATAAGCCTTGCAAAAGTGTGATTTTTTTTTTGAGCAAAGTGTATTATTCTGGCAATGAATTTCAGTAAAGCTGAAGCTCATATAACAAGATCGTTCCCTGTCTCTTTTAACTAATGAGGTGGGTGGGAACTTTTGTGGGTACTTTTTATGGTTTTTTAAAAGGGTTTTAGCTATGTTGGTAATGTTTTTTCTAATTGCTGTTAGCCGCCCAGAGTCGGTGTTGAGTTGGGCGGCAATAGAAATTTGAAAAGTAAATAAATATGACTTCAATTCTCAGCATCACAGAGACAGCACTAGGTGTTATAATAAAAATTACTAACTTTTCCAAAGCTTATCTGATAAGAAATAAGTGTGTGTGTGTGGGTGGGGGGGAGACAAAAATGTTATGGCACATTAAACCCTTCTAAAAGTTCATTTTAAAATATAGCAGTTAGTCTTACTTCTGCCAACCTTGCAGTTCAAAAGCAAGAAATTGCAAGTAGATAAATAGGTACCACTTCAGTGGGAAAAGTAACTGTACTATAAAGTACTCTTGCATCTAGTCATGCCTGCCACATGACCACAGAAATGTTTGCAGATGCAGACAGCCCTGGTTCTTTGGCTGTAAACAGAGATGAACACCATCTCCTAGAATTGGACATGACTGGTTTTTGAGCAAGGGGGACCTTTTCCTTGAGTTAGTCTTAAGGCAGCACAAGGTTTTTAACTTCTTTTAAAAACATTTTTTAACTTTTACTTTGTTTTGTTTTTTGTTTGATATGCCCACACAGATTAACACAGCTACCATTCTGAAAACTTTTTCCAAACTGTAGCCAGTCGCTCACACTCCCCAGAACAATTCCCATTTTCCATGGCTAAGACAGCCCTACCTGATTTCTTAAAAAAAATTATGCATTTAAAAAAATATTTTGATATTGAGAGTATCAATGGACTACAGCTGTCAGGGCAGAAACCTTACATGTTAAGAGCAGGGGTTCCCAACCTTTTCAAGCTGGGGGCTGGGTCACGCTCTCTCAATCAGCTTCAAGGGTCGGGTGGCCATTTTGCCCTGCCTGCATGATGGAAGTGGCCATTTGGTCCCAAAAGCTTCAAAGGGATAACCATTTTGTTTCTTGAATGCCCTTGGATGCACATGAATGCACATGAAATGATGCTGGGAGAGGGGGGCATATCTGGCCCACAGGCCTTAGGTTGGGAACCCCTGTGTTAGAGGGTCTAAACTTCTCCAAGAAATTCCACCCACCCAAATCTCTGTACAAAATCATCTTTCATCTTGTTAGAGCCAAGAACACCACTAACTGAGTTGGAGCAATATATCGGTGTCATGAGCTGAACAAAATTCAGACACCAGCCAAGGAAAAGAACAATGACAGGTTGCGTTTCTTGGGTGGATTTAGTATCGCTGAGAACCCCCTGGCAGCTGTCAACTGTGCTAGCAGAAAACCATCTGAGTGCCAGGAAACTAAGATTCCCCCTCCACCAAAGTCATTCACGAAAGGTCAGAGGATCTCAACATTATTAGATTTTATTCTGGCTCCTCTTGAAAATATTTGTATGACAAGAAGCTTTTCAATGAGCAAGGGACATTTGGCTTTAAATAATTATTGCCACTAGGAAGAACAAAAAATATATCATAGTTCAGCCTTGGCTCCCGAATCCAAGAGGACTTTGAGTGACAACAGTATAACATGGAGTTTAATATGCCTCGCTTTTGGCTTAATTGAGAACCTTTGCTTTTACTGTATTGCCACACTTTTAAAGGGGGACCATGCCAGCTTAGTGGTTAAGTCACTGAGCTTCATGACCAGAAGGTCAAGACCTGAGTACTGTGTGACAGAGTGAGCTCCAGTTGTCTGCCCCAGCTCTTGCCTACCTAGAAGCTTGAAAGCAAGAAATTGCAAGTAGATAAATAGGTACCGCTGTGGCAAGAAAGGTAACAGTATTCTGTGTCTAGCCATGCCTGCCACATGAACGTGGATTTGTCTGCAGATGCAGACAGCACTGGCTGTTTGGCCGTAAACAGAAATGAGCACTGCCCACTGGCTTTTGAGAGCTTACTAGTGGCTGACTTTATTGAATTTTCTTAATATCCTGCACTTCCCACCCTAACAGCTCACTCCATCATGCAGCACTCGGGTCTCAAACTGCTGACCTTCTGATCTTCCAGTTGTCAAGCCCATTAGCTCATCAGTATACTGGCTACGTTTGACCTCACTACTTGCTTGTGTTTTGTGTCACAGACTAGAGACTTATAGCATTCGAATGCTCACTTGCAAGAAATGAAAACTGAACAGTTACTTTTGAATAACAAGAAACCTTTTTTAAAAATGCAATTCTAATAAACACTAACTATCATTGGGACTGTATAGGGAATAAAGTATTTTCTGAATAACTATTCGCACTCTGGAAATGAAGAAGTTATTTCCAACACTGGAGGCATCGAGTGTGTTCACTGTGTGCAGTAAAAACAACAACAGATAGCTAGCTAGCTAGCTAGACAGATGATAGATAGAGTGATGCACTGAAGCAAGTCCTGTCCTGCTTGGGAGAACCGGTAGCGGAAATTCCCCCAGGCCACACCCACCTGGCCCACCACACCCAACTCCATAGCCCATTGTGTTAGCCATGCCCACATAATTGGACCCGCCCACAGATTTGGCCCCACCCACATAGGTGGTAGTAATATTTGTTGGAGTGCATTCATCACTAGATAGATAGATAGACAGACAGACAGACAGACAGACAGACAGACAGATAGATAGATAGAGTGATGCACTGAAGCAGGTCCTGTCCTGCTCGGGAGAACCGGTAGCGGAAATTTCCCCAGGTCACGCCCACCTGGCCGGCCACACCTACCTCCATAGCCCATTGTGTTGGCCATGCCCACAGATCTGGCCCCACCCACAGATTTGGCCCCACCCACTTTAGTAATTTTTTTGGAGTGCATCACGAGATAGATAGATAGACAGATAGACAGATATTTTACCCTCTTGTCCTCTCTTCATGCTGACATGCAATTGGCTCCATTTTGATTTTACTCTCTCTTTCTTCTGAGATGTCAGACTAACAGTTATTTTAAAAAGGTAGCCTATGGAATCCGTGATGGCTATTAGCACAATTCACGTGCAGAAATTAGCTTGAGGAATTTTTGAAACTAATTTGCTTAAGTCCACTTCTTCTGCCCTTTCCCTGAATCAAGCAATAAATATAATCTTTTATTATTCTATTTTACTTAATTACTAGTTCCTGGAATTACTGCTGTTTAATAACCCAAAGTTCAAAACTACAGTGTACTGTATTCTTCTAGTATAAATATTAAATATTCTTACAAAGACAGCCGATGTCCTGAAAGCAAAATTAATGGTCAACATTAAGGCTTTCATTGCCAGAATTTTCTATTTTCAAAGATATATATTACCTACAGTTCTTACTGTCAAATAAAGGAGTATCAACCAGTATTGTACTTTACACAGATGAGGTCAAAGACATCACTTCATTTTGTTAGATTTATAATCACAAATGTGTTTTTTTTCTTTCTCCAGAAATAAATTAGGTTTTTGTTTTATCATCTGCCTTTCTGAGTCAAGTAAAACCTCCTGGTAACTCCCTGCCTGAACTACCCCAAAATACATTCATACGTGTTCATCTTTCCCTTTGTAGTCAACACTAGAAAGTGTCACTTTGATTAATTTTTTTAAAAAACAACCCCTCTAAATTACTAGAACTGCAGTACAATAAATTCTCTTGAGCAATTGTTCAGACTGGTCTCCAGCCTTAATTCTCCAGAGTCTTGTTTAATCAAAGTGATGTTGCTAATTAAGGATTAAAAGCCAGAACTGAAAGTTAGAAAAGAAAGATTTCTCCCTCTCATCCTCTCCTTTGGGTAGGTCAGCAAGAAAGAGTTGCCTGAAGGAATCAAACAGTATTTTCACCTTCAGTCTAAAGTCACAGTTTTTACGAATTCTCATCTTTAATTTCCAAAAGTTGAGGTAGCAACATCATTGGGACAAGGAGTAAATTCCATAGTCTGGGAATGACAAAAAACTTTGGTAATGAATCTGCACCGAGAAAAGCAAAGAAAAAAATCAAAGCAATTACACTTCTATACTGTCCCATTATAGACAGTGCTTAGTGCACTCTCTGGGTGGTTCACAAGTTAATTAGCATTTTGCCCCCAACATACATATACCGTTGGGGTCCTGTGCATATCTAATGAAATGCCCCAGGGTGAGGAAAGTGGTATATAAATATACAAATAAAATAAAATAAAATACTGGGTACTCATTTAACGACTTTGGAAGGATGGAAGGCTGACTCAATATTGAGTCCTGGTCAGGATCGAACTCACAACCTTTTTGTTGTTGCAGTACAGCAGTTTTAACCACTGTGTCACCAGTAGAACTAATGCATTTCTACTTATACTTGTCCTTATTCATTTCATTCATTTTTCATTCATTTATTCGATTTATATCCCGCCCTACTTAGCCAGGGCCAACTCAGGGCAGCTTACAACAAGTAAATCTATACCTATAAAATGGTGCGTTAACCGTTGGAATGTGACAAAGGATGTTGCACCAGGCCCCACTAGCCTGTAATGGACCTCTGTTCACTCGCCCGAACGCTGATCCTGTTAGCAGTACTGCAATAAGGACAGCACAGGAAGCTTCGTTGGAATTACAGAAGGGGAAAAATGCTACATTATTGCTATCAGCACTATGGGCTGAGCACACTTGCCTGCATATTATGCCTGCTATTAAATTTTAATTTCAATTCATCAATCACTTAGCCAGCCAGTCACCCAACCTACCTTAATTTTTCAGCATCATATGTAGCTTGGTCCTTATGACTGTGGTGGCTCAAGAAGTTAAGATGCTGGAACATCGGATTTTGATTCCCGCATACTGCATGACGGATTGAGCCCCCATCTCTGTCCCAGCTCCTGCCAACCGAGCAGTTCGAAAGCAAGAAATTGCAAGTAGAAAAATAGGGACCACTCTGGTGGGAAGGTAAACAGCGTTCTGTGTGCTCCGGTGCCTAGTCATGCCTGCCACATGATCACAGAAACATCTGCAAATGCAGACAGCATTGGCTCTTCAACTATGAAACAGAGATGAGCATTGAACCCTTGAGTCAGATACAAATGGCTTTCGAGCAAGGGCAACCTTTACTTTTACCCTCATGACTGATGCAATTGAAAGATCTATCACTGGGATGTAATCACTTGGAGGACCCTTAATAGGCTGAGGGTCACAGTCCCTAAATGTAAGACCAACATGCTCAAGTGGGGGCTGCTGATGGACAACAACATGTGGTGTGGATGAGGAGAGATACAGAATCCAGCTCATTTACTGGTCTGCCGATTACTGCCAGAAACATGCACCAAAGAGGACTTAAGTCTGGCCAACAACAAAGCCAAGAAAGTGGCTTCATTTTGGTAGTCCAGGGTTTGATCAAGACACAAAAGAAGTCAAAAGAAGTAACTGTTTTAAGCTCTGGCCCTAACCGGTGTTAATAGTGGGATTCCAGGAACCATAAAAACAGCAGATTCATGCTTTGGGTCTACCTTCCATAAACTCTTACACCTCATTCATATGGCTAATAGCAACAACAACAACTAAAACTATTATCTAATAGTCTTTCTGTGACACTGCCCCGTTCACCATCTAAATTTATATTACAAAGAAAGAAGCCATCCTTTAACATTGAGCATGTTGTTGATGGTGTACTGAGAAAAGAAATGCATGATGAAACATTGAGAAGCTGAAAGTGTCAATGGAATAAAATGTCTTTAGGCAAAATATGGTGTTTTTCAATTGCCGAGATTTCTCTCCAAAATGATGCTGCATTCTCCCACGCACATTCTTTCTTACATTTCAACAGCGTTAAGGCACTAACCCATTGAAAAATGACAGAGGCTCCTTTTGTCCATGTTCATCAAGGTTGTAGACACTTAAGGGACACATTACAGCATTTATTCCTCCAGAGCCAAGGCAGGTAGCAAACAATCCAATGTAAAATAGCACCTTCTGCTCCCTTTCTGTGAAAGTGTGAAGGACATACTGCTTATCCATGAAAAAATCTTTGAAGGGGAAGGCAACAACAGGTAGTACAGCTGTACCTGTAATAGGAGAGATGGGCACAGAAGAAGGGCAGAAAAAATAAAATGTGACAAATGAAACAAATATTTTGCCCCAAATAGACCCAGTGCGTAATCTGGGCCCTCCTGGACTCCTGCTCGATTAGCAGGTAGCAGTCGTGGCCAGGAGGGCTTTTGCACAACTTCTTGTTATACACCAGTTATACCTACTCCTAGATCGGGACTCCTTGCTCATGGCCACGTACGCTCTGATCACCTCCAGACTTGACTATTGCAATGCGCTCTACATGAGGCTGCCCTTGATGACAATTCAGAGGCTGCAACTGGTCCAGAATGTGGCTGCCCGGGTGGTGATGGGGTGCAGGCGGTATGCCCATGCCTCGCCACTGTTTCAGGAGCTGCACTGGTTACTGGTATGCCTCTGGGTGCAATTCAAGGTGCTGGTAATGACCTTTAAAGCTCTACATGGTAGTGGGCCAGGATACTTAAGAGACCACGTCACCCTGAGAACATCTGTCCGTCCCACCAGAGCAGACCAGAGAGGCTCTCTCATTGTGCCATCTGCTAGGGAGGCTCGTCTCTCTAGCACCAGAAAGAGGGCCTTCTCGGTGTCTGCTCCGGCCCTATGGAACCTCCTGCCATCTCCATATGAAGTTGCTGTCCTTCAGGAAAGGGCTAAAAACCTGGCTGGCAAAGCAGGTGTGGGGCACCAGTGATGTGGTGACCGCTGCCTGCTGTCTGATTTAGTAAGAACACTCTCTCCCTCTTGTAATCTCTTTTAATCTGTAGGGGTCAGAGTAATTTTTGGTGGCAGTTTTAATGGTTTTTGGGTTTTTTTGGTTTTTAAAATGTGATTGATTTTATTTTCTGTGAGCCACCCAGAGTCTTTGGAGTTGGGTGGCAATATAAATCAGAAAAATAAAATAAATAAATAAAAAATATTTTCCAAAAGAGGGGAAGTGAGTCTTTAAGATGCTACAACATTTCTATCTTTATTTACCCCTTGTGAGAGCCTTGTCGGGGCACGGGGGCTTGAGCAGTTACTGCAAATATCCAGTATATTTATGTTTAGGGATGGGATAAAATTTATATTGGTTCGGCAGTCTTGTTGTAAAGGTCTCCCTTGCTCGAAAGCCAGTTGTGTCTGACTCTAGAGTGCGGTGTTCATCTCCATTTACAGTCAAAGGTCCAACGTTGTCTGAGTCTGCAGATATTTCTGTGGTCATGTGGCAGACAAGACGAGATGCCAAAGTGCACAGAATGCTGTTACCTTTCCCGCCATTTATCTACTTGCAATTTCTTGCTTTTTAACTGCTAGATTGGCAGGAGCTAGATAGATGATGGGCGCTCATTCTTTCATGCAGCACTTGGGTCTCAAACCACTGACCTTCTGTTCATCAAGCTCAATGTCTTAACCACTAAACCACTGCAGCCTTAATCTTGTTGTATGCACTGTTTTTGTGTCTCCCAAGGCTAAAGCCCAAAAAATCCCACTCTACCCTCCCTCCATTTTCTCTTGGCAGTACAACTTCTCAGTACAAGATTTAAATTTAAGAGAATCTTAAGGGAAACCTTGCAGTAGTTTTCAGATGTTTTGTGGTCTTTTCTTCTGGAAGTAACACTAATTTGCACAGAATTATTAAGATCTGTACAAAAAGTGGCATTCCCTCTCCCCTGGCTCAATACTCTGTGGAATGGGTATTGAACACCATAAAATCTACCAGTTTCTTGTGTAAAATAGCTGAGGACTGAAAAGAGAAAAATTCTGAATGACATCACATTAGGAGTTTCTCTCATTTCTGAGCAAGTGCATATTAGTTTGCTTTGTTGGATGATTGGGCTTTAGGGTTTCACCATAGGACTGCTTTTCACAATGCCAAAAAGATGGTCAGTCACCTCTCTATAACACTAGTAACCCTTCAGGGGCTGGAGGGGCTCAGTGGATAAGAAGCTCACCTTTTTAGCTGGAAGGCTGGCATCAGTTCAAGACCTGGGTACTGCATGATGGATTGAGCGCCGGTCTCTGTCCCAGCTCTTGGGGACATAAAAGGAGCCTCATCTGGGCATTCCCTGAGCAGAGTTTCTTCCGCAAAAAAACCTTTCAACCCAAAATAATTTTTGACACAAAATTATTTTTATAGCTCCAAATATGGGCTATCTCTATTGCAGTGTTTCCCAACCTTTGGTTTTTGGATTTCAATTCCCAGAAGCCTAAGTTGATTCCCCAAAGCACTAACCAGCCAATGTACTGATTTAGGCTTCTGGGAATTGATGTGGGGTGTGGACCCCACATTGGGTACCACTGCTCTCAGGTCTGTTTCCAGCATGAGAGCTCCATACCTATAAATCAATTATTGAGCACCGTTCATTTTAGTACAGAAGGTCCAAATACAATTTACAAAACCATTGTTTGAGCACATCATCCTAAATCAAAAGTGAACTGCATTCAATAATACAAATCACCACCTACTTTCTTTTCCTGGATTTTTCCAAGTACAACCCTCTAAGTCTGTAACTGCTATGTCACATTGTAAAGAGTCTCTGTAACCAATGATGATGTTTTAGAGTTAAAGGGCAAAAATGCAGACTGGTTAAGGATCCATGTGAACAAGATAAGGTAATGGAGAATGCCTGACCCAACGAAAATTGGAACCTGGTTTTCTCCAGCTGGAGTGTTTAGCAAATATGAATCAAATAAACATGCTACATAAGAGTATACTTTGTTTGAAACATTGGACAATTTCCCAAACAATGAGAGTCACTTACCTATAAAATGTAGCAAAGCACAGACGTACACTAACTTGATTCGTCTTACTGGGCATTTGGCAAGAGAACCCATCAGCATAGGGGTCACAAGATAGGTACCCACGAAACAAAGACTGATGATAGCCGCCTGGTAGTTGTGATAGCCAAGCTTGATGGTGCAGAAAAGGATCATGTTGCAGATAATGCCAAAGAAAACAAACTTTTCACACAGGTCCACCAGCAACAAGCAAAATGTCATGCGAAACTTTCTCTGAAACTTTGGATCAGATGTGTCGCCAACTTGGTCAAGTGTGACTTTTCTTCGCTCCTTGGACCGGCAGGCGAGAAGTCTTACATCTAAGGGAGCCATTGCGTGATGCTACTACATAGTATTAACTTTTTTCGTGCAGGCAGTTCGGCTACTTTCTCCTGTAATTAACACACAAGTGAGACCTTTTGTGTTAAATTCCACACCTTGCCGCAACAATTTTCTGAACTTGTTTTAAGATCCAAAGCTTTGACACCAACAGATGTGGAAGCACAACTTCAGCAGAAAGCAATCCATTTAATCGGCTTGTTATGTGGCAGAATGTAATTTTCAACCCCTCCTCTTTCTGCCCGCAAACAATTGCCTATTAAAATTATGTGAATTAGATGGGCAGACAGAATCCAATACAATGTGCAGCAAACTTTATCTGCCTGTTTGGCAGATAAAGGTTTAAATACTGAGAAGGCTAACCCATCTCAGCAAAAAAAAAAAAAAAGTATTAGTATCAAGGAAATAAAGCTTGGCTAATATTCCTGTGCTTTAATTAACAAACTGCAAATGAAACTGCAAGTAAAGCGATAAAGACATGAAGAATACACATCAACAGATGAACAATCGGTTATCGTTATTACATTTCTGGTTATTTCTGAGTTAAATTCAGATAAGGAAGTTAATTAGAAAAGGTATATACCACTAAATTTAAGTGTAATAAGTAATCTTTCCATCAGCTCTCGAAACACCTACACTGTTCCTGTGAAAAGTTAGCGGTAGAGTGGGTTATAAGGAATACCAGAAACAAGTTTACTTTTGTTTTATTGACTACACTAAGGCATTTGACTGTGTGGACCACAACAAGATGTGGCAAGTAATTAAAGAGATGGGAATTCCAGAGCACCTCATATGCCTTCTGAGAAACCTGTACATGAAACAAGAAGCAACAGTTAGGACAGAACACGGAATGACAGAATGGTTTGGAATAGGAAAAGGAGTAAGACAAGGCTGCATTTTGTCACCATGCTTATTCAACCTATACACAGAGCACATAATGCGCAGTGCAGGGATGGAGGAATCACAATATGGGATTAAAATCGCTGGGAGAAACATCAATAATCTGAGATATGCAGACGATACCACCCTAATGGCAGAAAGTGAGGAAGACCTAAAGAATCTCTTGATTGGGCTGAAGGAGGAAAGTGCAAAAGCTGGCTTGAGACTCAATATCAAGAAAACCAAGATAATGGCAACAGGCCCCATCAGTTCCTGGAAAATAGACGGGGAAGAAGTAGAAGCAGTGACAGATTTTACTTTCTTAGGATCAAAGATCACTGCAGATGGGGATTGCAGCCATGAAATAAAAAGGCGACTGATTCTTGGGAGACAAGCGATGAGAAACCTGGGGAACATAGTGAAAAGCAGAGACATTACATTGCAAACAAAAATTAGAATAGTCAAAGCAATGGTTTTCCCAGTAGTAATGTATGGATGTGAGAGCTGGACAATTAGGAAGGCTGAACGCAGAAGAATAGATGCCTTTGAAATGTGGTGTTGGAGGAGGGTTTTGAGAGTCCCCTGGACAGCGAGGAGAACAAATAGGTCAATCTTAGAGGAGATTAACCCTGACTGCTCATTGGAAGGTCAAATAGTAAAGATGAAGCTAAAGTACTTTGGACATCAAATGAGAAGGGAGGATTCACTTGAGAAGGCATTGTTGTTGGGAAAGGTGGAGGGCAAAAGAAGAAGGGGGAGGCCAAGGATGAGATGGCTAGATGGCATTGTAGACACAATGGGCACAGAGCTGGGAGGGCTGAGGGGGATGGTGGAGGACAGAGGCGCCTGGAGGAAAATGGTCCATGGGGTCGCAAAGGGTCGGAACCGACTGTGCGACTGAACAACAAAAGAGTGGGTTTGTGTGAAGAAAATAATCTAGGATGTCTCCAAGCCAAACAAAACAACAGCAGCAGCAGCAGCAGCAGCAACAACAACAACAACAATAACAACATGTGTATACGCACGCACGCGCACACACACCATTTTGGCATTGAATAACATTTCCAAAATGTACTGTATGTGGGGGACTGCAGTGGCTCAAGCGGAAGGTCAGCAGTTCGATTCCCGAGTACTGCAGGACGGAAATGAGCTCCCGTTTTTGTCCCAGCTCCTGCCAACCTAGCAGTTCGAAAGCAAGAAATTGCAAGTAGATAACTAGGGACCACTTTGGTGGGAACGTAACAGCATTCCGTGCGCTCCGGTGTCTAGTCATGCCTGCCACATGAACACGGAAATGTCTGCAGAAGCAGATAATGGTGGCTCTTTGGCTTAGAAACAGAGATGAGCACTGCACCCTAGAGTCGGATACGACTGGCTTCTGAGCAAGGGAAACCTTTACCTTTACTGTATGTGGGTTCTATATGGTAAGAAGAACAGGGTTGTACACATTGCCCCCTCCCCCTCTGACCAAATCAGTCAATCCTAAAGAAAATCAACCCAGACTGCTCCTTGGGTGGACAGATACAGAAGCTGAAGCTCAAATACTTTGACCACTAGATGAGAAGAGAGGACTTCTTGAAAAAGGCCCTGATGCTAGGAAAGATCGAAGGCAAAAGGAGAAGGGGGTGGCAGATGATGAGTTGGTTAGACAGCATCATTGACATGATGGACATAGATCTGGGCAGGGGCTGCGGTGGCTCAGTGGTTAAGAAGCTCGCCTTGTTAGCAGGAAGGCTGGCAAGTCAACAGTTTAAGACCTGGATACCTCATGGTCGATTGAGCATCTGCCTCTGTCCCAGCTCTTAGGGACATGAAAGGAGTCTCATTTGGGTGTTCCTTGAATAGAGTTTCTTCTGCAAAAATCCTTTCAACCCAGAATAATTTCTGACACAAAATTATTATTATAATCTAGGTAGACTCCGGAGGAGGGCGGATGACAGAGGAGCCTGGTGTGGGGAGGTTCATGGGGTCGCAAAGGGTCAGACTCAACTATGTGATTGAGCAACAACAGTTAGTTCCCTATCTCTGCTATTGCGGCCAGCTCATTTCCAGAGATACCCAGGTCAAAACTTACAATGAGTGGTTAGACTGGGGTGCCCAAACTTTTCAGGTGGTGGGCCGGTCATGTGCTTCAGGGGGTCAGTCACTATGGCCTGGTGGCCGGATGTGGCCCCCAATGCCAATTCATCCAGCCCATGAAGCCCTCATTGCTCCCGGAAGCAGAAGTAAAACATGCCCTTATGGACACATGTTACTTCCGCTTCTGGGAGTGACAAGGGCTTTTCAGGCCAGATGAATTGCCATTGAGAGTCAAATCTGGCCCCCAAACCATAGTCTGGGAACCCCTGGGTTAGATTCTTGTGATGTCAGAGAGGGCAGGCAGGCAAAGGTCAAGAGAACTGCCTCTATGTCAGCACTTGTGTAACAGGAACACTCATGGGTGTTCTTATTGCACCGTACTGCCTGATGGTATCAAATGCATTGAACCTACAGGATCTCTCCCTCCTAATCCCAGCAATTCCCTGACTATATCTGTCAAGAATCTCGGATTGGCTGGGAAATCCCGTATTTCTGCGCTCCTTCCTCCCCTTTCCTGCCGCCGCCCCATATTTCAACAGCGGGGAAAGGGGTTACTGCTCATGCATGCCCATTGCAAATGGGCTCTGCGCATGTGCAAAGGGGTTCTGCACATGTGCAAAGGGGTTGTTGCTGTGCATGTGCGTCCGGGCCAGAAAAATTCTCGTATTTTCCGGAGCCACGCTTGACGGGTATATCCCTGACACTTCTATTTGTGCATCCTTCTGCCCACATTTCCCTCTCCCCTCAGTCCCTGATTTGAATGGGAGGATCAGAAGGGATGTTTGACTCATTCATCAATGAATAGCATTGGCAATTAGTGGGCGCTTAGTGGGCTTTCTGGGCGGGTCACAAGGTAATTTGAATTTTCCCCCATACATGCTGGGTACTCATTTTACTGAGCTCAGAAGGATGAAAGGCTGAGCTAAATTTGGTTCCCATCAGGATTGAACTCACAATGTTTTGGCTGCAGTATAGCAGCTTGACCACTGCATCAAAGGCTGCAGCTCCCCCGATGGATTAGTGGTTAAGCTGTTGAGCTGTAGACTGGAAGGTTGGGTTTCGATACCTAAGACATGAAAGGAGCCTCATTTGGGCGTCCCCTAAAAAATCCTTTCAACCCAGAGTACTCTCTGACACAAAATTATTATTATCAAAAGGGTTCCTTCAGAACATCTAGACATCTTTTTTTTCTTTTGGATTACAGATCCTAGAATCTCCCAGATCAACCCTTGGGGTCTTAGTCCCCAAAAGTAAATTTTCCAAGCCCTGAGCACAACAGGACCATAGTTTCAACCATATGCTGGGATTTAGAAGAGTGAAAATATTTAGATAGGTCTGAATAGGGAGGGATACATATACTATGGTATCCTCTATTACAGGGGTGCGACAAACTTTTCGGGCTGTATGTGAAAGTAAAACACATATGCACATACATGTAATGCACCCCGTGCATACACATAACACTGCCTTAATGACCTGTGGCTGTCATAAATGTGTTTACAACAGCCACGGGTCATTTATGGCAATGTTAGGGCATGTGTGTTACATGCATGCATGTATTACTTCCGCCCCCTGGAGCACCGGGGGTGCTGTGGGCTGGATTAATTGGTGCTGCAGACCATTTTCGGCCTGCGGGCCATAGTTTGGGCACCCCTGCTATTAAAATACAGATTTTAAAGGTGGGCAGTGCAATAAGCCCACCATGAGTAGGAAGACGGCCTTCTCGGTGGTGGCACCAATGCTGTGGAATTCCCTCCCAGTGGAGCTGCGCCTGGTATCATCTCTTCATGTTTTTTAAAAAAAGCAGTTGACAACTTCCCCTTTTAAAGTGGCCTTTGGCAATATTTTACCATTGGCCGAGAGTTAGGCATTTTATTCTGCTCCATTGTTTCCAACATAGGCTTTCTTATTAGGCTGTTTGGGTTTTGAGGGGTTTTATATGAAAATTTAAATAGTTGTGTCAGTTTGTATTGTTGAATTTTATGCTGTAAACTGCCCAGAGTAGGAAAGTTTTTCCTAGAAGGGCGGGATATAAGTTTAACAAAATAAATAAATAAATAAATATAAGTAGAGAGTGCAAAAAACCTGACTCGTTCAAAATGAAGTGGTGGAGGAGACATTCACAGAACTTTCACAGGATTACAAGAAAGACAAATACTGTAAGCAGGTTGTAGACCAAATCAAGCCTCAACTCACAGTTGAGAAATAAATATGGCTAAACTGAGGCTATTTATGAGAAGGCAGAATTTACGGAAATTACAGTAACGCTATGAAAGTGATAGAGAGTAAGGATGCGTCTTGATCAGCAAAAAGTATTACAGTATCTCAAACGTTGTCCTCCTTTGGTTTCAGAGAGACATTTGAATTCTCTAATTATTCAAGCAACTCCTACTTCAGTTCTCGTGAAAAGAACTTGGAGTGTGAAAGTTGTAGCATCCTGTTGTATTATGCCGCTACTGTTATTGTTTATGTGTAAGTATATAGAAAAATCATTAAGTCTGTGTTTGCAATACTCATTTAATATATAGATATAGCCCCATAGAGCAGAGACTGTTACTCATCAAGTGTAGATCCTATGCTGCTCCTAGACTCAAAGCTTGAATCACAGGGCCACATATGGAAATATTGCTCAGGGTGAGTTAGGCCTAAAGGTTCACCATGCTTATTAATTTTTCCTGCCAGATTTAGTGCTCTGTGTCTGGCCATGTTACTAATAGAGTAGACTATACTGCCAGAGACTCAACGCTGAGTGTCACGCGGCAGTTAACTAACCTGACAACCCTGAGAACTAATGGCCTTGGGTGCCAAAGTCCACAGAGAAGGGTGATGGTCCCCAAATGGATTAAATCCCACTTGAATCCATTTGATGGAGGGCAGCAGCTTCATCAATACTGGCCTAGAGCCAATGAGGACTTTGCCTGCCAAAAGGGCTCAGGACCAGAAAGTGACTCGCAGAACTGGATTGGTGGTATGGGTGTCATGCTGTGCTGTGGAAGGCAGATGAAAGGCCACTGCATTATATTCTCAAGAGAGTCTTCATGACCAATCGCCATGAGGATCACCAATATTCAGATTTGCATACAGCAGAACAAGAAGAAGATTTAGTGCTGAGACACTACTCATGGCAATTAACAACACTGAACACATAACAATAAGCCAAATAAACCCATCAGAAAACTACATTGTAATAATACAATTTCAAGCAAGGAAGACCGTTACTGAGTCAGTTTTTACTAGACAGCACATTACAACAATAACAGTCCAAATGATAACTTTTCCAAGTGCTCTGACTAAGCCACAGTGTCCCAAAATACAATGTACAATTTGCTGTTGAAATATTATATGCCCCAAACCTCATTGTAAGACTCTACATAACATGCAGTAATGGTCCGGCATATATCCGTGTCTGCATATTCAGTAGACAGGGACACTGAGATTGTTTGATGCAGGGCTGACCCATGTTCTGAAATGGGGAGAGGTGAACCTCTCCCCCCCCTCCCCGATCATGGGTCTCCATGGTTTGATTTCTTATCCATAACCTACTCTGGACTCATATATTATAAATACCACGTTCTACAAACATTTAGTTAAGTAAAGGAACATATCATTCCTTGATCATATTATGTTGTTAAAAACGGGACATGGACTTGATTATATATTCCAAGATTCTAAGAGCTCATCTTCAAAAATTAGTTAAAAACCAATGATGAAAGAAGCCATATACCACCTAAATGGAAGATGTTCCTTTTTTGGATTATAAATCCCTTAACCCACCATGTTGGGCAGGATATATTCTGGAAGTGGTAGTCCAAAAGTGAAACTTTCCCAAGCTCCGAGTGCAAAGGCAAAATCCTTCAAACATAAATTCTGCCTCCTGTAATTAGTTTAGAGTTCATATTGTAATAAGCCTCAATATGATGGTACTTGTGGTATAGAAATGACCCAGTATCATAGATGAATCCTGAACCATCCACCACACATAAAGATTTGTTTTTGTGACCAGTTAATGTGAACATGTCTGGCCGGACATCCCGCTATGGTAATGGAGTAGACCATGCAGCCAGTGACTCAATGCCAAGTGTTGGGCGATGGTAACTAACTTGACTCCCTAAAGGGGCCAATGGCTACGGGTGGATGAGTCCCTTTAGGTGGGGTGATGGTTCCCTCAGCAAAGGAAATGCCACTGGAAGCCATCATATTGGACCCAACCACAAAATGAGGAACTCTGATTCCCAATGGTCATGGAGGTGGAAGAGGCCATGCCCGATGGACTGGCTGTGAAGGCACACCTTGTCCATATCCGCAAGGCTGTGGCAGTCCATTGCAGTCCCGGTGTTAAATCCTGCATGTCTCATTTCATATGTGCCACAGGAGATGGCTCCGTGATCATAGTATGTGGGTCACTTCATGGCAAGCTAGGATCCAGCTTAAACAAATTCACGCTAATGGCATTTTTCCTGCTTCAGGAAAAAATGCATTCTCAGATACAAATTGTAGCCGTCGATATCCATGTTAAATCACAGTTCAAATTCATTATAATATCCAGTGACTGTGGCAGGCATCTGCCTGGACCTTCAACTGACAACTGATGTATTGTTCTATTTCTTTCTCTTCCCCCTCTTTTCAAAGCTTCAACTCAAACATATATAATTATGTTTGGTGCTAGGCGGTTTTTCATACCTTTGCAGGCTCTCGTCTTATTGTACCTGTTTGACGGTTTTATAATTCAGAGGTAATTGCATTGCAATTATTTTTCATGCTGCAGGATGGTGAAGTTTTATAGTACGTCATTGGCAGATATTCTTTACAACATTGTTTTCCTCTAACGGGTAAATTGAACCTAGTTCTATCATACAGAAAGATGGCTCTTTAAAAATCCTGTGACAAAATATGGATTGAAGTAAGAACTCGGAAAAATGTATCCATCTGCCAAAAAGTAAAAGAAATAATCCAGGTATATGATCAGGTAGGGCCTACAACTAAAATATTATTATATTTGGATATGGTTCAGGCTGTTCTCTGTCACCTGCGTCTGTATAATGGCTAGAATCTTGTTGCACAGTTACGCAAATGGCACAACTGCTGGAAGTTAAAAAAAAATCTCTGTAGATGTTACTTGTCATATTTAAATTGTGAAATTTAGCATTCAACAAATGATGCCTGCAGCAATCTCTTAACCTATGGCAATTTGACAGTTAAAATTATGCAATTTGAGTAAGTGTACAACAGGGTTTCAGCTACAGCTTATTTCAGGGCAACATAAAGAGAAGGACATCACAATTCTACACAGTTAACCAGATTTGGCTATGTGATGCCACCGTGGTAGGCAAATAGCAATGAGTGTTGAAATATGTCAAAATGTAACAAACGCTGGAATAAAGAATGCTCCTGTTGTTCAGAGTTTGGCTAGCTGATCATGCCTTCTGCCACAGCGCACCATTATATTCCCTCTGCATAGGTTTCGTTCTCATTTTGGTCCTCGACCCTTTTGGATTCTTGACTCTTCCAGAGTCCTGTAGGGATTCCTCTCTCCATGACATTCTTGTACTTGTTCAACCTTTTGGCTCCTCAAGCATGTTGACACCTTTGTGTGCAGATAATGCTACTTTGGCTAGACAAGAATCGACATCTAGTGTTAAGCTCCTGTCCATCTTTTGCCACTTTTGTATATTCCAGAGGATTTTTTTTCCCTGCACAACTTTCCTTTTCATCACCACCTATTTGAGGGAAGAAATGGATAAAGTTACTTTTGGTGACTACACACTGCAATACTTGAACTAGCATGATCAATGGCCCATCCAAAAATTAACAAACAGTGATGTTTCCTATCTCTGGAGGGGTGCCCAAACTTTTTGGACCATGGGCCAGTCACGTGGTTCAGTGGGCCAATCATGTGGTTCAGCAGGCCAGTCATGTGGTTCCTCCGGAAGCAGAAGTAAAATGTGCCTTGCAATCTGTTTCCTGGGATCAAAGATCACGGCAGATGGGGATTGCAGCCATGAAATAAAAAGGCGACTGATTCTTGGGAGACAAGCCATGAGAAACCTGGGGAACATAGTGAAAAGCAGAGACATCACATTGCAAACAAAAATTAGAATAGTCAAAGCAATGGTATTCCCAGTGGTAATGTACGGATGTGAGAGCTGGACAATTAGGAAAGCTGAACGCAGAAGAATAGATGCCTTTGAAATGTGGTGTTAGAGGAGAGTTTTGAGAGTACCCTGGACAGCGAGGAGAACAAATAGGTCAATCTTAGAAGAAATCAACACTGACTGCTCATTGGAAGGGCTAATAGTAAAGACGAAGCTAAAGTATTTTGGACATCAAATGAGAAGGGAGGATTCACTTGAGAAGGCCCTGATGTTGGGAAAGGTGGAGGGCAAAAGAAGAAGGGGGAGGCCAAAGATGAGATGGCTAGATGGTATTGTAGACACAATGGGCACAGAACTGGGAGTGCTGAGGGGGATGGTGGAGGACAGAGGTGCCTGGAGAACAATGGTCCATAGGGTCGCAAAGGGTCGGAACCGACTGTGCGACTGAACAACAACATGTTTTGCAATAGGATGAGATAGGTTTTTAGGCTGCCATTCTCTCTGCTTAAACCAGGAGTGCCCAAACTACAGCCTCCAGGCCGGATCTAGCCCACGGGCTGTAGATTGGGCACCCCTGGTCTACTGTTTATCCTGTTCTCCAATTATCTCAACCAGACTTTAATAAATGAAACAGCACTTTGTAGGGGCAGTTAGGATTGCACTATATCTTGAGTTCAAACGGATTTCCAGATTCTTTTATTCCTGGATTGTGACTCATATTTGCTTTGAAAGAAGCAGCTCTTAGAACTGTCATCCAGAAGAGTGGTTAGAAAGCCTGAAACCATAGGCAGAATTAACCCTAGTGCTCTCTTTTCTCCTTCCTTCTAATTCTCCCCCTCTTCCCATCTAAATATAGTAATAAATGGACTACTGACCCAGCAAGGCAGTGAGCATGGCAGGAGGTCTCATTCAAAGTAATTAGCAATCCATCAATTCTCTCCCTTGCCTCTAGTTTTTACATTGAACTTGCATCTTAAGGCAGAGCAGCCAAGTGTTAATTCTGAATAATGCCTAAACTCTTTCTGCCAAATACAGTCCCAGAGAAGATGAAGAAGCAATTAAAAGGGTTCAGAAAGAATTCAGGCGATCCATTAAACAAATCCATTTGGATGTAAAGATTCTGCAATGAAGTGATCCATGCCGAGCACAACCAAAGCTGAATTTCACAACTGGCGTCAACTATACAAATCATATAGGTCTGCCTGATTTGAATCATTTAGCCCATTTCCACTTGCCCCTGAGCAGGAATCTCACCCCCACACTATGCATAGCCCTGAAACCCCTTTCTGTTCCTGAACCTGATATTCTGTGTTATAATTTCACCTATCATTTCAAGCTTATCCATGCAGGATTAGAAACCTCTCTCTCTTTAATGTGTTGAATTTCCTGTTTAGAGGTGGAATGTGCAGAAAGAGATGTTTCTAGTGGAGCCTGACAAGCCAGTTTTCTCTGGGAATCTTTTTAAAATTTGATTTGTGAGTATTCAGACATGCAAGGATCAACCACAGTGGGAACATTCAAACATACTATGCACTATTTGCATTGTAAAATGGCAAATTCTTAGAAGGTAGAATCACTTTTTTCCCTCTGAAGTTGCACTCAAAATCAGTCATTGATACTGTACACCAGTATGTCCTCATGTAAACCATCTCTCTTCCTTCCCAACAAAAGGCTTTCCTGCACTTAGAACTGGGCTGTGGTGGTTGAGTGGTTAAGAAGCTCACCTTGTTAGCTGGAAGGCCAGCAAGTCAGCAGTTCAAGACCCGGGTACTGCATGATGGACTGAGTGCCTGTCTCTGTCCCAGCTCTTGGGGACATGAAAGAAGCCTCATTTGGGCATTCCCTGAGCATTCTCTATGTAGTCCAGCCCACGGCACAAAATGCTTGGGAACCCCCATGTACATGTACTTCAAGACCATCCACTTTGTCCTCCACTGTACAATTATATACATGTCCCTGGGAAGTTCTTTCCAGTGAGTTCAGTGCACATTGTTGTTGTTATTATGGGCTGTCAAGTTGTCTCCAATTTATGGTAACACTAGGGATGAGAGATCTCCAAAATGTCCTGTCCGTAACAGCCCTACTCAACTACTCTAAGTCATAGCCAGTGGATCCCATTGGGAATCAAGCCATCTTGCATTTGGTCTTGCTACTTTCCAGATGCTTCCACCTTACCCATCATATTGTATTTTCCAGAGAGTCTTGCCTTCTCTGGAAGACTTATTTGTCATTCTGTCAGTCCAGAGTATCTGCAAAGCTCTCCTCCAGCACCATATTTCAAACAAATAATGTTTTCCCTTATCAGTTTTCTTTATTGTCTAGTTTTTGCACCCAAACATGGTGATCAGGAATACAAGAATGTGGATAATAATAATAATTTCATATCAGAAATGATTCTGGGTTGAAAGGATTTTTGCTGGAGAAACCCTTTGATGGAGACACCCGAATGAGGCTCCTTTCATGTCCCCAAGATTTTCCCCCACCAAAGTAGTCCCTATTTTTCTACTTGCAATTTCTTGCTTTCAGACTGCTACGTTGGCAGGAACTGGGACAGAGCATACCTGTCAACCTTCCTGGATTGGCCGGGATTTCTCGTTTTCTGGCGCCGATTTTCGCCATTTCCCGCCCGGAGCTGCCGAAACCCCGGAATTTGGCAGCGGGGGGAAAGGCGATACTGCACATCCCTTCTGCGCAGCTCGCTTCTACGCATGCGTAGAACCCTTCTATGCTTGCGTAGAACCCTTCTACGCATGCATAGAAGGCTTCTGTGCAGAAGGGGATCGTAGAAGCCTTCTACGCATGCGTAAAAGCCTTCTATGCATGCGTAAAAAGCGACCTGCGCAGAACCCAGATTGTCCGGAGCCGCAGTTGACAGGTATGGGACAGAGACGGGTGCTCAAACCATCACGCAGCACCCAGGTCTCAAACTGCTGAGTTGCTGGCTTTTCAGCTAACAAGGTGAGCTTCTTAACCACCTTGGTCGTGTCCTCATTCCTATTTTAAAATTGATACAACACCCCCCCCCCCCGGGTCAGCATACCTGTCAAGTTTTGGGAAATTTCCTGGCCAAAACAGGAAACTGGACAGCTATGCTTATCCTGTGCTGGCCTCCAGTCTAACTCCAGTCTAATTGCAGTCTAACTAATACAGGAGGATGGCAGGAAAGAGTGTAAAATACGGGGGTTTAACAGAAATTTCCCAAAACTTGACAGGTATGGGTCAGTCTAAGGTGGACAGTAGACCATTTTGCTATGATTTTGGTCCTTTTTGAGCAGGGATTCCTATGTTTATCTCCTGGGTTCTAGTCTGCCCTTCAATCCACCACACCTCTCCAGGTTTAAAATCTAGAGTCTTTTCTCCAATCAATTCTGGTTCTTCCCTTTGTGTCCTGATCAAACGTTGAAGTGCCAAAATAAAGCACTTTCTTTGCTTTATCATTGGCCAAACTTAAATCCTCATCTGTACATGTTTCTGTAGTAATTGGCGGACCAACAAATGCACCAGATTCTGTATCTCTCCACATTCACACAGCATATTGTTGTCCGCCAACAGCCCCCACTTGAACATGTTGGTCTTATATTTAGGGACTCCAACCCTCATCCTATTCAGAGTCCTCAGGGCCGAGTTCCTCAGTCATATCCTTCTTTAATGTTGTTCCTTGTCCAGTGAGCTCCTTTCTCCATCTTCTAATTTGATTTTGCTCTTACGTACCCTCAAGAATGTTTGTTCTTGCCATAAAGCTCTTTCTGGATCTGGGCTGGCGGACTTGATGCACATATCCAGAGCTAAATGGTGAATTAACCATGCATATATATTCCATTGATGCAACAGGTTCACACTAGTTGGGACTCACAACTAGATTACCTTCTCAAATCTCTAGCAGATAGGTCAATCATTAAACACAGAGAAATTTTCTAGTTTCCAGGAGACCATCATCCTGTAATTATTTATTTCCATTCATTTATATTGATATGGTGCAATATCAAGCCATCATCTTAGGCACAGTTAGTCAGCAATTTACCTTTAAAATCCTTCTCAATTAATATTCAGGCAGCTACAGATCAGATGAAGCAATCTCTGTACACATCCAGAAATGCTGTGATAAAGGTTCTCACGGCCTTGTTACCCTTTAAACTAAATAATCTTGCAATATAAATGTATTTGCTTAACATCACGTAGAGATGACTTTTCAGGATAAAAGAGCAAAGGGATCAAAGTTTGAGGTGGGAAACTCGCCCCAGGCAATACTGTACCTAAGTGGCCTGGGCTTGTCTTCTCAGCAGAACTGATTTATTTTTAGAAACGGGACCTCGGTGTGAAAGTTTTGGAACCATTACACCAGTAAAGTTACGAAGTTTGGAGCAAGGATTTCAGTTGCCAATGCTACAAGGTGAAGCACTGTAGCTGCTTACTTTAGAGCAGAGATGGGCCAAATCTGGTATACCCCGGCACACTCCCTAACACAGTGATGGTGAACCTTTTAGAGACTGAGTGCCCAAACAGAGGGGCGGGGCAAACTCTGTGCTGGGGGGGAGGGAGGAAGCACTCCCATTGGGCTGCTGGGCAGAGGAGTGGGGTGGACTTTGTGTTGGGGCGACAGTGTGCATGCCCTCAGAGAGGGCTCTGAGTGCCCCCTCTGGCACATGTGCCATAGGTTCGCCACCACTGCCCTAACACTACACAGAAACCCATCCAACCTCAAAACTCTAAAGGTGTGGAGACAATTGTGCTGCATTTCTTAGTCCTCCATTGGCACACTTGAGATCTCACAACCAGAATTGATAGGAACAACATTAAAGGAGGATATAACCGTGGAACTCCACCTTCCCTACGTCACTTGGAGGAGCCTGAACAGGCTGAGGATTGGAGTGCCTAAATGCAAGACCAACATGCTCAAGTGGGGGCTGCTGGTGGACAACAACACAATGTGTGACTGTGGAGAGATACAGAATCCAGCTCATAATTGAACCAGGTTGCAAAGACATTTTCTTGAAAAATAGTTAAGAACTATATTACGTAAATCTTAAATATGTCATGTTAGAGTCCTTGTCTCAAAGATCCTCCAATCAAAATCATACAAATGGAGCATTAGGTCCAGTGGATGGAATCTGCGAACTTGATGAGTCTGCTTGTAAGAATAATGGGTGATATATTATAAATGCCTAAAGTAAATGCATTCAGATAAATAAATGAGAAACACCAGGAAGACCTGTGCGTATGTGTTTTTTTCATCATTTGTGCAGTTGTTCAGAAGAAGCAAGCCTCTTAAAGTTCACAAGGCTTCTTTTGAACTAATCGCCCTATGTGGCTCTGAATGTCTGGCACGGCCCCATAAAATCATTAGGAACAATCGTGCACGGCAGCAGAAAATCCTTGCAGACAGAGAGTTGACCCTATACAATATTATTGCCTTTAACAGAGGACAACCACTACTGCAAGCCAGCAGAAAAGTTCAGGGTGAGAAAGGAACTTGCAAGGAGAGAAAGAGGTAAGTTGGTGCACTTTTAAACTGCCTCCTGCCTTTGCTGGCTAAGCAGATTCTGATTATTATGACAACCTTAAATCCCTTATGCAGATTCCTAGCCCTTGGAGGCAGAGAATAGAACTACACAAGGGGCGAACAAATTCCAATTAATAGCTGTTTTGGATAAATCTCATACCTTAGCTTCTTGTGCAGGGTTTCTTCTTTAATGTGTCATGACCTCGTTTGTCAAAGAAGCACTTTGAAGGTTTTTTAAAAAAAGGTTCTTTAGGAAAGTGTAGAGGCTGCTGTGGCTTAGTGGTTAAGATGCTGAACTTGATGACTGGAAGGTCGGTAGGTCAGCAGTTCAAGACCCGAGTGTTGCATGATGGAGTGAGCCTCCATCTCTGTGCCAGCTCCTGCCAACATAGGAGCTCGAAAGCAAGAAATTGCAAGTAGATAAATAGGAACCACTTTGGTAGGAAGGCAAACAGCATACTGTGCACTCTGGTGCCTGCTACGTGTCCATGGAAATGTCTACAGATGCAGACAGTGCTGCTCTTTGGCTATAAAGAGAGATGAGCACTGAACCCTGGAGTTGGATACCACTGGCTTTTGAGCAAGGACGTCCTTTACTTTGGTAAGTTTAAAAAATACATATAAAAGCATGGTGCATCGCTAGGCTTGCATGTGGGAAATTGGGACTGAAAACCCTACTCTGTATGTGTCTGTTTGCAATGGCAGTAACAGCCTGTCCTACATTACAAGGCAGTTGTGAAATTAAAATATTACCCTTGAACAAATGGCAGTGATACAACGTTTAAGCAGTTTAAGTCAATGATTTAGGTCAATTATCATTTGTACTGTGAAATATGGAAAGGCCATGCCAGCTGGGTCATTTTGGGAACTGTACTTGAAAAGATTAACATGTATAAACTCTGAAAAACACTTTGCACACTTAGGCATTTGTAAAGATACGTTTCAGTCTATAAATACAGTAGCCCCAGCCCCCCCCCCCCCCCCGTTAATTCTTGGGTTCAATATCCACTGAAAAAATCTCCAAAATTCATATTTTCATGACACATGACCAGAACAGGTCACTAGAGGAAACCAGAGCCTACAGATCATACACACACCCAAATACAGTACCAGCATCTGCAAGTTCAGTTATCCATTAGTCTAAAGATATTAAATAAAAAAAAAGCCTGGAAAAATATTATATACAGGTGAAACTCAGAAATGTCCATTCATTTCACTTAAAAGATGAAACAAATACAGTATATGAGATATACTCACTGCATGCAAAGTGAGATACGTCATGCCTTAATTTGTTATAATTGTGGCGTACAGCGTACATGAGATTATGTGATGATTTTGGGGTACATGAGATTGGGGGTTTGGGGTTTTCAAAAGCTGTAAGCCATAAGCATCAATATTATAACAAAGTAAGGCTTGAACTATCTCTCTTTGCTTGCAGTGAGTCTATCTCATATATTTGTTTCACCTTTTAAGTTGCATTACTGAACTGAATGAACATTTGCATGATATTCTAATTTTCCGAGTTTTACCTGTATATAAAAATGCATTTCAGGGTTTTTTATTTAATATTTTTAGACTAATGTGTGTGTGTGTGTTTCTATTTCTATGGCACATCAACAGATCTGGCTACTGGAGAACACTGACTGCAATGTAAAATATCATGTCTCCTGTTATCCATGGTTTCAGACATCTACAGTAGGCCTTGGAACCTATTCCTTGCATATACGGGGGTGGAAGGTCGATATAGGGTTCACTACTACAGTATTTGCAGTTTTAGGCATTCTTGATCAGTGGTGGGATTCAGTAGGTTCACACCAGTTCGCCAGATCTGGTAGCAGAAATTCCAGCTGGACCCGCCCATCCAAGTTTTGAAATAAAGTAGTCCTAATTCGGGTGCAACACAGGGCTTTTCCCCTGGCCACGTCCACCATAGCATGTCTACACATACCTGTCAAGTATCCCGGATTGGCCGGGATTTCCCATCTTTCCGTGCCACTTCAGCCACTCACCCGCCGCCAGCCCATAATTTGACCAGCGGGGGAAAGTAGTTACTGCGCATGCCCCGTATTTTCTGCGCAGGTCCCGTATTTTCCGGAGCTGCGCTTGACAGGTATGCGCCCACACAGTAGGTAGTAAAACTTTTTTGAATCCCACCACTGTTCTTGATAAGTCTTGAAACTTGACCCCTGCAGATTCTTATCTGCAGGGGTGAAGCTACTGTACAGGTCCAAGATGGCGAACCTTGTCACTCCAGATGTTTACTGCGAGTCATCCGACGAGGGCGGCAGGAGCTGGATGAATCGCAGTAAGCCCATTTGTGTGGTTTCATGGGGGCTTGGGCTTCTGGGAATTGATATCCAAGAACATCTGGAGTACCAAGGTTCCCCATCTTGGCTATAGGTTATTAAAGTGCAACAACAAATGTATGCTGATAAAAGTGTGCTATCTTTATTAACATCCAGGTCAGTGCATAACTAGAGGTAGAGGTCAGATCCTAAGTTGCACTGCAGATAACCACTGAAGGCTAAGATTTCATCCAGAACTTCCTAAGAAGGTCCCAGAAGAAAGACCTGAGAGTACTATAACTGTGTGACAGCCAGCTTTATGAGAATGTCTAATTAAGATTGCACTTCTTTTTCTGTAACAGAGAAAATGCTTAATCACTCAGCAACCATCTCAAATCCATTGCCCCTGTAAGCAGATGTATGCTGATCTTGATAGCGCTATCAGCTCAGAACACCCTTTTATAAGGGACAATGCCTATTAAAATCCAATTAGAAAGCCCCAGCCATAATCTATGATAAATTGCTTTGATTAGTCAGTCTGATTACTTAATTAATGGGTTTATCTGGGGGCCTGGGAAGGGGAGGTTGTGGTAACAAAGGATCAGGGGAGAAAAGGGGCCTTCATTAAAAATAAAATAAAATCAATAGATAGACGCAAGCAGAGCTGCCAAAGGTATTGTTGTACTGAAGCCAAAACAGCAACTGTCCCGCAAACAAACCTGCAGTCCTACAAGTAAGGATACAGCAGAATATGGAATATGAGCTGATATATCTACAAACATACAGTATCTCCATGTTTTTTTTATCACCTAAAGGTTCAGTCATAACAATAAATGCTCTTTTATAATCCTCATAATTATTAGGTAAAGGTCGTCCTTGTAGGGCTCAGTACTCATCTCAGTTTATGGCCAAAGTGCCTGTGTCTGCAGAGGTTTCCGTGGTCACCGGAGCACACTGAATGCTGTTACCTTCCCACTGAAGTGGTCCCTATTTATCTACTTGCAATTTCTTGATTTCGAACTGCTAGGTTGGCAGGAGCTGGGACAAAAGATGGGAGCTCATTTGGTTGTGCAGTACTCGGGTCTCAAATTGCTGATTTGCTGACTTCAAGTTTGTTATCTTAACCACTTGAGCCACTGCAGTCCCCCAATATTGGTGCATCAGGGCAAATCTGTCCATCTGCTCTAGTTACAGCCCTGCTTCCACTGTACTGCTACTACACACTACTTTTACACTTATAGCAAAACAGTGGGAGCAAACTAAGGACTGCTTGATTTATTTCTGTGGGAGTTTTCCTGGACCACAATCCACTTTCTCATTAAATGTGCTCCACCCAAAGCAACCACAGAATTAAACTGGACAGGATTTTTCAGAGGCTTCTAATAAAAGTGAAAGAAGAAAGTGACAATGCAGTATTGCAGTTGAACATCAATAAGATAACAATCATGACCACAGAGAACTACATCACTTTAAGGTAGCAAATCCAGATATTGAAATAGTGACTAATTTTGTATACTTTGGTTCAATTATCAACCCAAACGGGGACTGCAGCCAACAAATCAGAAGAAGCCCAAGACTTGGAAGGACAGCAATGGAGCAGTTTCTTTGTGGCCCCACTCAATAATTCAGAATTTGAAGTTAGATCCGAGATGTTTTCTGACAAGTCTAAGGATGTGTCACTGGAGACCCAAGGGCAAAACCACCCACTCTCTTTTATTCTTGACTACCATGCATTGATGCAAAAGCTGGACAGTAAAGAAAACTGACAGAGGGGGGGAAACTTGATTCATTTGAAATATGGTGCTGGAGGAGAGACCTTTGGAGAAACCCTGAACTGCGAGAAAAATGAACGAGTGGGTCCTAGAGATCATCAAGACTGAACTTGCCCTATTTCGGGCACATCACAAGAAGGCAAAAATTATCTGGGAAAGATAGTAATGTTGGGAAAGGCTGAAGGCAGCAGGGAAAGAGGAAACCCAAATGTGAGATGGATAGACTCCTTAAAGGAACCCACACAGGCTTTGAGTTTGCTGAAGAGGACATTTTGGAGGTCTCTCATTCATAGGGTTGCCCTAAGTAGGAGAGACAAGCTGACAGCACACATAACAACAACAACAACAACAACAACAACAAGACGTCTTTAGTTTTGGTTTATTTGTTTTGCACGCTGTGTTTCTGGAGTTAAATCCCCTTGAAAAAAGGCTCCTTCCTGAAAAGGAAGAAGGACAACAATGCGAGAGAAGGAGGGAGGAGAAAAAGACCAGGGAAAAAGTGGAGCAAAGGTGAAGGTGTGTGCTTTTGGTGTGTGCATGTGTGTGTGTGTGTAAGGGTGGGGACGAGGCCGTGCGTGCCAACGAGAACCGAGTGGAAGGGGCGGGGTTTAAAAAGTCCCATGATAGAGATAGTGAGGGGTGTGTACGCGTGTAAAGGGGGGGGGGAAGATAACGAGGCCGTTGCGCACGCACATTGCATGATTGCACATGCACAAGCAACGCATGCGGAAAGGAAACCTCTCCAAGGAGCCTTGACTTCTGTGTTGTCTCTCGCTTTAGTCGTGAGTTGTGTTGCATTGTGTTACGTTGCACAGGAACGGCGGGGGTGGGAGAAGTGTAGCTTGCGGGGGGGGGGACACCTTTCTCAGTTGCAGCAGTGTGCTTCGTGCAAAGCATTCGTGTGTGTGTGTGTGTGTGAGAGAGAGAGTGAAAGTGAATGCGCTGGCAAACTTTATGGCGCGCATTTTGGGTCGTCTTGTCTTGCTCCGTTTTGCTTCCAGCAGCCTTTGGTGCACATTTTGACGCGGCACTTCCTGGTTCCTTGTAACAACAACAACAACACTAGTAATCTTAATGCTGTAATAATAATCTTTTCGTGTCCAGATCTGGTGTTAGAAAGATTATATATAGCTAGCAAGACCCCCTCCCCCCCAGCAACAACAACAAGAAGGATAATAATCCGATCAGCGGGTGGGTGCAGCACAATTTCACAGACTGATTATTTGCAACGCCATAACGGGGTTGCAAAAATTGTTCATTGGAAACTTTGCCAGTAGTTTGGATCTGAAAGCAGTAAAAAAAATCATTGGGAACATCAAGTAGAGAAAGTTTTAGAAAATGAGAGAGTCAAGATCCTGTGGGACTTTAACATTAAAACACATAGACATCTCTGGCTCACAACATAACCGTTGTGGGAAAGATAAAGGTCTCCTTTGTTGACATTGCTACACCAGGAGATGCACGAACTGAGGGCAAACAACTGGAGAAAAATCACAAAATATTATGATTTGCAAATTAAAGTTGAACAATATATTATGATTTGCAAATTAAAGTTAAGTGCTTATGAAGGAAGAAATCTGTTGTACCCATAGTGATCTGAGCCCTTGGAGCAATACCTAAAGGACTCCCTAGATATTTGGAAATTTTCGACCTATTGGACTTGAATAGCCTAACTTTACAAAACAAACAAATCAACCCAACTTTATTAGGAACGGCCTATGTACTTAGATGTTACCTTAACAATTCTTAAGTCCTTGGTTAGGGCTTTGACTGAATCTATTGATATATTTTTATAATACAGTAGTAGTAGTAGTAGTAGTAATAATGATAATGGTAATAATGATAATGATAATGGTGTGGGTGTGTATGTCTCTTCCAAAAAGAGGAGGGCTCTGGGCTTAACAGGTGTACACGCATGGGTCCCGCTTTGCAGAAAACAAAATGAAACTTATCCCCCCCCTTTACTTTCTTCTACCATGGTTTTGGATTTTTAATGCAAATACTCTGCTTTCTCCTCAGATCATATAAATCTTTCGCCTTTTTAAAAAATGCAGGGCCCCCCATCATCTCAATGGAAAACAAGCAAAGCAGGGTTTTTTGGTGGGGTGGTGGGAGAGAGATTTTGCAATTTAAAGTGTGGGATTCGTTGGAAAAACAGTGTAAAGGCAGGCCTGGTTTCTTAGGAGGGAGATAAACCAGGCTTTTCAATCAAGGCTCTTTTAGGCTACACGTTAATGTATCCCTATTTACAAATATATATTCCAGCCAACCTTAAAAGAAAATGACAGCATGACAGAAAGAAGGTACTTTTTGTGCCTTATAAAAATTGCCTGCCTTCAACTTAGTTCTGACTTAGCGGAGCCATTTTTAGGTTTTTCTAGGTAGAGATGACACAAGAATGGTTTTCCATTTCCTTCTTCTGGCAAAGGGGACTTTGATCCAAACATGCTCACAATAATATATAGCAGTTAGTCTTTAAGATGCAGAAAGTTTTTAAAAAACTTTTTTTTTCCTGGGACTGTGCAGCTTGCCTGTAACCACGCCGGCGAGTTCTTCTCCCAGGAGGCGTAGCAGGGAATCGAACTCACAACCTCTACTGAACCACTGAGCTATCCAGCCAGCCTTTCCCCTGCGTATAGAGATTAATTTATTTTCTTGGGTGGATGAACATTTTCCAAAGTGTACCTTTGGGGCCAAAAGTTTGTAAGAACTTTAATATCCTCTCATCCAAAAACAACTTTTTCATGTGTGTCCCCCAGATATTTTCACTCAGTGCCTTACACTTGTGGGAGAAACAAGATAATTGTGTAGTCATTTCTTCAATCCTGTTTCACAGTCATAATCAATTGTTGAATGCTTTAACTTGCTTCCTATTTGAAATGACCACAGATCAGATAGTTTTATAATGTACAGTATTTATTGGAATCTGCCCAAGTTCCCTATGACTGATTGATTACTGTTTTGTGGGCTGTTTTTTTTTTAATCATTGTAAGCTTGCATCTATTGGGGTGGGGAATAAAACAAACAAATAAATAAATAAATAACATTATTAAAATATAATAAGAATTTCTTTACAGTATCAAATGATTGACTTACAACGTAACAAAGATTCATTACTTTCCTTTTATATCAATTACATCTGAACAGTAAATGCAGTTAATTCTATTTAAAATGCATTTGCAAGAGAGGGGAGGGGGAGAGACAGCTCTCCACTTTGAGGTGAGTAAGATTTGAGTGAATTGCATTTATTTTTACAAGCACACTTCAATCAAGCCTGACTAAATGTAAATTATTTGCCCTATCCTCCCCCATGACTCCTTCCTTCTGGAGCATGATGAAACTGACAAAATGAAAGTTTTGCTAGTTTTGGAAGGCTGGTACTGTATTGTGATTTTTGAGCAAAAGACAGATGCAACAACAGATTAGAAGAGCACATCTATGCAAGAATGCTATAAAAGTAACTTCAGAGTTGTTTAGGTAACCAGTAATCTGCCTGATTTTATGGTCCAGTAGTAACAGAGGCAGAAATTGCACAATGTTGAGCTCAGTTGGTCAAACACTGGCCGAAAGCAAGCTGCAGTACAGTAAAACCCCAACGTACATATGCCTCAAGTTACATAAAATTCAACTTACATAATGATTTTGTGCTAAAACCAAGTCCCGATTTACACAATTTCCTATGGGTTTGCTTCAAGTTACATAAATATTCTTTTTCCTATGGGTTTTCTTCGAGTTATGTAAAAATTAATTTCCCTATGGGTTTGCTTGAATTTACATAAAAATTTCATTTTTTTCTATTGGTTTGCTTTAAGTTATGTAAAAAAATAATTTTTCCTATGGGTTTGTTTCAAGTTACATAAAAAGTCAATTTAAGCAAAAGCCTACAGAACGGACTTTTTTGTAAGTAGGGGTTTTGCTGTAGTTGTAGAGCTATTGAATCAATGAGTATTTGGTGAGTCAATTTCTCCATAAATTCCATTGATTCAGTGGTCCTACTCTAGTAGTGACTTATTACTATATTTCAGCCCCTAATAAAACATCAATAATTTATTGTTCTTTATTAATAATCCAGATGTAGTCCCTGCTGGACCATGAAGCAGACCAGGGGACTTTATTAAAATCAGAAATACTTCTCCAGAAAGCAGGGCAAACATAAATGTATGGAAAGGAGGCAGGACAAAATGGGTGCTGCCTTGAGCTTGTTGGCTGAAGAAGGAAGATCTTAGGGGAGATCATAAATAATACTGTAAACTGCAATTGCCTCAATGTGACTAAAGCACAGAAATTGGGGGGGGGGGTTAGTTTTATTTTTATTTTATCTTGCTTGAAGATGCTCTTTGACCAGCTGGGCTAATCTATGACCACTTGGAGTCTCCTCTAGAGTTCACTTCTGTGTAAGTAAGAGACAAGGCAGAAAATCTGTGAACATCTAGTTTATCAGATGGCAAAATTGCCAGATCAGAGTGCTTTTATTTTTCACTGGCATGTGGTCATTGTCAGCCAATTATTTGTTTGTTTGTTCGATTTCTACACCGCCCACTCGGCCTAGGCTGACTCAGGGCAGTTCATAATCATAAGCTAAAACGGCATAATTAAAACTACCCATCCCCTAAAATGGGTGCAGTTTTACTCTACACCAACCACCCAACACCTGCATCCCATACGTGGCCCACCAGCCAGGTTTTGAGTTCTTTTCTGAAGGGCAGCAATTCCGTCTGGAGCTGTAACTCTGTTGGCAGGAGGTTCCAGAGGGCCAGTGCGGACACGGAGAAGGGCCTCTTCCTTGTGCTAAAGAGGTGAGCCCCTCTAGCCGATGGTACAATTAGAGAACCCCTCCGGTCCACTCTGGTTGGACGGACAGACGTCCTTAGGGCGATGCGGTCTCTTAGGTATCCTGGCCCACTACCATATAGAGCTTTAAAGGTCAAAAACAGCACCTTGAATTGCACCCGGAGGCAAACTGGTAACCAGCGCAGCATGAGCATAACGTCCACACCCCATCACCATCCGGGCAGCTGCGGCCTCTGAATGGTCGTCAAGGGCAGCCCCATGTAGAGCACATTGCAATAAAGTAAATTAGTCTGTAGGTGACCAGAGCATGAGTGACCATGAGTAAGGAGTCCCGGTCCAGGAGTGGGTGCAACTGGCGGATTACCCGAAGTTGTGTAAAAGCCCTCCTGGCCACGACTGCCATCTGCTCTTCGAGCAGCAGCTGCAAGTCCAGGAGGACCCCCAAGTTGCACACCGTCCCGAACTGCCCCATCCAAGACCAGAGGTGGTAACTCCCGGGACAACACAGGGTCCCCAATCCATAGCCACTGTCTTACTGGGCTATGGTTTTGGTCATTGTCAGCCAATTATTTGGTTTTGGATGGGGCTGTTTTGCCCCAGACCAATCCGGTGCGCAACTTGGGGGTCCTCCTGGATTCGCGGCTGCTACTAGAAGAACAGGTGGCGGCTGTGGCCAGGAGGGCCTTCACCCAACTTCGGGTGATTCGCCAGTTGCGCCCACTCCTGGACCGGGACTCTTTGCTCATGGTCACTCACGCTCTGGTGACCTCCAGACTAGACTACTGTAATGCGCTCTACATGGGGCTGCCCTTGATGACCATTCGGAGGCTGCAGCTGGTCCAGAATGCCGCGGCCCGGGTGGTGATGGAGTGTGGACGTTATGCCCATGCCTCACCACTGCTTCGGGGGATGCACTGGTTACCAGTTTGTCTCCGGGTGCAATTCAAGGTGCTGGTTTTGACCTTTAAAGCCCTATATGGTAGTGGGCCAGGGTATCTTAGAGACCGCATCGCCCTAAGGACGTCTGTCCGTCCAACCAGAGCGGACCGGAGGGGCTCTCTAATTGTGCCATCAGCCATGGGGGCTCGCCTCTCTGGCACAAGGAGGAGGGCCTTCTCCGTGTCCGCACCAGCCCTTTGGAACCTCCTGCCTGTGGAACTGCGTCTCCAGACGGAGTTGTTGCCCTTTAGGAAGGAACTAAAGACCTGGCTGGCGGGCCAAGTTTGGGGTGCGGGTGGGGATGGGGGTACCGTTGGGTGGTTGGTATAGAGAAGTGTGCCTTCCCCCAAGGTCCCTTCGGTTCTTGCACACCTTTTAGGGGTGGTTTTTTTTAAAAACTTTTTAAACTTTTAACTTTTTCATCATGTGTCTTTTATGTATTTACTGTCCGCTATGTAAACCGCCCTGAGTTGGGTTGTACCTGAGTGGGCGGTATATAAGCGTGAAAAATAAATAAAATAAATAAATAAAAATAAATTCAGTTGTAGCCCGTTGTCCCCCATCCAGACCCCCACAGCCTCCAGACACTTGGATAGGACTTTGACAGCATCTCTTGGATCACCACGGGCCAAGATGTACAGCTGGGTATCATCAGCATACTGACGATACCTCACCCCATGGGAACGGATGATCTCACCCAGTGGCTTCATGTAGATATTAAATAGGAGAGGCGAGAGCTCCAAGCCCATATTGGAGGGGCCTAGGGCTGGACCTCTCACTCTCCAACCACACCGACTGGGTCTGACCACTCAGAAATGAGGAAAACCAGGGCCACACAGTGCCCTGGATCCCCAATCCTCGGAGTCGTTCCAGAAGGATACCGTGGTCGATAGTATCAAAGGCTGCTGAGATGTCAAGAAGAACAAGGACGGACGGATGACCACTGTCCTGCTCCTGCCAGAGATCATTCATCAGCGCGACCAATGCTGTCTCGGTACCATATCTGGGCCTGAATCCTGACTGAAAGGGGTCCAGATAATCCACTTCATCCAGTACCCCCTGCAACTGACGCACCACTGCCTTTTCCAATAACTTCCCGTTATTGTCCTCATTCGTCACTATTTCAAGAGGGTAGACCTTTGACCTGTCAGCTCAGTTGCTCCATAGAGTTGTCCAGAGAGGTATGATGGCTTGAAATAACACATCTGCAAAATGTCTGGTTTTAAAAAAATATTTCCCAACCCTGGGGGTTAGTTCTTTTAAAGTTGAGTCTCTTGGTTTTTCTTTAAGCATTTTGAAATGTACTGAAACTTGTTTATTTGGACTGAAAGATAAAACTGCTTGTTTTTTAGACAGCAAAAAAAGTTTCATTTTCTCAGATTCATACAAATTGTTCTTAAATCTTTTTTGTCATTGGATTATTGTTTTGTAAGTCACCTTAAAAATTAGGGAGGTAAATATTTTCAGTACAAGACAGATTGGTGCTGATGACAAGAAATAATAACAGTGACACCATTGTGTGTATACATGTGTGCACACTTGTAATATTCTTGCTCACAACTTCTGTCTTAGGTCCCCCAAAGAATACGGACCAAGATGTTGGACATCACTGACTTGGTTGATTTGGATGTGATTCAGGCATACGTCAAATATGCAGTCTTAGTCATTGCAAAAATGATGCTGATGAGTGTCGCCACAGCATTCTTCAGAATGAAGAATAAGGTGAGATTTGACAAATTATGTTTGGAACTGGAAGACCCATTTGAAGTTTGAGGGACCTAGACTTCTAAAGCACGTGTTGTTGCAGCTTGATTCAACCTCAATACCAGTAGAAAGACAACCAGCTATTCACTTCCTCTGTTACTGCCGTCTTCACGTAGAGAGAAGTAATTTAGAAAGGAGACCCTCCCTCTACACATAGAAACTTTCCCCACCATAGGATTTTGGTCATCATAATAAGAGCAAAGCAATCACACTTATATACCGCCCCATAGCATCTAGTTGACTCTCTGGCCAGTTCACAAGTTAATTAGCATTTTGCCTCCAACATCTTGGGTACTCATTTTACCAACTTTGGAAGGATGGGAGGCTGAGTCAACCTTGATCCCTGGCCAGGATCGAAATTACACACTTTTGGTTGCAGTACAGCAGTTTAACCACTGCACCACCATGTGCCATCAAGTAGATTACGATTTATGGAGCTTTTTCAAGAGTTTTGTAGACAGAGTATAGTACAGTACTCAGAAGTGGTTTATCATTCCCTTTTTTTGATGGTGTGTGCGGAGATTGTTCAGTTTCTCAAGGCTGCACAGCGAGGAATTGTGTTCCCAACCTCTGGTTCCACAGCCAGATAACCCTATTCATTGAACTATCAAGCCAGGTCTTTATGATCATCCAAGGAGATGACTTGCATGGAAGATATCCTCTTTGGATTGTTGCTCTCCATCCAAAGTTAGTCCCCTTTCCCAGCACGATTCCTTTCCTTGCGTGTTCCAATTAATTTCTCAGTAGGGATTGTCTTTCATGTCCAGATCAAACTTTGAATTGCCAAAATGAAGCCACTTTCTTAGTTTTGTCGTTAAGTCCTCATCGGTGCATGTTTCTGGCATTAATTAACAAACCAGTAAATGAGTCGGATTTTATATATCTCCACATATGCACAGTATGTTGTTGTCTGCTAGCAATCCCCACTTGAGCATGTTGGCCTTATATCTAGGCACTCCAACCTTCAGCCTATTCAGGGTCCTCCAAGTGATGTAGGGGAGTTTGAGTTTCTTAGCTATATCTTCCTTTAATGTTATTCCTTGTCCAGTGGGCCCCTTCCACCATCTTCTAATTTGGTTTTGCTCTTGCGTGCCCTCAATAATGTATTTTCTTGGCTTTTCCTTGAATAGGGCTTGTGTCAAGAGGGAAAATAATCTGTAGGATGATACTCAAGAAAGTACTAAGGCCCCATGGTTAACCTGTGATCATTCCCCAGAGTGGTGCAGCACTGAGCTTTTGTGAAGGCCAGACCTGGCTGTGCCCTAGGATGAGTGATTAATATTAGCCTTTCTCATATCTTCTTTCTGTACTGTCACAAGTATGGTCTCTTATTTAGGTATAAGTTTCAAGGGGGTTTGGATCTGAATAGGCATGCACTATACTCTATATATGTTCAGCCCCTTTACACTTGCTGTTGATAGATTGCCTATCTTCATATCAAGGTGACTTACAAGATAAAAGTGGAGCAGTAACAATAGCAATAAAATATACAAGGGTATAGTCAGAGTTCCATCAAATATGGTCAGGTTAATACATATAATGGTGTTATACAACCTTAGTGCTATTTCACAGACTTTCCCAACCTAAATAAAGATCATTACACCAGGATGCCTTTGTGATTGGTTGCCAGAAGGTTTCTTCCAAGAACTATATTTTCCTGATGCCTTTTAAAAATAACTTGTTTTGAACAGGCCTTTGTGAATCCTGAAGATGTGTCATCGTTTGGGAAAGAAGCGGGAAAGAAATACCTGAAGACAGATCCAGATGTGGAACGTGTGCGCAGGTAATCCAGACGGTTCTTATGAAAAACAGATTAGCTTTATTTACTATATTTACTCAGCCACTGGGTGAGATCATTCGTTCCCACGGGGTGCGGTACCATCAGTACGCGGATGACACTCAGTTGTACATCTCGGCCCATGGGGACCCCAGTGATGCTGTTGAAATCCTATCCGGATGCCTGGAGGCCATTGGGGTCTGGATGGGGGCCAATGGGCTTCGGCTGAATCCCAGCAAGACAGAGTGGCTGTGGATAAGGGGCCCCATGTTATCCAGGGAGTTACCATCTTTGGTACTGGATGGGGCTGTTCCCACGGGGTGCAGTACCATCAGTACGCGGATGACACTCAGTTGTACATCTCGGCCCATGGGGACCCCAGTGATGCTGTTGAAATCCTATCCGGATGCCTGGAGGCCATTGGGGTCTGGATGGGGGCCAATGGGCTTCGGCTGAATCCCAGCAAGACAGAGTGGCTGTGGATAAGGGGCCCCATGTTATCCAGGGAGTTACTATCTTTGGTACTGGATGGGGCTGTTTTGCCCCAGACAGACCCAGTGCACAACTTGGTGGTCCTTTTGGACTTGCGGCTGCTGCTAGAAGAACAGGTAGCGGCTGTGGCCAGGAGGGCTTTTGCCCAACTTCGGGTGATTCACCAGTTGCGCACGCTCCTGGACCGGGGCTCCTTGCTTATGGTCACCCATGCTCTGGTCACTTCCTGACTAGATTATTGTAATGCGCTCTACATGGGGCTGCCCTTGACGACCATTCGGAGGCTGCAGCTGGTCCAGAATGCGGCAGCCCGGGTGGTGATGGGATGTGGGCGATATGCCCATGCCTCACTGCTACTTCGGGAGCTGCACTGGTTACCAGTTTGTCTCCGGGTGCAATTCAAGGTGCTGGTTTTGACCTTTAAAGCCCTATATGGCAGTGGGCCAGGATACCTTAGAGACCACATCGTCCCAAGAGTGTCTGCCCGTCCAACCAGAGCGGACCGGAGGGGCTCTCTAATAGTGCCATCAGCTAGGGGTGCACATCTATCCAGCACCCGAAGGAGGGCTTCTCCGTGTCTGCACCAACTCTCTGGAACCTCCTGCCAATAGATCTAAGACTTCAAAGAGAATTGCTGCCCTTCAGGAAAGGATTGAAGACCTGGCTGGCAGGGCAGGTGTGGGGCCCGAATGGGAACACGGTTCCCGCCTGCTGGCTTATGTAAACAATTAAGAACTCTCTCTTCTTCTTCTTTTTATAGTTGGTGGGTGGGATATGGGTCTTTTAAAGTGGGTGGGATGTGGGTCTTTTAAAGTGTTTTTATGTGTTTTTAGAACCCTGAGTCGGGTTCTCCCTGAGTGGGCGGCATATATATAAATATGACTATTAAATTAAAATTAAATTAAATTAAATATTTTATTTTATTTACTATATTTATATACCACCTTTCTCACCCTAGGGTAACCCAAGGCGGTTTACAAATCACAAGATATACAAGATATAGATTCAAGCAATAAAACACATAACAGATAACGAAAGTTCAAAACTTGAATAGACAGTGACGTATCGCCCAGCTAGATGGGTAAAGTCTGGGGGGTGCGGTGGGGTGGAGACGTCCTTGGCCGCCCACACAGCCGGGGCAGCGTTCTGGCGTTAGCTCCGTCCGGCGGCCCTTTTATCCCTCCAGTCAAGCGGAAAGAGTCTGGGGGAGGGGGACAGACGGAGACGTCCTTGGCTGCCTGCACAGCCAGGGCGGCGGTAGCAGCCACCTGCACGGCCACTGAAGCGTTCCGGTGTTGGCTCCATCTTTCGTTGCGGGGCCTCTGCCCCATCTGCAAGGGAGACTGGAGGTGGCGGCGAATGTCCCGCCACCTCTATGGCCTTCTGGGCCCTGACCGAAGGCATGAGCTGGGCCCGGGACGCCGGCGATGGTGGTGGGTCCCGGCGTCCAGCGATGCGGGGCCTCTCCGCCCCATCTGCAAGGGAGACCAGAGGTGGCGCACAGCTGCTCCCCATCCCCCCCCCCACGAGGGCGGGTGAGCATTCAGGGTCCGTTGTAGCAGCGGTGTAATCTTCTTGTAGCCTCCGCGCCGGCCTCCCGCAGCTGTTGCCAGTCTCGCCTCCTCCCTCCTGCCAGACTGGCCGAGGGCGGGCGAGCGTTTGGGGGGAGATCACAAAAAAAACAAAGAGGAAACAAGTGTCGGAAGAACCTGTACATAAATTATAATCTTGTTACGTTTTTATGCAGCTTTAAAGCGGGGCAGTTTTACAATAAGTAGCATCATTTTTCCAAGACTTATACTCTTCACTCTAGCCCAGCAATTAGAAACATAACAAAAGTATTCTTTGCTTACAGTGGATCCAGATAGATAAACATGTGCTCTGCTTTGTAAAAGGTTCTTTTCATAAAGGTTGCCATGCGCTCAAAAAAATGGCGATCTTACATGCTTTTGCTTGTAAGGGGAAAATAGCAAGGAGAAGAAGGAGAGTAGAGTGAAAGACTCGAACAACAATTAAAAACCATGTCAGGTGACCCTAGAGACGGGAAGACAGAATACTTTACTGTTGGTTAATCAGGGATAGAATTAACATTAACAACCCATTGCACCCATTGCATGCTGGGGTGCTGTAAAATACAACAAATCCAAGGTTCCCACATCTCTTCTTTTTTATATATCAACTTCAGCAATAAAATAAAATTATAGCAGCATCACTGGCTGCGTTTTAAAGACCAACCCCACGTCCATGTCGTGAGAGGTGGTAACAGGTCCAATTAAGGGATTGCTAGGACTGGGCGAGGACTGCAGTATATCTCTGCTCGTGGTGATCCCAGGGATTCAGTCAAGGTCCTGATCAAGTTGCCTGGAGGCAGTTAGGGTCTGGATGGGGAACAAAGAACTACAGCTGAATCACGGCAAGACTGAGTGGCTGTGGGTGAGGGGACCTGGTCCTCATAAGGAGTTATCACCACTGGTTTGGGATGGGGCATCGTTGCCCCAATCCGACCCGGTGCGCAACCTGGGGGTCCTGGACTCGCGGCTTCTGCTCCAAGAGCAGGTTATGGCCGTAGCCAGGAGGACCTTTGGGCAAGTGCGTGTTATTAATGGCACCCACTCCTGGACTGGGAGGCCCTTCTCACAGTCGCCTATGCCCTGGTCACCTTCCGTTTGGACTATTGTAATGCACGCTACATGGGGCTGCCCTTGATTTTTTTATTTATTTATTTATTCTTAGATTTTTATGCCGCCCACTCGGGGAAACCCGACTCAGGGCGGCACACAACGGTAAAAACAGATACAATACAGTAAAATATAACAAAACAGATTAAAACCCTCACTCGACCACCCACCAACCCTCCCTCCCACCCCACATAAAAGACTAAAGAGGGAATAGGGAATGGAGGAATACTGCAGTACACAACACAAAAAGGAGGGACAGTTGAGCTCTAGTTGGAAATAAGCCAACAGGCTGGGGCCGTATTCCCCACACCTGCCCTGCCAGCCAGGTTTTCACTCCTTTCCTGAAAGGTAGCAATTATATCTGTAGCCTTAATTCTGTTGGAAGGAGGTTCCAGAGGGTTGGTGCGGACACGGAGAAGGCCCTCCTCCGCCTGCCAGAGAGGCGAGTCACTCTAGTTGAAGGTACCACCAAGGATTCCCTCCGGTCCGCTCTGGTTGGACGGGCAAACACTCTTGGGACAATGCGGTCTCTCAGGTATCCTGGCCCACTGCCATATAGGGCTTTAAAGGTCAAAACCAGCACCTTGAATTGCACCCGGAGGCAAACTGGTAACCATCTGGAGACTGCAGTTGGTCCAGAATGCGGTGGCCCACACTGTGGTGGTGTGTAGTTGTTTTTCCCGCACCTTGCCACTGCTGCGGGAGCTGCACTGGCTGCGTATATGTCTCCGGGTGCAATTCAAGGTGCTGGTTGTCACCTTTAAAGCCCTTCATGGTAGCGGACCAGGATACCTCAAGGGACCACATCGTCCCTAGGACATCAAGCCATCCCACGAGAGCAAACCAAGAGGGCACCCTTCACGTACCACCTGTTAGGGTGGTTCACCTCTCTAGCATGAGGAAAAGGGCCTTCTCGGTCGTAGCCCCCACACTATGGAACCTCCTGGTAGAATTACGCTTCCAGGCCCAGTTGCTGCCATTTAGGAAAGAACTGAAGACGTGGTTGGCAAAATGGGTCTGGGGGCCGGGATTGTCAACAAGCTCCCCTTTCTGGCTCATCTGAGGCTCCCCCCTCCTGTAATTAATTTTTTAATGTTAAGTTTTTGTAGATTTTATATTTGTTTTTAGATAGTAAATGGCACAGCAATGGGTAATATTGCTATGTTTTTAAGGGTTTTTAATTGTTTTATACAGTATTGGTTTTAACTTGTGTACACCACAAGTTGGACAGGGTGGTATATAAATCTGTTTAATTAAATTAATTAAATTAAATTAAGTGGTTAAGACACTGAACTTGATGACTGGAAGGTCAGTAGGTCAGCTGTTCGAGAGAAAAGTACTGCACGATGGAATGAGCTCCCGTCTCTGTTCCAGCTCCTGGCAGCCTAGCAGTTGGAAAGCAAGAAATTGCAAGTAGATAAATAAGTACCACTATGTTGGGAAAGTAAACAGCGTTCCGTGCAGTCCGGTGTCGAGGCATGCCTGCCACATGTCCACAGAAACGTCTACAGACGCAGACAGTGCTGGCTCTTTTGGCTGTAAACAGATGAGCACTGAATCCTAGAGTCGGATACAACTGGCTTTCAAGCACGGGGGACTTTTACCTTACCTTTACTAGGACAGGGTGAAATATGGTGTGGCCGTACTTGTTCCTTTGATGCCCCCCCCCCCCCGGTACTCCGAGCCATATTTATGTGTCGATGTAACATTTTGTTTTCATATGTCAAAGTAATAGTTTACATCCACACATGTATTTTTGGAAGCCACCATGCTTTCCTTTTTGCCCAAGAAAGTTACACTGTCATGTTGGCGGTTTTTCCAGAGGGTTGTGAAGAAATCTCTTCATTGCTGAGATGCTAGTCAAAACTGACCATCTTGGCACAGTGAGATGTCACTATAAAGATGCCCTTGATGACCATCCGGAGGATGCAGTTGGTCCAGAATGCGGCTGCTCGGGTGGTGATGGGGTGTGGGTGTTATGCTCGCTCCTGACCACTGCTTCAGGAGCTGCACTGGCTTCCAATTTGCCTCCGGGTGCAATTCAAGGTGCTGGTCATTACCTTTAAAGCCCTACATGGTAGTGGGCCAGGATACCTAAGAGACCACATCGCCCCAAGAATATCTGTCCGTCCAACCAGAGTGGACCGGAGGGGCTCTCTGTTGTACCATCTGCTAGGGGGGGGCGTCTCTAGCACAAGAAGAAGGGCCTTCTCTGTGTCTGCACCAGCCCTATGGAACCTCCTGCCAGTGGAACTAAGGCTGCAGACGGAATTGCTGCCCTTCAGGAAAGATCTGAAAATGGCTGGCGGGGCAGGTGTGGGGTCCTGAAAATGTGACCCTCACCTGCTGGTTGGTTTAATATCAAAATAATTTTCCTCTTTTTAATATGTGTGGGGTTTTAGCTGGGTAATTTGTTTTAATGGTGTGGTTCTTTTTAAAGGCTTTTAAGATTGTAAGCCGCCCAGAGTCTTCGTGAGTTGGGCGGCTATATAAATTTGAATATAAATAAATAAAACTACAGAAGAACAGACTGATGGATCACCAAAAATACAACAACACACCCATTCAATGCTATTGTTTTATCGGGCAACAGTGCTGCCTTGACAATTTTACAAGATGAGAATACTGCCAGTTTTTTCAATATTGCAATGCACTCACAAAATTGTACAAGCTCTTCTGAGACCAGCTGCAGTAGCATGAGTAATTTTGGGAGATATACTCCAAAAAACCCCAACTTTCCCAAGCTCTGATGAGAATTACTCAAATCAACACTGAAATTGCTAACTTCCAGGATTGCTTCCCTGGACAAATTGCCTCTCTCGTTTCGTAAAACAAAGTTGAAGAAAAAGAGGTTCATCTCCTATACATACACACACTCATATAGAAAATAAAACTTTTAAAAATAGCTTAGTTGCATTCATGAGTTTCCAAGCAGGCCTAATAGTGCTTCTGAATTTGACAGCTTTATAATGCATTATCTGGAAAATATAAACCACCAGGGGGTATCTCTCTTTTTGAAGATTAATTAGTTCCAAAAGTAGTTGTTGTTATTTTTAGTTGTAAAATTTGCAGGCAGATTTCACTCAGACCTGGAAGTAATTCTCAGCTTATAGACACCCAAAGCAGAAAAGTTCATGCCACATTACTCAAAGATTTTTGCAGATGAAATTAGGATAGCTGAATATCTGGAGTTAACTTGACCTGTATTGACTCCAGAATGAAAACTGATTCATATTTGTAATTACACATAGATGTAGCAGGTTTTGTAGATGATGGAGATTCTGAATACAAGTGGAGATTTGCATAATGAACATTTTTCTGGCACATGATGAACAAACTGGCTGCCAGTGGAAACTTAGCATGTCGGGGCATCACCTTATTCATGACCCAGATGGAACTTAATTGATAGAGGATTTTAAAAACTAAAAATGAAGTGGGAAGAGAATTATTTAAATCCATAGTTCTTTTATCTGTGGTCTAAAGACAGCTGTATCATGTGATTTTTAGGGCTATCTGTGTCCTGGCTGGAAGAAATTCTGGTACTCATGAAAAAGCAACTTTTGCAAGTGCCGTTTAAAACTAGTACTGCTATCAAGAATGAATTAAGGTCAAACCTGCATTCTTATTTTTCATGTGCCATATCTGATACCGAACTTTGGCTATCCTTATGGCAATTAGCCATGAAGATTGTCTTGATAATATTTATTTATTTATTTATGAATTTATATCCCGCCCTCCTGATGAAGAACATCACTCAGGGCGGCTAACAACATATATAAAAGTACAATACAACAGCAGATAAAACAACAACCGCTAAAAAATACCTAACCCAACCCACTAAAAACCGCATTAAAAACACATAGAACTAATCAATTTATCATTAAAAACACACCCTCACCCTCCCCCCACCCAGCATCAAATAGCAAAAAACAAACAGAAAGGACAAAAAACAGAGAAGTAGGATCCCCCAACAGGCTAAATAAGCCAGCGGGCTTGTACAGAAGAGTCACAGCGGGCTTGTACAGAAGAGTCACACATGTCCCAAACCCGCTGGCATAGCCAGGTCTTCAACTTTTTTCTGAAGGGGAGAAGATCTGACTGGAGACGCAATTCTGGTGGTAAAAGGTTCTACAGGGCTGGGGCAGACACGGAGAAGGCTCTCTTCCTGGACCCACTAAGATGAACTTTCACGGATGGGACCACCACTGAGCTCCTCCTGTCTGCCCTTGTAGGACGGGCTGAACACCTTGGGGTGACGCGGCCTCTTAAGTACCCTGGACCAATGCCATGTAGGGCTTTAAAGGTCAAAACCAGCACCTTGAATTGCACCCGGAGGCAAACCGGAAGCCAGTGCAATTCCCGAAGCAGTGGCGAGGCATGGGCATAATGCCCCCACCCCATCACCACCTGGGCAGCCGCATTCTGTACCAGCTGAAGCCTCTGGATGGTCACCAAGGGCAGCCCCATGTAGAGTGTGTTACAATAATCCAATCTGGAGGTGACCAGATCGTGAGTAACCGAGAGCAAGGAGTTCCAGTCCAAGAGCGGGCGTAACTGGTAGATGACACGGAGCTGTGGTTTCATGTAGATGTTAAACAATAGAGGTGAGAGTACCGAGCCCTGAGGTACCCCACAAGGGAGCAACCTAGGGCTGGACAGCTCACTCTCTAAAGACACCGACTGAGTCCGGCCCGTCAGAAATGAGGAAAACCAGGACAACACAGTGCCCTGGGCCCCCAATCCTTGGAGCCAGCCCAGAAGGATACCGTGGTCTTCCATTTGCTTTCCACATCACAGTGTGACACTGGTACCAGTGATCCCGTTCCATGAGTCACTTTCTGGTCCTGAGCCCTTTTGGCACACAAAGTTCTCATCTGCCCAGACCAGTACTGATGAAGCTCCTTCCCCTATCAAGATGGATTCAAGTGAATTTAATCCACTTGGGGACCATCACCCTTCTCTGTGGACTTTAGCACCCAAGGCTGTTAGTCCTCAGGGTTGTCGGGTTAGTTAACTACTGCATGACAATCGATATTACTATAGCACAGGGATGGTGAACCTTGGCACTCTAGCTGTTCTTGGACTTCAGTTACCAGAAGCCCAAGGCAGCACTCCTGCTGATCAGGGTTTCTGGGAATTGAAGTTCAAGAATAGCTGGAGTGCCAAAGTTCACCATCACTGCTATAGCAGGATAACCTGGCCAGATTGCATTAGAAGCTGAACATGCTCTAGGGTTATGATTCTGAACTGAGAAGCAATCATGGCTGTATTGCTTGCATTTGTGGCATGGTCCAATGTAAGCAACAGGAAGGACAGCGAATTGCCCTCCAGCCCAACCCTGATCTGTGCCCAAGGTGAACCATTTTGTTCCAACAGTTGGGCAACTGCTTTTTTGGGGCCAAACTAGAGTGAATCCCCAGTGGATGGAAGGGTCTCTATGGAGATCGCTCCCTGCAAAGCAACCCTTTTTGGTATGCCAGTGCTTGTATTCTGTCATAAATAATCAATAAGATTCTGGACGTACGATGTCTCTAAACCAGTGATGGTAAACCTTTTAGAGAATGAGTGCCCAAACTCTGCAGGCTGCCATCTGTGCCGCAGAGGTGCGGGGTGAACTCTGTGCTGGGGGGAAGGAGAAAATGCTCCCATTGGGCTGCTGGGCAGAGGGGCAGGGCTAACTCTGTGCTAAGGCGACGGTGCATGTGCCGGAAAGACTCCGTACCCCCTCTGGCACACGTGCCATAAGTTCGCCACCACTTTCCTAAACGATTTAAAGCAAAGCAGACACTTAATCTACCACCCCATAGTGCTTGGTGCACTCTGGTTGGTTCACAAGCTAATTCACATTTTGCCGCATGCTAGGCACTCATTTTACCCACATTGAAAGGATGGAAGACTGAGTCAACTTTGATCCCTGGTCAGGATTGAACTCACAACCTTTTGGTTGCAGGACAGCAGTTTAACCACTGCGGATTTAGATACTGTACTAGCAAGCTGCATGATTCTGCATTAGCAGTTTGAGTATATATGGATGAAGCAGGTTTGTGGGGCTGCCTTATTTGTTCATGGATACCTCACACAGCAAATCTTCTTTTTTTCTTTCCTCAGAATCCATCTCAATGACCTTGAGAACATCATTCCATTCCTCTTCATTGGTTTCTTCTATGCCTTCAGTGGTGCTGAGCTCTCCACTGCTTTGATGCATTACAGGATTTTCCTTGTCTCCAGGATCTTCCACACATTTGCCTACTTAATTCCCCTTCCCCAGCCCTGCAGGGGTGTGGCCTGGATAGCAGGTTACTTGGTTACTTGGTCAATGGCGTACAAGATTTTGGCAGTTGGTCTCACTAAAATATAAAAAGAGGGGGAAACCCACCCATTATCAGCAATGAAGGCCCTATGACCATGATGGCGAACCTTGGCACTCCAGGTGGTCTTGGACTTCAATTCCCAGAAGCCCAAGTCAGCACCCCTGGAGTGCCAAGTTTAGCCAACATTGCTCTACGACCATGGTATGCCTCTGGGAAATTTCACCACTACTGATTATTTTGCTGTAGCACCTATTCAAAAGTTACTTTTGAACTGTAAGTCCTTATAATCCCCACATACTGCATTGCTGGAGGATTCTCTGAGTTGTAGTCCAGAAAAAGTAATTTTGTCAAGGTCTACTTCCAATCTGCCACACCACTCCCAAATGCATCGTAGAGCGTTCTGGAGTATGTTCTTGAGAGCACATTAAGGTTACATGGGATGCCATTTTAGAGTTCACCATTGCTTGCTTACTGACATGCAGGGCTGGCATCAGAAATTTCCGGGCCCAGTAAGCCCCCCCCCCCCATTTTGACCATTCCCCCGTGGTTTTCTGTGCATGCATCTCTTTTTTTGCGCATGCGCACATTAGTGGTTTCCCGGTGCTCCCACACCCCCGTGGTTTTCTGTGCATGCATCGTTTGTTTGCGCATGCACACATCAGTGGTTTCCTGGTGCCGCCAGGGCCCCGTCATCTCCAGACCCGGGACGGGAGTCCTGATGGTCCCCCCCCCCCCTGATGGCAGCCCTGCTGACATGGAGGAGGCAATCCAGGATGCTCCCAGTACTCTCCTGTAGCTACAGGAAAAGAAAGCAAATGGCAATCCAGTTGTCTTCAACTGGAAATTGCCACCAGTGTATTGATGTTCTCATCAAAACACCAGAGCTCAGTAGTAAAACTTGTGCCTAATAGTTAAAAGATCCCCAGTTTAATTCCTCATACATTCAGAGAAATAAAGAAAAGAAAAAAAACACCAAGACGGCTGTTAATAGAAACACCTTGTATCTGAAACTGTAAAAGAGCAATTTCTAGTTAGATGAAAATGAGCTGGAAGAACCAATCGCTGGCCCAGGGCCAGACATTTCATATGTCAGAGAGCACCAGATAATTGCCAGAGGAAATCCAGGTTTCTCCAGAACCAGTGCTGTGGATTTCAAATGTCATTTCATGTGACCTACATCCTCTGTTAAGCTTCGATAATTATAGCAGAACCACTTCCTATCAATCCTTGCTGCCGCTACTGGTAGTTTCATTTGACACCTGTATGGGAAAGATCTAAGTAGTTGCCATCTGCTAAATCAGTCTGTTAAGCTGCTCGGCTTTCTACTATCTAGAAAAGCTTTCCCCAGCCTGGCACCTTTGGATGTTTTGGACTGTTCTCTCACATCATCCCTGATCATTATTATTTTTTTCACATGGGGATAATGAGAGTTGTAGCCTGAAACATAGGCAGCAGCACTTTGTCCATCTGAGTAGTAGTTCTTCAAATTTTGGGTCCATAGTGTTTCCCAGCCCGGCACGGAGATGAATCTTGAAAAGTATTCTGCCACTGAGCTGCTGTCACTTTTCCTGACATGACCTTCCTCTACATAATTAAATACTTCATCAACGCTCTTAATAATTGGTGCTTTCAGCTCATTGTTTTTGCATATATGCTATTTCCATGTTTAAAAGTTAGCCGGGATAGCTAGATGAAAGCTGAGCTTGCAAAGTCAAGGCAATATACTTCGGGCAGCAAGGTGCTCAGAACACAGCAAGATGGGTTGGGAGATGTACTGCCCACTAGCTCAGTGGTTCCCAACCTGTGGCCTGCGGTGAGGATGCTGCTACCGGAAGCGGTGAAAACACAGTGAAAACAGCCGGTAAATGCAGAGAAAACACCGCCCTCGCCCCACCACCATGGGAAGCAGCGAAAGCGGCAGGAGGAACCACATCTCTGGCCTGCGCATCTGTCCAAGGTTGTGTGGTCTGGCTGGCTGTGTGAAAAGGTTGGCCTCCCTTGCTCTAGATTTTGCAGTCGTTTAGTCCCATTAGTTCTAGCCAGCATAGTTAGTGATGAAGTGTGATGGGAGTTGCTTTCCAGCCACATGTGGTGAGATGCATGTTCTCTCTCTTGGCAATTAAGGGTGGTCCTCTACTTTGCCTTGCTTGGGACCTTTTGGTTGGGAGCATGTCATGGATGGCTGCCAGAACAAAACAGGAGATTAGATGGAGCCAACGCAGAAATGTGAGATTTGATACACAGAAGTAAAAATGAGAAACAACTATATATTTTCATGCAATAAACATACAGTAGGTCAGCCCTGAGATAGTTTGATTATAGATTGTGGGTGGGGTAAATGGCATCCCTCAGAAATGTGCAGTATGCTCTTGATTCCACACCTCTAACCCTTTTAAAACCTTATGTCTTCAGCACAACTTTTAAGGTTCTGAAGAGGGGCAAATGGGGTTCAGAATCAACCAGTTAATATAGCCATGTTGACTGGGGGCTTTGGGGGTGCGGTAGCCCATAAAAGGAACTATTCAAAGCTCAAAACCCATCCCTGTAGGGTAGGGGTGCCCAAACATTTCGGGCTGTGGGCTGGTCACATAGTTCAGCAGGCCGTTCGTGTGGTTCCTACCACCGGAAACGGAAGTAAAACTCTCCTTGCAATCTGTTTTGAAACAGGATGAGATAGATTTTTGATTGCCATTTTCTCCGCTTAAAGCAGGGGTGCCCAAACTACGGCCTGCTGGCCGGATTCGGCCCCCGATGCCAGTTCATCTGGCCTGCACTGCCCTCGTCGCTCCTGGAAGAGGAAGTAAAACATGTATGTTTTACTTCCTCTTCTGGGAGCGATGAGGGCAGTGGGCCGGATGAATTGGCATCAAGGGCTGGATCCGGCCAGCGGGCCATAGTTTGGGCACTCCTGCTATAGGGCACATATCATTAGGATCTGTTGAATAAATGGCATAAATCCTATCGAATAGCAATATTCTGGTATGCACCAGTTCTCATTTTGTGCCGATCTGTACCTTGGCATGATCATACAAGGCTTGACATGATAAATCACCCCCCAGACCTGTTTGTTGATTTTTGAGGTGCTTGCTCATTCAACATTCCTTAAATCTCATTCAGCATCCCAAATGTTTTAAGTTAAATTCAGGTTTTGTTCTTGTTACGCTTTATGGTATTTAGTTCTTGGTGCTGGAAACTTTTCTTCTTCTGTGACATAGAGGCTCACCTCGATGATTGGAATAACTTGTACAAGCTTTTAAGACTTTTGAAGTTTAACCGTTCTCTATGGATGGCATGCTCGTATGGTAATTTTCTACAGTTGCTATTTTTGGGATGTATCTTTTTGAAGCATAAATAATAAAGACAACAACAAAAAAGAAAAGTGTTTGAATTTTTGGGGGCTATTTCCCCCTTCGCCTCTTCTAACCGCAGTCAGCAAATAGAATGTCACAAAGAATCAGAGATTTGAATCGTGGAGCCCTTTGAAGAATATTTACTTTAATAATAAGATAGCTCAAGCAATGGCAAGCCTTGTTGTAAAGGAGACTTTGATGCAAATAGATGTTTGTAAGCAAGTGCTAAAATAAACAGAGGGAGCAATTGTGGGTTTTTTAGGCTAATATATGCCTTTAAAAATATCTTTAGTGTGTTTTTATATCATTGTAGCCTTTGCAGTAATTTTATTTTCCACAAACCAGAACTGGCATTCTCAGATGATTCATTATTCATATTTCATTGGTTTCTACACTTGAAACGTGTCCCAAAAACTTTTCTAGGGTCATTATACTTAGCCTGTACACCATGATCCCAAATAAATAAAAAAAACCGTGTATTTGATTCTTGGGTGTCCCCATCCAAAGATGAGTTTCCTTAGCTTCAGCAGTTAAAGGTAAAGGCCACCCTTGCTTGAAAGCCAGTCGTATCCGACTCAATGGTTCAGTGCTCATCTCTGTTATAAAGCTGAAGAGCCAGCGCTGTCTGCTGAAGACGTTTCCATGGTCATGTGGCAAAGTCCCTATCTACCTGCAATTTCTGGGCAGGAGCTCGGACAAAGGAGCTCATTCCTTTACTAAGAACAGTGTTCTGTGCACTAAGAACATGAACACCGAGAATACACTAGTAGGGGCAGCTGACTGGCCCCCTGGCAATAAAACGTCCATGAGTTCCTGCTTGGTTTTGTCACTAATGACAAATTTTATTATGGCCACATTTTGTTAAGTTATTTGTAGCAGGAACAAAAAATCATTTACTCAAATAGTAAAGATGAAGCTAAAGTAAATTGGACATCAAATGAGAAGAGAGGATTCACTTGAGGAAGCCTTGATGCTTGGAAAGGTGGAGGGCAAAAGAAGAAGGATGGCCAAAAATGAGATGGCTAGATGGTATTGTAGACGCAATGGGCACAGAGCTGGGTGGGCTGAGGAAGATGGTGGAGGACAGAGGTGCCTGGCGAGCAATGGTCCATAGGGTCGCAAAGGGTGGGACCGACTGTGCGACTGAACAACAAAACAAAATGAGGTCAGAAGAAACACATGCCGTTGGTTTAGAAAAAGGTAAAGTTCCCGCCATGTGGCCTGGAAGATGGAGGAGTTCAAGAGGACATCATTCCTCTTCCAAAAGAAAAAGGGAGAAGGCCAGAGCAAAGCAAAGGTCTTAAGACATATGAATATTGTCAAGTGATTTCTGAGGCAGGAAAGAACCTTTCTATTTGTAATTACAGGCAAACAATGTAAAACTTTCCTTTAGGACAAGCTAGTCTTTCCTGCCTGGTTATTGCATGTCAGGGTTGCATTAGAATACTCAACAATTTTCAACCACAACCTTTCCCCCTAATGTTCCCACAGGGGTAGGTTTCCAGTACTAATTCCCTCATTTCCTGCAACTAGTGCAGACGCTGGGTTGGGATAGACACTGGTTCCTGACATGGTGAGGATATCATGGTTGATTGGCACCGGATGAACTGGGGGTTCTGCTGCCAAACTTCAGGTCCTCCTTAGAGTTAGTTGATAAAGTTATGCGTATGTCTAGCTTTCAAATTTCAAAACAAACCAAATTTTGTATGTCCTATATTTCATACTGAAATTTACTGTTCATATACTAAATAAGTAAAAAAAAATATTTAGATGAAATAGTCTAGACAGACATTTATTTAAATGTTTTTATGTCCTATTTCTGGGTAAAATTTAAACATTTTTTTAAAAAAATAGGTATGCCTACAGTTTCTAGCAATAGCAATTACACTCATATAATGCCCAATAGCACAGTGCGCACTCTGGGAGGTTCACAAGCTAATTAGCATTTTGCTCCCAACATGCTGGGTGCTCATTTTACCAACCTTCGAAGGATGGAAGGATGAGTCAACCTTGAGTCTTCTCAGGATCGAACTTAAAGTGTTTTGGCTGTAGTACAGCAGTTTAACCACTGCACCACCAGGACTCTACATTATCTTTTTAACATACCTAATATGATTATCTACTTATTTCAGAATATGTAAATACATATGCTAAAGAAAAATTGATAGATGAAATAAATATTTATTTTGCTAAGTTATAAAAGGATAATGCATAATTGCTGTGGTATTCCGCCATCCATAGAATTAGCCTGCCAGTCACCCAACTATGTGCATTCACAGAGACCGCACAGAAGAAGGACAAGTTGCTTACCTGTGACTAGTTCTTTGGTTATCAATGAATTCACATATCCTGTCCAATCTCCTCACAGTCTGTCATGGTTACAGCATGGGTGGACGAGAAGAACTGAGGGGAGCCATTAGATGGGAAGGTAGAACAGTTGAAAAGGGGAAGAGCCTAATGGCTCATTGGCTCTGAAAGACTCCAAAAACCCTATTTTTGAAGTTATGTAATGATGGCCATGGGACTGCTGTGGCTCAAGTGGTTAAGATGCTGAACTTGACAACTGGAAGGTTGTACTGCATGATGGAATGAGCTCCCACCTCTGACCCAGTTCCTGTCAATCCAACAGTTTGAAAGCAAAAAAAAAAACAAAAAAAAAAAAACACCTGCAAGTAGGGAACTGCAGTGGCTCAAGTCGCTAAGATGCTGACTGGGAAGCGGAAGGTCAGCAGTTCGATTCCCGAGTACTGCAGGACGGAAATGAGCTCCCGTCTTCATCCCAGCTCCTGCCAACCTAGCAGTTCGAAAGCAAGAAATTGCAAGTAGATAAATAGGGACCACTTCGGTGGGAAGGTAACAGCGTTCCGTGCGCTCCGGTGTCTAGTCATGCCTGCCACATGACCACAGAAACGTCTGCAGAAGCAGACAGCGCTGGCTCTTCGGCTTAGAAACAGAGATGAGCACTGCACCCTAGAGTCGGATACGACTGGCTTTCAAGCAAGGGAAACCTTTACCTTTACTTAGATAAATAGATACCACTTATTATTTCCATAGTTTCTTTGTTTTGATCTTGGTTAAGAAAGTGAACAAAGTTCTGTTGAGTTGGCTGAGTGACACATCCATTAAATCCATGGTTCTCAACATGGGGCCCACGCTGCCCGCCCACGCTCCACAGGGGGGCAATTTGATTTTTAAGGGGGGGCAATCGGAGAATGAGTTTAGAAGTCCAAGTTAATGGCCTTTTAGGCAACCTAGCTGTTCAAAAGCAAGACATTGCAAGTAGATAAATAGGTGCCACTTTGGTGGGAAGGAAAACAGTGTTCTGTGCACTCTGATGTCTAGTCATACCTGCCACATCTCCACAGAAACATCTGCAGACACAGACAACGCTGGCTCTTTTGGCTATAAACAGAGATGAGCACTGGACCCTAGAGTTGGATATGACTGGCTTTCGAGCAAGGGCGACCTTTACCTTATTTATACCTATATTATTTATAGTCATGTAGCAGGATAGTTATCAGCCACCTCACCTCACTTTGCCAACTAATCAGAATGCTTTTTGTTTCCAATAAATGGTATACATTTGCCACTAGATGTCCTTCTTTGGCTTTTTTCCTCTTTTAGGGGAGAAATGAGGCCAGATTCCTTCTGCATTCCTTCTGCGTGTGTCTTGTTGCCTCTCATTCTGCTAGCAAGAAAACGAGCTTAGATGCAGGCTTAGCATAGCAAACCAGTCTTCCAGCAATTAGTGACCAAAAACAAACTGGGAAAATAAAATATATGCTTCCAGAGGCAAACAAGTCACGTTGTCATAATATAGAGCAGGGGTTCCCAACCTGCGGTTCGCGGGCACCATTTCCATGGCACCATTCCCTGTGGCCCGCCATTGCTGCCGCCACCGGAAGTGGAAGCGGAAGCATTTATAACAGCTGTAAAATGCACCCGTGCATGCGTAAACACGGTTCCGTCAGCCATAAATGCACCTGCAGCTGTCGTCAGCGTGGAAGCAGTCACATTTACTTCCGCTCCTGGGGTGTGTGGTCTGGCCCGCTCAGCTCCAGGGGGTGCGGTCAGGCCCACGGTGTAAAAAGGTTGGGAACCCATGATATAGAGCCTCTTGTGCCCATGTTATCAGTGTATCATTGTATATATTTTGCTCAAAATTAACTTTTCAAGCTCTGCTCCTAGTTAAATTTTTTAAAAATAAAAATAAATGTACTTAAATAATGCAATCTAATGGCTTGTGGGCTAAAGCCCGCACCGCTTGTGTCCACCACAACATTACACAAAGAAGCACCTTAAAGCACCCAACAAAACAACATTTGAACTTTGGATTAGTCTTACTCCACCACAAAGTAAAGCCACAGTTCAGCGCAAAAATAAAAGTAAGCAAAAGTTACAGGTACATTGCAAAAAGAGGGACGTTAACAGTGGTGCATAGCTGTCAAGTATCCTGTATTGGCTGGGAAACCCCTTTTTTACCCTCTTCCCTGCCGTCATCCCGTATTAATTAGACTGCAATGCCCTATTGCCACCATTGGAGGGCAGCAAAGGATAAGAATAGCTGTCAAGTATCCTGTATTTGCCGGGAAATTTCCCTTATTTCCAAATCCAAAACTTGACAGGTATGCCAGTGGTGGGCTCCAATTTTTTTTTACTACCACACTGTAGGCGTGATATGGTGGGCGTGGCCAGGGGGAAAGCCCTGCGTTGCACCCGAATTAGGACTACAGTACTTTATTTCAAAACTTGGATGGGCGGGGCCAGCCAGGATATCTGCTACCGGTTCTGGCAAACTGGTATGAACCTGCTGATGCCCACCACTGGACGTTACCCCTTTGTCATGGGGAGGGCTATCTATCTGTCTGTCTGTCCTGTCCTGTCCATTGGTAAATGCTAATCCGAGTGGCTTACAAAATTTAAATTGTCAACAATACCAAATAGAACACAATAAAAAATAATAAATCAGTAAAACATAGCAATAGCAATTATAGTTACTACCCCATCATGCTTAGTGTGCACTCTGGGTGGATCACAAGTTAATTAGCATTTGCTCCCAACTTGCTGGGTAGCACACAGGCATGTAACTACTTCTTTACTTCCTCTTCTACCTGTTTGGGTGTCTAGGGAGATACAAGATTTTTGTTCTTGCATTTCTAGCGGCCGCCACCAGTTATAATTGGTGTTCTTGTAATATGCCTTTAATGCTCTCCATTTTCCTCTGGGTTTTCCTGGTGGTCTTTGTCCTTCTCTTTTCACATATGTCTTGTGTGGTATGGAATTCTCTCCAAGTGGGGAAAAAAACCCTTTAATTGTTTTCTCTGTACTGTATATAGTTTAGGATTGGTTCTATTCCAATTATTTCCTTTATAATCTCATTCCTGATTTTATCCCATCAAGTCACTCGAGCAGCCTTACTCAGATATCTCATTTCTGTGGTGACCCACTTTTGTTTTAGGTTTTGTTCTGTGTTCATGCTTAGCACTGGTAACCCAAAGGCCCAGGAAGGGAGGTTGCAGTACAGCTTAACCTAACAAAACTCTTCTGCATTTAATTCCATTAATTAATTCCATTGCAGCTTTGAAGGATCCTCAGAAAGGACAGTACACCAGAGATTAGATGCTAGCTTAAGTACCACTGAAGCAAGTAATAGACAGCCCAGTGATGGAATTGTTAATGATGCAGCCCCTTTTAAAAGAAATGTTTCTCATTTGGACAACCGAACGCATCCCTATTTATATTTCACCTCTTTTCCTAGATACTTTATCTATGTCCTCTCTGGCTGAGTTGCAACCCAAGGGACATTGTTTTAATCATTTGCTGTTCCTACCTGAACTTTCTTGTCTGCATTTAGTATTACTTTGCTTTGAGACAGGAACATATGGGAACGAAGCTTGATTACTTAAAAGACATTTTATACTTGTCCGCTTGGAAGACAGCATTCAAAAGCTCCTATATTTTTCCTGCAGAAGAGAAACATTCTTTCTAAAGAGGAATTCTCATCTATTTGTTTTGGCTTTCTAAAACTTTTATTTTCTCAGCCATTCCCGCCATCTCTCTACTGTCAGAAAACTAAAATATGAATGGGAACTGACAGTAGCTTTCTATTTATTTGCATTTCACATTTCTTTTAAAGAAATACCAGAGTGATATATAATTCAATCCATTTTCTTTCTTTGCAACTGCCCTATGAGGTAGGATAAATTGGTAGTTAGTGATTAAAGGTTAACCAGGAGCGCCAAGATTCAGCAGAGATTTGAGCCTAATAACCAGGCTGATTGGCTGATTCTAGGAGTAGGGGCATCTTTGACAGCATGTAATTATTACTTTTGGGACATGGTACCTTAGTGATTAAGACACAGTGGTTAAGACACTGAGCTTGACGGCAGCTCAAGACCCGAGTGCTACATGATAGAGTGAGAATGGCTTGTGGGCTAAAGCCCGCACCGCTTGTGTCCACCACAACAGTACACAAAGAACCCGTCGTCTGTCCTAGCTCCTGCCAACCTAGCAGTTCAAAAGCAAGAAATTGCAAGTAGATAAATAGGTAGCACTTCAGTGGAAAAGGTAACAACATTCCATGCCTTCCAGCATCTAGTCATGCCTGCCACATAACCATGGAAACATCTGCAGAAGCAGACAGCACTGGTTCTTGGGCTGTAAATGGAGAAGAGCACCACCCGTAGAGTTGGATACGACTGGCATTCAAGCAAGGAAGATGTTTACCTTTACCTTAATTATTACTATTATTATTGGTTTGCATCTACATGTGTTAAATCTTGCATCAGTTTTCACTCCTCCTCCTCCTTCTGAATCTAACTCAGCTTTTCGTATTACAGTGGTACCTCGCTTAAAGAGCATAATGCGTTCCACGGGATTGCTCTTTAAGTGAAACACCATTGTAAGTGACCAATTGTGACTTCGGGGTGGGCAGGGTGGGGGTGGGACTGCGAACACTGATTTAGTTGTTAAGCGAGTTTTTGGTTGGTTTTAGTTGTTAAGTGAGGCAACCATTCAGAGAAAATTCTGCTCTTAAAGTGAGTTAGTCTCTAAGCGAGGTGTTCTTTATGCGAGGTTTTACTGTATATGTTCTTGTATGTACTGACCAGAGAGAGAGATTAGATTACATTAGATTTTTAATTTGTATCCCGCCCTACTCATCTTGTAGGCCGACCAGGGCGGCTTCCAACGTAATTTAATATACAATATAACCAAACCAAAATATAAAAAGCATATCAGCAGACAGCAGCTAAACAATACAATCTATACCTATAAATCTGTGCTTTAACTATTGGAATGTGACAAAGGATGTTTAGCCAGACCCCACTAGCCCCGACCGAGCCTCCATGCACTCGCCCGACCGGGGTTCACAGGTAACTGTCGGGTTGAATTTTGCGCCAGTGGGGCAGGAGCCCCCCGAATGCAAACAAAAAGAAAGGACTCCATTCCCAACGTTCCTTGGGCCACGCCATGCCACAGCCAATCAGGCTGAGAGGCGCGAGCAAAAGGAACGTTCAGAAACGCGCCACAGCCAATCAAAATCAAACCCGCAGAAAAAAAATGACACACAAGCCAAAAATGCAAACGGCAAACTACAAGCCCCAGCGTCCTGCGCGCCATGAGCGCACAGAACACTGAGGAAGCCGGCGCGCGAAAAATAAAAATAAAAAACGCAGCACATCACAGCAACACAGGCCGCGGTAAGGAAACCTCCCGCCGCCGCTGCCCTTCCTTTCCACGGGCCAGGCATCGAGCTTGGCACGCGGGAAGGAAAGAACCCCCCCGCCGCTGCCCTCCCTTTCCATGGGCCTGGCATCGAGCCCAGCCCGTGGGAAAGAAAGACCCCCCCACCCACCGCTGCCCTTCCTTTCCACGGGCCAGCCATTGAGCCCGGCCCGCGGGAAGGAAAGACCCCCCCCGGCTGCTGCCCTTCTTTTCCACGGACCAGGCATCAAGCCCGGCCACGGGAAGGAAAGAAACCCCCCTGGCCGCTGGCCTTCCTTTCCACGGGCCAGGCATCAACACCAGCCCGCGGGTAGGAAAGACCCCCTTTAAACAAAACAACAATCAAAAACATCCAAAAAACCCCAGAAATTAACACCAAAAACATACAAAGTAAACACACACAAAAATTACAAAACACAAACAGCACCAAGCCAAACACCACAAAAACAACAACAAATACACCAAAACAATACAAAATCCAAACATCCCCTCCCCCAAACACACAAAATAAATAAAACAAGGGAACTCACCAGCAGACATCCTCACTCCACGATGGCCGGAAACGAAATGAATAAACAAACAGATTATTTACCGGACGAAGCTCCACCCAGAGGCCATGAGAGAAAAAACAATCAAAATACAAGAAAACACCTTACCAGCACCACCTGCTGGCCACAAAAGTAAAAACAATTCACAAAGACACAACAAGCCCAAACAAAAGGCCCCAACAGTAAAAACAAGTCAACAAAATAAGAAAAAAAATCACAATTTAACACAAATCACAAACATATGACAATAAAATAAAATAAAAACTTTTCAAAAATCCTGTGCTGAATTTTAACTAAAATAATAACCCAAAACATCTAAACAGTTTAAAAACATTTATTGTAAAAAACATGTACTTTCACATTTTAAAAATTATTACCTATGGTACAACTATTAAAAAAACACATACTAAAACATTATTTGGTTAAATATTTTTTTTTGTAAAAGTATATCATCCTTTGTTTTTTTCTTAATCCACAAAAGCAAAAAACCAAACACAACTAATCACAGTTTATAACAGCCCGGCAATAAATAAATAAATAAATAAACATATTAAAAATTTCAAATATAGACTAGCCTCTCCTTTATAAACATTAACAAAAATAAATAAATACAAACACCATTTAAAACAGCCCGGCACCGCCGGGCAAAATCTGCTAGTATCAATATAAATACAATAATACAATAAGCAGTATATACATATACAGCATAACAGATGCAATAAAAATATATAATACAATACAAAACAATTCAAATGCAAATCAGAGAAAAATACAATAAAATTATACATAATACGTAATAAATACACCAAAATACAATAAGCAAAGTATCAAAACATCAAATACAATAAAATTATTCATAATAAAAGCACCATAATAAAATAAGTACAATTAGGCACAGAACAGAACAAAACACCCTTGCCGGTCCATAGGGCCCAGGGAGCGGAACCCAGGGCTCGACGTCCATGAACGGAGCCCAAGGCTCAATGTACCTGATGGAGCCCATGTTCCACGCTCCACAGAGCCCAAAGATCAGCGTCCCTGACAAGAGGAGGGGCAGCCCTGGCCCGGGAGCAGCTGTGGTGGTGGCGGCGGCAGGTCTTCGGCCGTCAGCAACCTGTCGGCTTCTTCCCTCCCAGACTGAGTGGGGGAGGCGGCCCTGGGAACAGCTGGGGAGCGAACCGGTGGGCGGAGGAGCAGTCCGGTGGGGGGCAGCCCCAGCACTGGCGCTTTAGAGCCACGCCAGCCGCTCCTAGGTGTTCCCTGGCTCCCTTGAGCCCCAACCGGGCTGGGGAGCGAACCGGCAGGTGGCGGAGCGTATACTCTTGTCTGACACCTTTGCCAATCATGCTATTGCTCCATGTTTGTCCTAATAGAATTCTAACCCAGAGTACAAGTTATATGTCAAGTCAATCATTTTTTTTGTGTACAGTAAAACCCTACTTACGCAAAAAGTCCGTTCCATAGGCTTTTGCTTAAATTGGTTTTTTATGTAACTCGAAGCAAACCCATAGGAAAAACTATTTTTGTATGTAACTGGGAGCAAACCCATAGGGAAAATGAAATTTTTATGTAAATTGAAGCAAACCCATAGGGAAATGAATTTTTACATAACTCACAGCAAACCCATAGGAAATCGTGTTATGTAAATTTATGGTTTTAGCACAAAATTTTAATGTAAGTCGAATTTTATCTAACTTGGGGCATTTGTAAATCGGGGTTTTACTGTACACTCATTCCCCCCTTGAAATGATTGATGGCTTTTTACACAGTCAAAGGTGTTACTGTTATCTATAAAGCTCAAGCAATGATATTTATTCAAAAATAAAAGTACTTACATTCAGCATTTCTTCAAAATAAATTCCTTTTATTCAGTGAAACTGTAATCCAATAATTTCCTCAAAGGGAATTCAAACTGAAAGTCTCTTGTAGTTAATTATAGAACATTCCAACATGTAATTTTATCATATGTAAAGAATGAATTTCTCGCACTTCATAGAACAGTCCAACATGTAAATTTATCAAAATTCAAAATTGAATTTCTCACATTTCAAACCCATTCCGGTAAATGGTTTTCGAGAAAAATCTTCATCAGGAAGATTAACATATATCCTTTCGCGTCAGTGGCCTCACCCGGTTACTCTTTCAGTGCCTAATGACGTCATTCCCTTTGAGGATATTATTGGATTACAGTTTCACTGAATACAAGGAATTTATTTTGAAGAAATACTGAATATAAGTACTTTTATTTTTGAATAAATATCACTGCTTGAGCTTTAACGGTGCATTTTTTTCTCTGGATAAATACCGTTAGTCCCTGATTTTTTTACTGCTATCTATAAAGCAAAACTATTTTCTTCTGAAATTCTTCAGCATTATTGGTCCAACAGCCCATGTATATTTGTCATATGATTTCTAGTACCTCTTCTTCATCTGAATCCAGCTTGGACATTTGGCATTTCGTGTTCTGTATCCTAGAGACTGGCAGCATTTCTCTGTGCCTTGAGCCCAGGAAAGATTCCTGCCTACTAGCTTTGCCTCCCCCCTAACCTTTTCTTCTTTTTTCTTTGCTGATGCCTTCTGCTTGCTCTGCAGCCCAACAAAGCTAGCCAGACAATGCCAACTGTTATAGGTTTGCATTTCTTGCTTTGTCTATGGTAGACATCTTTGCCAGTCTGGCCAGGTTATCCTACTATGGTGATAGGGTAGACCATACTGCCAGCGACTCAACGCCAAGTGTCAGGTGGTGATTAACTAACCTGACAACCCTGAGGACTAACAGCCTTGGGTGCCGAAGTCCACAGGGAAGGGTGATGGTCCCCAAGTGGATTAAATCCCACTTGAATACATCTTGATGGAGGGCAGCAGCTTCATCAATATTGGCCTGGGGCTGAGGAGGATTTTGTGTGCCAAAAGGGCTCAGGACCCAGAAAGTGACTTGCAGAGCTGGATCAGTGGTATGGATGTCATGCTGCAATGCAGAATGCAGATGAAGGGTCACTGCATTATATTCTCAGGACAATCTTCATTGCTGATTACCATTATAATAATAATTTAGTGTCAGAAATTATTCTTTCCACCTTTTAAAGATTATCAAAGTACGATAGGATTTTTACACATGCACACCCGGACACACATGTACTTGCACATGCTACTTCTTCCATTAATGTTTATAAAAATATGGAAAATATATGGTCTTATGTGACCTTGAAGAAATGGCAAAACAATAAGTTAGTTTAGGGCAGTGATGATGATCCTTTTAGAGACTGAGTGCCCAAACTGCAACCCAAAACCCACTTATCAATTGCAAACTGCCAACACAGCAATGGGAAGAAGTTAACACTCCCATTGGGCTGCTAGGCAGAGGGCTGGGGTGAACTCTGTGCTGGGGGAGGGAGGATGTGCTCCCATTGGGCTGCTGGGCAGAGCAAACTCTGTGTTGGGACAATCTTATGGGTGCCCACAGAGAGGGCTCCAAGTGCCACCTCTGGCATGCGTGCCATAGGTTCACCACCACTGGCTTAGGGTATTCGTAGAGATCTTTCTCCTCAGTAGATAGAGATATTATGGGGTGACAATGGATTAGATTATGGATCTGCCTTCTGCTCGTAGAGGGACTCCATTTATGAAATACGTTTCCCTCCAATTTCATAGGATCCTCCTCTCTTACTCACCCTACATCAGTGGTGGTGAACCTATGGCACACATGCCAAAGGGGGCATTCAGAGCCCTCTCTATGGGTATGTGCACCATTGCCCCAGCACAGAGTTCATCCCACCCCTCTGCCCAGCAGCCCAATGCATGCACTTCCTCCCCTGTCTGGGGTAAGGCAAGTGGCTCACATGCAGTGTGAAGGTGCGGTCTGTGGCGAAGGTAGTTTGGCCACTTGGACTCTAAACATTTCGCCATCACCGCTGCCCTACATTATAATTCATCTAATTCATCATGGTCTCCTAATCCTCTCTAGCATTTTCTGGAGGCTGGAAAGATTATCATGATTGTCATGTAATGAGGAGGCCGGCTTCTGCCAGCCACATTGTAGCTGCCTGAATCTAGATCTAACTCATTGGGCAGAATCCTCTTGGTATTCGTGCAATCTTTGCATAACTTTTTGTTACACCACAACATCCATTTGGTTTGAAGGGCAGCTGTCAATCAAGAATTCCCTCTGTTTCGCACTGTCAACAGCCAGTAGCTATGTAGTTTGTTCCAGCTGAATATATAATAGCATATTGTACATTTTATATCACACACACACACACACACACACACACACACACACACACACACACACACACACACACTACTACAAACCATCTAAAAATAAATTTTTCTTGTGTCACAATAAATAACATCTTTGGGACATAAACATTTATATGTTTATCAGACAAAGGAGAAAATTGCTTTTAACTTAGAATCAGTATATAGTTTGCAACAGAAATGATCGTTATGCTTTTTATCTTCAAAGCGCACAACCAGGGTCAGTGGAGTGGGGGAAGAAGATGCATTTTAGGCAGAATAAACTGTTATAAAATAGCACGTCTGGTGGATTATTAGTTACTCTTGATTACATTTCAAAGTCATTTTTGCTTCTTTTAATTAATTAATTAATTAATTAATGTGTTTCCCCTCGTCTTTAGATGTCTTCCCCTCTCACCACTTTAAAAACCTGCTTCCCTATTTGCGATCTACCCTTCCAAGCAAGTGCTGTTAAATGATTTGATGATGTGTTTAATTCCTAGACTATTTCAACACACACGCGCACACTCACTCACTTTCTGCTTAATTTAACTACACTATTCTTTCGGCTTTCTTCTTCACACCCTCCTCCCTTTTTTGTTCTTAATTGTTTTCAGAGTGCTTGACTTCCTTTGGGGAATCACTCAGCAAGCCAGACTTCAAAGAACTGTTACAGCGGAACAATTTGGCAGTATGCTAATTGAACCCTTAAAAAAAAACACAACAACCGCAAGTCTCTAGATGCTGTTTCACAAAGGCCATATTGGACATTAGCCAGAGAGGTGTTGCAATGGAAATGTCATTGTGTAGGTTTGTCACTAGGTGGTGCTCAACATTTTTATAGGTAAAAGGTTTTATTCCAGAATTTCTTTGTTCTGATCTTGGTTAAGAAAGTGAACAAAGTTCTGTTGAGTTGGCTGAGCGATGCATCCATTAAATCCATGGTTGCCAACGTGGGTTCCACGCCCACAGGGGGGCAGTTTGATTTTCAAGTGGGTCAATCTGAGAATGAGTTTAGAAGACCAAGCTGAAGTTGCCTTTTAGGCAACCTAGCTGTTTGAAATAATAGGTACCACTTCGGTGGGAAGGTAAATAGTGTTCCGTGCACACTGGTGTTTAGTTATGCCTGCCACATGTCCACGGAAACGTCTGCAGATGCAGACGGCGCTGGCTCTTTGACTATAAACAGAAATGAGCACTGACCCTTAGAGTCAGATACAACTGGCTTTCGAGCAAGGACGGCCTTTACTTTCACCTAGGCTTCCTCATATGAAGAGGCGTTCACTTTTTGAAGAATAAGAATTATATGTCACAGGAGGGGGGGATATCAGGATTTTAGAGATGTTTAGGTAGGACCTGGTCAAAAAAAGGTTGGAAACCACTGCATTAAATGTTCCACAACAGTGATCTTCCAAAGCTTCTTATCCTGCTCAACTCTTGTTTGTATCATAAAAAGACAGTTATGGGTCTGGACAGTGGGTTTTTCAGGATATTAAATTGTCTGCATCTTAGATTAAGCTGCACCTATCCTCTCCAAGGTATTGGCTACATCAGCAGAAGAGAATGGATAGTTCCAATGATGATGGGGGTGGCAGTTTGCTGGGCATTAGCGGTAGCTGAGTGACGCCGGTGGAGGGGGCAATGGCGGTGACACTCAAGACAACTTTTGTTAGTGTTGTACAGAAGGTGAGAATGGTAGACCAGTGCTGAATGAGATTGTCCAAAATGAAACAAGAGATAGTGCTGGAAAATGAGACTCCCAGGTCAGAAGGCACTCGATTAGCCACTGGGGAGGAGCAAAGAATAAGTACAAATAGCGCTGTCATTAATGATACAACTAGTTGACAGCTAAAAAGACATCTAGTGGCTGAAATGTGCACAAATGAAAGGATAGTCCGACGCTGCAGAACACATACAATTAGAACAAGTATGAGTCTATTTTAAAAGAGAACAAATTTTGGGAAATATGGAAACCATTTGTGGAATTTGTCCTTGTGAGTGATAAAGGGGATAAGCCGGTACCTCAACATATGAGTTTCTGGGAAAATTAAATTAGAAATTTGATCCTCACGGTTTGTAAATATCACTTGGTGTTATAATTTGTAATACAACAAATTAATGTAATGTGATTTTCTTTTTTCTGATTTGTAATTTTTTGTATTTGTTGTATTTTTTTATATATCATTTGTATTTTTTTTAAAAAACTTAATAAAAAAAAGGAAGCATGTGCTTTTAAGCACATCCTCAGCTCAGGAATTTGTAGAAAGAAAGAAAAAGAATAAGTATGAGTCAAGGTAAACTGCAATGTTTATATGTTCCAATTCTTCAGAAATCTGGGTTGGAGTAATAACCAAATTTGTGTTTTGCAAGAACAGGATGGACATCATTGTTTCTACAATGACCCTGAGGCTAGATCAATGATGGCCAACTTTGGCACTCCAGGTGTTCTTGAATGTTAATTCCATGAAGCCCTGATCAGCAGGAATGTTGACTTGGGCTTCTGGTAACTGAAGTCTAGGAACACCTGGAGTGCCAAGGTAAAATCAGGAATGAGTATAAGAGAAAGAATCGGAATAGAAGTAACCTTAACTGCATATAGCTCAAATATAGTGGTTTTCCGATTTGGAGAAAATGTCTTAGAGCTCCATACTGTACAAGGTAAAGGTAAAAGTCTCCCTTGCTCGAAAGCCAGTCATATCTGACTCTAGGGTTCAGTGCTCATCTGTTTCAAAGCCAAAGAGCCAGCGCTGTCTGCTTCTGCAGATGTTTCCGTGGTCATTTGACAGGGATGACTAGACACCAGAGTGCACAGAACGCTGTTTACCTTCCCACCGAATGGCTAGGTTGGCAGTTCAAAGCATATACGAAAAGAGAAGGACAAAAAGTATGAGGCAAACCCAGAGGAAGGGGGAGATAACATCAAAGAAATATTGCAAGGACTCCAAATAACACCAGTAGAGGATGCTAGAAGTCGCAGAGCAAGAACCATGTATCTCCCTTGACATCCAAAGGTAGGAGGTGGTGGTGGTAGAGGAGGAAGAGGAAGAGGACAGAGCAGCAGCAGAAGAAGAAAAAGGTGGCTTCCACTAAGGTGAAGCCAAAAGAGGAAATGATACTGCTTCAAAAGAAATGAGTATGGTTATTTCCTAGAGTACGGGTGCCCAAACTATGGCCCGTGGGCCAGATCCGGCCCCCAACACCAATTCATCCACCCCATGCCACCCTTGCCACTCCTGGAAACTGAAGTAAAATGTGCCTGTACAGGTGCGTTTTACTTCTGCTTCCAGGAGCGTCAAGGGCGGCGCGGGGCTGATGAATTGGTGTTGGGGGCTGGATCCATAGTTTAGCCACCCATGGTTTAAGCAGAGAAAATAGCAGCCTAAAAATCTGTCTCATCCTTTTGCAAAACAGACTGCAAGGCTCATTTTACTTCCGCTTCCGGTGGGAGGAACCACATGACCGGCCCACTGAACCACGGGACCGGCCCGTGGCCCAAAAAGTTTGGGCACCCCTGTCCTAGAACTTAAGATCCTAGGGAATTCTGGGGGACTTGTCATCCAAAAAAGAAACACTCCCAACGTCTAAACGAAGTTCTCACGTTGCCTGGGGGGAAGACATTCGCCTCTCCTTGCTCTTGATCTCACTGTATGGATGGCTGCTTCCAGTGAGGACGGATGTGCTTGCTTTGGGGACGGCAACTCCCCCATGTGTGCCATCTTGGCAGTTGCCGCTGTTGTCGCAAATTAGGAATGTGCTTAAATGCTTTGATGAACAACTGTTGGAGTGCCTGAGTTTCTTCCTTTATTACTTGCTTTGAGTATTGGTGACACATATGCTCCTTTACAAGCCCACCCTTGTGGTAATTTTCTTAATGAGAATGGCAATTGGGAAGAACATCTTCTACAATAAAGCAAATGACACACGGGTGCTCCATCTCTCCCTCTCCCCTTCTTCTTCACCAGCTATTCATTATTCACAATCAAAAGGAAGAATTAGGTTTCAGAATGATCTCTCCAAAAAGGGGTTATCTGTTTGAAGGAGGTACTTCTTAGTACTAAGGGAAAGAGGGGAGGAAAGCAGAAATGAATTGAGTGGCTTACAGGGTAGTTGGCAGAGGATTATGAAGGGCAGACGGGGAGTGCATTATGAAGAATTATTAGCAGAAAACTCTTTTTCAAAAGCTACTAAAACAGGGCATTGCTGGGTGGTAAGATACCACTTAACGTATGCTTACTTCTCCCAATAAAATTCTCCATCACGGGTGTAAGGTATGCCAGGTAAAGGTTTCCTTTTGCTCAAAAGCCAGTCGAGTCCAACTCTCTGTTTTCTACAGCCAAAGGGCCAGTGCTGTTGCATCTGCAGACTAGACACTAGAACGCTGTTACATTTCCCACTGAAGTGGTACCTATTTGTTTATCTATCTATCTATCTATCTATCTATCTATCTATCTATCTATCTATCTATTAGATTTGTATGGCTGCCTTTCTTGCCTCAGTGACCCAAGGCGGCTCACAGCATTGGTTAAAAAACCCACCCCCCGTACAGTAAAAACTGAATACTAAAATTATCTGAAACATTTAAAACATCCATAAAACATCCCTGATAACTTTAAAAAGAGGGGCACCTAGGCAGGGAAAGAAAACCCCAATCAGGGCTAAATAAGCCAGCAGGGCTGGGTTGTGGTGCTAGATGCACCCCACACCTGCTGGTAAAACCATGTTTTTAAAGCCTTCCTGAAGGGTAGCAGCTCTGTCTGGAGGCACAATTCTGATGGCAGGCGGTTTCATAGGGCCGGGGAAGATACCGAGAAGGCTCTCCTCCTGGTCCCAGTGAGGCATGCCTCCCTAGCTGATGGGACCATCAGGGAACCCTTGCGGTCCAACCTCAGATGGGTCGAAAACCTCGGGGCAATGCGGTCTCTTAGGTATCTTGGTCCACTACCATGAAGGGCTTTAAAGGTTAAAACCAGCACCTTGAATTGCACCTGTAAGCATACTGGCAGCCAGTGCAGCTCCCGTAGCAGCGGCGAGGCACAGGAATAACACCCGCACCCCATCCCCACCCAGGCAGCTGCATTCTGAACCAGCTGTAGCTTCCGGATGGTCGTCAAAGGAAGCCCATGTAGAGTGCATTACAGTAATCCAGTCTGGAGGTGACCAGAGCATGTGTGACCGTAAGCAAAGAGTCCCGGTAATTGGCGTATGACATGAAGTTGCGCAAAAGCAACTTATCTACTTGTAATTTCTTGCTTTTGAACTGTTAGGTTGGCAGGAGCTGGCGCAGAGACAGGCACTCACTCCATCACTCAGCACTCGGATATCAAACTGCTGACCTTCTGGTCATCACACTCAGTGTCTTAACCACTAAGCCACCATGGTCCCAAGGTATGCCAAGGCTCACCCTAACCTAATTTTTTGCTCATAGAGCCATAGGAAAAATATGGCAGGGAAAAAAATGAAGCAATCTGCAAATTGGGTGGATGTTGCTTCTGTTTCGGTATGTGTCTGTGTTCTACTTTTATAACAAACTGTCCCCCTCCCCCCCAAAAATAGGTTAAATCTACACCCATTCTCCATAAAGATATTCAGGTTTTCACCGACCCTACAGCATCTTCATTATTATATTTTACCATGTTGATTTCTGTAATGTCTATTTATCTTTTCTGAGCCCATCAAACATTCCACATTCCAACTCTTCTTTGTGGGTCCAAAGGGCAAATATGGGCCCTTTGAATGGCTTATCTCCAAACTAGGAGACGAGAGGCTCAAAACTGAGGGAGTTAGATCCACATGAAGCAACAGCCGTGCTTTGATGTGTCTCTTAAAATGCTGGCTGTTGATTACTTTCTGGGCACAAAGAAGAAGGAAGGAAGGCTTGAGGGTAATCTCTTAACCAACTCTTTAGTGTGGATTTGCTTTTTTCAATCCACGCTGCCTGTATTTAATGGTGGCGCGTCGGGGGCAGAGGAGCTGAATGCCATACCACATGCAGCAAGTATTTCAAGGTTGAAAGCTGTAAGAAGAAGAAAAACCATCTCTCCATATAAAGGAAGTATCTTCTGTCTAGAACTTTCCTTGATGTAGTTTATTGATGGCAGGTGCCATCTTAGCATTGCTCATGCAGGAATAACCTTGCTATGCTGTTCAGGTCCAGCTCACACATGCAGCAGATGCAGCAATAAAACCGTATGTGAACTTTGCCATTTTGTATCAAAGCTGCCAAGCTTTTATTCCAAAAATATTGGTACCTGGACAGGATCAGTGGCAGAGCAAGGAAGAGGTCATGGAGTGGTCACCTGAGTGGGCTTCAGCGTAAGTGGGACAAAGCATCAACCGCTTTGAATTTGCTTCCTTGGGTAGGGCTGTGGTTAGCTTGCATGGTGGAGCGGTTTCCTGTGTATGAACTAGTTTTAGATGGACCAGGGGAAATATTACTACCCACATGTCACTTATGTCCCCCAAAGACTCCGTTGGCTCAGTGATTAAGAAGCTTGCCTTGTTGACTGGAACGCCGGCAAGTCTGCAGGTCAAGACCCGGGTATTGCGTGATGGTTTGAGCGCCTGCCTCCGTCCCAGCTCCTGGCAACCTAGCAGTTCGAAAGCATGAAATTGCAAGTAGATAAACAGGGACCACTTGGGTGGGAAAAGATCTTGGAAGGAGCCTCATTCGGGTGTCCCCTGAGCAGAGTTTCTCCAGCAAAAATCTGTTCAACCCAGAATAATTTCTGGTAAATGATAATAATAATAATAATAATAATAATAATAATAATAATAATAATAATAATAATAATAATAATAATTATTATTATTATTATTATTATTATTATTATTATTATTACTTATGTCCCCCAATGTTACTTTTGCTGTCCCTTGAGCTTCTACCCCCTCCCCTCCACTTTATACAAAAGTGAGAAGAATCACATTTCCATTGGCCTTTAGAGCACATTGTCCTTGCTTTATTTACCATATTTTTGGATCATAAGACACACTTTTTCTCCCCCAAAAGTGGGGAGAAAATGAGAGTGCATCTTATAGTCCAAATGCTGGTCTTTGGCCAGTTGTGGCTATTGTAAAAGGATATTTTACAAGAGCCGCAGCTGGCCGAAGACTACTGCTGCCTCTCAGCTGTTCTCAGGGGCAGGGGAAAGAAAAACATATGAAAAACAAGTGGCCACTAGAGGGCGAAAATCGCAATTTCCCATTTAAATGCATTGGAAATAGATTTCTTGTATTCAAAAGTTTTCTGTTTGTATGTTCCCAATGCATTTAAGTGGGAAACCAAACCTGTGCTTAAAAAGAAAGGGTTTCACTTACCTTAATGCCTTTGTCTCTACTCCACGTGGACAAAATGGAGGGGGAAAACATGCTTCCTGGTTGAAAGGAGAGCAAGAGGCTAGGCTAGAGTATCACTTCCTTCCTCGGTGCAATTGGCCTGGCCTGCCCATTTCCCCTGCCGCACCACCACTGGTTGCTGGTGCAAAATACAGTATTAAATATTTTTTTTGTTTTCCTGCTCTGAAAACTGGGTGCGTCTTATGGTAAGGTGCGTCTTATGGTCTAAAAATACAGTAACACAAAACAAAACGGTACCTTGTTCAGCCGAAAAACCCTTTGACCTTCTCCCGCCAAAGGAAGTGTTGTCTTTAAAAGTTGGCATAAACGTCTCCTCATTTTGGTCATGAGCAGCTTTAGTGTCTTGCACGGAGGACAAAGAAGGAGTCGCAGTAAGGACTAACACAGGTTTATTGGTTGATGATCAGGATGAACATGTGGTAATGGCGGAGGTACATCTCATTATATACAGTATTGCAACCATTTGAATCTTGTACCACGGTAGCTCATTGGCTGCTACCGGCGGGGCGTCGTCCTGAGTCACGCCCCCCTTCTGTAGTTCTTCTTCTGTACTTCTTGATCATGCGGGGAAGTTCCCGCGGCTGTCCGTGATTTGGGGAATGTGAACCATGTGAGTTGAACGCTCGCAGCTGCCCTCTATGGGCGGCTTGCTCGCGTTCCTTAACAGCTGAGATACATTGTGATTGTGGGCTGGTTACATTCATATATTTAAAGTAACATTGTACATGCATACATAACATCCCTCCCCCCTAGGATGGGACGAAGTCCCTTAACCATTGTGGCTTGCCGCACGTGCGCCTGGGGCGTGCGGTCGCTTGGCCTAGTACAGTGGAGCCTGTGGCTCCTGGTTCCGCGGAGTCTCATCCTGCAACGTAAAGTGGGGACTCATTAGTGGTTCTGTGGGGAGTCTGCGACAACCTTGCATTGGGGGACGGGAATGGAATAAACAGCTGAGAAGTGAACCCCTGCCTACTGCCTGAGGAGCCCGGGGACCCTCCCAACACGAACCTCGGGACCGACGAGGATGCCCTCGCGGTTCCGCTACCTCCTGCTGTCTGCTCGGGAGTTTGGGAAACTGAGGCGGGCGAGCTGCCGCCGGTTGCCTGTCTTTGGGGTGTTTGTCTTTTAGGGGCCGGAGCTATGGTGTACTCTAGTACGCAAGGACTGGGGGGACTGGAGGTACCAAGGGCTGAACTGAAACCCCTCTTTTCGCTAGGACGGGTGGGGGACCACTCCGCTAACTCCCCCTGGTACGGAAAATCATAGTCAAATTCGGCCCCTTCTTCTGAGGTATCCTCGCCTGTGGGTGAAAACCGAGGGTATGCATTTGTAATCCTGGGTGCCGCTGTGTCTCCCCCTTGGGTAATGCGGGTGGGTGAGGACCCTAACGCTGATTGCCCCTCAATGGTGACCGGCCTTCTAAGTTGGTCGGCGTGTCTCCTCCAGAGTAGACCCGAGCTAGTCTCGACCCTATAGGAAACTGGCCCCGTTTGCTCGATGATTGTCCCCGGCACCCACGCTGGCCCCGCGGCCGCGTAGTTCCTGCAGTGGACCGGGTCCCCTACCAAAAAACTTTTGGAGCTCTCTCCCCCTATGGTTATATTTCTCCCTTCATCCTCCACCCTGGACGGATCCATCCGGTCAAACAGCGTTGCCGGACGTCTCCTCATGAGTAGCTCGGCTGGGGAGAATCCTGAAGCTAGGGGGGTTGTTCTGTAGCAAATAAGGAACTGGCACAGGTGAAGGTTCAAATCGCCGGGACCCATGCGCCGCAGTGCGTCTTTCGTAGTGCGCACTTGGTGCTCTACCTGACCGTTTGTGGCGGGGTGAAAGGGGGCAGCGGTGATGTGCCTGATTGCGTTCCTCTCCATGAACGTTTGGAACTCGGCAGACGTGAAAGTACTCGCGTTGTCGCTCACGAGGACGTCTGGCAGGCTGAAGCAGGCAAAAAGCTTGCGCAACTGCTTAATGGTCACCGCGGAGGAGGTGCTGCTCATAGGGATTACCTCCAACCACTTGGAGTAGGAGTTGACTACCAGTAGGAACGTGGCCCCGCGGAAAGGCCCCGCGAAGTCGACATGAATACGGGACCATGGCCCGCGGGCCGTGTCCCATTCCCTGTGGGGTAACCGGGACTCCTCGGGCCGAGAGCCCTGGCAGCTCTCGCACGTGCCCACTAAACGTTCTATATCCGCGTCTATTTGGGGCCACCAAAAGAAACTCCTGGCTAGGGCCTTGGAGCGCACAATCCCTGGGTGACTGGTGTGCAGTAGTTTCAGTACCCTCGCCCTTAGCTTCTCTGGGATAACTACCCGCTGTCCCCAGAGTAAGCAGCCCCTTCCCAGGGAAAGCTCCACTCTGCTCCTGCAAAACGCCTTGAAATGCTCATCTGGGGGAGTAGTGGGCCACCGTTTTCTAACCCAGGAGCTGACTTGGGCCAGGATCTTGTCGGCCGCCGTGGCCTTGGCGAGGTCAGCCGGGACAATGGGGGGTGAGTCGAGGGACTCGATCAGCAGGACTTGGTGGTCCTGCTCCACCTCGCATGCGGGGTCTCCTAGACTAGGGAGAGGGGATCGGGACAGTGCGCCCAACGCAACATCCTGGGGGATAGGATTTGGGGGGTCGGTTTGCTGGTAGTGAAGATCCCCAGAAGCAGCTTGTGATCCGTCACTACCGTAAACTCGCGGCCATATAAAAAGTCATGGAACTTTTTCGTTCCCGCGATTATGGCCAGGGCCTCCCTATCCGTTTGCGCGTAATTGCGCTCGGCTTTTGAAAGGGACCTGGAGTAATACGCCACCGGGGCCTCCCGCCCGCTCTCTAGCACGTGGCACAGGACCACCCCCACCCCCACCGGGGACGCATCACAGACTAACACCACTGGCTTTCTCGGATCAAAGTGGGTCAGGACAGCATTCGAGGAGAGGAGTGACTTTAGCTTGGTGAATGCTTTCTCCTGCCTGTCCCCCCACCGCCAGGCCGTGTCCTTTTTGAGTAGCGCGTGCAGTGGCTCCGCGACCGATGCCTTCCTGGTCAGGAATGAGTGATAGAAATTGAGGAGCCCTAGGAATGACTGCAGCTCTGGCTTCGCAGTGGGGTGAGGGGCGTTCTTTACAGCCGCAACCTTGGACTCCGAGGGCCAAATCCCCTCTGGGGTTACCTTAAACCCGAGGAACTCGACCTCCCTCACGAAGAATACGCATTTGTCCTTTCGTAGGCGAAGCCCCGCTTTTTCGAAAACCGAGAGGACCCCATCTAACCTCCTGGCTAACTCTCCCTCGCTCCCCGCTGTTATCAGCACATCGTCGAAGTAAGGGAGAACACCTGGGAGGCCTTTTAATAGGCATTCCATGAGAGCCTGGAAAATACCGGGGGCCGAATTCACGCCAAACTGAAGGCGCGTCACCTTAAAGGCCCCCTTGTGCGTCACGATCGTCTGTGCGGCGGCAGCAGCCAGGGTTACCGAGAGCTGCTGATATGCTTGCGCTAAATCTAGCTTGGCGAAACACCTCCCCCCATGTAATGTGGCCAGCAAATGGCTGACCACGGGCACCGGATATGCATTTGGCCGAATGGCCTTATTAATCGTACATTTATAGTCCGCACAAATCCTGACCTCCCCATTTGATTTAAGGGCCGTAACAATCGGCGTTTCCCACTCCGCCGAATCAACTGGAACCAAAATCCCCTGCCCCACCAGTTTTTCCAGTTCCGCCTCGATCTTGTCCTTCAGTGCGAAGGGCACTCTCCTTGGCTTGAGGCGGATGGGCCGGATTTCTGGGTCCAGTTCAAAGGAAACTGGGGGGCCCCTGTACGTTCCAAGCCCCTTCTTGAAAACGTCCGGGTGCGCATTGTACACATCCCGCATTGGGTCAGTCTCGATGGCGTTAATGCTGGACAGTTCGATTCCCAGGGGAGCAAACCACTGTGTTCCCAAAAGGCAGCATCTCCCCCCCTTGAGGACGACTAGGGGCAGTCTCTCGGAAAAGTTCTTGAACTTTACCTTGAATTTTCCCACCCCCAACACTGGGATCCCATTTCCCTGCACGTCCCGCAAGTGTGACTTCATGGCCCGTAGTTTGGGCCGCGCCTCTGGGGGAATGCGCATATACTCGCTCTGGGATAGGATGGAGTAGGATGACCCCGAGTCTATCTCCATTTTCACTGGGAGCCCCTGTAACTGTACCTCAACGAAAAAACGCCGGTGCTCCAGGCCCACGCGGTTGACGCCTTCCTCGCTGTAGCCGGTTGAGACCTTTCTGGTGCCGGTCGCTTTCCGTTGGTGTCCCCGGGGATGGCTCGAAACGCCCTTGTCCTCAGCTCGCCCGCGCCTGCATACTCTGGCGATGTGTCCCTTTCGGCCGCAGTTGTGACACTCGGCCTTATGAAACGGACACCTCGTGCGGTCGTGGGATGCCCCACAACCGTCGCAGCGGCGGTCTTGCCTTTCGTGGGTCTCGTGCTTCTCCCTGCGTTTCTTTATCCGCTGGACGTCGTTGTCCTCGCTGGAGCAGGGGTCTGCCGTCGTGGACGACTCCTCAGACGTCGCTGGTGAGCCGGCGGGTGGCTTGGGGGCCTGCCAGGCCGTTTTCGCTGATGTCCGCCGGGCCACCTGCACTGGTGACTTGGCCCTCTCGGACGCAGTCCCTCGAGACTTGAATAGCCTGACCCCGCTCCGGGCCTCCTCGGCTGCTTGGGCCTCCCGCAGTACCTCATTAAACGTGAGGCGGTGGCCGCGGGTCATCAGCCGCCTCTGGAGCTCCTCGTCCTTTAACCCGCACAACATGCGGTCTCGGAGGGCCTGGTCCAGGTCGTCCCACTGGCAGTGCACCGCTGCAAGCCTGAGGGCCGCCGCATAGGCGGACACGGATTCGCCTGGGCGCTGGTCTCGCCTATGGAACGCGACCCGGGCTGGGAAGATTGAGACGGGCGGCTGGAAATGCTCACGAAGCCTCTCCAGGATGCGGTCAATGGGCACGTCGTCCACCTTCCGGGGGGCCACCAGGGTCATCAAGATCCGCATCGCGGCCAGTCCCACCTGGGACAGGAAGTGAGAACGCATTTTCGCGTCATCGTCGACGCCTGCGGCTTCCATCGTGTGCCGAAACTGGCACTCGTAGAGCTCCCATTGTTCGGGCTCGCTGACATCGAACTGGTACGGCTTGACCTTGGGATTCGCCATCGATCCCACCTTCGTCGCCAATTTAGTGTCTTGCACGGAGGACAAAGAAGGAGTCGCAGTAAGGACTAACACAGGTTTATTGGTTGATGATCAGGATGAACATGTGGTAATGGCAGAGGTACAACTCATTATATACAGTATTGCAACCATTTGAATCTTGTAGCACGGTAGCTCATTGGCTGCTACCGGCGGGGCGTCGTCCTGAGTCACGCCCCCCTTCTGTAGTTCTTCTTCTGTACTTCTTGATCATGCGGGGAAGTTCCCGCGGCTGTCCGTGATTTGGGGAATGTGAACCATGTGAGTTGAACGCTCGCAGCTGCCCTCTATGGGCGGCTTGCTCGCGTTCCTTAACAGCTGAGATACATTGTGATTGTGGGCTGGTTACATTCATATATTTAAAGTAACATTGTACATGCATACATAACAGCAGCTGATGGCAGCTCTGAGGAATATAGAAAATTGACCCTGGACTCTCCAAATTTGCCTAGCCAGTTTGCCAGTACAAGGCAATTGACAGCAGACTAAAGGAGCTCTGAGAACATTCCCCACAGCTGCCACATTGCTCTCTCCCAATCCATCATTACCTTCCTTAGTTTAGCAAAGTTGCACAGGTGGATATCTGTGCCAGATGCAGAGGTACCAGATGGCACTCTAAGGAAGTTGCCCTGGGCCTAGTGGCCCACCATATTAATTCTCCTCTCCACCAGAGCTGCTGCTTCCATGTCCTCCTTTGTCAGAAGTATTTCCTCTGGTCTTGCCAACAGGCTGGCCAAGCCAGATGGGCTCAGGTCCTTTTAGGATCTCAGAGGGTAAAGAAACAAAGCTTTATTAGACAGTTCTCTAAGTAAAGCATATCTGAAACAGAGCAGGAAACAAGAAGCCAGAATACAAACAGGCTATATTTACCTATCATAGATTATCCCTATCTCTTCTCTAGTCATCTGAGAGCTCAATTAGGTGGCAGGGACTCTCCTGGCATTCCTGATGTTTGAAGAGCTCCAAAGTCTAGAGCATGGGTGTCCAAAATTTTCAGGCTGCGGGCCGGTCATGTGGTTCAGGGGCATGTTTTACTTCCATTTCTGGGAGCAATGAGAGCTTCACCGGCCGGATGAATTGGCATCAAGGGCCAGATCCGGGCTGCGGACCGTAGTTTGAGCACCCCTGGTCTAGGGGCTAAGACTTCCTTCTTTATACCATAGCAGCTAAAAATGCTCTCATCTTCTTTGGCTTTAAGCCTCTAGCTTGGAGGATGTCAAAGCCTAACAATAGCCATCTGGCCTGACAGCTAAGGACACAGATATGCTCATAGCCATCCTTTCTCCTCTGTCTTCTGCCAAAAATTTCCTATCCATCCTTATGTCTCCACTAAATCTTTTTAATTGATATGTTTAATGGGGAAACATCCCTTTCTGGGTCAGCAAGACCGTCTAAATGCATTAATTGCTCAACAATTTTTTTGACTCATTTAATAAATATTCATATGATTTTAACCATATGATCAGGGGATCATGGGCCTTGTGGGAGATGTTTGTAAATATGAGGAGAACATTCCCATCTCCTCTCGCCAAGCTCTGAAATGGTTAAAATCATATGAATGAGCAATACACCTCTTCTGTTCAACTGAGTCCTACACTCACTGGAAGTGGAGTTGCCTGGTATGTTGGAAAGAAGAGATTGGTCCACTCTACTGCCAAAGGGTGCCATAGATATGAAGGCCTTCTCAAATAGATATCTAAAACAAACTGATACCAGGAAATTAATAAACAAACTAATACCAGTAAGCAACTGCATGGTAGCAGAAAAGATTCATAACTTTTTTTTAAAATGAAAAACCAAGAGTTACAGTACTTATTGGTGAAGTAGCTCCATATGTTTCTCTGAATAGTTTGGTTTTAAGATTTTTAAAGGTCAGGAACAAGGAAGAGCTGGAGCTGCAGCTGAAAAGGCCCTTCTTTTAGCAGTTGTCTTCCTCTCCTCTTTTGGTGTGAGCAGCACAAGGAGAACCAAGTATAACAGTAGATTTCTGGAAGAAGCACTGAGACAAGCAAAGGGCTTTGTATGTTAATATTTTCATGAAGACTCAATCAATATGGATGTGGAAATACAAATGCTAGGTTGATAGGAGCTGGTTTTATTGAAGGACTTTTAACTGTTTTTATATTGCTTTTAGGTTTTGCTGAACAGCCAGTGAGGTGTATACCAGAGTAACATAAAATAAGTAAAATAGAATAAAATAAAATAGGTGTCTGCTGACCTTCCAGTCATCAACTATGTCACTTTACTAGATATTTGGAAGATGGCATGATATGTTCCAGGTATGAAAATTAATATGAAACTAGGCTTCTGAGCTGCAGAAGAAGAGCAACTTACATCAGAAGTGGTTACACCACAAATAACGCTCTCAACTTTCACCAGCATTGTTGAGATTCGCAGCGGCCTTCCAATATCAGTGTCTCAATCACATCCGAGGAGACTGATAACTTATGCACAGTTCTTTAAGAGCAGCCAGGTAATGTTTGCATTTTATGGATAAATGGATTAGGGATTTGTCAGTTCAATTTCTCAGATTTCTTTCAAGAACATCACAAATCCATAAATTGTCAAGTTGCTTTTCAACTCAAAAAATGCCATAAATATTTATCTTGGGGAAGAAGAGGCATGTTATTTGTGGCTTCGCCTAATCGTTTAAGTATTTCAGATATTCAAAATCACTTGTTATTCAAAAGGAGACAACTGTGGTGGAAGCGCAAATGCTGCGGACTGGATTTCTTTTAGATCTGGACATTTGCTCATTATTTTTTGTGATGGTCCAACACCAGGCAATTGCATGGCAATTATTCAGAGATCAAGTTTCCAACCTAATTTTTATTTGGCAAGGGGGCTGAGTGATTCCCACCAGATGTTGTCTATGTTGGCATGATGGGATCTGTAGTCCAATAACATCCGGTTCCGGAGGGTAAATTTTTAAAAAGGAATTTGGACATTCATTCCAGCGAATCATTCAAGGATTGTACAAGGAGAGCAAAACAAGCTTAGGTAAAATGTACCCAAGGATCTCTGATCTTGACTTGAAAATCATGCTTCATGATGTGACAAAACACTAATCACAATCCCAGGTTAGGGATTAAAAATGCTCATGTGTGTCTTGTTTCCTGGGTCAGATGTAGTTTGACAGTTTAGTGTCTTGCACGGAAGACAAAGAAAGAGCCGCAGTGGGGGCTAAAACACAGGTTTATTTCATGATGGTCAGGATGAACATGTGGTAATGGTGGAGGTACAGCTCATTTTATACTTCAGTAATACATTTGAATACTGTTGCACGGTAGCTCATTGGCTGCTACCGGCGTGACGTCATTGTGAGTCACGCCCATCTTCTCCAGGTGATCCTAGCGCGGGAAAGGTTCCCACAGCTGCCGGTGATTGGGGGAATGTGAACCATGTGAGCTGAATGCTCGCAGCTGCCCTCTATGCACCAGTTCGCCAGAAACAGTAGCAGAAATTCTGGCTGGCCCCACCCACCCAAGTTTTGAAATAAAGTAGTCCTAATTCGGGTGCAACACAGGGCTTTCCCCATGGCCATGCCCACCATACCACGCCCACAGTGGGTAGTAAAAAAAATTCGAGCTCACCACTGTTGAGAACCTCTGCTTTATGGAGTCAGTCCATTTCACACTTGGTCTTCCTCTTTTCCTGTTGCTTTCAACTTTTTTCAACATTATTGTGTTTTCCTGATAATCATGCCTTCTCCTGATGTGTCCAAAGTATGACAGCCTTAATTTTATCTTTTGATAGACTGTGTTTTTTTCTTGTTTCACTGTAGGCTTTTGCAATTTTCAAAAAGATGTCTTAAATATATTTTCTTAACCTGGTTCTAAGCCTATGCATACACATTGTCATACATAGGCTCACAGAAACACACACACACACACACCCCACAAAAGGGCGAGCCAGTTGCTCACACGTACAGTATGCAGATAATCCTTCTCTAGGCCTTCTGCTTTTTAATAGTCTGCTGCAACAGGGCAGCAGTTAAATCTTGCACCCTGAAAAAGGTGCAGCAGATAAATATTGCACCCTGAAAGAGTGTGCAAATTCCTTCTTCAGTGGAAAAATGTATTACTGTATTGCAGTGGAAGAAAAAACAATTATGCTTTCTTATTTCGGGGGTTGGAATGAGACAAGCAAGACTTTACTTCCTTAAGCACTGTAGAGAGAACTTCAAGTAAACAACTTGCTCCATAACTATTCCAGGACTTGATTGCAGTATTTATTCCTCAAGGCCTAGATAGACATACTGTCAGGCTCTGTTGCTCTCTAAGGAATAGAAGTCCTTGCCATGTTAAGCCAATCACCACCTGTTATGTATGTTAACTGTGTTTTCTGACAGGAGCGGAATGTATCTTTTCTCATGTATCTGTTCTTATGCAAATAAGTGGATTGAAAATGTGCGCACTCTGTTAGCCAATGGGCTTGTTGTATTATTGTTACTGTTACTACTTATAGTGTATATAAGTCCGAGTTTTGCCCCATCCAAACTGTGTTCAAACTCCACTATTAAAGAGCTGAATTTCACTACTTCACTCATCTGCTTCTTCATTCCCTGAACACGAAACCACCCCTCCTCTTTATGAGGCTTATTGGTGTGCTGACATGAGGATTTGCATCCTTAGTGCAAAAAGAATTGGTTCCTTATCAGATGTTGGCTCAGAAGGATTTGGTGCAAATTTTCCTCAAGCCTTAAATTTTTTTAAGCCTTGGTTTCTGTGTTACTGTTGCTAGAGAAGATCCCCTGAACTGCAAGGAGATCAAATCAGTCAATCCTAAAGGAAATCAACCCTGACAACTCCTTGGAAGGACAAATAATGAAGCTGCAGCTTTGGCCAACAAACAGTGGTGGCATTCAATTTTTTTACTACCTACTCTGTGGGTGTGGTATGGTGGGCGTGGCCAGGGGAAAAGCCCTGCATTGCACCCGAATTAGGACTACTTTATTTCAAAACTTGGATGGGTGGGGCCAGCTGGAATTTCTGCTACCAGTTCTAGTGAACTGGGGCGAACCTGCTGAATCCCACCACTGCCACCAAATGAGAAGAGAGGACTCATTGGGGAAGCCTCCTGATGTTAGGACAGATCAAAGGCAAAAGGAGAAGGTGGTGACAGAGGATGGGATGGTTAGAAAGTATCATTGATGTGGTGGGTGTGGATCTGGGTGGATTCCAGAGGAGCCTGGTGTGCTGTGGTCCATTGCATCGTAAAGGATCAGACTTAACTGTAGGACAGAAAAACAACAATTGATTTTTAGTGGGGTTTTCCTCAATATCTCACTTACTTTGCAGTCCTGGTCTGTGGTTGTCATACCATTCTTGCTTCCTGGATCACTTTGGAATGTATCCCTCTTTAAGGCAACAGACACCAATAGTTACTAATCAAAAGGCAATACTCAAAGCAGGTTTTTGCTGGGTTGGCATGATGGTCTCTGCTGGTTTCTTTCCCCTGTAGTCCAGGAGTTCTCAACCTTTTAAAGCCGGGGGCTGGGTCACACTCCCTCAGACAGCTTTGGGGTCTGGATGGCCATTTTGCCCTTCCTCCACCACATGGCAATTCCTGGTGTGGTGGAGGCAGTGGGGGGCCACATGGGGCCATGGGCCGCATTCAGCCCATGACTGCAGGTTGGGAATCCCTGCTGTAGTCTCTCCAATCAGCCAAAAAGAAAAGGAAAATTGAATGAATGGCAATAGTACCAGAGGTTTCTTATAAATTCCACCATTCTTCTTCTCCAGAGGCAAAGAGATAGAAGAAAAGAGAAGCAACAAGACAGGGAATTGTATGATGGCTTAGGATAGTGGTAGAATAGACATTAGTTAATGTTTCATCGTTATTGACAATGGCACCAGTGATATACTAAACCAGTTTGCCACCCAGCAGAGTAGGATTAAATATTTCCCCGGACTCCCTCTTACAGTGCCTGGGGCACTCTGCCTTCATTTCATCTGACTCCAAACTCCTGCAGACTTTGGCCATGTTGAACTGCAGCATCTGTAATTTCTAGCCAACAGGACCCACCACCATTCTCCAAAACCCAACTCCTTATCATTCTCCTTAACTCATATCTGTGTAACTGCTACCTAAATACAGGTAGATGTCTATTTCTGCAACTCAGGCAGAGATTGAGAATGAATTGCATCCATTTTAGGCCATTTTAATACCTCTTACCTATTGACCGATTGCTTATTAGATGGCTTCTCTACTGAATCCCTCATGTCTCTTTTTGGCAATACTGTACTATTATAATCAGCCACGCACTCTTATACATTGCACAATGCAATCAACTGAATAATTATTTAATGTTTCCAATGCACTATGCTCTGAATTGTAATTTTTTTTAAAAAAACCTCTGTTTTGTAAGCTTTCTTGGGTCCCAGCTCTGGGAGAAAAGAGAGATACCAAGCAAATCAAATAAATACAGTAATAATTGTGTGTCATCAAGTCAATCCTGATTTATGGTGACCAATTCCAGGGTTTTCTAGTTAAGGAATACACATTTGCTTCTTCTGAGGGTATCCTGGGACTGCGCTGCTTGCCCAGACCCAAACAGGCTGGCTTTTCTTGCAAGAGGTCTCAGCCAGATACCTAAACCACTGAGCTATCCAGCCACCCAGTGTATGTTATTTTATTGTTGTTAACTGCACAGAGTGATTGATTGGTTAGATGTGTGATGTAGAAACCAACCAACCAACCAATGAAATAAAATAAAATAAATTAAATTAAAAAACAAGCTAGCACAGAATTGGATTTCAGCAGAGCTTGGAAACAATACTTTTTTTGGTCTACAGCTCCTAGAATTCCCCTGGCAGCATCAACAGTTTTGAAGCTCTTGATCTCAGAATGATTTGAGAAATCTGTTAATCTGACTCTGTAACAATAAGGGCTAGTATATATTGGGGTGTGGTTCTCCTTTTTTTGAAGGATTTATTTTGTGCCATTGTTGCACAACAAAGACTCCAAATAGTGGGCTATATTCTTCGTATGGAGGAAATCAGGATCCCTAAAGTGGAAATAAATTGGATCCCTCCTAATCCCAAATGACAATCAGGACTTCCTTGAAATACTCGGAGAAGAACTTTCCCATACAAATGACATGGGAGATCCCTTGCTGTCAGATATGCTACATAGTATGGAAGGGACTTGGTCTATGTTTAATGCTGTTGAACATTTCTAGCTTTCTTTGTCAAAACCTGAAACCATCTGTGAGCACAAGTTCACTAGCTCTTCCACATTAACTGCTCACCAGAGTCTCAAAACTCTGTTTAAATTCCTAGGTGGCCCCAGATTAGTTACTGTACGTTTCCTGAGAAAACAAGATGTTTTATTGCTTCATTATTTGTTATTTATAAAAAAATCAGGCAGGTTCTTTCCAGTGATTCATGTACGATTATTGTCCGTCTGAGTCTGGCAGTTCCCCATTACGCTACGTTAACATATTTCAATAAGTAATCAATTTGGCTTGCAGTTTGCTATTGGAATGCAAGTTCCATTACTTGCACCATATTTATTTTGGGTTGAGAGGTTGTCCATCTTAGTCTCAGGCTTTCCTTTTCGCATTTGCCATTTTAGGTATAAAATTACCTAAAAATATTTGCATTTTAAAAAATGAACGAGAGGATTGGACTGCCTCCAGACAAAAAAACAAAGTAATTATGTCATTTGTATTGCAAAGCAGGAGCAGCTGTAAAATGCGTGTGGGGGCATAAAAGACTGATATTCTTCAGCGGTCTTACATTACGAGTAAAATGACAGGCACAGAGGAGGAATAAACTACATAAGATGGTATTCATATTAGGAGGCATTCATATTACGAGGCAAGAGAAGAACAAGTGCTTTTGTTGACCAAAGCTATGCTAAAATTTGAACTAAATTTGCATCACGTCCCCTACTTTTAACAAGCTCAAAGGTTGCAGTATTTTTGAACCACAATCATGCATTCCCTGAGCAATGGCAAAAGGAGCCTCATTCGAGTGTCCCCTGCGTGGAGTTTCTCCAGCCAAAATCCTTTCAACCCTGAGTAATCTCTGACATGAAATTATTATTATAATGGACAAGGAACAACATTAAAGGAGGATATAGCTAAGGAACTCAACCTTTCCTACGTCACTTGGAGGACCCTGCATAGGCTGAGGGTTGAAGTCCTTAAATGTAAGACAACATGGTCAAGTGGGGGCTGCTGGTGGACAACAACATGCAGTATGAATGTGAAGAGATACAGAATCCAGCTCATTTACTGGTCTACTGATTACTATCAGAAACATGTACCTATGAGGACTTAGGTTTGGCCAATGACAAAGCAAAGAAAGTGGCTTCATTTTGGCAGTCTAAGGTTTGATTGGGACATGAAGGGATGCAGGTGGCGCTAATTCGCTGCCGCGTGCTTTGCCGGCCCCACCCCATGAGAGACGGGACGAGGCCGGAAGGGGCGGGGGCTGGGCCTTCCCTTAAGGGAGAGGCTCGGACCGCCCTTCTCCGTGCCGACTGGGCCAGGCAGCGTTTGCCCTCCACCCCTGCCCTAGGTCGCAGTGTGATTGTTTTGGTCGCTTCGGGGCCGGATGGGAATTTTTGCTTGAACCTCGATTGGCCTGTTGGTTCTTGTTGTTTTCGCCCATCCCACACTATCGCTGTTGGGCTGCTGCGGGGTACCTTTTGCGCTTTTTGGACGTTTGGCGGCTAGCACTGGTAAGGAGGCTCTGGGTGACCCCTACAGGTCCGGCGGGAGCACACTCGGTTGGCCTCTGGCAGGTCTAGATAGAGGGATAATCGCCTGGCCAATTGGGTGTGCTCAGGAACAAGGTGATGCCATGCTTGACACAGCGTGCAAAGCCTTATAAGTTCACCGGACACACGTCAGAAGCAGAGGTTTGGTCATTTGCGCTTCTGTGGGGTCAATATAGTTGGCTATAACCATCGCTCCTTACCAGTGCTATGTCGGCCCACTTGCATTAGTGAATTATTGTTAATAAAGTGGCCCAGTTTCAATCCCAGCACTGAGTCTGTCTCTTTATTGGGGAGTGGGCCTGGCAAAGAAGAATTGTACTGACCAACAGTATCATACTAGACCAGTTTGCTACCGTGCAGAGTGGACTCAAACACTACTTTTGATTGGGACATGAAAGAAGAAACAAAATGAGAGGATGGGATGTGTTGGCTTCTTTGCTTTCTTGTTTTGTTAACTTCATCAGTGGATTTGAATGGAGATTTTAAGATGAACAGGATAGCTAACCTTTGTGTTAAAAATCTGTGTTTCTACTTGTTTTCATATCATAGAAAAGTCCGTCCGTTCATCCGTCCGTCTGTCCGTCTGTCTGTCTGTTTGTCTTCAGCTCCCAGATCCGCTGACCAACCTGGCTGGTGGGAACAGCAGTCCAAGGAGTAACTTTTCCAAGTTCAAGAAACTATGTTATGAATCCAAAATAATGTTTTTAATAAACTTGAGTTTATTCGTAGCCTACCTAAAATGCCTTTTTGAGGAAAAAATGGGCTAAGATCAGATCAGCACATAACTTTTTAAAAAGTCTTCTGAAGTAAAAGATTTTTGCACAGAGCTTGGTGAAATTCTGTGGACCTGGGCCAGGAAGTAAGGAACATAGGCAGGAATGACTTTGTGGCTGGACGAGTCCAATACAGATGCTCCTTATTTGCCTAAGTCTTAAAGTTGCACATAAAAGAGATAACTGGGTTCATGAAATGGGAAATAACGTGTTTTTTTAAAAAATTATGCCTACATAGCCATTTCCCTTTTGTCAATTATGTATATGTAGGAACTAGGTTGCCAGGCTTCTGGGTGTGGATTGATCTCTCAGAAAATTGCTGTGCTTTTGCAGGTTTCTAGGCAAGGAGATGAATCTCAAGGCAAATGGCCCTGAAGGATTTTTTTTTAAAAAATCTGATTTTTCTGTGTGGAATGTTCTTAAAGCCAAGACACATTTGTTCTCCATACTGTCTGGTATCAATATGTGTGTAGAAATTGATTCACTCCCCCTCCTTGCCTGCCTCAACTCTGTATAATGTCAGAAGGACCTGACACCCAGCCCCTGGTTGTAGCACTCACAGATCCTGATGCAACTGGTGAATTCAAAGCACAAAAGTTGTCTGTATGGGCAGTTGTCAACTTCACCGCTGGAGGCACTGTAGAATAAGTGGTGGAGTGGGATCACACTGGAGTGCTGAAGCCTCTACTGAAGTTGTTGAGCACCTGAGATAACAAAACCATTGTTTCAACCTTGAACAGCACGTTTTGTGACAGATTGACTGCTGTTCATGTTCTATTTAGGGCCGCGGTGGCTTAGTGGCTAAGACACTGAGGTTGCTGACTGCAAGGTCAGCAGATCAGCAGTTCGAAACCCGAGTGCTGCATGATGGAGTGAGCACCCGTCATCTGTCCCAGTTCCTGCCAACCTAGCAGTCCGAAAGCAAGAAAATGCAAGTAGATAAATAGGTGCCACTTGGGTGGGAAAGGTAATAGTGTTCCTTCCACTCCTGGTGTCTAGTCATGCCTGCCACATGACCATGGAAGGCCTGCAGAGGCAGACAGTGCTGGCTCTTTGGCTGTAAATATTCAATGTTCCATTCAAATGTTCCATTAGTATTCCATTGATTTAAAGTCCACTGGAGCAACTGGGAGCATCCCCCTACACCATTATCACCATCACCATTATTTGCACTATCAGGATGATAATATTTGGCTTGCTTAGATTTTTATTTTCTCCTGACAACTTGTGCTCTCATAACAAGGGAGTTAGTATTCTGGTTCATTCAGCTTTGCATCTGGTAATTTCTTCTCACTTTTGCTGAAGGGTGGAGCTCAGTTCATTCTTCCTGGACAAAGGCACTCAAGGCAGCTGAGGAATCTGAAAGAGGTTCCTGTCTGGGGCGGAGACATGTTTGATTGCTGCTTGCCAGAGAATTTTTCCCCTTGATGGCAGGGAAATGTATGAAATAGATGGACACTATTGAAAACTGAAAAGTTGCATTTATATTGTAATTCAAATAGGATTTTTGGGTGAGCTTTTACGTGAATCCTCACCATTTCAACATAATACCCATATAGAATCCTAATGCTCATGAGTAGCCAGATACTAAGGGAAAACCAAACGGAGCAGTTTTATTAATGAAAATCATCTAAAAATAATTTTTTCAACAATTCACAAGCCAAGTCTAATCTTGAATATGGAGGACTTTAGGATTTAGCCACCCCTTTTCAATTGCAGAAGGGCCTCCTTTGTTTGCTGAAGGCCTTGAGTGAATATGAATAACTGTGATTCAATCCCATTTCCGTCTAATGATTGTATTGATATTTGTCTTGCCTGCATCTACTTTAAATTAAGGTTTTGGGCTCTTTTTCTTGGCAGCAAAGTTTGCATTTGGGATAGACAGCCTGTTCTGCTATTGGCATAAGGAGATTTTCATTGATCATGTTGTGTAATATATTCACCCTCCCCCCCTTCCTCACCTTTCATGTAAAAACCATGTTGCAATGTCACTGAAGATTTATTGTCAGTAATTTGTTAAAATGTTATCTGCAGATTAGCCTGTATCATAAAATGAAATCTGTGGGCCATCTCGTTTTAAACGTGCAACCTACTTTGTGAAAGAAAACAAATGATTAAATTTTCATTAGTAAGAAATTTAATAATGATATAGTAAATGTCTATTACAGGAGTTCTCAACCTTTTTTAAGGTTGAGGGGCCAGGTCATGCTCCTTCAGACAGCTTCGGGGGCTGGATGGCCATTTTGCCCTTCCTCCACCACATGGCACTTCTGGGTGTGGTGGAGGCAGTGGGGGACCACATGAAATGGCACTGAGGGCCGCATCCAGCCCATGGCCCACAGTTGGATAATCCCTGGTCTATTATGACCCCTCCTTCAGCCCCCAAAAGTATTAGGATACTCAGATTGTAAAGCAATATACAATTTGATTGTTATTTCGGGTGCACAATTCTCCTTAATGGTTATGTTTCCTTCTCCCCCTCTCCCCCAGCCCGGTTTTCTAGCCTATATTTTCATTTGAATTGCCCAGTCTTATTTAATTTTTTCCTAGGATAGGTTTCCGCTTGCCCTAGCAATATTACAGTTGCTAATTCAATTACACTGAAATAGTTTAATAGAAAATATAATTGCTTATTCATACAGAATACCCATTAAGGAAGTGCAAAGGCTTGTACCTCCGGGTAAATGCGCATTAGTACTTTGGAAAATCAGATGGGAATTCTGGAGAGGTAGAGGTGCTGACTGATCTTTAATTGTTCATCACCTGCCTCCCAAATAATATGAATGGACCCAAACTAAATGACCACTCATTACAAGTTTCAATTTAGGAGCTTGGCTGGGGTCAGCAGATTGCTTATGCTGATCGCAATGATTTGAAGTTGTGATTACCATAAGCAATTTAAATTTTATTGATCCAACCTTCTGAAAGTTGTAATTGAGCATAGATGTTGGGCCTGTGGCTCTCCAAACTAAATTGTACTCTGAAGCCTTTGCTGGATTACTGGAACGATCAATATGCAGTCAGTCACGTTAACAATGAAATAGCTCTATTAACATATTGGTGAAACTTTATTTAGGAAGGGTGTTGCGTTCACTTCATTGTTTTATCAATGAATCTCTGTTGTCGAGGGCAAAAATATTGCTTTTGTTTGCCTAACGAATTTGTGGAGTCTTTCTCCTCCTCCTCAGTAAAGTTGAGCTGCAATCCAACTTTATATAGTGACTATGGATTAGGGGACCTGCGTTATCCCGGGAGCTACCATCTTTGGTTATGGATGGGGCTAGTTTGCCCCAGACAGACCTAGTGCACAACTTGGGGGTCCTCCTGGACTCATGACTACTGCTCGAAGAGCAGGTGGCAGCCATGACCAGGAGGGCTTTTGCACAACTTCGGGTGATTCACCTGTTGCACCTGCTCCTGGACCAGAACTCCTTGCTCATGGTCACACATGCTCTGGTCACCTCTAGACTAGATTACTGTAAGCTAATGGGACTGTCCTTGACGACCATTCGGAGGCTGCAGCTGGTCCAGTAGCGGTTGCCCGGGTAGTGATGGGTTGCGGGCTTTATGATCACGCCTCGCCACTGCTTCGGGAGCTGCACTGGTTACCAGTATGCCTCCAGGTGCGATTCAAGGTGCTGGTAATTACCTTTAAAGCTCTATATGGTAGTGGGGCAGGATACCTAAGAGACCACATCACCCCAAGAACATCTGTCAGTCCAACTAGAGTGGACCGGAGGGGCTCTCTAATTGTTCCATCAGCTAGAGGGGCTTGTCTCTCTAGCACAAGAAGGAGGGCCTTCTCTGTGTCCGCACCAGCCCTATGGAACCTCCTGCCAGTTACAGCTGCAGATGGAATTGCTGCCCTTTAGGAAAGAACTGAAAACCTGGCTGGCGGGGCAGGTGTGGGGCACCGATAGAGGGGTGACCTCTGCCTGCTGGCTTGTTTAAATAATTGAGATTATCTCTCTTTTTTTTTACATGGGTGGGGTGGGTAAATTATTTGGACTTTCTAATGCGGTTTATGTGTTTTAGTCAGTTTTTAATGTGGTTTATTGCTATGAGCCTCCAAAAGTCATTGTTGAGTTGGGCGGCAATAGAAGTATGATAAATAAATAAATAAAAAGCCTTTGAGGGTGGGATAACATGAGTGGGGGACAAGGTAAAGAATGGTGTTGCATTTTGGGGTGGTGACTTGGTGCATCATATTGCCTTCACAATAATTCAGGACTTTCCATGTAAAAGTAAAGGTCACCCTCGCTCAAAAGCCAGTTGTATTCTACTCCAGGGTTCAGTGCTCATCTCTGTTTACAGCCAGAGTGGTCTGCATCTTCAGACTCTTCTGTGGACATGTGGCAGGCATGCCTTGACACCAGAGTGCATGGAACACTGTTTACCTTCCCACCGAAGTGCAATTTCTTGCTTTCAAACTGCTCAGTTGGCAGGAGCTGGGACAGAGATGGGAGCTCATTCTGCCATGCAGTACTCAGGTCTCGAACTGCTTACCTTCCAGTTGTCAAGTTCAGCGTCATAACCACCACACAATAGCCACCACACCATTAAAATATGCTCCCATCCAGCTTTCCCCTCTGTAGAACCATTGATTGCATAGAAGATGCAATCTATGTGGATTTCAGCAAGTCAATAGTGGATTTGTTTCTCATGTATCATTTTGTAGTCCTCCTGAAAAACTCCTGCCTCTCTTCATTGGGTGTGGCTTCCATTGGCTACCACATGTAATGTTTTATATATTGTGAGAAGGCTTTCTTTTGTTGAAGAAAGCTTTCATTTTCCTATGTTGTAGGCCACTTTGAGTGGCACGCATGCCAGGAAAGCTGGATATAAATAAAACTTCTTATTATTATTATTTCAAAAATTTCTCCATTGGGTGTGGCTTCACCGAAGATGCCGTACGGGCGTGTTTTACTTCCGCTTCCAGGAGCGACAGGGGCAGCGTGGGCCGGATGAATCTCAGCAAACTCATTTGTGTGGATTCATGGGGGATTTGGCTTCCTGGAATTAAAGTCCAAGAACATCTGGAGTGCCAAGGTTTGCCATCACGGATCTAAGCAGTGAGTTAGCTAGTCACAAAGTGTTCTGTTCTATTGTCTTGTGATTTTTCTTTACTTTTATATCTAGTATATGTTGTTTGGGGGAGTCATTTCTAAATAGAACTCCAACTAAATTGAATGGGGAAGGAGGAAAACACATGGAAGGATTTTATTGAGAGCCCTTTCAAAATTAAAAAAAAATTTTTTTTAAGATCCATCTGATTTTTCCTTCTTTTAGGCACCATCACAAACAAATTGCTCCTTGTGACTGGTGGAGATTTATTTTAAGGTTCTTTATCTTTCATACTTCTCCCTGCTACATTTTCCAGAGAAGTAATTTAAACTTACAGGTATTTAAATAGTCATTTATTGCAATAATGGAAGAGTACAGTTAAAGATACACTCTGAATAACTACTGTCATTTCACTGAAGGAATGTGTTACTCTCAGTGATGGCGCAGCCCAGTCTCCCTGTGTGTGTGTTTTTGGGAGGGGGCTACTGTCTTTAATTACTATTGGTGGTTTCATATCTGTGAAAGCAACAGGGCAACTGCAGAACCGTGAAATCCTTGAGGTCCACTCTGTTAGTTTTAGATGCTGGCCCTAACATTAGACAGAGTGGAGCAAATATCAAAGGCAGTCGGTTTTGGTATCATTGAAGATGCAGTAAATTCTTCTTTTTGTGCCATTTCCAGTTCTGAATAATGGCGATCATCATGGCGATCAACCATGACGATTGTCCTGAGAATATAATGCAGTGGCATCGCAGCATGACACTCATACCATTGATCCAGTTCTGCGACTCACTTTCTGGTCCTGAGCCCTTTTGACACGCAAATCCTCATCAGTTCCAGGCCGGTATTGATGAAGCTGCTGCCCTCCATCAAAATGAATTCAAGTGGGATTTAATCCACTTGGGGATCATCACCCTTCCCTGTGCACTTCACCACCCAAGGCCATTAGTCCTCAGAGTTGTGACGCTAGTTAACCACTGCATGATGATCGGTGTTGAGTTGCTGGCAGTATAGTCTATAATATTACCATATCAGGGTAACCTGGCCAGATTGGTAAATGATAGTTGTTAATTTATTGTTCTTCCAGATATTCACATAGGACTTTCTGTCTTGGTTACAAGAACAATTTGGTTGTCCACAGTTGTATGGATCTTAATGTAGGAATGGTGTCATTTCCTATTGAACCTCAAGCAGCAAGGTTGGCTCTGCTTGTTTTCCAGATTATAATATGACTTCTAAGTAGGCATGGAAAAAACTTCATTAACCTATCCATAGATGGCAATAATAATAATTTCATGCCAGAGATTACTCTGGATTGAAAGTTTTTCTTTCTTTCTGGAGAAACTCAACTCAGGGGACGCCCGAATGAGAATTCTTTCATGTCCCCAAGTGCATCCCTCAGGTATCGAAACACAACCTTCAAGTCTCCAAGATCAGCATCTTAACCACGAAGCCACCAAGGGAGCTATTATCCATAGATAGTAAATTTGTGCTTCTTGAGTTGTGATTAGAATTCCCAAGAAACATCTGTGGAATTGTTCTGGGGGGTTAAGAGGAACTTAACTATTCCATGTCACTTTTTAAAAAAAAAAATCCTTCAAAATATTTTTCTTCAGTACTTTTAAAAGGTGCTTGATTTGCTTGCTGCTGCTCCCGCACATCAATGGTTGCTGAGGTATGTTCATGTTCGTTCTTCCTTACCTGTGATGTTAACATCCTTCCCAAAGGCATTCTGGGAAGGAATACCAGGTATCCAAAGCGCCACTGTTGCTCTTGTGCTGCAAAAGCTGCAGGCAAAGCTGGTATTTTAAAAGGTCGTAAAGAAACGGAAAATAATATAAAGGCAAAGAGAGTGATAAAAGTAAATATATATTTGGTTCGAAAGCCAGGGGGTGGCGCTTATCTCCATTTACAGCCCAAAACCCAGCATTGTCCGTGTCTGCAGACATTTCTGTGGTCATGTGGCGGATGTGACTAGAATGCCGAAGTGAACAGAACGCTGTTACCTTTCCTGTCAAAGTGGTACCTATTTAACTACTTGCAATTTATTGCTTTTGTACTGCTAGGTTGGCAGGAGCTGGGACAGATGATGGGAGCTCACTCTTGGGTCTTGACCTGCTGACCTGCTAACATTCTGGTCGTCAAGCCACCCACAGCCTCATAAGTGATAAACCTATCCTAATCTGTGTTCATGTATTCTGTAATACATAATACGTAGCTGTATTTCTCCCCTCCCCCAAATTTATTTCAGTCATTTGCCCCCAATCATTTCACTCTTAGTCTTTCTATCTGCTTCAGGCATTTGGCAAAATATCTCCTCCTCAACTTGCCACAAAACCCCAAGGCAAATTGAAAAGAGGCCAACCCTTCTCAACAGTGAGCATTGAAAAAAATTGAGAAATCGTAGGCACCTGCTAGGACAATTCACTGCCCAGATTATCTGTTGATTATTGGTGGGTGTAAATTTTTATGTGTGGTGCTAACATGTTTTACATTGTTTTTAATGAATTTTACACCTTCTGTTGTAATTTGTTTGGGACAACTTTCAGTGAGCAATAAATGCTTCAATTAATTGAACAGCCATGATTGCCCATGGTTGAAGGTATATATTCTCTGTTGCCACTCAAAGCGTCTAGACTTGCTAAAAGGAATTAAGTACTTGCTGGTGCCAGGGCTATAACTATAGCATGGTGAGTGCTGAGATAAATATTGTGCAAAAAATTGCTACTGGAAAAGCACAACCCTGCCCGTTCGGAGCACCTACGTTGTGTCTAGCTGTTTCTTCTCATGCAGAAGGAAACACAAATGTCAGGGCCTTGAGCACAGAACCAATCTGATTGTCATATGCTTAAACACAGACATCCTTTTTCGCTTCTGTTCTCTTTCCATAAAAGGAGTCACGGTGGCAGGTCAGCAGTTCGAGACACTGAGCTCCCGTTGTCTGTCCCAGCTCCTGCCAACCTGTCAGTTCGAGAGCAAGAAATTGCAAGTAGATAAATAGGTATCACTTTGTTGGGAAAGGTAACAGAGTTGAGGGCGCTCTGGCATTATTCATGCCAGCCACATGACCATGGAAACATCTGCAGACTCAGATAATGCTGGCTCTTTGGCTGTAAACAGAGGTGAGCGCCACACCTTAGTTGGACATGACTGGCTTTCAAGTAAGGAGAGCCTTTACCTCTCTTTCCATGTATGCCAGTTCTTTGTCACTCAGACCTAACCAATGCTAGCAAAACTGCTTGGGGGACCAAAATTCCTTGTTACAGTTCTTTGCAACCAGGTGCTACTTTGGAGGGAGTGTGTATGTGCATTTGTGTGCGTGCATGTACATGCATGCTATATCAGGGATTCCCAACCTATGGCCCGTGGGCCGCCCTGGCCTGCAGAGCCATTCCATCCAGCCTGTCGCCATCACTGCTGCACCCAGAAGTGGAAGCAAGTGCATTTATGTCAGCCGTAAATTCACCCACTTCTGCTTCCAGTGGGGCATGGTCAGACCTATGGTGAAAAAAGGTTGGCCACCCCTGTGCTATATGTATGCTGAGGCTGTGTTGCGTTCTGTAAAGCTGTGCCTTTAACAATGTACCTAGCCATGTGGTAACAATGTAACCTTTCTGTGTGCAACATTATAACCTTCAGCTGTATCACCGTAACCCCTATAAGAGGACGTGAGCTAGTGACCACTAGATGGCAATAGCGAGCGTCCAGCTCTCATGGCTCAGATTCACCCTGGATCAGCAGCGCGGGAAGATTCCCGCCACCTCAACACCTGGACAAGAAGGGCGTGACCTTCTATGACGTCACGCAGGCAGCAACCAATAGACTGTCAACGAGCCACATTCAAATGTATAGCCAGCTGTATATATTGAGCTACCCATCCGCCATTACCACATGTTCCTCTGGATCATCATGCCATAAACCTGTGTTAAGCCAACCTTTCGGCTGTTTCATTGTCTTCGGTCCCATACACTAAATTGGCGACGAAGGTGGGATATGGCTGCCCACGGGACCAAGACATGCGCCGGTTTCGAGATCAGGAAACCGGGAGACTGGGAGATCTTCGAAATGGACTTCCAGGGAGCACTGGTCGAAGCCGAAGTCACGGATGAGGCAAAGAAAAGGGCCATCTTCACCAGGATGCTTGGACAAGAAACCAAAAGGACCTTGGTGGACCTGATCGCACCGAAGAGGGTGAGCGATTTCAAGGCCAAAGAGCTCCTACAGATGCTGCGCGAGTATTTCCGGCCCTCGACGGCGATGTTTCCCGCTCGGAGCGCATTCTGGAGGCGAGTCCAAGCGCCCGGGGAGACGGTCGCCGCCTTCGTGGCGGCCCTGCGACTGGCTGCCGGCCCGTGTAAATGGGAGAACGCTGAAATCACCCTCAGGGACTGCGTGCTATGCGGCCTGAACGACGCCGAGACTCAGCGCACGCTAATGAACCAAGAGCCACCCCCCACGTTGCAGGAGGTCCTGAAAGCGGCACAGGCCGCGGAGGCCACAAAGGCTGGGGTGCAAGAGCTCCAGGACTGGCGGCCGAAGACGAGCAAGGCAGAGACATCGGTGCACGCAGCCCGGCGAACTTCGAAATCGTCCGCAGAGAGCAGCGACGACGAGGACGTCCGGAGGGTCCGGAAGGAGGGCCGGCGGTGCGACGGCTGTGGAGCGGCCCACGACCGCGCCAAATGCCCGTTCAGAAAGGCCGAGTGTCACAACTGCGGCCGCCGCGGGCACATCGCCAAAGTATGCAGAAAGAGGCGCGAGGCCCGGAGGAGCTCGGCAGACCGTTCAACGGGACAAGACCGCTCGACGAGACCCAAAGATGGCGCCCAGGCCACGAGAAAGCGGGACGGCATGGGCCGCATCTCCAACGGCAGCGAGGACGACGCCCCAGTATTCAGCGTGTCCGCGGGACACCCCCGTTACTTTGTTGAGGTACTAGTGCAAGGGGTCCCCATTAGGATGGAAATTGACTCGGGTTCCTCATATTCAATTATTTCCCAGAGGGAGTTTTTGAGAATTGCCCCCCACATGCGACCCAAGCTCAAAGCGTTGAGGTCCATGCTACGGGACGTGCAAGGGAACAGTATTCCAGTGTTGGGGGTTGGAGAATTTCAGGTAAAATTTAAGAAGCACGCCGCGGCTCTCTCCCTAGTCGTGCTTAAAGGGGGGAATTGCAGCCTCCTCGGAACGCAATGGTTTCAGCCCCTGGGTTTGTTTATTGGAGGGGTGCACGCCGTTGGGACTGACCCGGTGCAGGAGGTGTGCGACGCACACCCCGAAGTTTTCAAAAAAGGACTGGGGAAATTCAAGGGGCCCCCAGTGACATTCGACCTAGACCCGGAGGTCCGTCCAATACGACTCAAACCGCACCGGGTGCCGTTTGCACTCAAGGACAAAATAGAGGCGGAACTGGACAAATTGGTGGGCCAGGGGATCCTTGTTCCTGTTGATTCTGCGGAGTGGGAAACTCCAATTATAACAGCACTAAAGGCCAATGGGGAGGTCCGCATATGCGCTGATTACAAGTGCACCATCAATAAGGCGATCCGCCCTAATGCGTATCCGGTGCCGGTAGTCAGCCATCTGCTTGCCAGGTTGCACGGGGGAAAGTGTTTCGCTAAGCTCGACTTGGCACAGGCCTACCAGCAGCTTTCGGTGTCCCCTGCCGCAGCTGCTGCACAGACCATAGTCACTCATAAGGGGGCGTTCCAGGTGACCCGCCTTCAATTCGGCGTAAATTCGGCACCTGGAATTTTCCAGTCACTTGTGGAACGCCTCCTGAAGGGGCTAGAGGGGGTGTTGCCTTATTTCGATGACGTGTTGATAACGGGGGGGAGTCAGGCTGAATTGGCCAAGAGACTGGGAAAGGTTCTGGCAATATTCGAAAAGGCGGGGTTGAGACTGCGAAAAGACAAATGCGTCTTCTTCGCGACCGAGGTTGAGTTCCTAGGGTTTCGTGTGACTCCTGAGGGGATAAAACCATCCAAATCTAAGGTGGCCGCCATTAAGAAGGCCCCTCGCTCCACCTCCAAGGCCGAGCTGCAGTCGTTCCTAGGGCTGCTTAACTTCTACCACTCCTTCCTCCCCCGGAAGGCAGCAGTGGCTGAACCGCTACACAAACTGCTTAAAAAGGAAGAGGCATGGAAGTGGGGCGATGACCAAGAGAGGGCATTTAGTGAACTGAAACATCTCCTGGCGTCTGATGCCATACTGACCCATTTCAACCCCAAACGCCCAGTGGTCCTGATCTGTGATGCATCCCTGGTGGGGGTGGGGGCGGTGCTGTGCCACGTGCTAGAAAACGGAAGGGAGGCCCCGATAGAATTCTACTCCAGGTCCCTGTCCCAAGCGGAGAGAAATTACGCACAGACAGACAGGGAAGCGCTAGCGATAATTGCGGGAACGAAAAAATTTCACGATTTTCTGTATGGCCGCCCTTTCACCATCGTGACTGATCACAAACCCCTGCTAGGCATTTTTACCGCAGATAAGCCCACGCCACAGATCCTGTCCCCGAGGATGCTTAGGTGGGCCATTTTCCTCAATGCGTATCAGCACGCGTTGGTGTATAGACCCGGGAGGGAAATTAGCCATGCGGACGCCCTGTCGAGATCCCCCCTCCCCCAGGATAGCAGCCACGTGGGCGGGGAGGAGCCAGACCACCAGGTACTGATGATAGAGGTCCTAGACTCACCCCCAATATTGCCCGCCGACATCGCCAAAGCGACCGGCAAGGACAATACCTTGGCGAAGGTTTGCTCATGGGTGCAGAAAGGGTGGCCTGCGTCTTCCCCGGCAGCGGAATTCGACCCGTTCTTCCGGAAAAAACTAGAGTTGTCCCTAGAGAGGGGGTGCCTTCTGTGGGGCCAGCGGGTAGTGATCCCCTCGTCCCTACGACCGCGGGTGCTCAAACTGCTGCACGTCAGCCACCCCGGAATTGTGCGCTCCAAAGCGCTGGCCCGTAGTTATTTTTGGTGGCCCCAGTTAGACGCTGACATCGAGCACATGGTCGGCACTTGTGAGAGTTGCCAATGCTCCAGACCAGAGGAGGCCCGTCTTCCCCACAGGGAGTGGGACGCAGCTAAGGGGCCGTGGTCCCGGATACACATAGATTTCGCGGGCCCGTTCCGAGGAACTCTGTAGCGATTATCTGCCGCAAGGCGGCGCTAGGTCCCGGAGGAGACTGATCAATGACGATACGAGGCAAGGAAGCAGGATCAGATCAGTGGTTTATTGGGAAAATACATACACCTTTTATAGATCAGAAGGCAGGTAGAAAAAACCATCACCCGAAAGTCAATCACATCACCTGTTTACTCAGGTTAATTGGGGAACCTCTCTGAAGGGAAGTTAATTATCTCGGACAAACACGGGACGAGGGAGACTATTGTTTAGGGCTTAGACAGGGGTAAGCATATTCACTGTTTGCACCGGAGATTTCCTTAACCAGGAGATGAGTGATTATTCCAAGAGGTAATTGAGGTCTGCAAGATGCTTATTCGGCAGAGTCGTCGGTCAGGCTAGAAGCAGCCGAATTAATCCCTATCATTAATTCACCCCCCTTATGCCCTGACAGGGGCCAGAGGCCAGGAGTTTGCCCGCTGGTTTAACCTCTGCCAGAGACCACTGGTGCCCAACCGGGCACGGGGAATCTTCAGAACTCTGTTTCTCCTTGTTGTGGATGTTTTCTCCAAGTGGTTGGAGGTCATCCCAGTCACGAGCACCTCCTCGGCCGCGACAATTAAGCATTTGCGGAGAATTTTTTCCACGTTCGGCATACCCGACACCCTAATTAGCGATAATGCTAGTTGCTTCACGTCCGCTGAATTCAGGGCATTCACGGAGATTAACGCCATCCGTCACATCACCTCCGCCCCTTTCCATCCGGCCACCAATGGCCAAGTAGAGCGCCTCGTCCGCACCACGAAGGACGCGCTGCGGCGCATGGGCCCCGGGTACCTCAACCTACAAGTGTGTCAGTTTCTGCTAGGTTACAGGGTGACCCCGTTGGCGTCAGGATACTCCCCCGCAGAGCTCTTAATGCGCAGGAAACTGACCACCATCCTCACTAGGCTAGACCCCACGAGAGTAGAAGACAAGGGAAGGAACATCGGGCTAGAGGCCACAAAGAGTTTCAGCGTAGGCGCCCCTGTGCATTGCAGGAACTACGCCAGCGTGGGCCCAGCCTGGGTACCGGGCATTGTCGTGGAGCAAACCGGCCCCGTGTCGTACCGCGTGGAGACCAGCACAGGCTTACTGTGGAGGCGGCACGCGGACCAGCTCCGGCGCAGGGTCCCCGATGAGCAGGGCACAGACCGAAAGGAACAAAACTCAGCGTTAGGGTTCTCCCCCACCCGTTCAGCCCAAGGGGGAGGAGAGGGGGGCCGCGGGTCCCCACCAAGGGGGGAGGAAAGGGAGTCTGTTCTCATAGATATCCTGCGGGATCTTTCGGAGGAGGAGGAACCCGACCCCATACATATCTCGCGGGACTCCCCCACAAATACGGATACCCCAACTGAGTTAGGATTTGATTTTCAGAGCCGGGGGAGTTTTTCGGAGTGGTCCCCCACCCGTCCAAGTGAGAAGAGGGGTTTTTCGTTAGCCCCGAGCGCCCCCGGTCTGCCCACAATGGAGTTTTCCCCTTCCCCTAAAGCCGCCAAACCACGGCAAGCAGCTAACAAGTCTGCCTCTCCCGTTTCAGGACAAGGGACCATGGAACAAAGAAGCGGTAGCGCCCCCGGGGCAGGTCAGCCCACATCACGGCCCAAACGCACTTGCAATAAGCCATCTTGGCTGAGAGACTTCGTCTCATCCTAGGGGGGAGGGATTTCTGTAAAGCTGTGTTCTGTAAAGCTGTGCCTTTAACAATGTACCTAGCCATGTGGTAACAATGTAACCTTTCTGTGTGCAACATTATAACCTTCAGCTGTATCACCGTAACCCCTATAAGAGGACGCGAGCTAGTGACCACTAGATGGCAATAGCGAGCATCCAGCTCTCATGGCTCAGATTCACCCTGGATCAGCAGCGCGGGAAGATTCCCGCCACCTCAACACCTGGACAAGAAGGGCGTGACCTATGACGTCACGCAGGCAGCAACCAATAGACTGTCAACGAGCCACATTCAAATATATAGCCAGCTGTATATATTGAGCTACCCATCCGCCATTACCACATGTTCCTCCGGATCATCATGCCATAAACCTGTGTTAAGCCAACCTTTCGGCTGTTTCATTGTCTTCGGTCCCATACACTAAAGGCTGGCAGTGGAATTCTACCTTCAGTATTTAATTTTTCCTCTAACATCACCGTCTACTACAGTTCCACTATGCCATGGCTTACACATGCCTTTTATATTCTGGATAACACTTTATATTCTGGATAACATGAGACTGCAGTGGCTCAAGTGGCTAAGACGCTGACTGGGAGGCGAAAGGTCAGCAGTTCGATTCCTGAGTACTGCAGGACGGAATGAGCTCCTGTCTTTGTCCCAGCTCCTGCCAACCTAGCAGTTCGAAAGCAAGAAATTGCAAGTAGATAAATAGGGACCACTTTGGTGGGAAGGTTACAGTGTTCCGTGCGCTCCGGTGTCTAGTCATGCCTGCCACATGACCACGGAAACGTCTGTGCACAAGCAGACAGCGCTGGCTGTTTGGCTTTGAAACAGAGATGAGCACTGAACCCTAGAGTCAGATACGACTGGCTTTTGAGCAAGGGAAACCTTTACCTTTGCTAACACTTTATGTTTCTGGCAAAGGGAGCCACAACTCATGCAAACAGATGCTATACTAAATGTATCAGTATCCATGTATCACAGGGCTTCGTGCCATTTCTGCCACATCCATGGACTGCCTTGACAGCAGGCAAGAATTGACTTTTGCTGCTTGTGTTGACTCTCCCGGCGGAACTTGGGCTGACTCCACCACCTCAAGAAATGAGCTTGCCTCTGTCATCGCATGACCCCTCCCTCCAATATATGCATCTGCAATTACTCCACAAAGGCCTGAAATTATATCATCAGGAGTCCTTCTTCCACTGAATAGAGTTTGCCCGCTTTTGAGTTGGACTGACAAAATGGGACTCTCTCCAGCTTGCTGCTTCAGCTCACAACCAAAACAACGGGAGGAGATGCTGAGCAAGGGATTTGAAAGAAAGAGCTTTAGCCTATCTTTAATAACCATGTTCAGAAAATCAGCCAGATTTCCCTGCTCAATCAAGCCAACACACTCGGCTGGATAACATCTTGTGCACATGAATTCCTTTGGCTGAATAGAGGGGCATGAAGAAGCCGTTCTAATTTGCACTGTTGTTATTGCCCTTTTCATAAGGAGTGACCATAGCCTCAGATGCGAAAGTCAGAGGAAGGAGGCGGGCTTAAAAACAGAGCCACTGATTAGGTTTCACGGTGTCTTTTTCTGCATTTGAATACCTTAATCAAGTCTTTTCTAACTTTTATTCCAGTTGGGTTTTGCTGTCTCTCAACATGCTTTATGTGACATGAATAAAGCACAAATTGCAACATAATCTCAGCAGATATTTATTCCCCTCCCACTCCCTCTCTTTTAGAAATAAAATCTCTCTCTCCCCCCTTTGCTTTCACTTGAGTTCCTTTTTGTGTTTGTTTTCAGCCGTGATTCCCCTGATTGTGTTTAGTGGCAGTGGCTACTCAAACAGAAGCAAAGGGAAATATTCATGGAAGGCAAACAGGAATGTGTTCATGTAAGTCATTAGCACGGAAGGGGAAAGAAACACCCCACCTCACAAGCGACTTTGGCTTCACAAAATCATGGAGAAGAAACATCCACATAACATCTGATCCCTCTGCCACTTCATGAAAGCAGCTGGATTTTTCTTAAATCAAATCAAACCTATGAGCCAATTCATTGGAGCGAATTCCTTGAGAGCAAATTCATTGCAAATATGCCACACTCACACACATACATTTTGATTCAGTGGGATTTCCTCACAGAAATATTCGAAGTTGCCTACCTCTTATGGCCCAGGTCAAGCAGATGCCTAGCTCTCTTCTTCTTCTTCTTTCTTCTTCATGAAAGCAACCTATAAATCTGCATATTCACCAGAGAAGCAGAAATGAAGATAATTCAAGGCAACCACATGGCTTTGAACAATGCTCCATTTCAGTATTGCACGACAGAGTGAACTCCCATCTCTGTCCCAGTTCCTGTCAACCTAGCAGTTTGAAAGCAAGACATTGCAAGTAGATAAATAGGGACCACTTCACTGGGAAGGTAAACAATGTTCCATGCACTTTGGTGTCTAGTCATGCCTGGCACATGTCTACAGAAACGTCTGCAAATGCAGACAGCACTGGCTCTTTGACTGTAAACGGAAATGAGCACCGAACCCTAGAGTAGGATACGACTGGCTTTCTAGCAAGAGTGACCTTTATCTAAGAATTCTAAAACCCCTCTGGAGCATTTAATTGTTAAAAGGCCATGCAACCAAACAAGCAACCACCGTCACTTTGGGCAATCTGCATTGTTGTCTCTGCATTTGTCTCTGCATCTGCATTTGGAACCATCACAAAATATCTCACCCTCTTATGGAGTAAGAAGAGTAATTTTGCAACCCTTGTGTTGTCTTGTGCAGGAATGAGACGAGAGAGGATTTTCTAGGCTGCTGCCATGTACACATGCAGGATATTTCAGAAGCAAGCAAAGCTTGGGATGGCACAATAAATTGACAGTCAGATGATGATAAAAGCAAATGTCCTGTTTGACACCTTGCAAATCTATTTGAGTTTAGCAAGGCTTTCCTCCTACCCTATCCTGAGAATAAAGCAGGAAGCTCTATTTGACACAGTCCCTGATCCAGATGATATTTAACATCTCAACCATAGCCAGGGCTGTCACTAGTCTAACTTTTTCTTAAACTTAGTACAGCTGCACAGGGAGAATTCTTCATCAAAATCAACCAAGCAGTCAGGGTAGCCATATAGCCTATTTTACAGAGAAAAAGTCTGCAGTTGAACATAAGAACATAAGAACAGCCTTGCTGGAACAGGCCACAGGATCCCATCCAGTCCAGCATTCTGTCTCACACAGTGGCTCACCATTTCCTTCAGGGTATTCCCAAGCAGATGCCTTCACCTGCTTAGGATTCCCTGGAAATGATATTGAGAGATATCCTGCCTATCTCTCCAACCCGGAGGTTGTCCTTAAGTATCCATAATTATAGCCATTGATACTCTTGTCCTCCATGAACTTGTCTAATCCTTTCTTAAAGCTGTCAAGACTGACAGCTGTCACCACTTCTTCTGGCAGGGAGTTCCATAGACCAGTAATCCTCTGGGTGAAAAAGTACTTTCTCTTATTTGTTTGAGAACTAGTACCCAAAAGTTTCATGGAGTGTCCCCTAGTTCTAGTGTTACGCGATAGGGAAAACAGTTTTTCCTTATCTACTTTGTCCACACCGTGCATGATTTTATAAACTTCAACCAGGTCACCTCTTAGACGTCGTCGTTCAAGAGTGAAAAGGCCCAACCGTTGCAGCCTCAGATGGTAAGGAAGGTGTTCCAGTCCCCTAATCATTCTGGTTGCCCTCCTCTGTACTTTCTCCAACTCCATAATATCCTTCTGGAGGTATGGCGACCAGAACTGTACACAGTATTCCAGATGGGGCCTCACCATAGATTTATAAAGAGGCAAAATGACACTTGCTGACTTATTTTCTATACCTTTCCTAATGATCCCTAACATTGAGTTTGCTTTTTTCACTGCTGAGGCACACTGGGTTGACACCTTCATTGAGTTGTCCACCAGGACACCAAGGTCCTTTTCCTGGTTTGTCGCAGAGAGTTCAGACCCCATCAGTTTATAAATGTAATTGGGGTTCTTTGCCCCAACATGCATCACTCTGCACTTACTAATGTTGAAACTCATTTGCCACTGTTTTGCCCACTCCCCCAGTGTCGAGAGATCCCTCTGGAGCTCCTCACAATCTCTCACAGTTTTCACTACCCTGTATAATTTAGTATCATCAGCAAATTTGGCTACCTTGCTTTTTACTCCTACCTCTAGATCATTTATGAAGAGGTTGAAAAGCAGGGGTCCCAGTACTGAACCTTGGGGGACCCCACTCTTTACTTCCCTCCACTTGGAGAAGTATCCATTTAGTGCTACCCTCTGTTTCCTGTCCCTTAGCCAGTTGCTGATCCAGGACAAGACCTGTCCCTTTATTCCATGACTGGTAAGTTTATTCAAGAGCCTTTGGTGTGGGACCTTGTCAAAAGCCTTCTGAAGACATCCTGAAGTTGCATCTTGAAGTAAGTAGAGCAAGGATACATGTCTAGCCATTCATTGCTATGGGGAGACATAATCACATTTCTGTTTAAATGATAAATTAACCCCTTGCTCGGGTTTTCTAAGTATAAAATAATCAGAAGTGGCTTACAACTCCCTTCTTCTGGGGATGCCCTGGCACTGTGCAGCTTGCTAAAGTAACACAAGACTGGCTCTTCTCCACAACTCAAATATTAAGAAAAAAGTTGAACTGAATGGTATGCACCCAATAAGACAAATGGCTTTACAGTATTTTAACAAGAGCCTTCATGAATTGCAATCCACTTCTTAGGACAGGAGTTCTCAACCTTTTTAAAGTCGGAGGCCAGATCATGCTCCCTCAGACAGCTTTGGGGGCCAGATGGCCATTGTGCCCTTCCTTCACCACATGGCACTTCCTGGTGTGGTCGAGGTGGTGATGGGCCAAATGAAATGGTGCCGTGAACTGCATCTGGCTCGTGGGCCGCAGGTTGAGAATCCCTGTCTTACAACATGGAAATGGGACTGGTGGCTTAGTGGTTAAGACTCTGAACTTGATGAACTTGAAGGTCATCAGGTCGAGACCCAAGTGCTGCACGAAGGAATGAGCAAGGGCCACCTTTACCATACCTCAGGACATGGAAATAGTAGGCAAATTTATGTCCTCTTTTTGGTTAGGCATTTGTTCTTCTTTGGTATTGCAAAGATGGCCATCCTATATCACCATGCAACCAGGGGAGCTTTTTGGAAGTGTAAAACCACTCAGATCCAACCTTTTCCTTTTTATTTGGAAGAAAATCTGAGCTTCATCTCCCGGATGCTCTGTGGGCCTTATGAAAGGTGACAATTAAAAAGAAGACAAGGTTTTTTTTTTAAAGAGAAATTTTATTTTTATAAATAGCAAGGAAAATATTCATTTTCAAAAATATCTTCTTTCCTGGTTTGTATTAGATTTTAAGGGATTTTTGTTTTGTTTTGCTCCTTTTGGATTCCATGTGAACTCCATTTGAGCAAAGCACTATCTGTAGGTTCCAAAGTTTGGGTTGTTACTTTCTGGGGCTGAGCTGTAGTCCGGAAGAGTTATCCTTGTCCATCTGCGTCCTGATCTGCCAGAAGATACCTCAGCACCAGTACTCTTCATTTCTATGGGAACCTGAAATATAAAATTGAGGGATGGGAGGGACTCTGTGTTAAGGTAGCTCTCAAGTAGGTGTATGTCATGCGCCCTCAGCCATGACATTCTTCTCTGGAACATATGGTAATCCACTAAATGGCCAGTATACACTGTTTTCTAAATTGTTACCTTCTGAAATCGTAAAGGTATATCCAACTCTAGGGTTAAATGTTCATTTCTGTTTATAGCCAAAGAGCCAGCACTGTCTGCATTTGCAGACATTTCTGTGGACATGTGGCAGGCATGCTTCAATACCGGAATGCTGTTTACCTTCCCACCGAAGTGATACCTATTTATCTACTTGCAATTTCTTATTTATTTATTTATTTATTATTTTATTTTAAATATTTCTATCCCGCTTCCCTCACTTGAAAGTGACCCGAAGTGGCTAAACAACATAATTAAAAACAGGAATAAAATAGATTAGCAAACTCCCATTAAAAACCCATCTTAAAACTAACTAAAAATCCCAGAACCACCCAGAACACTTAAAAACAGTCGGGACAAGAGCCAGTGTAGGCTAAATAAGCCAGCGGGACTGGGAAACTGATGAATCCATGCCCCATGCCCGCTGGCATAGCCATGTTTTCAGGCACTAGCATAACACCCCCGCCCCATCACAACCCGGGCAGCCGCATTCTGGACCAGCTGAAGGGCAGCCCCATGTAGAGCACATTACTATAATCCAATCTGGAGGTGACCAGGGCGTGAGTGACCATGAGCAAGGAGTCTTGCTTCCAAACTGATAGGTTGGCAGGAGCTGGGACAGAGACGGGCGCTCATTCTGTCATGCTGTACTGAAACGGAACATTGTTCAAAGCCATGTGGTTGCCTTCAGTTATCTTCATTTCTGTTTCTCTGGTGAATATGCAGATTTATAGGTTGCTTTCTATTTCCCTACAGTTCTGTCTAATATTTACATTCAGATAATGCTGATGAAGAGGCTAAAGAGGTCAGACATTACCACACGCAAAAGGGGGTTTGGTTGGAATATAGGGCAGAATGTTTGCTTCAGATGGGAGCGTGTGCAGCAATAAAGGTGTGCTAACAAGGTATTAATCTTGTATCCCTCCCTCCTTCCACTTTTCGTCTTACATGAAAGCTGCTGTGATTAGAATAGGGTGAAATGAACATAAGTATGATAAATGATAATGTCCCCATGGGAGTAAATATACCACTCAGAGTGAGAGAGGAGGAGGAAGAGAGAGAGAGTTTTGCTAATCAAGCTGGGCAGGGAGCTAATGCACTCTGAGAACACCCGCCTCAGAACTCGTCTAAATCTGAAAACAATTCACTTGAGGAGTTGCTACCATAAGAGAGAACAAAGAGCAAAGCAGTGTGAAGTTGAGGGATTATGGTGGACAAAAAGGGCTCAGAGAAAACATTGCGTAAAATGAGGATGCTTTAGGAATATTAAGCCTGACATGTAAGTATATTTATGATACCGAGTGGATAAACTGAAGGAAGCCTGGGTTCAAATCTCAGCTCAGCCATGAAAACTCTCTGAGGATGTGGAACTGGTAAAACCATTCCTTAAATATCATACTTACCTTGAAAGCCCCATTAGAATTGCTATAATAGCAATGGCAATTACACATATATACCATGCCAGAGCGCTTAGACGTCTCTCTGGGTGGTTCACAATGTGTTGTGGCTTGGGGTCCTGGGTGCGAGGAGGACAGTTGGCCAGCCCCGTTGCCTGCTGTCAGCTCCGATCTGGAGTCAGAGCCTGAGGAGGAACTGTTGCCAGTCCTTCAGCCGGTTGCCAGCCTAGATCTGGACTCTGCACATGAGGAGATGATCTGGGCACCAGTCATGCAGACTGTCAGTTCGAAGCTGGCTTCTCATGGCCAAGTCAGGCAAGAGGATCAGGGCTTGACAGGAAGGCCAAGTGCCAACACTCGGGAGGAGCAGGAGCAAGCCACACACATCTGAAAGGTGAGGGTATGGAATTGAGTACCCATCTCTGTCCCAGCTCCTGCCAATCTAGCAGTTCAAAAGCAAGAAATTTAAAGTAGATAAACAGGGACCACTTCGGTGGAAAAAGATCTTGGGGATGTGAAAGGAGCCTCATGTGGGTGTCCCCTGAGCAGAGTTTCTCCAGCAAAAATCCTTTCAACCCAGAATATTTTCTGACACGAAATTATTATTATCTAGTCTCTTCCCTCTCTCCATCCTTGCTTTTAATGCCCACTTTTAATGGGTAAAACATCAGAACTAATGAAGACCTTTAATTTGTCAGTTCACCTTTATTTTTTATATAGTGTCCCGATGGAATTCCTGTTACTTTACTGAATTGTAAACAGGTTGTTAACCATCAGTTCTTCCGACTTATGCCTCCATCACACTTGTCTAATAAAAATGTATAAACCAGGTGAAATATATAAATTCAGATCGATTTTCCAGATGCAACTTTAGGTAGAGTAATATGACCTGGTTTAGAAGTGTGTCTGATTTCCTCCTGTGGACTACAGAGGTCAGATATCCTAAGTTATGGTATCTGTCTCAGGAATTCTAGGAGTTTGGACCTAAATCTACACACATCTAATTTGGACAATAATCAAGACATTTGTAGTAGTGGCAGGATCAATCTTCTATAGGAATAGCTGCATCTGATGTACTATTGAAAGCTCTTCCAAGCTGCTTCTGGCCAACTTCAACTGAAATTCTCAGCATTGCCCAACTGTTTGGGCTACAGAGAATATTTGATAGCCAGTAATATCCTCCTTAATTAAAAGTGAAACTATATCTTGAACATTCAGAACATCTGTTTATCCCTGCTCTCTTTGTTGAATAAGAAAAGTACTTTGAGTCACAAGCTCACACACTGATTTCCATCCAGTACCTTCTACCTCACCTGCCCCATAAATGCCATAAATATATAGATCATGGAATCAATCATCAGTATGGTAGCTATCAACAAGCCTAAGCTAACTTCATGCTGAACATCAAATTCTGGGAAATAGGACTTCTAAATGCTTGAAAAAGTGATAAGTGAAGGTTTTTTTTAAAAAAAAATGTGCCCTGGCTTAGAGTTTTTTTGTGTCTATGTTCCATATCAGGGTCAGGTTTTATTCCAGTACTGCAATATTTATTTTATTTGTCTTTCCATGGATCAAGTGGGGAAAATGAAACTCCTTATAGTCATAGCTGAGATAAGATTCAGCTAAATGAGATGAGTAGCAAATGCTCTCCTGGTGAAAGGAGGAGAAAGAATAACAGATGCATCCACAAATCAAATGGTAACAGAATAAAACCAGAGGGATGGGTGGGAGAAACGAGAGACCAATCCTCAAAATGCATCCAGCCATTGGATTAATGTGACTGTAAATGTCTGTGCTGACCTACCCCAGTGGGCACGGTCACCGCACAGCCTATTCAAGGAGAGTCCAAATAGCAAAGTCCAAAAAGCAAGCCAATGTCTGGTTACCGGTAGTTCAAATGAGTGGCTAGTCTGGAGGATGTCCAGGGGCGTCGTCAGGGTTGGCAGATAAGTCAGGATCTAGGCAGGAAATCTCAAGAGGTATCCAAAGTTAAGCAGGGTGTTGGTCATTGCACTGAAGAATTGTACCGACACTGGAATGCTGTAACAAGCTTGCTTAAGAGCCTCCCAGCTAATCGGTATCACCTGGGAGCCTTCTCTGGTAACTTGTTCTAGCTTGCTTGTGTCTCAGATGCAGCTCCTTTCTGCACCCTTCCCTGGTTGAGGGCTGATCACTGTCAGAGTCAGACATCTGATCTGACAGGTCATCTGTCTGGGGAAACAGAGTTGGGCCAGAAGCAGGCTGAGATTCCTGGTTCAGGATATTCTCATGTTAAGGTGCAGGCAGAATTGGGCTGGGCATAGGAAGTACCTCCTGATCCAGGTCATCTTCAAAGTCTGATGAGGACTGGATCACAACAGTGTCTAACTAGAGGGACTGCAGTGACTTTGAACTTGATGACTGGAAGGACAGCAGGTCAGCAGTTCAAGACCCGAGTGCTGAATGATGGAGTGACCTCCCATCTCTGTACCGTCTAGCAGTTTGAAAGCAAGAAATCGCAAGTAGATAAATAGGTACCACTTCAGTGGGAAGGTAAACAGTGTCCCATGAACTCCAGTGTTTAGTCATACCTGTCACGTGTCCATGGAAACATCTGCAGATGCAGACAGTGCTGGCTTTTTGGTTATAAACAGAGATGAGTACTGAAACTACAGTAAGATTCAACTGACTTTTTAGCAAGGATGAAGTTTATCTCTAAGCATCTAACTTACAATTAACTGGTTCAACTGGTTTTAAAAATAAAAGATGAGAAGGATAAAGAAATCAGCTGAAAGAGAAAGGATGTTTATGGAACTTTTAGATATTTTGTTGAAATTTTCTTCTTTTCTTTTATGGGCAGTAACAATTATTATTATTATTATTATTATTATTATTATTATTATTATTATTATTATTATTATTATTATTATTATTATTATTAAAACAGTTTTAGGTTCAGAAAATAAATGTGATCTCTTCTTTTTAGATACTCTTCAACGATGGTATTTTTTTCCTCCTGGGTATTGTAGCCTGAACCTTTTTTAAAAAGGCAGAAGAAGAAACCTCAGAAACAGCAGGGCTTTTCATTTTTCTGTTTGAAAAGATCTATCTGAGTCATTGGTAAGAGGAAGGATTAGATGGAAGACTCTTTCTAGCTTTTCATTTTAACTTTATCTAATAGATGCCTTTCCACTATGCAATGACTTGGGTCACTTTAAGAATGGCTTTAATTTTTGTAGCAAAGGGGACGATAGCATCAGTTATCAACCGATAAAAGGAATTAATATATGAACCCTGCTGTATAGAAAATGAATATTTTTTCCAGAAAAAAAGGGGAGAAATCAAACCATTTAAAGGGAGCTTTTATTCCTGCATATAAAATACCTTCTCCTCCACATTTTCTATTAGACCTACTATAGGAGAACATGCTACTAAGGAAAAGGTAGCAAATTTCTGAGAGAAGTGGCAAGGAAAGGGGACTATCCCATAATTTTAGGTTTAGTGGAAACTGGTCACTCTGATGATCCATGGGCAGAGAATTGGCTCCAGTTTTAAATCTAAAATAAACACAGGACTTGCATTTCTTTTGGACTGCAACCTCTAAAACATGCCAAAAATCCCTCAAAAGAGGCTTCTGGGTTCTTCTTTCATGCCCAGACCAACCTTTGGACTGCCAAAATGGAGCCACTTTCTTGACTTTGTCGTTGGCCAAACTTAAATCCTCATCGGTACATATTTCTGATAGTAATCAGTAGACCTGTAAATGAGCCAGATTCTGTATCTCCCTGCATTCACACAGTGTGTTGTTATCTGCCAGGAGCCCCCATTTGAGCATTTTGGAGTTACCTGAAAAACTGCTATCCCCCTTTTCTGTCACAGGTCAAGGAAGCTGTATAAGCAGAGCACAGCTGAATCATGCAAATCACTGGAGATGCTTCACTAAAATAAAAAAAGTTCTTCCATTGGCAGACCGCCTCCTCCCGAACCACCAAGACTTGAATTTCAGGCAAATAAAATAGTTTTATTGAAATGCATTTAATCAACAGTGGCCATCTGCTGGTCAAAGACAATTCTCAAACCTGCCTTCTAGAAGGGAGGAGATTGAGGATTAGGTAAAGGCAAAGATAATGCAGCAACCAATGGCAGAGTTCGTTTGTGGAGCCTGTCACCAATGGGCATACTCATCTTGAAGACAGGAACTAATCAGGAATGCTGCACGTCCGAGGTGGGAGATTTGACTGACCAGTCAGCATTGTTGGATCTTCACTTGATGAAGTACCTAGGCATTTCCCACCCAATAATCCTAATCTCGTCTCAAGGCAGTAAGCCTTACCAGCAGCATTAAAACCCAACCAGCACTGTGTACATATGTTAATTTTACCCTACCACTGACCCCAAAGACAATAGAGAGACAGAGACAATCAAACAGAGAAAAGAATTAATCTCTAAAATGATCAAGACTTCAGGGATGGCTGTAGGTTCCAGGAAAGGTTGGAGGTGAGTTCCTGGCTTTTATTTGGAGCAGAAGATACAATGGAAGGCTTTCTTTTGAATGAAATAGGGCTTTTGGAATTGCTCAACATGCCCGGGACTAATGAGAGTATTCAGAGAAATTCCTGCTTCAAATATACAAAGACAGAACAGTTTAAAATACAAGAAAAAGAAAACATTTTTATTTTAAAAAAGATCATCCCAGGCATAACCACTACTGGAATAAAATCAATCAGGAGTGAAAGGGTTAAGTCTACTGTGTCTATTTGGCAGGAAGGAAAGAATGCATTTTAAATCAAGCTGCAATTACTTACTGAGGCTTGGATTTAAACAGAAGGAGAGAAAGGGGCCCCCCTCCCTCCTTGACCATGGCCTTTTAAAATAACAGTTTGAGAGCTTTATAAATTTACTAGCAGAGGTTGCCCGGCATTGCTGGGCTGTTTTAAATTGTGTTGTAAGGATAAATTGTGTTAATGCTTGTTAAAAATTGCTAGTCTGTAATTTTTAAAATGTTTATCTATACAATTTTTTTTTGGTTTGGCTGGCTGTTTTATGTAACTGGAAAATGTTTTAGTTTTTGGTTTTTTAAAAAATAGTTGTACCGTAGGTAATAATTTTAATAATGTGAAAGTAAATGTTTTTTACATTCAATGTTTTTAAAATGTGTTTAGTTGTTTTGGGTTTTTATTTGAGTTAGAACTCAGCACAGTATTTTAATATTTATTTTATTTTATTTTATTGACGTATGTTTGTGATTTGTGTTAAATTGTGTTTTCGTGTAATTTTTTGACTTATTATTGTGACCTTTTGTGTAAAATTGTGATTTTGTGTTATTGTTTTGATTTGTTTTTACTGTTGTGGCCTTTTGTTTGGGGCTGTTGTGTATTTTTGAATTGTTTTTACTATTGTGGCCAGCAGGTGGTGCTGGTAGGGGTTTTCTTGTATTTTGACTGTTTCTTCTCTCCTGGCCTCTGGGTGGAGCTTCTTCCGGTAAGTAGTCTCTTTTTTATTCATTTCGTTTCTGGTCGTCGTGCAGGTAGGACATGTGTTGGCGAGTTGGCTTGTTTTCTGTATTATTTTTTTTTGGGGGGGGGGTTGGGTTTTGTATTTTTTTGACTGTTTGTTTTGTTTTTGATTGTGTTTTTGTTTACTTTGTATTGTTTTTTGGTGTTGTTTCTGTGTATTTTTGGATGTTTTTGATTGTGTTTTAAGGTATTTTTGGTAAATTATTTATTTTTTTATTTTATTTTTTTGTGGCTTTGGGGGGGTTGGTTTATTTCCGCGGGCCGGCCTGGCTGTCCGGACCTTGGGAATTCCAACGGCGCTTTATGTGGCATTGGGGGGGTTATTTCCGCGGGCCAGCTTCGCTGGCCAGACCGCAGGCCTTAGGGGGAAAGAGGGCTTTATTGTCTTATGGTGCTTTGATTGTGTGGAGTCGTGAAAGTAGATCGGGGTTTCCTCTTTAATGTCAGTGGGTGGGGGGTTGCGATCCCCCTCTCCGCTGGTTCCCCAGGGGTTGGGAGGTTTGTGGGGACAAAAGGGATCTGTCCCCCCAACCCTTCTGGACCCAGGAGACCAGGGAGGGTGGATCGATTCCCCCCCCCCCCTCCTAAAAAAAACCTCTGTTTTTTAAGAGAAGAAACCGCTTGGTTTCTTCTCTTTAAAGATGGAGGTTTTTTTGGGACTCTGGGGCTTGTAGTTATGGGTTTGTGATTTATGGTTGTGGTGCATTTTTTCCCCTGCGGCTTGATTTTGATTGGCCGCAGCGCGTTTCTCAATGATCTTTGTGGTCACGCCGCTCAGCCTGATTGGCTGTGGCGTGGCATGGTGCAAAGAACGTTGGGAAATGAAGTTGTTTCCCTTTTTCTCATTTGTGGGGCTGTTGCCCCACTGCCGGTTTTCTCAATCCTTCGTTGACCTGCGGACTCAGTTCAGCCGTGTGCACGAATGGTGGGTGCGGGTCATTAGGACGAGGCTTAGGAATCTATAGCAAGTTCCAACAGTTAACCCTTGGTTTTATAGGTTAAGATTAAAAATAAAAATCAAACCTTGCAGTTCCACAGTGTGGTGTTTGTGGACATGTAAGCCTATTGGGTATAGTCGGGGCGGGGGGGGGGAATGGAAAAATAAAGAGTAAAAGCATTTTTATTGGAAAATAAAAGTCTAAAAAATAATAAAAGGAGTAATTTCCATATTTGGGGTAACATTGGTCTTGTATTTAGGAACTCCAACCCTCAGCCTCGTCAGGGTCCCCCAAGTGACACAGGGGAGGTTGAGTTCATCAGCCATATCCTCCTTTAAAGTTGTTCTTTGTCCAGTAATCTCCTTCCTCCATCTTCTGATTTGGTTTCGCTCTTGCATACCCTCAAAATATTTGTTCTTGCCATAAACTCTTCCTGGATCTGAACTGAAGGCTCATATCCATTCAGAAGATGTTGAGGGTCATTCTCTTGCTTAGTTCTCTCAGTGTCCACAGCGACTTCTGTTGTTACCTTAGGTCAGGGATTTTCAACCTGCGGCCCATGGGCTGGATGCAGCCCACAGCACCGTTTCACGTGGACCCTCACCACCTCCACCACACCAGGAAGTGCCATGTGGTGGAGGAAGGGCAAAATGGCCATCCAGCCCCCAAAGCTGTCTGAGGGAGTATGACCCGGCACCCGGCTTAAAAAGGCTGAGAACTCCTGCCTTAGGTGGTGTAATACCAACAAGAGAATATATTTTCTTAACTGGTGTAGGTTTGCAGCATTTTGCCACAATGTACATTGTTTCATTAACAAAGATATCAACTTGTTTTGTGTGTGTGGATGCGCTCCATACTTGAGCAGCATACTCTGCCACAGAGATGTTCATGGCCAAAGCTGATGTACACTGTGTGGATGATTGAGTTCCCCATGTATAATTAATGAGTTTCCTGGTGATGTTGTTTCTTGTACTAACTTTAGCTTTGGTATTCAGGCAGCGCTGCTTAAAAGAGAATGTCCTGTCAAGAGTCACGCCAAGGTAATTCAGTGGTGAACAATGCTGTAATTAGAAAGAGGCAAGAAACTGCCCCAATAGTCTCCAGGAAACACAATACTTTGTGGGAGTCAAAAGAAGAAAGAGAGAGAGAGTAGTTCTTTGGCAGGGTTTGCTTCAGAGCATAATGGACAGCAAGACAATGGCAGTTATGAGCTTCTACAATGCATATGAAGCATTGATGTCTTCTAAGGACTACCAGAGAACTTCCCTTCTTCATACTGCTGAATACAATGTTAAATATTACATCACTAAATCAGGAGTTCTCAACCTTTTAAAGCTGGGGGCTGGTTCGCACTCGCTCAGATACCTTGAGGTGCCAGACAGCCATTTTGCCCTTCCTCCATGCCATGGCACTTCCTGGTGTGCTGGAGGCGGTGGGGCCATGGGCCGCATCCTGCCCACAGGCCACAGGTTAAGAATCCACGCATTAAATGACTATAGGTTTGGTGGGTGAAACTCAAAAAAGCTGCAGATAGGTCTGGAAAGCACCATAATTTTCCAGAGGTTGACTGCACCCCTAGTTTCTGTGCTATTTTGAAGTGTGTGCAGGGTTCCTATGTGTGTGTGTGTGGGGGGGGGGGGGGGGAAGAGAGAGAGAGAGAGAGAGAAAAGAATATAGCTCTCAGGATTCAAGCCAACATGAAATGCCGTGGCCTAACTGAGATTATCCACTTCAGATGAGAGAATAAACCCTTAGTTGTAGGCCTGGCATCATAGATGAGCTGTTCTTCCTGACTAAATTGAGATACAAAGACTTAGTTTGACAGTACTCAGTTTATATAGTTGGCTTTCCAGTTTTGGAGGTTCTTTTCAGAGATTTAAGTAAAGAGATCATTCCATTTTAAAAATCACTCTTACTCCTAGATAGATTTCTGAGAATTTGGGCATTCTTTTGGCATATCCTAAATTTATCATTTTCCTTCATAGCCTACATTCTAATACCCACTTACGCCTTCTCATTCTCTCTCATTTTCCCCCCTAAAAGGAGAGGGGGGAAATGGTGAAAACAATTAAGATTATGTCAGAACTGCAGATAATGAAAGAGTCTTAGGTCTGCCATCTGCTTTTCACCTGTCTTTCAAAAATGATCAGGTCAAAGGAGTTAATGGCTAATATTTGACTTTGAGGTAATTCTGAGGAAAGCACATAACTGCGGTGCAGTTACCTCCGCCTGCTTTTTCCTCACTATCCCTTTGAGAAGCATTTCAAAGTACTTCATGGGTCAGACACAACTGCGAGATAGATAGCTTAAGAGGCAAAAAGCAGACTATTTGGTATTAACCTGTGACCAAGCTGATTTCACAATTAGGTCTATTCTAAACACTGAAGATTCCTCAACGAGTCATTTGATAGAGGTGGAAGGAATCTGTGTGCAGTAGTTTGTAAGCTGAGTTGAAAATGCAGTTCAAATTCAATGGCAAGAGGCTGTTCCTCATTTAAATCAAGTGCCTAATGATATCTAGAAGTCTGGCCAGATTATCCTGCTATGGTAATAGATTAGATCATACTGCCAGTGAGTTAACACTGAGTGTCAGGTGGCAGTTAACTAACCTGATGACGAAAAAACCGTTTGAATGAAAATGATAACTGTGTTGTCTCTGAAGATAATATGTAATAAATGTATCCAACTTGGTAAAAGGTTCAAATGCTTTAATCTTCTTCACAAATGAAAGGCTGAATATATACAAGAATTAATAACGAAAAAGATTCCTCTATGGGTAATTTTTCACAGTTCTTCTAAGGTAATTTTTACAGTTCTTCATAACACAAATAATTCCTCTATGGGTATGTATGATTCACTGATACAGCTATTATTTTCAAAGTCGATACCAGTTATTTCGACTTTTCGAATTGCTTTTTCTTCCTCAGGAAATCTGCACACAAAGATAATTGTACATAAATGTAATAATTAGCATGACAAAATAATCCGGACTACTGTTACATTTGATAAATTTCTTATAAACTATTATTATTATCATAATGCAAGTTCTAGCAGCTCTATTACACGTCTGATCAAGGACTCAAATACTGTATCTAAAAAGAAAGGAGCTTACCAATGTGTAAAGGTTTCTTAACAACACGTCCTCGCCTCCGCTCATTCTATTAGGTGTGTATGGACGTTAATAATGGTTGTGAAGCAGCTGCCTTTATGCTTAGTGAAAGATGACACACGAGTAACCAATGTAGTTAACTCCCGAAACCTCCTACTGTAGCCGCAAGCATTTATGACCTATACTGTTACTTATAGAAACGCTGTGAGATCCAGCTCCTGATTTAATCCTTTTGGATGCATGGTGTCAAAAAAGTGAATAAAAAATGCTTCCCGCTGTCGTAGTCTTTTATTGATGTCACACCTCTCGAATAATCTTGGTCTTACCATTTCCAATACAACAAATCGGAAATCCCTGTCAGAGTGGCGTTTTTCCATGTAATGGGTTACTAATGGTGCGTCTGTTACCTGGTTTCTGATTTTTGACCTGTGTTCCGATATCCGCTTCCTCAGTGACCAACTGGTAAGTCCCACATAGTGCATCTGATAACACATCTGCTGGCACAACTGGTGAGGGATCTCAACATGAAAGTTAATTGCTTCTTTGAAATATAAATCTCTTTGGTTTCCCAGCAAAATTGACACACTATACATGAATGGCACTTATAATGTCCAGTTGGAAACTTTCTATCATTGATAATAGCCCTGCCGGTATGGTCTGAACGTACAAGAATATTCTAATGGATTTAGATCTTCTGAAACCTATCATTGGTTTTTCATTGCAGCCGGGAAGTTCACTGACCAAATGCCAGTGTTTGTAGATGACATTCTTTATCTGACTGGCTGCTGGGGAAAACTCAAAACAGCACCTGATAGAATTACCTCCTCCCTGTTATTTCCTATCTATCAACTGCTTTCTGGGTGTGTACTTGCTCTCTGGAAAGCTTTGGTAACTACGTGCGCTGGGTAGCCTCTGTTGGCAAGTTTTTTGTGGATCGCTGGGGCGGATTTGTTAAAGTCTGCGGATTCCATGGAATTCCTCTTGGCACGGGCAAATAGGCCATATGGAATATTATTTCTAACAAAGGCTGGGTGATAGGAAGAGTATTTTAAGTACGGATTCCTATCCGGGGGTTTCCTATATAGCCTAACCGCTATTCTTCTAAAGTCGGAAATATAAACCTCTACATCCAGGAATGGAAGAGAGACAGTGTCAAAGTGAGGAGTGAACCGCAAGTTACTGTCGATGGAGTTAATCCATCGTACGAAATCAGTAACAATATCCTGAGAGTCAAGGATAAAGAACAAGTCATCTATAAATCTGCCATAATGGATGATGTGCGGTAAGAAAGGATTGGAAGCATGATTGTACATGTGTAGAGTTTCAAAATTGTTCAAGTACATGTTGGCCACTGAGGGGGCCAGGGGGCTCCCCATGGCCATACCCTTAATCTGCATGTAGTAGGACTTTTCAAATTGGAAATAATTATGTTCAAATATTATATCCAATAAATCCATTAAAAAATGGGTTGGGGGAAGTGGCGAATCCCTCGTGTCTAACTTGTCCTGTACTATTGTTCTTGCTTCCTCAAGGGGAATGTTTGTGTACAATGCCTCCAAATCGAGTGTTAGTAACACCCCTTCTTTAGTCATCTCCAAACCCTCAACTTGAGAAATAAAATGTGTGGTGTCTTTTATAAATGAAGGGGTTTGTCTCGCGTATTTGTTAATGTAGAAATCTACATATTTAGCAATGGGCTCGAGGGCAGAATTTACTCCAGAGACGATAGGTCTTGCGGGGGTGGGAGCACCCTCAGCTTTCTTTTTGTGGATTTTAGGGATGAGATGGAATATAGGGGTTCTCGGGTACTCATTGTATAAAAATCTCACAGTTTTCTCTGTAATGTATCCTAAAGATATACCCTCATAAACCACCATTTTAATGATGTTCATAACATGATGGGTAGGGTCATGACTGATGTTTCTATATGATGACTCATCCCCCAACTGCCTGGAAGCCTCCGCTGTGTAATCTGAGGTGTCTAACACAACTATTCCTCCACCCTTATCCGCCTGCTTTATAATGATAGAAGTGTCTTGTGCTAAGTTTTGTAGGGTTACACGATCCTCTCTAGATAAGTTACACCAACCTTTGATGTGATTGTTCTCAATGTTGCCAATGTCCCATAGTACCTGATTTTGAAAAACTTTGATGGCTGGATCGTCAACCACCGGGTTGAACCCGAGATTTAGGTTTAAACATATCCCTAGATTGTACATCCATTCCCCTGAAAAAAAACTTTCAATTTAAGCATCCTAATGAGTTTAAACATCCACCCGAGTGTTAAACGAGTGATATAAGGGAGTAGGAACAAAGGTGAGACCCAGTGAAAGAAGACGTACCTCATTAGTGGATAGAGGTCTAGAGGATAAATTGAAAATTACGTTTTCCTGGCCCCCCTCAAGGTCTTTCTTTTCCCTAAAAAAGAAGAGTTCGAGCATTGCTGAATGCCCTGTCGGTTCCTTGTTCTAAAGTCATATGATTTTTGTTGAGACTCATCACAAGAGGTCGACAGGGCATCAGAATCCGAAGTTTCGAAATCCGAAGAATAGGTCTGGTCTTTCCAGGTGACTTGTTTGACCCGCGTGGAACCTTGCTGAAAACGCCATCTGTATACTCTCGCTGAAGAATAATCCTGTGTATCCCTCTGAAACTTGTTCTTCTTAAATTGGATGAGAGATTCCCGGAACTGATGGATTTTATTGTTGACGTCCTCTAATGATTTTTCATAGGTATGATCGTTGACTTCTGATTTGAGAGATGTTTGGAGTTTGTCGATGTCTTGATATACTAAGTCCAATTCTTTATGTGATTGTTCAATGATAAGTAGAATGAGGTCGAACAAGCATTATATTTTTCACAGTTCTTCTATGCTTGGGCACAACAGTAGTGGATTTCCAGCTCTTAAAGAAAAGAGGGAATGAACAAGTGAATCCCCATTTTACCTGGAGAAGTCAATTACAATGGCAGTTCAACCCAGAGTCTAGAAAATTTCCTTTGTTGACTAAAACTCACATATTTCCTTAATTCTAGGAATTGGAGTCCAAAAAAAGAAGACTTCCATGTTTTGGTTGAATCTTGTTTTAACACCAGCAATGGATCAAAATCTACTGCAGAGAACACCACCAGCAGAGAAAGTGCAGGAAAACCAGGAAAACATAACTCTGTTTCTAATGATTGGGAATGGACAACTTCTGCTTGTTTCTTCCATATTACCCTCATTTGGCACCTTCCTCACTCTGCCAAATGACAGGGCCCTCCCTGCTATTTCTAGCACAAAATGTGTCACAGTATGTCTTAGTGCTATGGTTAAGGAATGCCCAGTTTTGAAGAAGGCTTCAGCGAAATGCTGAGTTTCTTCTAACATACTGATACATTCCAGGACAGAAACACATGGGATTTGTTCCAGGCAAATGCTTTTTGTCCACCTCTTCCACCAGCAAAGACTGTTGTGATATGGCAATTCATCATACAAAAAGTTAACACATAATCCTTGGGAGGAGGAAGCTTCTGTTACCAGGACTACCTTGCTTACATGTATTGTTTGCTAACCAATCAGAAAAGTCCCTGCCTTTCCACCTGAATCTTGGTCTTAACCCAAACCCCTTGCCTCCCTTTTCTGGGGAACAGTTGGTTATTTGTTCTTGAGGGAAATGCAGCCCTTTATTTATTTATTTATTTGCTTGCTTGCTTGCTTGCTTGTTTGCTTGTTTGCTTGCTTGCTTGCTTGCATTTATAGGCCACCTTTCTCCCAATGGGGAACTCAAGGCAGCTCATAATAATGTTTTTAAAAAGTATTTTAAACGCAAAAAATATATACTAAATCAATTAAACTATAGCAATTTTTTAAAAAAAAATTAAATGATTAAAACATAATGAAAAACTTTAAAAATTGACTTGTCTTGGCTAAGAATCCAGGGACTCAGTTATGGTTATTTTCAACACTTTCTTCATTTTTAAAAGTCACCTGTCTATAATGGAGACAATGCCTCTTCAGTTTTTTTCTGGTAACTAATCTATATCTTCATCTTCTTTCTAATAAACCCAAAATCAACCTGTTAAGGTTTCTGAGCATATAGTGAGTAAATGTCCTTTTCTCCTTTACCTCAGTTTTTTGGTCTTTGGCTTAGGAGTTAAGACAATGATCTTGAGGACCAGGTTGGCAGTTCAAGATCTGAGTGCTGAGTGATGGAGTGTGCACCTGTCATCTTCCCCAGCTCTTGACAACATAGCAGGTCGAAAGCAAGACATTGCAAATAGATAAATAGGTTGTGCTTCAGTGGGAAAGGTAACAGCATTCTAGTGTCTAGTCATGCCTGCAACATGACCACAGAAAATTCTGCAGATGCAGACAGCGCTGGCTATTTGGCTGCAAACAGAGATGAGTACCATCCCTAGAGTCGAATGCAACTGGCTTTCGAGCATGGGAGACTTTTAATTATTTTTGGTTGGGAAGCATACCAGCATCAGAGAATCTCAGGGCAGGTGGCAGGGGGACTTGCAAATGATTCAAACTTTAATAATGACCCCACTTTAGCTGTACAACTACATAACCCAACAAAAACATTACTTCACCATATTCATGTTGCACAGAACGACAGAGATGTCTGTCCATAGCTCCAAAACTTATATGTCGACAAATGTCACAATGGATTCTGTTTTGGCAATCTTTTTGAAGATTACTTTGTGAATATGAAAAGGTTTGGCCTATGTTGCTCTAGGAGCTGTAATCCAAAAATGTCATGTTTTCAATCTCCAAATATAACTGCTGATTATTTCTGAATTCATTCCCTACCACCACATTTTATGGCAGACGGTTCATGGCTCCCTCACAATAAAGATATTTTTTTGGTGGTGGTTGTTAGTGGTTGCAATAAGACAGTTTCAATGAAAGCGGCTGTCATGAGATAATCACACCTCTGGGGGATTATAGGCATCTGGCTATGATTTATAAGATCCCAAAGGATTGATCCCCCCCACTTAAAGCTAAACATACTTCCCTGCTGTGTTTTATTATTTGGAAAATACAATCCGTGCCGTTACTGCATAGCAATACCATTTACACTTTGGCTTTTATTTTACTTTGCCCTGCCGTATGTTTTAACTAACAAATGGAACGTGGAGTTTAAAGAAGCACTTATTTCCAAAGACATATAAAAAGGAAGGGCATTGCTTCCAATCTCTCATCATTGTCCCAGTTTGCTCCCTTATCCCCAACACAAATTAATGAGGTATGCTTGTCTTTTCTTTACACTTACAAACACGCAGGGCCTGAACAATGGGAATGGAGTGAGATTATTCTTAGCTCCAATGATTCACTGGGTTAACTCTATTTGGAACTAAAAATTGGATTTAGATCTCCTACGTGTGTTTAAGATTTCTTTTTGAGAATATTGTATAACACATTGAGAAGGGAACTGGACCTTCTTTTGTGAGACATATAACTGCTCTATTCAACAGCGCGAATAACAGCAGCAGCAATAACAGCGTGTCATCAAGTCAATTCCAGGTTATAGTGGTGACACTTTCCACGATATTCTATGTATAACATACCCAGAAGTTGTTTACTATCCCCTTCTTTTGGGAGCACTTTGGGACCATGTAACTTGCCCTAGTTAACATGAACTGGCACGTCTCCTATAACGCATGATGGAGCAGTTGAATCTTCAACCTGTGAATCTGGGGCCAGGTGTCCCAACCTACTGGTCTATGTAGCCAGTCATTCAGTCATTACCATCCCTCTGTCTCTGAAGGAGACAAACACCTGCTCATTTGGGTGGTGAGTGCTCCAATGCTGTAAGCATTCAAGAGAAAAATGGAACAACCAACTGTCAGATCTCCTTTGATTTGGATTCCTGCATTGAGCAGGGGGTAGGACTTGATGCTCTCACGGCCACCTTCCAAATCAGTTATTCTATGATCTTGTGAACTGTAGGCTCTTGTATAAAGCAATCCATTAACAGGAATTTCCTGTCATCATACATGTCACATGCAAGTGGAGAAGGTGGTGACAGATGGGGAAACTACTGCTTGAGCAATGTTGACCCAAGTGTCCACTTGTATTGCTGCACATCCCATTTCAATTCCTTCCTGAAATACAGCTAGTGTAGCGGATTTTCTATGGTACACCACCTCTTTTAAGGCCCCCCCTAGGTATAAGTCAAAGAGTGTTAAGTCAGGAGAACATGGAGGACACTAAACAGCACTTTCTAATTGAGGTAAGTTCTCATGTCTCTGTGGAAGTGTGGTGGGGCACCATCTTGTTGGAAGTAAAATTGATCATTCCTAAAAAGACTTCTTTGGTGAGCGTATTAACTGTTCCATCACCACAGCATAAGAAATAGAATTTGCTGCTGTGTGAGGCCTCCCAGATCTTCCCTTGTGCACATCACACACAGTACCATGTGTCTCAAACCTATCACGAATGTGTGCAATTGTTCTACATGTTGAATGTTCTGTTGCATACTCATGTCTCTGTTATCATTGTACTTCCACGATGTTCTCAAAATTCAAATACCATTTCAAAATGGTCTTGCGCTCCTTGAACAACAACCATGCTTTCACCATTTACTTAGACTGTCCTGCATGTCGCATGGCAACTCTAACATTCATTGTTTCGAGCGAAATGTCATAGTACACATTGCTACCGTAATTCAATTCAGCTCCAAAAAGTACCCCAAAGGTAATCTAATCTTATTCAGCAGTCATATAAAGTAGAGGGAGCAACTCCCTTCTCCAATTTGTCTGCATGTGAATTCTGAAAAGCTCTTTTGCCCAGAGAACTATTTTAAAATGTGGTATAGCAGGGTTTTTTAATCTACAGCCCATGGGTTAGACCCGGCCTGCAGCACATTTCATGTGGCCTGCCGCCGCTGCCTCTGCCACTACCTCCACCTCCGCTGCCACCGCCGCCACCTCCGCCTCTGCTGCCTCCTCCTATGATGCAACACCTGGAAGTGGACATGTTTACATCAGCCATAAAATGCACCCGTGCATGCGTATATGCACCCAGACCTGTGGTAAACGCAGAAGTAGGTACATTTACAGCTGTCATAAACATGCCCACTTCTGCTCCCAGGGGCATGGTCAGGCCCACTCAGCGGTCTGTGGAGGGACATAGTTAGGCCCACAGCATAAAAAGGTTGGGAACCCCTGTGGTACAGCAAGGCAAAAATGTGTCAGGTATTAAATTTACTTTGAATTTAATGGTAGACTTCATTAAAAATAAAAGTGTTGATTGCAACCTCTTCATTAGCAATTAATTAAAATGGGGGTTGTTGTCATTGGAGGGTACTGCAGTGGCTCAAGTCGCTAAGACGCTGACTGGGAAGCGGAAGGTCAGCAGTTCGATTCCTGAGTACTGCAGGACGGAAATGAGCTCCCGTCTTCATCCCAGCTCCTGCCAACCTAGCAGTTCGAAAGCAAGAAATTGCAAGTAGATAAATAGGTACCACTTTGGTGGGAAGGTAACAGCGTTCCATGTGCTCTGGTGTCTAGTCATACCTGCCACATGACCATGGAAATGTCTGAAGAAGCAGACAGCGCTGGCTCTTCGGCTTAGAAACAGAGATGAGCACTGCACCCTAGAGTCGGATACGACTGGCTTTCGAGCAAGGGAAACCTTTACCTTTACTGTTGTCGTTGGGGGACACACATCAATTTATTGGTTTCACTTTTTTGCTCTGTTGTAACATGTAACAAATCGTCAAATCTTATTTTACATTCCCTGCCTGAACTCTTGTTCACAAATAAGACGAAAACAGCCTATGATGACAGCAACATAACATTTTCAGCATCTAGTAATGTGAACATACAGGGAGAAGGAGATGGAGGAGAGAGAAAGATATACAGAAGGTTGCATGAGTGTGATTTATTTGGAACACTGTCTGTGATCACCTTCCCTGGCAATTCCCTAACAAGGTGAGCGAAGGCGGTCTAAGAACCGTATTATCAAGAGACACCTTTGAACTCATCCGTCCTGAAGTATAACCTCCAGAAAGGTAAGCCGAAAGCGGTGAGGTGGGATGATTGGCGGCACCGGGGGAAGGGGAGGAGGAGGAGGAGAGAAGAAAGGCCCAAGTTCTTCATGTATGTTGGCTGCAGAGTACATCGCTGACTTCTGAAACATTTTCCCCCTCCAATTATTTTCGTAAAGTATTGATTGCAATTTAATTTTGCAGTCCCAACATGAGTAGTGCTTCCCGCCGAAGCGTCTCCCAGGACATTGTAATCAGGGTCTAGCCTGAAGGTGAAAGCACAAATACAGAGGAGGTTTTTTTTTTAATATAGGGAAAAAAAACACCCGTCTATTCCTAACCCTCTCCATCAGTACCACAATTGGAGCAGAGGGCATTCTCAAGCAGATTAATTTTTGACGATGCGATCGATGGAAGATGCTCTCCCTCTACTCTTACTGCCTGACATTGAGCCATCTAATTTGCTGTTTATCTTTGGCTTATTGAGTTTGGAGCATTGTTAAATCATACCTTTCAGCTGTTTAATTTTGGAGGTGAATTTCACACTCTTCTCCTGTGCTTTGGCATAACTCTTTCCCCCCTCCCAGAAAATGAGGAGTATGATGTGCTCCCTTACCCCCCCCCCCTTACCCCCTCCCTCTCCTTCTGACACTAGGTTACTGCTTCTGAGTCTGTTAAGCACTTGGAGGTATGGTTATAGCACTTTCTTGCTTCTTTTTCTTTGCTCTTGGCCATAGATCAGATTATCTCTAGGGAAATCATTACTTGCCATTATTATTATCCTGAGCACCTTCATCTATTCTTCCTTGTTTCCTGACTCCATTCCTTGATGAACTGCCAAGATGTGAGGACACCTTTAACTCAGGGCCTCACCATTAACCCTTTCAGGGCCATGTGCCACACTTTTTCCTCTTCTTTTTTCTTTCCTCCCCCCACCTCTTCCTCTCCTTAATCACTCATCAAGTACGTGTCTGGCTTTCAAAGCTGTGGTTGTTTTAGTCTCCAGGGCTATGGGATGGTGTCCCATTTCCGAACCGAAAATGGCACATTTTTAAAAACTGGAGAAGTGTGTAGAAATAGGCATCTTTACTTCCCCCCTTCTTAGTCTTCTTGTGCCATATCTGAATCTCAATATCGGTGATCATCATGGCGATGGGCGATGAAGACTGTCCTGAGAATATAATGCAGTGGCCTTTCATCTGCCTTCACAGCATGACACCCGTACCACTGATCCAGTTCTGCAAGTCACTTTCTGGTCCTGAGCCCTTTTGGCATGCAAAGTCCTCAGTGGCCCCAGGCCAGTATTGATGAAGCTGCTGCCCTCCATCAAGAAGGTTTCAAGTGGGATTTAATCCACTTGGGGACCAATTACCCTTCCCTGTGGACTTTGGTACCCAAGGCTGTTAGTCCTCAGGGTTGTCAGGTTAGTTAACCGCTGACTGGCACTTGGCACTGAGTCACTGGCAGTATGGTCTACTCCAGTGATGGCAAACTTTGGCACTCCTGATGTTCTGGAACTAAAATTCCCAGAATCTCTGATCAGCAGGAGTGCTGACTTGGGTTTCTGGGAATTGGAGTCCAAGAACACCTGGAGTGTCAAGGTTAGCCATCACTGGTCCACTCTATTACCATAGCAAGATAACCTGGCCAGATGCCTGAAATAAAAGAAACTGCAATGAGGACTATCATTTGGATATATTTCAAACAGGAGCCACTCCTCCAGTGTCTTAGTGGTTAAGACACTGAGCTGGAGACTGGAAGGTCAGGTTTTGATACCCGAGGGTGAACTTGGGGACACAAAAGGAGCCTCATTCAGGCATCCCCTGAGCGGAGTTTCTCCAGCAAAAATCCTTTCAACCCAGAGTAATCTCTGACACAAAATTATTATTATTGTTTCAAACAGGAGATTGTTCTCTGGGAAAGAAGGTTTGTGGCTTCTCTAATAATGAGCAGAACAGCCTTCAGAAGAACAGAGCATGGTAAAAGGCAGCAAAATACACTATTTTATAAGAAGCCTTTCCAGGACATTGCATAGCTAGAGGTCAGAATCAGCCCCTTGCATGATTACAGGAGGGCACTGCTGAAAGTGTTGTCTCCTTCCAGTAAGAGGTCCTTTGTGCAGCTGGTCACACACTGGATGTGCAAGCAAGTGCACAAGCAGTCATGCCACCAATCAGCCAGAGGACAGGAGGCTGCTGGGATTTAGTCCTTGCACCCACATTTTTTCTTTACAGGAATTTGGCCAGAATTTAGAATTTCATTTCTGTCCCTCCGATTAGAAGAGTTACATCTGCTTTGCTTTCTTTGTTTGGATAGCTCATCCTGCAGAGGATTCATAAGTGGAGGTAAGATACTTGGCAGACAGACCTGGCACTGCCTCAGCAGCAAGAAACTTGGCATAGCTATATAAAGTATTGCTCACAGTCTAGGATTAGTATCTGTTTATAAAATAAAATGCATACATAACCACTTTCTTTTTATTCTGATTAAAACATGTGTTTGTTTGCCAGATGTAAACAAATAATCATCATTTTGTTTGTCACATTGAAATCTGTTTCTATTATATATTATAAGATTATATACAACATATATCATATTGTATCTCTCTCTCTCTCTCTCTTACACACACACACACATACACACACAGTATGTATGTATGTATGGAGAAAATAATATAACTGCAGTATAAAGAAATAGCACTTCAATAGACAGAACAATCATGTTTGGCGAAAACACTGAGATTTTCTCAAAAAAAGTGTGTGTAAGCAAATGTTGCTTCGGAATTCTTCAAAACTAGCTGTGATAAATATTGCAAACAAGAAACAGACAAGGAGCTGCGCACCATGGGGTACCAAATTTGCAGTTTCCATCTAGACATCCAAAGCAGGTGCCTTCCAATGCAGTTTCCACAAGAGAAGAAAGTAGGGTGAGCCAACACAAACAATAAGGAGAAAGCAGAGAAAGAGAGAGAGTGATCTGTAATGTGGCAGGATAAGAAGTTCTAAGATGTAAAAATGAATAGATCTTTCAAGCTTTTGCAAGTTGTTCTTAGCACGCAGCTTCCACATTTCGCAGTTGCTGGAGTGCCCTAACTTTCCTCTCAGCAATTTTTAAAAAAAATATCCATCAGAGTTTCTACTTTTTAGGATCGCTAAAAAACCATCCCAAAGGCTTTTGAACACTTGGAATGTTGTTTAACAAAGACAGCAGCCTTTAAACACTGCGTCCTTTGCCAACATCCAGTCCATACCTGTCAAGCGCGGCTCCAGAGAATACGGGACCTTCACAGAAGGCTTCTGCACAGAAGGGGATGCACAGTAACTACTTTCCCCACTGTTAAATTACAGGATGGTGGCTGGAAAGTAGAGTTTGCGACACTGAATTACGGGAAATCCCGGCCAATCCGGGATACTTGACAGGTATGATCCAGTCTGCTGACAGATAACAAGCCTGTCAACATAACAGATATTTTCAATTTGCACTTTTCTTATTTCTTTACAGAGGGAGGGAAAAGTGCAAATGTTTTCCCCTCTTGTGGACCAGTCATACAATTATATAATCATTGAATAATTTAGTTGGAAGGGGCGAATGAAGCCATTGAATCCAACCACATGCTCAACGCAGGAATCCAAATCAATCCAGATCTGACAGATGGTTGTCCAATTTTCTCTTGAATGCCTCTGGCAATGTAGCACTTACCATTTCCTGAGGTAATTGGTTCTATTGTCATACAGAAATGTTTCATGATACTCAGCCTATATCTGGCTTCCTGTAACTTAAGCCCATTATTACATGTCCTGCACTCAGCGATGATTGATAACAGATCCTGCCCCTCTCTTTATGATTATCTTTCAAGTATTTGGAAAGTCCTATCATATCACCTCTCAGTCGCCTTTTCTCAAGGCTAAACATCTATCTATCTATCTATCTATCTATCTATCTATCTATCTATCTATCTATCTATCTATCTATCTATCTATCTATCTATCTATTTATACTTATCTCCCACCCCTTAGGAAAAAATCATTCCTACTCAGGATGGCTAACATCATAAAACCAACAATAAAACAATCAAGAATTATTAAGAGTTACTTACAATAAAACTCACAATACAAACAGTCACAAAACATTAAAATTGCCAGAAAATACATCAAACAAGGGCCCTAAAAGCGTGACCTATTTGGGATGGAGAGAAAAAGGGCAGCATCTCTTAACGGCCAGTTGTAGACAACGTTTTCAGCTGTTTTTTTGAATGGGAGCAAGGATGGAGTCTGGAGCAGCTCAGCTAGAATAGCGTTCCACAGCATTGGTGCTGCCACTGAGAAGGCTCTTCTCCTAGTCATGGCCTTTCTAGCCAATCTCGAGGTCAGCACTTGAAGCTGTGCCAACAGAGAGGAGTGAGTGATGCGGGCTACTGTCGTGAGGGGAAGATGTTCCACAAAGTAAGAAGGGGTCTGTAATTAACATATGTACATAATGTGGTTGGGGTTCCATGCTGCTGATAGCGTTTTCTGCCTGGAGACAGGATAGGATTATTTGGGTGAGGAAATGCCTGAGTACTCCATCAAGTGAAGATCCAACAATGTTGACTGGTCAGTCGAACCTCTAGCCTCGGATGTGCAGTGCTCCTGATTGGTTCCTGTCCTCAAACCGAGCATGCCCATTGGTGACATGCTCCAAAAACGAACTCTGCCATTGGTTGCTGCATTATCTTCGCCTTTACCTAATCCTCAGTCTTCTCCTTCTATTTTCCTGGAAATTGTAATCTTTTACCATTACCATTTATTTGCATAAATATTTACTTATGTAACCCAAAATTGATTTACTTATCTATGAAAAGACCACATGCTACAAGTTTATTGTTTCATTGTAAAAACTTTATTGTTACAGTAGATAGGTGATAGGATTAGTCTGTATCTGTAGAGATGTATAAGAAGACTTTGTGCTGTCAGGAATGGCAGCTCTCTAGCTCTCTCTCAAGATGTAGATAGGGAACCACATGTGTAGATTTTTATAGCAGGCAGGTTTGAGAATTGTCTTTTCCCAGCAGGCGGCCGCTGTTGATTAAATGCATTTCAATAAAACTTAATTTCTTTGCCTGAAATTCAAGTTTTGGTGGTTCCTGGGGGGTTCTGCCAGTGGAAGAACGTTTTGATTTTAGTGAAGCATCTCCAATGTTTTGCAGGTCTCCACTGTGCTCTGTTTGCACAGCTTCTTTGACATGTGACAGGAAAAAAAGGGGATAGCAGTTTTTCAGGTAACACTAGAGTTTTTAAAAGCATTGAAAAAAATTATAGGCTGTCTAAATTTTGACAAAAGGATAGGGCAGATCGGGGTGGGTGGGGTGGAATCATATGGATTGGTTGGTTCAACAATTTCTTGAATCCTTTGTCTATAGTTGTTTTTGGTTTCTTATATTTGAATCTTAAGTGCAGTTTGCCTTAGCAATTCACATAAACAGCTTGTGATATTTATTTTAAAAGTGCATGAAAACTCAGGTGTCTTCTTTTGTACATAGTTCCTTATACAAACATTTTGGGTAAAGCTTGCTTAATGTACATGTATTTTGCAAGCTATTGTAAAAATATAATGCAATTTTAAACATATTTTTTCTCCATATTTACCTTTGGGAGGACACTTTCGTCTAATCTTGATATGCATTTTAACTGGCAGATTCCATTACAAAATTCAGCAAAGTAAAAATTTGGAAAGATAGTTGCAAGTTGTTTCCTATATAGATTTGAAAAAGTGACATGAGGTAAGTCCACATTAAATAGTGGGGTTCATGTACAACTAATCAGACTTCTGCCACTGATGAGGTTACTTGGTTGATCTGTTTTTCACATGTCAATATATAGTGATACCTTGAGATATTAAATTAATTCATTCCTTGATGTGTTTGTTTTTTTTTGAATCTTGAAAAATTCGTGTCTTGAAATGCGATTTCCCATAGGAATGCATTAAAAAAAATCAAACAATGCACTGTGGAGCTCAGAAAAAAGCAAAAAAAAAGTATTTTTTTCCCTGTTCAAAACACTTTCTAAAGTGGCAGAAACATGGTGAAAAATTCCAAAGTGCACTTTAGAAAGAGTTTTGATCAGATAAAAGACATCCCCCTCTCCACTTTTTTCTGAGCTCTGGAAGGTTTTCAATGCATTTCAATGCACATTTGGCACATTTCCTACAGCACTCTCTAGTAGCCAGCTCTGGTAATTGCAAGACTAGTCCCCGACAATCAGCTATTGAGGGGAAAGCACTTCCTGGTTGTGGGGAGAGCTTCTGGCAGTGCCAAAACACGACCAAAAAAAAATCCAAACATGGAGCGGAAATGCTCCAAACACCCTCCTACCACCGAGGAAAGCATCGGAAGACCCCCCCCCAAATAATAATAATAATAATAATAATAATAATAATTTGTATATAAAAAATCATATCTCAAAGCTATATCCCCTCGAGATTTCCTTTCGTATTGAGAGATTTTCATAAGTAGACACGTTCGTATGTCAAGGTTTTACTGTACATAGTTTGATGTGGTAGATCGAAGCATCATCTCCCACTGTTTCCAAAACCGTGCAAGTCTCATCCAGGGCCTCGGGAGCTTTGTCCTGAACTGGTCTTCCCATCTGGTTGCTGGCCTTTTCCTAGTGGTTGCTTGTTGTCAAGTGGTATCCACTCTGTGATAGCTTTTGTCCACCGGCCATCTTTAAAGTAGCACAATGTTGATGTCTGTTTTGCACCTGATCTTACACGCAGTTCTTCATTTGATATTCAATCAACCCATTGTATGTGTAGCATCCTTCACTCGATTGCTCTTTGTGTTACACCGATGAGGGTGAATGATAAATTAGAAGACTGATGGAGGATTCAGTGTGGTGTAATGGTTAGGGCGCATTTATAAGATCAAAATTCAGGTCTCCCCTGACAATGACATTCAACTGATGACTATGGACTGGTCATTCTGTCTTGACCTAAAACTTGTCTCACAAGGTTGTTGTGAGAATAAATTGGGGACAGGTAAAGCCATGTACTCTGTCTTGTGCTCACTAGAGGAAAGGCAGTATATAAATAGACTAATACATAGGTAAGCCGGGAGTCTGCATGCTCTAGAGAGTTGAATCTTGTACTGAACAAAGAGCATGCACCTAACCTAAATTTTCCTTGAGCAGAGAAATAAATTTTACTTCCCTATTTTACTGCATATAATATCTTTAGCTGTGGGGAATCGTAAGGGTAGATGGTAGCATAGTCACACTTCCTATGTGGTGGATCTGCAGATGGCAGAACCCCAGAAGGACCTTCATGTTAACTGTAGACTTATTATTTATTTTGTATATAAGCAAACCCACCCTCTGGTCACTTCTATATGCTGAGCAGAAGCTAGAACATTCTTGGAAACATTCATAAATATTAAACATTGGTAGGAATGGGGCAGAGAAAAGAAATTACTCATTTTCACAAAAGACTTCGACTGGTTTGCTCTGACTGAGAAGTTCAGCCGTGTGAACGAGACAGGCTTGTAAAATCCGCAAAAAGGAGACGGCCTTTGGAGGCAGCACTTTTAACCCTGGCCATAAATTCAATTGTATGCTGGTTGAGAGAGAAGCAGCCGGCCATGTTCTGAGGCTTCAGTCACTGTTGGGGCTGATAGAAATGAATTTGTCTGTGGCCGGCCCGATCAGGACAATAAAACAAATTGCAGGCATGAATATATTGCAGCTGAATCTGAATGACTTTTAAATGAATAATAACCTTGCCTCCCTAGTTGATCATGGTACGGGCTAGTGTCAGTGCTTGAAAGTAACAAGTTACAAATAGCATCATTACCTACTTGAAAGTAACAAGTTACAAATAGCATCATTACCTGTGTCCAGTGACTTTTTTTTGGTAATGAGGCTGTAAAAAAGTTACATTTCAAAAGGTATCGCAACAAGTAGAGTCAAGCTTGCTTCTCTGGTACAATGAGTTAGTTTTTCTGTTTACTATTCAAAGATTATTTTTAATTGGCATTTTAAGGCACTTTTAAAGGAATTCTTTTACTTTTATATTCTTCTCTTACCAGCCCAAGGGTTTCCTCTAGAAAATAACAGAAATGTAACAGTAACAAGCAATAGAACAAGTAAGGTTTAAAATCCGGAGTTCTCAACCTTTTAAAGCCAGGTGCCGGGTCACGCTCCCTTAGATAGCTTCGGGGGCCAAACAGCAATTTTGCCCTTCCTCCACCACATGGCACTTCCTGGTGTGGTGGAGGCAGTTGGGGGCACATGAAATGGGCCATGGGCCGCATCCGTCCCATGGGCCACAGGTTGAGAATCCCTGTTTTAAATACTGCAATGGGGGTGGGGGAACAACAAGCAACTTGAACAAATTACTTTCAAAATGTAACTTTCCAAGCTCTTGTTTGTAGCTACTTTGTGTTTAATAAAGCCAGCATTTTGCAACTACTTACAGATTACTAGTTATATGAAATTAATAGCAATAACAATTACACTTATATACTCCACCCCCTAGCACTTAGTGCACTCTCTGGGCAGTTCACAAGGTAATTAGCATTTTGCCCCCAACATGCTGGGTACTCATTTGACCACCCTGGGAAAGCTGGAAAGCTGAGTCAACCTTGTTCCCCATCAGGATCAAACTCACAATGTTTAGGTTGCAGTACAGCAGTTTTTTCACTACACTACCAGGGCTCATAGCAAATTATTTCACAATTTATTTGTTATGTAGGAAAATTGAATTTGTTTTATAGAGTACCTGTGACTTTTAAAATTAGGTATTTTCCAGGTGGAGAATTTATTCCATTCAATTTTTTTGTTAGCTGGTGTTAAAAGAGCCCAAGATTTACCTGGATTTTCATCCAAACCTGTTTTTGAATGGGGACTTCTGTTGCCTTGAAGAAATCTTGAGGAAATCCACCTTTCTGCTAGTTTATCTTCAAGGAGAGGGAAGTGCTAAATGGATTCCAAAGAAATCATATAGTTGAGGCTCTCACTGCAGATATCAACTTGAAAACGTGAAGTTCTAAATTCTGTGCCTAGTATAAAGTGACACTAAAATATATCATGCTTTCAAAAGGAATAGAAAGAAGTAGAAAGTTCTGGCAAACCGCACGGCGCAAAGAGGGATAAGAAGAACACTATATGGACAGTGGGAAAACATCTGAATATGTCAGAGCTGAACTTTATACTTTAAGGAGAACAAATCCATTGTCTGGAAGAAGGTTTACTTTGATATGTAGGGAGAGAGTACCATCAGTAAATGATGGAGAATAACTTTTATGTGGCTGCCTTATGCTCTCTGCTAAGATTATGTTGAGATGAACTGGAGCATGATATATTTTGTACCTTCAGCCCTAAGGCATGTAGAGTTCAGGATTTGGTTTTAAAACTAAGGAAAATTTATTATTTTAAATATTTTTGAAACAGACTAGTAAAGCTTTCATTTTAAATATCATAAGCAGCTTAGAAGAATAGGCTGGGGGGTGGGGGTGGAGTGCCTAAATGTCTATAACAACACACTGGTCTATAACAACACACTGTGTTGATGTGGAGAGTTAAAGAATTGGGCTCATTTGCTGGTCTGCCGATTACTAACGGAAACATGTACCAATGAGGATTTAGGTTTGGCCAATGACAAAGCCAAAAAGAATACTTGACTTTCCAAAGCCCTTGGTGACAGACCCCTACTTGCTTATAGACAACCCTCCAATCTCAAACAACTATTGACACACAACAGACTACACAAAAGTGAAACAGAGATGGGAACTAGTCCCTGATGCAAACTCAGACGTCAACTATGCACCCACATTCACTCTGGAAACAGTATTACTGGACCCAATGGCATCACAGACACCATTAAAGGCAGTTTTACTTGAGCTTCTGCCAATGTGATTTATGCCATCTCTTGCCAAAAATGTCCTTCTGTGCTTTACATAGGAAAAACAGGACAATCTTTGCACAAAAGACTTAATGGACACAAATCAGACATCTGGAATGGCAAACACAGAGAAACCTGTCTCAAACCACTTCAATATACCTGGACACTCTATCCAAGACATGAAAGTTACAATTCTGGTACAGAGAAATTACAAGACTAGGATCCAAAGAGAAATAGTAGAAATCAAATACATCCATCTGTTGGACACCCATCACAGAGGCTTAAATATTAGCCAAAGGTTTCTGGGAATTATCAAATTTGATACACAGATTGCTATATGCTGCTAGATATTTTATATATTATATTTTGGTGTATTATACCACCTTCACCACCTTCCTGCAAATTCTCTCTTACAACATGGGCACAACAGGAAGTAACCAAGTAACAGTAACCAAGTAAGAGTGTAAACCAGAAAGAGGTTAAACTCATTAGCTTTGCTTGCCAGCTTCACACTTTTGAGATTGAAAGGGACACATTTAAAACTAATCTGAATAATCTATTGTTACTGCTAGCTGTAGGAAGCTGTATTGATATGCATGATTGTCTGTCATTCTGCTTGATTACTCTTTATCTCATTTCTTTGTGACCCTTTTCCGTTGTGACATCTTGACCCCTGCATCTGGTATATATAAACCATGCATGGAAGTTTTACTCCTTGTCTGAAGAAGTGGACTTGATCCACAAAAGCTAACAGTATGGCTGCATCATGTAAATTAACATGTGCATGCATTTTGCCACCCATCCGCCCCAAGGCGCCAACGGCAACCACCCTGAGGCCTCGGTGTTTCGGGGAGGGAGCCTATGCTCTATAAGAGCATGTCTCCTTTCCAAGAAAGTGTGCAAATACCGACATGAGTGCACTATGTGCAGAGGCAATCATCTGGCCTCCTCCTGCACAAACCCCCCCCCCCCCAAAGGCATAAGGGACGTGATTCCTGGGTTGCAAAAAGAGTTAACCTCAGAGCTGCTGCAGCCTGCAAAAGGCGTCCAGCTCAGTCATGCTTGATACATTAATTTCCCATCTTGCAGGTTACCCTGCGGAGGTGGCACACTATTTGCAGGAAGGTTTCACTTTTGGCTTTTGGATCCCTGCTTTGGGGGCCCATTTTCCACAAATGGCTCCAAACCAATTGGGAAGGAGCTAGCTGCAGGATGGCTGGCTGGCCCATTTGACTGGCCACCCTACCATAATTTGAAAGTGTCCCCTCTGGGTTTGGTTTCCAAGAAGGGTTCCGGGGAGTTTCTTTTGATCCACCTGATGGGCAGGTCAGTAAATGATTCAATACCACTTTGAATATAGGTTTACTTGTATTTATGGTATCTGCACAGTTTCTTAGAACAAAGCTCCTGGCCTGTGAACTCCTAGCAAACCAACTGGGGTTGAACTGCCTGGCCCACCAACTGGTGGGCGGAAGGCGCCAGCAGGGGGGCAGAAGGCGCCAGCCGGGGGTGCTGCATCAGGTGTCCACAGTCATAACGGTCACCGGACACTGGATGAGAAGGGGTCATGATATAGGTTTACTCAGAAAGTCAAAAGGTGCAAGTATATACAGTGCAACAACTGTAACACAAAACAGAGTTGTGTACCATCAAGTATTCATCCTTTGATCAGGCGGTCCAAATGGTTTGATCGTGTGGCAAGGATGCTTTTATGGTGAAGTATGATATTAAATCTGCTTTCTGACTACAGTAATACCTCATACAAAGTCCGCTTCATACAACATTGAATTCATACAACATCGCCTAATTCCTTGAAAAAGTTGCCTCATACAAAGTCGCTGGGACTTTGTATGAGGCATTGGGGGTTTTCCCAGGTTGCATTGTGCCTGGGCAGTATACAAGGCAGGACACATGCGTGCATTGCTCTTGTGGGTTTTGCACGAGGCAGAGTGTTTTGGAGTGGTTTTAAGTGCGATTTTGGATTTTTTCGTCAGAATTTTTAGAAGCATTCCTGGGATTTTTGCAGAATTCTTCAGGTTCTTGGACAATCAGTGGTGTTTGACATGTTTTTGTAATGTATTTAGCCTTTAGACAATGTTCTGTCAGTTTCATGTCTGATTCCTTGACTTTGCCCTGAAGTCTGTGCTGTTACAGTACAATGTATCTCTATGGAAATGACGTTGTAGGAGGCATCACAGCAAGGATTTGGACATTGTATGAGGCATCGCGACTAGGATTTTGCATGCCTCATACAAAGTCCAAATCCATATAAAGTCCAAACTTGTGGAACCAAGTTTGGACATTGTATGAGGTATCACTGTATTGCCATATCCAGATGGCAGACCCCCTCCCCCCTTCAAGGATCACGTAATTGTTGAATGGCCCCAAAGCTGTGATGAAGATCCTGTTCCTTTAGTGAAGAGCAAAGGTTAAGAGTGCAAGAAGTGATTGGAGAATTATAATGTTACCTGGCTTCCTAAGGCAGAAAAAGAAGGATTTATTTTACTCACATGTCTCCCTCACCTCTGAGAAGTCACTGCTGTTATTTTGTAAGTAGAAACCCCTCTAGGGGTCAAAAAGACAGTGGAAGTTTCGCACTCAAAACACAGGGGGTTATCATCTTAGGCTGCTTTGCAGAATCTCTCACACCAAGTGTAAGATGCAGTAAGGTTTGTTAACTCTTGAAGAATACCCTAGCCTTGCTTTTTAAAATATTTAGTGCAGCCCCAGGTGTGTAGGCTCCCCCGTTGACTTCTTCTCATACCTGTAGAGAAATGAAGGAAACCATGTATACAGATTATCATTTATCAACCGAGAGGAATTTGTAGGCAGAAACGTCAGCATACAGAGAAGGAAATAAATAGAAGGAAATTAAATGTATTATTCAGGCTGGTATGCTATTTGGTATTTGATGTCTGCAGAGTTTCAACAACCCTGGTGATCACCTGAGGGGCTGTCCTGCCCAATTGTCTGTACGGTCACGCGATTAGCTCAACTGCTTAGACTTGTGTCCTCCTCAAGTCAGCTTCTCCACAAGGGTAAATATTGAACAGAATACTGGTCTTCCTATTATAAATATAAAATTGACAGGAGCAACTTTTGTTGTTGTTGTTCAGTCTGACTCTTTGCGACACCATGAACCACAGCACGCCAGGCACCCTATCCTCCACAGTCCATTCAGCTCTATGCCCATGGCGCCCACAATGCCATCTAGCCATCCCATTCTCTGCCTCCCCCTTCTCCTTTTGCCTTCAATCTTTCCCAGCATCAAGGCCTTCTCGAGTGAGTCCTCTCTTCTCATTTGGTGTCCAACGTACTTTAGGTTCATCTTCAGTATTTGTCCTTCCAAGGAGCAGTCAGGTTTGATTTCCTTCAGGATCGACTTATTTGATCTCTTTGCTGTCCAGGGTACTCTCAAAATTCTTCTCCAGCACCACATTTCAAAGGTGTCTATTCTTCTTTGCTCAGCCTTCCTTATGGTCCAGCTCTGACAGCCATACATTACTACTGGGAAGGCCATTGCTTTGACTATGCAGAGTTTTGTTGGCAGGGTGATGTCTCTACTTTTCACTATGTTCCCCAGGTTTCTCATACTTTGCCTCCCAAGAATTAGTCTTCTTTTTATTTCATGTCTGCAGTCACCATCTGCAGTGATCTTGGATCCTAAGAAAGTAAGTCAGAAGCAACTATGAGGTACATTAACAGGTTGGAGCCAGAATTTCAGTTTCCCAGAATGCTCTGGAGTGATGTCAGATTGAGGGCATTGTAGGAAATTTAAACATTGGCCAGCAACACAACCTCATTGCCTGGCAGAATCTTCTTCAAATGTAGGGTGAGGATACCATCAGTTGCCAATGGTAAGACTTGCTGATGTTGCACCTGGTCATAATGAAAACATACAGTATATTTATTTCTCTTTTTTCTCCCACCAGGAACAGCCAGACCAGGATGTATTCTTCAGTAGCCCAGCCACCATTTTGTTTTCCCCAGAATGCCTTAGGTCATCATGGGGAAGTCCTATCATGGTGAACAGTGGGGGTCCATAGACTTCATAGGGGCTGCTACTGAAAAAGACAGAGAAAAGGAAAGATCACATACTCTGCTTCTAAAAAAAATGCCATCCTCCAAATTTTGTCTCCTTCCAAAAGTGCAGTGGCTCAAGTGGCTAAGACATTGACTGGAAGGTGGGAGGTCAGCAGTTCGATTCCTGAGTACTGCAGGACGAAATGAGCTCCCGTTTTTGTCCCAGCTCTTGCCAACCTAGCAGTTAGAAAGCAAGAAATTGCAAGTACTGTAGATAAATAGGGACCATGTCAGGGGAAGGTAAACAGCATTCCTTGCCCTCCAGTGTCTAGTCATGCCTGCCACATGACCACAGAAATGTCTGCAGAAGCAGACAGTGCTGGCTCTTCGACTTTGAAACAGAGATGAGCACTGAACCCTAGAGTCAGATACGACTGGCTTTCAAGTAAGGGAAACCTTTACCTTAAAAAAAAAAAATAGAACTCACTCCCACCCAAAAAAGGTTCATGGCAAACCATCATTTTGTTGGGGCTTCTGAAGAACTGGGCTGCTTTCCATGAAAACTTACACCAGACAGAACCTATCAGCTTTATAGCTGTCACAAAACTCTGTTGTTTTTGATACAACAAACTAATCACTCTTCCCCCTTGGAAAAACAATTGTCTTCATTCTTGTCTTCAGTTAGAATGACATCTTAATGCAATCCTCAGGCTCCGATGCAGTGACCAGAGTCCTGTTGGTGATTTGCACACAAGTAAATTATATTGCATAACTCACCTCGACAAATTTCTGGTAGCTAAAATGGCATCTGTTGCATTGCATAAATTCACACTTGTCACAGAATTGAGCATGTACCTTGTAACACAGCTGGTGCCTTGTGCATTAGTGGGCTAAGTTATGCAATTTAACACATTGGTCACCAACAGGATTCCAGCTGGTGTTCCTTTCAATAGGAATTGAAGGTGGGAAATAGCTATTGTGTTCATGCTCCACGCAGATGCTTCCTTAAACCATCCCTGCCCACTATGGTATACTGGGTAGCATTCTAAAAGAGAGCCCATTCTGAATAAGCAGGGATGTTCTTACGTGGTTAATGAGTCAAGGTCAGTCATATATCGGATGCTTCAATCTGTATAGAAAAGATCATTGTAACATCACTGTGTTGCTACAGGAAATTAAAAAAATCAATTTAGGCAAACATTCTAGAAAGCCACAGTTCCTGTGCCCTTTCATTTTTGGTAGACTAAATCTTGGTTTCTTCTTTTCCAGGAGCCTGGTTACTTTATTTGTTTCCAAAATGCATAGTGCATACTGTTTGTGCTCAAATATTATATTACGATATTTGGCAATTGGATGAATTTCAAGAATGTAGCCAAGTCTTCTCGTTGAATATAGACTGAGCATAGATTTTAGATGAAAGGAAGAATAAACTGCAATGATCACAGTCCTGTCTGGGTTGTCCTGATCAAGCATCCACTACAATTTGAAATTACCCTTTTGCTTAATTTCGTCTAATTTCTCTCTCTCATTCTTGCTTTCTCTTTTTATAAAATCTTTATTATATGGAATGCAGATGACATTATACGGAAACACAGTGACAAAAGTATGTTTGGACTTAGCATGCCCTGCTTTTCAGACAACAGAATTCTTTTTAATTAAAACCATTTTTTAGTGGGGGGGAAATCAGTATGTGTAATTGCTAACACCTGCTATGTGTTACTAACAGATGTTTCTTCCTTACCTGAGGGAACTGTTATAATTACACTATAAGCTTTGTGGAGTGGCATTTAACCAAGGTAGTGTAGGAACTTTGGGTGGTGACTTTGTGTTCTTTTATTAGAATTTTCTCTCGGGTCAGGCAGGAAAAAAAATGTGATGTAACAAGGAGCTTTGCATAAATCTGTTCTTCTCAATCAAATTTCACATTCTGTGGCATTAGAATGTATTGCTGAATGTTGGGATGGCAGTGTTTATTTTTTTAGTAATGTGGAAATGTGTATATAGTATGTGTGTATGTGTGTTTTTACACATTACTAAAAACAATCCTGCCTCAACAATCCACAATTAAAGGATCCTGGATGGTCAATTTTTAGGTCAAGTTTTTCTCAGTTGATACTCTTGATCAAGCTGGCAAATTTAAATGAATTCTCTCTCTCTCTTTGGCTAGCAACTAGCTGGATCAATTGGTTGAGAGTGAGAGAGAAAGAGAAAGAGAAAGAGAAAGAGAAAGAGAAAGAGAAAGAGAAAGAGAAAGAGAAAGAGAGAGAATAAATAAAACCTGTTGTAATGGTCCACGGGAGTCGTGGTGCTGAACTCAAGGAAGGCACGTGAGACTGAGGTATGATGGAAAGGCCAGCCCCGATACCCCGGGGTGGTCTGTATTTATTGACTACTATCGGGAGCCATCACGTATTCCTCTCGTGCTACTCCTGTGACAGAAAGCTGCTACGTGGCAATCAGCTGGTTGGGTTACACTTACCAGCTTGCGTGCCCAGGTTAGCCATAAGCATACTAATCAGTGGATTGTGGTGAGACTTATTGTTCTCGCCTTATCAAGGTCCTGGAAGACTCCGTGTACCTATGCATAGCTATTTGGTCTAGCTGCGGTTGGTGTTTGCTCAGCCCTACACGCGGACGTGAGCCAGACACTGTATGCTGTTTACAAGACCTTGGGTCTCTTACCTCCTGACATTTGTCCTACTGCTGTCAAGCCCCATCCAAGGAAAACATGGAGTCGCTAATGCTCCCTACTGCTATTAGCCTGTACCCAATTTCCTTTCCGGTAAAGTCCGGTTGGTCTTCGAGGTGGTGTTCTCACTGAAAGAACCCATCAGGAAAGGTTGCTGTCCAATTAGTGACCCGGGCAAACCACAAAAACCTAAGAGCTTCCATTAAATTCTCTTAAAAATAACGTTTGAAATTTTTCTTTCTTTCTTTCATACCTATCCTGCCCATCTGGGATATTTTCCCACTCTAGGCAGCTTACAAGATATTAAAAAACTCTTTATAATAAAAAATAGTCATAATAATGAACTCACTAAATAAATTATAAATTTTTTTGTTGTTCAGTCGCACAGTCGACTCCGACCCTTTGCGACCCCATGGACCATTTTCCTCCAGGCGCCTCTGTCCTCCACCATCCCCCTCAGCCCTCCCAGCTCTGTGCCCATTGTGTCTACAATGCCATCCAGCCATCTCATCCTTGGCCTCCCCCTTCTTCTTTTGCCCTCCACCTTTCCCAACATCAATGCCTTCTCAAGTGAATCCTCCCTTCTCATTTGATGTCCAAAGTACTTTAGCTTCATCTTTACTATTTGACCTTCCAATGAGCAGTCAGGGTTAATTTCTTCTAAGATTGACTTATTTGTTCTCCTCGCTGTCCAGGGGACTCTCAAAACCCTCCTCCAACACCACATTATTTTATAATGTATATATATATATATATATATATATATATATATATATATATATATATATATATATATATATATATATATATATATATATATATATATATATATATATATATATATATATATATATATATATACTGTATATATACTGTATATATATAATGTGTATATATATATATATATATATATATATATATATATATATATATATATATATATATATATATATATATATATATATATATAATATATAATATATAATATAAACACCAAATTATAAATAGCAACAACAAAAACAAAAATTTGAAACTAGTTACTAGTTGTAACTACTAGTAACTTAAGCTTTATTTCTTATTCCCTAAAATGGTACCTGTAGACCTACTAGTTACATCACTTATTACCAAAAAGTAATACATTCCAAGCAAGAGTTATATTTGTAACCAATTACTTCCAAGCTCTGGTGATACTATCCTGTAATGGCGTCAATGATTTTTGGGGGTTCTGTGGGATGGGGCATGGATTTTGTGACTATGCCAGTGCTTGCTCTTTCTGGTTGACCTATTACCATCTATAGAGGTAGATTGGTTTTCTGTTTCCTTGCCTCTCTGCTATTTTTGGGAGCATTTTTTATTTGGGTTTTTTGAAGTGCCAGAAAACATGAATGGGAACCCCAAAACATTTAATCAGGAAAAGACTTTCACTTTCACTAAAAAAACAACAACACATGACTAGTGTACCAAAACTTGAAAATGAAAGAGGCACCTCATGATTTTTTTGGGAATAGTAGCTGTGTTAGTCAATGTTTGTTTGTTGGTCTGTTTTTTGCTATTCAATTTGCCTATTGAATCAGGCACACACTTTTCACAATCCCATAGATAAGGTGTGTGGAGGAATAGACAATGCCATTGGGTCAAGTTAGAAAGCATGTTCATTCTAGCCCTACGGTGGGCAAAATAAGATCCTTCAGGTTTTGTCAGTTTGCAATATCCCTTATCCTCGTCACTAGTTACACCTGCAAGGGCTGATGGGAGTTTGTTATGTCCAGCCCTTGGAAGCACTAGTCCAGACAATGATGAACAAAACAGCAACAAGTCTTTATTTAACAGTCTTTTAGATATGAGCTTACAAGGTGCTCCAGACACAGAGATGGCTATACAATCCCAATGGAATCAGTCCCTCTGGAATCTTGCCGTAGGAAGAGGCAAAGGCTAGCTACCATAGAAGCGTAGCATAATGGAGGAGACCCAGGCTTAACATGTTGGTGGCTACCTGTATGGAGTGGGAAGTGTGGATCCGGCCCGGCCCCACCCTTGTTTACTCGTGGGCCTTATATAGTGTCTCCTTGGTGGTGGCTCCTTGATACAAATTAGCAACCCACCGTATAACCGTAACTAACCAATCATAACTGGGTATACATGTAATTAATCAATGGAGAACAGGATCCTAAACTGTAACCAATCACAGGGCTTGGATTAGCATAATTAGCGCGCCCTGTGCAGGGGTTTTTTGTGCCACTTTAGGCTCCTAATTTGGATGGTGAGAAACCGCCATTTTCCTCTTGCAAGGCGCTACCCGTGCTACTTGCAAATGTGCCTTAATACACAACAGTTGCAGTCCAATAACTCCGAATAGCCTTCCCTTTGCCTTGCCCTAACTGATCATAGCGCCTGTGGTGGCTTAGTGGTTAAGATGCTGAACTTGACAACTGGAAGATCTGCAGGTCAGTGGTTCAACACCAGAGTGCTGCAGGATAGAATGAGCTCCCATCTCTGTCCTACTCCCACCAAACTAGCAGTTTGAAAGCAAGAAATTGCAAGTAGATAAAGAGGTACCACTTTGACAGGAAAGATGCTGTGCACTCCAGCATCTAGTCATGCCTGCCACATGACCATGGAAATGTATGCAGACACAGACAGCCCTGGCTCTTTGGCTATAAATGGAGATGAGCACCAAACCCTAGAGTCAGCTATGACTGGCTTTTGAACAAATGTGGCCTTTACCTTTACCTTAACTGATCATAAGATGTTAGCTCAGTTTTACCTCTCTAAGACTAGTTCCAGTTGAGGGGTTGAGGCTTTCATATCACCTGTTATTTATTGCCAAAACAGCTGCAACATTTAATACTTTTTGCATTTAACATGCAAATTTTTAAAAATGCAAATTCCATTGCTGAGGGGGGTGGGGGGGAGTGAAAGCTGATGACTTGCTGAAGCACAGCAGGCATGAAAGGGGATTTTCCTTCCATTTCATCCCTTCCTTGACTTTCCTGCTCTGAAGGTGATGTTTGTTTTGTGTATGCCTTCAATATTCTTCCCAAATGGCAAATCAGGTTCAATTTCTCTTCATGCCTCTTGTTCTCACAATAATTACCCCCCATCAGTTGATGTTATTTAACGTCACTGGTAATTTGACCCTAAAGCCCAATTAACAGAAAAGATGATAACCAGAAGTAGGGTTCTTATACATGATGTGAAACATCATGTAAGGCACTAGTTGAAGGGGAAACTCTACACCAGGGGTTACCAACCTAAGGCCCGTGGACCAGATCCAGCCTGTGGCACCATTTCATGTGCCCCACCCCCTTCAAGGGCATTTGAGAAAACAAATGGACACCCCTTTGAAGCTGTTGGGACAAAATGGCCACCCCATTATGCAGGCAGGGCAAAATGGCCATCGTGGCCCTCAAAGCTGACTAAGATAGTGTGACTCGGCCCCTGGCTTTAAAAGGTTAGGAACCCCTGCTTTACACTCTCTTAGGTTCCTTATATTCTGAGGTTGCAAGAAATTATCATCTCACACAAACGGTGGGTCACCTTTGGTCTACTGGATAGTTTAAAGTATAAGATAAAGGTCACCCTTGCTCGAAAGCCAGTCGTATTCGACTCCAGGGTTCAGTGCTCATCTCTGTTTCATAGCCAAAGAACCAGTGCTGTCTGCTTCTGCAGACGTTTCCATGGTCATGTGGCAGGCATGACTAGACACCGGAGCACACGGAACACTGTTTACCTTCCCACTGAATTGGTCTCTATTTATCTACTTGCAATTTCTTGCTTTCGAACTGCTAGGATGGCAAGAGCTGGGACAAAGATGGGAGCTCATTCCGTCCTGCAGTATTTGGGTATCGAACTGCTGACCTTCCAGTCAGTGTTTTAGCCACTTGAGCCACTGCACTTTAGATTACAGGCCATGTTTTCTGGTGCTTCAAGGTGCTGAAGTCCAAAAACATTCCCAACCCCTACTTTGAGCATCTGGTTTTCATAAATTATTTTCCCTCCCCTCCTTCTGTCTAATGGTAGGAAACATTTACCTCTGGTACAGGAAATTGAAAAGCAATTTGTACAGTTTTTCAATTATAAACTGATCAGTTGGAAATGTCTTTAGCATCTACCTCTTATCTGTAAAATGGGAATAATAGTGACTGCATTTTGCAGATGAATTAGCACCAGATACTTGTCTTGCCTTTGAGTGTATCCATGACATATTCCCCGTGTCCTTCCTTATGAAGCTAATCTTGCAATTACCTGAGGGCATGTATTAATAAATGTAAGACAGGCCATGGTATGTAATATATGTAGTGAATTGAAAACAATGGATAAATTGAGGCAGCTTCATTTATAACTGCAGTTTCAACAAGCTGTGTGCTGTAATCAAAGTGATCGGAGGGTGACTCATTAATTAATTGTTCTTCTTTTATTATGTGCTCTCCAAGTTAATGAGTAATTTGTGCTGGGCAACTCTCTGAACACATTGATTACATGAGCTATATTCTGGGAGTTTTGGTCCCCATTACATACTGAAGAGGCAGGAAGATGGCAGGAAGTTCTCTTTGTAGGTTTCTTAGCAATAATCCAGGAGAGTTAAAGCAGGTAGAGGACATTTAGTGCACATCTGATTTAGGTGGCCAATTGCACAGGTATGCTTCGGTTTATCAGTCAGGTGAAACATCATGGAATGCCCTGATTGATGGTGAAATGCTACTCTTAGGTGCAAACATGATTTGTTCATTAATGCTGATGGCACGTTGCTCCTTCTCAATCTCCTTTGTTTGCCTGAAAATTGATCTTTGCTTCATTAAGGTGCGAGACCATTTTACTTTGGACCATTCCTCACCCCAAAGTAGGGTTGCCATAATTATTTCCCACCAAACCGGGACAGCCACGTGGCATCCTTGTATTCTTCAAACTGTGAATGCATTGTATGGGGCTGTCGAGGAGGCCACAGCTATAAGACCCCACAGAATCCCCACTTGGGGTGGGCAGCTTCCATCTCCCCCCCTTTTTCAGAGGCTCCGTGTGCTGGAGCTCTTCAGGCTGTTGCTCCAGCACACCTCTTGCCTGCGCCATTGGTCAAAGTGAGCCAAGGGATTTTTGCAAAGAGTTCATTCACTGGCTCCCTGCCTTTCTTTCAATTATCCTGCTTGCAAGCATCTCCCCCTCTCCAGCGGGCTTTTCATGGTGCTGTTTTGCCTTCACCACTTGTAAGCAGGGTAATTGAAAGAAAGGCAGGGAGGCAATGAATTAACTCTGTGCAAAAAAACCTTGGTGGGGAGGTGATCTTGCTTCCTTTGTTCAAATTTAAAAATCTGGGACCTTTACATGTTTTTTCTTGAACCAGCCAGGACATTTAGCTTGAATTCGGGAAAATCCCAGAAAAATGGGACATATGGCAAACCTACCCCAAGGGAAGAGCTGAAACATCCATAGCAAAGACTCTCTGGGTCTTTTCTTCTCCCCCAGCTCGCTTGATGAGACCTCCACCCACTTTGGAGTGGTAGAAGTTCTTAGGTACAGATGGCACACTCAAGATATATTCATTTCTTATCAGTTTGTTTGTTTCTATGTGTGTACGTATGTACTGCTTTTCTCCCAACACAAGGTGTCTCACAATTTAAAATTATGAAACACAGAATCATTAAAGTCATTGCATAAAACTGATTAAAACAGTTAAAAGTTTAAAAGAAGATATTAGCAGTGAACACAATAGGAATCTGAGAATTCATTATTTTCATTAGATGTTATTGCTTTCATAGGCAACTTGGAGAAATTCTGCTGGACTGAGGTTCTGATTCAGATACAGTAAGGAAGTAAGCATGTTTCACTGTTATTGCCAGTGGTGGAATAGGCATGGACATGCGTGTTGTTGATCAGTGATCTGGCAGATAATTAGGCTCATCTTTCCACCATTGTTGCTTCATTGACCACATTTGCTGTGTCATGAGGTGTTTCATGAGGGACACTGGGGTTCTAACTGAAAGGAGAAGGTGATCAGTAATGAGACCATGAAATTGGGCAACTCTTTAGCCCAGAGGTTGACCTGAACAAATATTGCCTTCTCAACCCCATTGATGAATTTCTGAATTAAGTTCAAGGAGCCTTTGTGGTGCAATGGCATAAATACTGTTCTGCAGCCAAAATTGCTGACATTGTGGGTTCAATTCTGACAGGGAGTAGGGTTGACACAGCCTACAATCCTTCTGAGGTTGATAAAATGAGTACCCTGCATGTTGGAGGGGGGAAGAGAAGGCTAATTACCTTGTGAAATGCCCCGAGAGTGAACTAAGTGGTATATAAGTGTAATTGCTACTGCTTGCTGTTGCTAAAGCTGGTGCTTAATCAGCTGCCATCAACTGCTTGATGAACCACTGAGATTCATCCATAACAACAGCTCTCCCTTCCAGTTAATCTGTTTAATTAAATGGGCCTATTTACAATGGGCTCATTCTCTGCCAATTGAGAACAAGGAAATAAGATGTTGGACTAAAGATAGACACAGTTGTGTTTTCAGTTGGTTTACAGCAGCGCTCACCAACCTTTTAAAGTCAGGGGGCAGGCCATGGTCCCTCAGACAGTTGAGGGGGATTGACTGGGGGTCCCCCTGCCATTTATGGCTGCCATAAATGCATCTGCTGCTGTCGTAAATGTGTTTACTGTATACGAGTCTTTAGCCGATTCTACCAGCAGCGATGGCTGGAGCGAGGGGGCAGGATTATTTGGTGCCATGGGCTGGATCTGGCCCACAGGCCATAGCTTGCCTTCCCCTGGTTTACAGCCTTTCAAAACATCACCTAATGGTGTTTAGGGACCAGCAATGGTCAGTGAATACTGATCTCTGTGGTGGACAATTCTGGGAGAGAAGGAATAAGGGGATACTGCTTGAATTCATTCCAGAGGGGAAGACATATAAGTATGTTACAGAAAAACAAACAAACAAAAAATCTTGGGGTGACTTAGAAACTAAATCATGCTTTTGGCATAAACATCTGTAAACTGTAGCTGACTTTACCACAAGCTACTCCCCACATCTATTTAAAGATATGGTCACAATCACATGTGATATGATTATGTCTACAATTACTTGGTGAAAGCATGGATCATTGCAACAATTATACCGGTAGATTAGTTAAGGTGAATTACTCAGGGAGTCTGAATTTAATTATTCCCCAAAATACTTTGGTGGATTTAGATAGTGATGTGAGTAAATAAACTGTCATTGATGTAGTTGACCACTAGACAAGGGTGCTTTCTTGAATAGATATCATCTTCCTCTGGTCTAGAGTAGGCACCTGCTGTGGTATTTTGGAGGCTAGAAGCCATGAAGTAGAAAGATAAGAGACTGGTGCATAATACTAAATGGATATTACCAATAGCTAATTACACTAAAGGTGATGATCAGAGAACCTCTCATTCAACCCCATTTGTGCCTGCAGAATGCCGTCAAATGCATCTAGATTTTAAAAGCAAATGGATTTCATTAATTCTTCACAGAAGCCATACAAAATTGGATGCACGTGCACATTATTGTGAATATATTTGCAAGTTATCAGAGGAATGGCTATAACCCATCTTCAGCATGACCCTGAATAGCTCTTTATGCCAATTCTGAGCTTGAGGTGGCACAAAGCCTTTTTCTTTGTTAATAGGCTGGCTGAAGTTCAGGCAAGTATTTAGATATTTTTGTTTTATTTAAAAATTCCTAGTGCATTTTTCAGAACAGTAAAAACATGTGAATGCATGGAGGGGGATCTTGAGGGGTCACCAGTGCTTCCTTGAAAGGAGCAAGCACATCAAGGTAAATAAAATTATGAAGGATAAATACTGACAATACTGTATGTATGAGTCAGTTCTTAATTTTCCAATCACGGCATTTGATCTTTTGTTGCCTGGATCTGCCAGCGGCAATAGTAGGCCGAACATAGCTCCAGGCTGTAGCTGACCACTTCTAGATACCTTTTCAGTCAGTATGGTTTCATCTCCAGGTGTCCTTCTTTACTAAAAGTAAACACATGACTCAAAAAGTGATATTGTAGATTTTAACTTATTTTTTAAAAATTGGTAGCTGATTTAATGTAGCAAATCAATGGCTTTTTGTTCTGGAAACTTCTTTGTTAGCTGCCTGTTTTTCAGATATTTTGTAAACTGTGTTGAGGCACTTGACTGGGGAGAAAAAGAGGAATATAAATGGAAAAAAGGCAGAAAGCCAAGTTTTCTAAAGAAGAATCCAGACAATACGTTCACGTATAAAGGCCCCATCCTTTGTACAGACCAAACAAAACTCTCTTACAATTCATATGAAGCTCTCTTGAATTACATAAAAGTTAAATTTTTAGAACCTTTGGTAAACAGCCATTGTCTTCGTCTTACCTAAAACCATAATTTGTCCTCTTGAGTACCGTATTTACTGGTGTAAAAGACTCACTTTCCCGCCTTAAAATATAGTGGAAAAAGGGAGTGCATCTTGTACTGTATATAGTGGCCTATTTTGGTAATAATGGGGTGCGTCTTATACTCCAATGCATCTTATACTCTGGCAAATACGATACTGTATATCAATATGCTTGCTATTTATGCTTACATGTAACAAGTATCTTGTTTAGATTTTCCTGTGTTTCAACATGAATGCATTGTACTCTAGGTATTTTCAACCCTCATGTTCCCAAGAATGATTTTAACACAGTAGGAGGTGGACATACAGGAGAAACTCAGAAAATTAGAATATTGTGCAAATGTTCATTCACTTCATTCATTTCACTTAAAAGGTGAAACAAATATATGAGATAGACTCATTGCATGCAAAGTGAGATAGTTTAAGCCTTACTTTGTTATAATATTGATGCTTATGGCTTACAGCTTATGAAAACCCCAACCCCCAATCTCATGTACCCCATAATCACCACATAATCTCATGTATGCTGTACGCTATGATCACCACAATTATAATGAATTAAACCATAACTTCTCTCGCTTTGTATGTAGTGAATCTATCACATATATTTGTTTCACCTTTTAAGTGAAATGAATGGACATTTGCAAGATATTCTAATTTTCCGAGTTTCATCTGTATATGCAGCAGAAGGATAAACAATTGGATGGTGTAGATGACTCCACTTTCTGCATGATAGCTAAGAGGCAGTTCATATGCCCTGAATATCAATATCTGGTGTTCCTGGGGACAAGAGGTGAGATAAGATTGTTTCTGCATGAAGCGTTGCTATTTTAAAAGCAGTCACTAATGAACAAGCAAACAACTAGTATTCCTGAAATATGACAGGCTTAGTGTAAGACCACAGAATAAATGAGAGGTGACTGGCTTTTCTATTCATGGTAGTGGTTGTGAATTTAGGTAAGGGTCGCCCTTACTCGAAAGCCAGTAGTATCTGATTCTAGGGTTCAGTGCCCATCTCTGTTTATAGCCAAATAGCCAGCACTATCTGTGTCTGCAGATGTTTCTTTGGACATGTGGCAGTCATGACTAGACACCAGAGTGCATGGAACACTGTTTACCTTCCCACTGAAGTGGTACCTATTTATCTACTTGCAGTTTCTTGCTTTTGAATTGCTAGGTTGGCAGGAGTTGGAAAAGAGACGGGAGCTCACTCCATTCTGCAGCACTCGGGTCTCAAACTGCTTGCCTGCCTACCTTCCAGTCACCAAGCTCAGCTTCTTAACCACTAAGCCACCACAGTTCTTGGTTGTGATTATTGATCTACTAAAACCTGACTACCTACAAAAAGGGCGGTGCTGATTTGAGAAGCAAAGAGCTTGAGAGGCTGCCATCCAATCCTTTGATTTTATTTATGACTGCCCCACCCCAACAACTTAGAATAACAATAACTTAAGGAACAAAGAAACAAATTACAATAGCCAGTTATTATTATTTTTTGATCAAAAATATCTACAAAAGTAACAGACTTTGAGAGTTGGCTAATTTCTATTTTCCCCAAATGGTGGCCAAATGGTGGCCAAAATGAAAAGGCTGGATAATGCTTCTAAACATTTTTTGCAGCATACAGTAAGTCTCCAGCATAGAAGGGGTTTCTAAGAATTGTGGGGCGACCATGTGGAATGCCTTCAAAGACCCAATGGTTTCAAGAGGATAGGCAGATGGTCATCTCAAGAGGGCATCCTTAGTTAATGTTAAGGACAAGGGCCGGTCACATGGTTCCTCCCACCATAAACACAGCCATAAAACGCATCTGCGGCTGTCAGAAATGTGTTTGCAACAGCTGCAAGCGCATTTACAATAGCATTTATGGCAGGTGCAGGTGTGTTTACACATGTGAGGGCATGTTTTATGGCTGTTGTAAATATGCCCACTTTTGCTTCTGGTAGTGGCAAGGGTGGCAGCTGGCCACATGAACTGGTACCATGGGCCAGATACAGCCCACAGGCTGTAGTTTGGCCACCCCTGAGATAAAGTTTAGGAAGGACACTGATTTCTTTAAAATAACATTTCTGTACAGGAGCAGGAATCACTATGTTACATTAAAATAACTTCGGAAATATATTTATGAACATATAAAAAATTTTACATGACACCCAAAGGCACTGAGTTGCATTGGGGCTCAGCTCCTTATTCCCAGTCTTACTGGAAACAACCAAATATATATTTTATTTTCCTTTGGGAAGTATACAGAGCAAAACAGCACCCCCAAATAATTAAACATCTGCTCTATGTAACTGAAAATTCCTGCCAATACAAGTGAAATACAACACCACATTCTGTAGTGAAACAGGAAGTACTTTCCTGCCAAATGTGTGAAATAAAATAGTTAATATCATTCCTTTAAGAAAGAGAGAGAGACCAAAAGGGGTTCTACTGAAATGATCCGTGACACTCTGTAACTTGAGTACTGAACTCATGCTAAAATTATAATCCAATCAAAGGTTATGTACTTCTAAATCTCAATGGGAGACTTCAGGATAATATCCTACACAAGACAACGGAATGAAATATTTAACTTTCGTTAGATCTTACTCAATATTGTCAAATAGTTCAAGTGTTGACCGCTTTTGCAAGACTCTTAAAAATGGAGACTAATGCATGGGACTGGCTCTTAAAGTTATTATTTTTCTTATTTTTCCTTTTTACTAGAAAGATACAGCTCTTTCAAAATAGCTGATAGATACAAGAAAGCATAAATATACAATAAAGTTTAGACACCGATTGTACTAAATGCAACAATACAAATAAGCAAACAGGAACACAAATGGTAACACAATAAAACTGTATTACATTTGTGCTTCAAATATTACAATACATTATATACATTAGTCCAAAATAAGCATCTCATGCCAAATGACACAAAAAGAAAAAAAGAAAAACAATAGCAAGCCAAAATTATTTTTCCCCCTTTCCAGCAGTATGTACATTATCTTTTAATAAACATTCAACTGTGAACTGGTGCAATTTTATTACATATATCTGCAGTTTGTCTTTTATTCCACATGACCATCTCTTCTCCCCGTTATTATACTAATCAGTAGGTTCCACCATTGTTTCCTATTTACAGGGTGAACAGGGGAAAAAAAAGAACAGAAAAGATAAGAATGTAGTGCTTCAATATTCTTAGCAGCGAGGCATTGGGTCAGCGTACTTGGGGTGCATAACCTTCTTTCATCAAACCCTCCTCATAGTCCGTCTGGCACAGAATCATGTTGTTCTTTAGGAAAAATTTGTCTCCCACGCAAAATCTGGAAACAGAAACAGGAAAAATGTCAATGGAAAAATGGTGGATTCAACTTGATCCCAAGGACCCCTTTAAAACTCAGAGCTCAGCCATCATACTTCAAAAGAGTGCATCATTTTTTAAATAGAGGAAATCATGTAGTATGAAAGGCTTAAATCCGAAATGAGGGTGGTGGTGGGATGCTCTAGCTTTACATTTTGGGGTGATGAATCTTCCTCCTCATAGACGACGAAGCTGACCCTGATGTAGAGCATGTGATTTGGTTGCCTTCGTCCTTCTAAAAGAAGAGCCTACATCAGTGATGGTGAACCTTGGCACTCCAGGTGTTCTTGGACTTCAACTACCAGAAGCCCAAGTCAGCACTCCTGCTGATCAGGGCTTCTGGGAATTGAAGTTCAAGAACATCTTTGCCATCAATGACCTATATGGTGTAATGGCTACAGTGATGGATTAGGACTCAGGAAATCTGGATTTAAATCCTTACTTGGTCATGGAAACTCACTGGATGGGTGGTGGCAGCAACAATAAACCACTTTATGAACTTAAAAACAAAAAACAACACAAAAACTTATTAGGGTTGCCAAAACTGGGAAGCGACTTCATGACATGAGACACATGCATCTTTCTTAAAATCCTGTTTATGGGCTTCAAAAACTTTATTAGGGTTGCCATAAATTGGATTCAACTTGATGACATGAGACACACACATCTTTCTTAAAAACCCTGTTTATGGGCAATTGCACATTTCATAAAAAGACAACCATTATTTTTTGCCTAGCAAATCACACCACAGTTACTCAAAAGTGCTATATAAAATGAATGAATATGCCCCTCGTGTATGGTCTTGTTGGAACCCACATGTCTTGTTTACATCAGTGGTGGGCTTCAGCAGGTTTGCACTAGTTCGGCAACCAGTAGCAGAACTTCTGGCTGGCCTTGCCCATCCAACTTTTGAAATAAAGTAGTCCTAATTCGGGTGCAATGCAGGGCTTCCCCCTGGCCACACCCACCATACCACGCCCATAGTGTGGTAGTAAATTTTTTTTAATCTCACCACTGGTTTACATAGACAGTGAGTACTAGGGAAAGATAAGGCTAGATAACATGCTGGGAGTTGCGGCCCAAATCAATCTCTATGTCTTTAGAAAGCCACTTCCATTGATGTCTCTCTTCTCTTGGTTGGTCTTTCCCAATGAAAAAGTGGAGTAAAGGAACATAAGCTGTTCAACTCAGCTTCCTAAACTACTTCATATGCAGACTCTAATGCACCTTCTTTCCTGCTTGGCCTGTACTGCTATAAAAGGTCCTTTCTCAGTATCTGGGACCAGGGTGCATCATTTATTTATTTATTTATTTTCAATATGACAATGGCTATCATAGCACAGTGAGTTGGAACACTTGGCTGCAGAGTCCAAAGCTGGGAATCGGAATCCTCACTGTGCTTTCTGATGGAGGGTCCAGCCAAAATCATCTGTAGCATGTGTAGCTGATAAGGTAAGATGCCCTACCACCTGCATGTCCTAGGGCAAGCTGTAGAATCCCAGAGTGATTGCAGAAGGAATGGCTAGCAAACTATGGGAGCACTGCAGTCTGGGATTGACTTTACAACATATACTATATGACAAGGGCTGCAGTGTGCTGTGCATCTTCCTCTAATTCAGAGTGTATCTCTGTTATATAGTCCTAAGACTCTTAAGACAATGAGCTGGATGATTGGAAGGTTGGCAGGTCAGCAGCTTGAGACCTGACGCTGTGTGATGGGATGAGTTCCCGTCATCTGCCCCAGCTTCTTCCAACCTAGCCATTCAAAAGCAATAAATTGCAAGTATATAAATAGGTACCACTTTGGTGGGGAGGTATCAGCATTCCCAATAAGGGAATGAAGACCCAGTCACCAGGATTGCAAGTTAGGGCTCTGGTGAACATATTATTTATTTACCTATACAAATAAATGCCTGTGAAAGATACAGACTGCGTTCAATTTGGAGTCCTCCTAGCCATTTTAGCAAGCAGGGCGACGGCAGAATATTACTCTCCAAAATATCACAGAAAACGTCATTGAACTGCTCTACCACATGAACTCAATTCAATATGCGTTTCTGCCAATCTATGTTTTGGACCCGAAAGAGGTCGTGTGAATCATCCTTCACACACAGCCAAGTTAATTTTCACATTAAATGTGCAGTGGAAACATATACTAGATTATTTCTACAATGTTTTTTTCTCCCTTTTAAATGAAGAGCATTCTCTTTCTCTCTCTAGAGAAAGAGGGGGATGCTTGCTGCCCATACCTACCAAGGGGTCTTTGGCGCACAGAAGAATTTCACTAATGAATGATTTTGCATGTATGTGTCATATTCTGTTTGCGGTGAATGCTCCCTTCTATAAAAACTTTTGGGGAGAGGCCACATTCCAATTAAACCAAAGAGAGTAACCCAAATGAACTTCTTAGCAATGATGCATATAGCTGGAAACTCGTTCCTGTCAGCTAATTACCCGCTTTAGCCTAGAAAGTATTGTTTAATTCAGTAATGGATTACAATGTTCTTTTTTGTCATACTGTTTTCCAAACCGCGACATCTTGGACACAATTAGGAGCAGAAATAAATGTATGTATTGTTTACGGTAGATTTAACAACAGAGTAGCTATGGGAATAGGCTGCTTACCTACTTAATTGTAACAATCTAACCTTCAAATAGCAGTGTCTGGTGTAGCTGACCCGGTAAAAGTACGTATAATTACACAGGTTGACCCTTCCGAACCTCTGATAGTGGGCCTCCCCACCCTTTTATCAGTCACTCAGTTTGAAGCAGAAATCGGAGGGAATTGTCACAGAGTAAATTGTGTATTGAAAGGAGGCCTTTAACGTTTTGTGAAGTTGTGAGGTTTTAAATGGAGCAGCAGTTGGACTGATTTACATTTGTAAAGATTGGAATGCTAGACAAACAGAAAGCCTATTTATTTTCCAACCGGGTAGCTTTGGAAATTTATCCTTATGCTCTCTAAATAGAGTGAGGGGAAATAGTGTAATAAAAATGTGGATTGAAAAGAATTAGTTTGGCTCCTGACGGAAAATTGGACTGTTTATTTGTGGACCTTCCTCCCCAACCAAACTCCCATTTCCTCTTTTACTTTCTCTACCCCCCCATATCTTTGGATTAATGCCCATTTATGACATTTGACTGAAAATGGAGATTACAGAATGTTCCAAAATATTTATGGTTTCACTGGGGTGGGTGGTGGGTGGGGAGAGAACCACACAGACGCACAAATAAATGCAGATCCTACAGTCCCAACTTATTTTGAAACTAGCATATTTTGCCTGGCGGTGCCGGGCTGTTTTAAATTGTGTTGGATAGTAAAGGGTTTCGTTTTTTTTTTCTTGTACAAATGGTGCTGGGCTGTTTTAAATGGTGTTGAAAGGTTTTGTGGTTTTGTGGCTTTGAGGCGCTGTGTCCGCCTGCGGCGGACTTGGCTCCCAGTGTGTGTTTTATTTTTATTTTTTGTGCGCCGGCTTCCTTAGTGCCAGGCTCTTTAAATTGGTTTTTGAAGGTTTTTGTTTTTGGTTTATGCAAATTTTATTTTAATTTTTTATTTTAAATTATTTTTTTAAAATTTAAAATTTAATTTTGGTTTATGCAAATTTTATTTTAATTTATTTGATTTAAATTATTTTTTAATTTAAAATTTATTTTTGTTTTTTTAAATCTTTATTTTTACGCCTTTTTATTTTTTGTTTTGGTGTTTTGGGTTTTTTGAGTGAAAAGTGATTTCTGTTCTTTTGGTATTTTTTGAGATTAGTGTGAATATTTTTGAATTTTTGGCTAACTTATTTGATTTGTTTGGGAATTAATCTTTTATTTTTAAATATTTTTGAATGTTTTTTCTCTTGTGGCCTCTGGGTGGGGGTGGTGAGCTTTGCTTCCTCTCTACAATTCTTCTCTTCTGTCTTCTGTGTGCTTCCGGTAAGTGTTTCCTTTCTTTGCTCATTTGAGTTCCGGTCGTCATGAAGTCAAGACGTCTCTTGGTAGGCTCTCTGTTGTTGTTTTTTTGGGGGGTTGAGTTTTTTTGGGGGGGTCTGTGTGTTTTTTATTGTTTGTTTTTGGCTGTTTTTGTGTTTGCTTTTTCTATTTTCTATTTGTGTTTTTGAGTGTTTTTGGTTTGTGTTTTTGTGCTTACTTTTTTAGGTGGGGGCCTTTCGTTTTCACGGGCCATGCTGGTTGGCCTGTGGGAATGAACTGCAGCGGCGGCGGGGGTGCCTTTTGTTTCCATGGGCCGTGCTGGGTGGCCCATGGGAATGAAGCGCAGCGGCGGCGGTTATTTTTATTCTTTTACTTTTCACGCGCCGGCTGCCTCAGCGTTCTGCGTGCTCATGGCGCGCAGGATGCTGGGGCTTGTAGTTTTGGCTGCGCGTGTTTGGTTACTGGAGCGGTTTTTTCTGCAGCTTTTTTTTTGATTGGCCGCGGCGCCTTTCCGAACGTTCTTTTGCTGCTCCGTTCAGCCTGACTGGCTCTGGCGCGGCATGGCACAAGGAACGTTGGGAATTGAAGTTCCCTTTTTTTGTTTGTGTCCGGGGGGCTCCTGCCCCCGGGCCGATAATTTCAACCCGACAGTTACCTGCAAACCCTGTTCGGGCGAGTGCACGAAGGCTCGGACGGGGCTAGTGGGGCCTGGTGCAACATCCTTTGTCACATTCCAACGGTTAACACACCATTTTATAGGTATAGATAAGCAAAGCAAAAGCAGAGCAATCACACTGTGCTTAGTGCACTGTCTGGGTGGTTCACAAGTTAATTAGCATCTTGCCCCCAACATGCTGGGTCCTCATTTTACGAAGCATGGAAGGCTGAGTCAACCTTAAACTCTGGTCAGGATTGAACTCACAACTTTTTGGTTACAGTAAAGCAGTTTAACCACTGTGCCACCAGGGTTTCTTGTCATGATATACTTCATGTACATCTCATTGGATGGAGGCTAGGAAAAGGGAAGGTTGAGGAATGAAACCAGCTAAATTCTCTACCACTTTCCTGTCTTCTTATTCTTCTTCATTCTACTGCTCTTTTTTTAAAAGCACCTGAATATTTTAGCTTACCCTATGCAAACATAGTCAGCTTTTTGCCCATTCCCCAATACTCTCCCCCTCCAAATTTAAGAACATTACGTAAAGGTCTCCATTGCTTAAAAGCCAGTCATATCTGACTCTAGGGTACAGTGCTCATTTCCATTTACATCCAAACTGTCTGTGTTTGCAGATGTGTCCATGGTCATGTGGCAGGCATGACTAGACATCTGTTATGTCTGGCCCTTATAAGCACTAGTCCGAGACAACGATGAACAAACAGCAACAGTCTTTATTTAACAGTCTTTTAGAGATGAGCTTACAAGGCGTTCAGGATTCTGAGATGGCTATACAATCCTAGTGGAGTCAGTCCCTCCGGACTCTTACCCGGCAGTGGGCAATAACTAGCTACCATAGAAGCGTAGTGTAAGGGAGGGACCCAGGCCTAGCACTACCCGGCTACCTGTACAGAGTAGGAAGTATAGATCCGGTCCGGCCCCACCTTTGTTTACCCGTGGGGCTTATATAGTGTCTCCTCGGCGGTGGCTCCTGGATACAAGGTAGCAACCCGTCCGGACAAATGTAACTAACCAATCATAACAGGGAATATATGTAATTAACCAATGGAGAGCAGGATCCAAAACTGTAACCAATCCTAGGGCTTGGATTAGCAAAACAAGCGCACCCTTTTGCAGGGGTTTCACGCTACTTTAGGCTTCTAATTAGAATGGCGGGAAACTGCCATTTTCCTCTTGCAAGAGCGCTCCTTGGACATGTGCCTCAATACACAACAACGTCTGAGCCATTTTTGGCACCCTCTGTATTTTTTTATCTTTTCTTAAACAGCAGTACCAATGCCCTAGCAGTCAACAGTACATCTTTCATACCATGAGAGGGTATACCTTGAGATGGTTCTGTCTCAATCTTTATTTGTTTCTCAACATCTTGGCTTGGGGCAGTGGCTTCAGAATGGAGGGCTTCCATAATTGTCTGCTTATTTGAAAATGTTTTGCAGATTAACACTGCAGGAACCAAGGGCTCCTGTTGAGATAGTGACCCAACTGCCTGAAGTGATCTCTCCAAAACGTGAAATTTTAGGAAGACTGTCTGTTTCTGATTGCTACCTAGTAAATTTGTGGAAATGTTGACAAGACAACGTTGGATGTTCCTCACCAAGGCGGTGTAGACTGCCTGCTGGTGTAAGAAATTTTGTTGCCGCATGAAATGTAGTTTCTAAATGGGCCCACTGGGCCATAAAATGTTCAGGAAAATTTAAAACTATGAATACTAACAAAAACTATTTTTAAAGTGACATCAGCAGACTACGATGAGGACAAGAAGATGAGACAATGACAGATAAAGGTTTTCAGAGAATTAAAATAGATTAACTCTAGTGAACATTCCTAGGAGTTTCCTAGGTGATGGGTAAAGGGAACTAAAGAATAACCACTAAGTGTAGGAACATAAGCAGTACAGAGGGAGCTGTTCTAATAGTTCTTTCTTTAACATCTAGAACAGTATTTCCCAACCTTTGGTTTTCGGAATTCAATTCCCAGGAGCCTAAGTCAATTCTCCAAAGCACAGATCAACCAATGTACTGACATAGGATTCTGGGAATTGAAGTCCCCCTGTGGGTCATAAGCCCCACATTGGGAACCACTGCTCTATAATGTTCTGAAGAGATGCATACAGGTGCAGAAACTCTGACATATTTGATTCACTAGGAAGAAGAATTCTGAGCCCAAGATTTGTCCTGATTTCTAGATCCTAATAGAGTTTACATTCTTTCTATATTATTTGAGGGAAAGAAAAGCACTTCAGTTTACCCAGTTTTTCTTCATTTCGGTGTTAAAATGTAATGGCAATGGATTTCACCATAGCACAAGAAAGATGCATCTCCTTCTTATTCTTCCCTCTATGTAGGGCCTGTTTCCCCTGCATTGTCAACCTGAGTCATCATTAACAGCAGCAGATATAATGAGGGAAAGGCAAACAGTGAGATTGCATTGAAATGGAAAAAAACAACAACTCCTAGTTGTGGAAGTAGACTTCCTTATCCTCTTGTTCACCATTATTCCATGCCACCAAAAGCTGATGAACAGATGGGAATGTGGTGGATAGAAAGGAGGAAGCTCAAACAATTGGGGTAGATCAATGTCTGCAAGCTGTTCCAGATTATCATGGCTCTTCCCCACAATGTGGCTCATCCTATCAGACAGTCATCTAACCCAGAGGTTCCCAACCTTTTCAAGCCATGGGCCAGGTCACACTCTCTCAGACATCTCAGGGGCCGGACAGCCATTTTGCCCTGCTTGCATTTAATTAATTTAATTTAATAGATTTATATACCACCCTATCCAAAGGACTCTGGGCGGTGTACACAAGTTAAAACCAATATACAGGTAAAACAATAAAAAAACTTAAAAACATAACAATATTACAACACCCCCCACCCCGCCATGCCATCTATTATCTAATAGCATAAAATCTACAAAACCTTAAAAAATTAATTACAGGAGGGGGAAAGCCTTAGACGAGCCAAAAAGGGGAGCTTGTTGACAATCCCAGCCCCCAGACCCATTTTGCCAACCACGTCTTCAATTGTTTCCTAAATGGTAGAAACTGGGCCTGGAGGTGTAGTTCTACTGAGAGGAGGTTCCATATTGTGGGGGTTATGACCGAGAAGGCCCTTTTCCTTGTGCTGGAGAGGCGAGGCTCCCCAACAGATGTCAACTGAAAGGTGCCCTCTTGGTTTGCTCTCGTGAGACAGGTTGGTCCTAGGGATGATACGGTCCCTGAGGTATCCTGGTCTGCTACCATGAAGGGCTTTAAAGGTGACAACCAGCACCTTGAATTGCATCCAGAGACATATAGGTAGCCAGTGCAGCTCCCGCAGCAGTGGCGAGGCATGGGCAAAATGCCTACACCCCACCACAGCATGGGCTGCCACATTCTGGACCAACTGCAGTCTCCGGATGGTCATCAAGGGCAGCCCCATGAAGAGCACATTATAATAGTCCAAACAGATGCATGATGGGGTGGCTGTTTTGAGGTGGCCATTTTGTCCCAACAGCTTCAAGGGGGTGGCCATTTTGTTTCTTCCTGGAAGGAGAGAGGGAGACGCCAAACCTCAAAGGAGGCTTCAGATCTCCCTCCCCCACTGAGATGAATTGCCTGCTTGGGGAAAGGGTGAGTATGGTTTGCTAGTCCTTCCTTGTGGGGCTGGGGTCCCGGAGGTAGGGTTGGGTGAATCAAGACCAGGAGCCCAACGGTCCTTCCCCCAGTGCCATTTCATGTGGCTTACTGCCTTCGCTCCCCGCGCCAGCGGTGCCACAAGCTGTGCCATGTAAACAGCTTTGAAATGCTATTTATAGGGTGGCCCGTAAGTCCCTACCGATCCATATATCTTATGTAAGCAGTGTATGTGTGGGTAGGGACTTATGAGCCACCCTAAAAGGATCCACATATGGGGAGCAAGGGTGGGGGCCACACATACATGTCAAGTTTCGGGAAATTTCTGTCAACCCCCCGTATTTTACACTTTTCCCCTCCACCATCCCATATTAGTTAGACTGCAATTAGACTGGAGTTAGACTGGAGGCCAGCACAGGATAAGCATAGCTGTTCAGTTTCTCATTTTGGCCGGGAAATTTCCCTTATTTGACAGAATTTTTCCGAAACTTGACAGGTATCGGGCCACATGAAATAGCACCATGGGCGCATCTGGCCATAGGTTGGGAACCCCTGATCTAACCCGTCACATAAGTTGTGCAACGGTTGGAAGATTACTATAAAGAAGAGAGAGGAAGCCTCATTTTCTCATTGTTATCTGAATTTATACATTCCTTTGGATTTAGAAACAAATACAGGAAAGACAATTTTTATTTTAAAAAACTGGCCTTGGGTGAAAGTGTTTCAATTAAAATGTGCAGGGCAGAATGTTCGTCTAAATATGAAACAAATTCTTTTTTATGTTGTGATCTCTGAGACTGATCTTCAATTCTTAACAGAGCTTTAAGAAATTTTGTAACAATGAGTTTTTTATTCACAAGCCATGTCAACTGCTGTCATACATCACTGGCCCTTACATTTGTAAATATTGAGGTTACTATACTTAATTACTATTTTGGAAAGGAAACATGGTCACTAATTTTCTCTTTCATAAACTTCAATGCCACTAAATCTCTCTTCTCACAGGGAGGACACGCACGCACACGCACGCACACGCACGCACGCACGCACGCACGCACGCACGCACGCACGCACGCACACTTAATACAATTGGTAGCAAAAATTACTTGCCTTGCTTGACTGATAAAGATTAGCTGACTTCTCACACTAAAGAAGTTTGTCTTGTACGCGGATGAAGTGACGAGACAAACCCAAATGCTAATTGTGCATAACCAACACTAATGATATGCAGTTCCATTACAGCATGCAATAAATGAAGCAAACAACAAGAATGTATTAAGCACTTTTAACAATACTAGATCATCGGTTAGGAGGAATGAGGAAGAGAAAGGCTTTTGAGTCTCAATTCAGAAGAGTGTTCAATTATTTGAATAGATTCTACTGGTGGAGTAAAACTGGCCTTATTTTGAATGTAGGCTCTTTAGTTGCTGCACCAAAACACGGCTGATGTATAGCAACTATAAATGGCCCTGTAACTTCTAATTGCTTAGCATTATTACATAGTTTAAACAGTGGTTATTACTGGTTTGATATTTTAATTTTCTGTACAGCGTGATGAAAAAGGTCAATTTGGCTTTGTTTTAGAATGTAATTGTAGAAAGCTATAATTATGGCAGCTGCACAATTCAAATTGCATGAGGGACACTCGAGTACACATAAAACAAGAAGTAACAACAAAGCTGTAGAACAAAGCAGAACAGCAAGGCTGTTTCTCCTATTATTTTATCACCCACTCTGGGGAACAGCCAGATCTATCTGCCTCTGGTAGGTGAATGTTTTAAGCCATATTTTTACATGTTTTATCCTTAAATCAGTTCTATTTCCAAGTTAAACTGCAATTTTTTTTAAAAAAACTCAGAATATATGTATTGGAAAACATATATAAACACATGCTTTCTAAATAGTGCTTTAATGCGTCCTTTCATTTGTTTAAACTGCTAAGAACTATGTCACTGGGTTCAGAGAAGTACGGAATTAGGCAAAGGAGAGGCGTAATATTTTTAGTGCCGTAGGAAAAAGGGAATCATGTAACATTTGTTATTCACATGAGGTCAAATCGTACAGAACAGATAGCAATTATTTAGAAAAGGCAAAGCCTTAACTGCTGACGATGTCTGACTGTTTAAAGGGTTTTGATTGATTGTTGAGAAATGTGGATTTTGTTTTTATGTAGGATTGTTCAGGCATGAAGACTTGCTTAATCCATATCCAGAACTAATGCTAATGTGATTTCATCCCCTTATGATGTACTGTACTATCTGTAAATGTATAGTTCAGGGGTTCATAACCTTTTCCTGCCAGGGGCCTGACAACACCACTTCAATCAGCTGAGGGGCCAGTAATGTGGTACTTCCTGGCAGTGGCGGCAGCGGTGCATGCATTTGGACTGCATTTCTGGGTATTTTCCCCACCTCCACTCCTTCCCTTAGAGGCGGGAGCAAGGGAAGAACATTTTCGAGCCATTTTTGAATTTTTTGCCACATTTTCTCAGCATTTCAGGGAAAACATGACAATTTTGGCAGTTACAGTGACGTCGGGGCACGTCTTTGTCCTAGCTCTTGGAGACATGAAGGGAGTCTCATTTGGGCATTCCCTGAGGGGAGTTTCTTCCACAAAAAATCCTTTCAATCCAGAATAATTTCTGACACAAAATTATTATAGCAAGAAATTGCAAGTAGATAAATAGGGGCCACTTTGGTGGGAAGGTAAACAGTGTTCCGTGCCTGTTGAGGCATGCCTACCCCATGTCCATGGAAACGTCTGCAGATGCAGACAGCATTGGTTCTTTGGCTATAAACAGAGATGAGTACTGAACCCTAGAGTCAGATACGACTGGCTTTCAAGCAAGGGCAGCCTTTACCTATCAATCATCCTGATGTGTTTTTATTTTTTGCTACATGTTGCATGGGCACAACCAAGGTTTATTGCATTCACTGCTAACCCCAGCTTTCTGAGCTTACTACTGAGACAGTAGCAAAGTGGTCACTTGGTATGCGCTACATGTGTGAGTGTGATTTCTGGGTTCATGTTCATTCTGAGAGGACACAAGAAAAGCAGCAGTTTCTTACAGACTTTATGCTCAACCCACTGAGCACCTCCATGAGTCAAAACTAGCTGTGCCGAAAGGATGAAAGAAAAATACTGCCCTCACTTGCATGCTATGCTAATGCAATGTCAAATTATCATCAGCACATGGCAGGGGATCTTACCTCTGATTACAAAGTTGACATGCAAAGCAGTCCAAGTGATAAACATTGTCCTTGGCTCTCATCACCATCTCAAAAGCGGGGATGAGTTTGCTGCAGGCTGCACAGTTTCCCGTAACGCCAAATAACCTGGTGAACATGGAAGAGACAAAAAAAAGCAGGTTGGTTGGGGAAAGCCCTAAAATACAAGACTTGACAGTTGCACATGTAATATATCCCTTCCAGACAAAGAAGGTTAGATTTGATTCCATAATGAGAATAGACACAAGCAAATAATGAGGTGCACCTTTGGGTGGGTAACAGAAAAGAGACCCCTTTTCTCATCCATAGTTTGCAGACAATCATCATAAAGCTTTCTACAAATATAAGAAGGATATGGGAAATAATTAATAAGTGCCTTCTCTCCCTAAACTAGAAATTCCTAACATCTGTTAAAAGCTTGGGGTGATCTTCTTCTTGGATAGGACAGAAAGGCATATTTTTAAAAACCTTATGTTAGTCAAAGGCATGGCTTTGGGGTGGATTTATTTGTAAGTACCATGCAAAACCGTCTCCTTCGAGTTCACTGTAAATATGGGAATACGCTGTAAAACCTTGGCCTCAAAGCTATTTATTTATAACACACATGCTTTAGCATACGAGGAAATAATACTTTGGTGCTAGTGAAGAGAAGCTACTATTCAACTCATTTTTGACACATAGTGCTAAAAGCTTTACCATTATTAAAGAACATTTTATGAAGAAGTCATTTAAAGCGTCAGAGAGCATTAGCGGTTCATACACCTTACAACCCTACACCATGCTTATAGCTATGATTATGTTATTCAAGTAGCCTATTAAACTAAATGAGGCAGTCAACTATATATAGCCACATTAGGCGTGCAGGGATATTATACTGTAGGAACAATTTCAAATCTCTTTCTAAAATGTTTTAACTTTGGTGTTAAATTTTCCACTTCTCTTCTAAAAAAAAGGGCGTGCATAAGGCTCAACAGGCACACATAACACAATTGCACATTGTTCAATTTTATCTCCCCCTCTTATTCTAAACTGGTAGGTTACAAATAATTAAATTATGGGATGGGGTTATTATATAAATTACACTGCACAACAACGATTTTACTACTGGGAATAACACGTGTGAGTTATATGATATCGAGTGTGCTGATTCCAAATCTGAACTCAGAAATTTGCCTATCACGAACTGCCAACCTAGCAGTTTGAAAGCAAGAAATTGCAAGTAGTTAAATAGGGACCATTTTGGTGGGAAGGTAACAGCGCTCCGTGCACTCCGGTGTCTAGTCATGGCTGCCACATGACCACGGAAACATCTGCAGAAACAGATAACGCTGGCTCTTCAGCTTTGAAACACAGATGAGCACTGAACCCTAGAGTCAGATATGACTGGCTTTCGAGCAAGGGAAAACTTTACCTTTACTATAGCTGTTCAAATGGTTGGTAAATGGGTAATGTATGTTTACATGGGAACATTAAAACAGGTGCAGCTACCACTACGCCTTCTGCCACCGGAGCTGAATCATGCCTTGTGACATGCTATTTTCAGCAGCGGCCAAGCATGTCTGGGCAAATCAGTAAGCTGACATCAGAAATAGGTATATAAGGCAAGATGGACCAAGGGCTTGTTGCTAGTACAAAACCATCTTATTGGATAGTACAGCTAGGCCATAGTGAGTCTGTTTTGAGCTAAAGATGAGTAGGCACAGCTGTGTTAATAAACCGGACAATTTTTACTACATTTGTGGTGAATATACCCCATATGATCAACTCAAGAACCTAACCAAGAGGGTGAGATATCCTGACGTCTTAGGCAGGATCGGACTTCAGATTTGGATTCAGCACACTTGATTTAGTATAGAATCACATGGATTAGACCAAGTAGCAGATAGCATTTTTTGTGTGATGCCGTGTTATTATTATACAAATATAATAACCTGTGTTTTAAAAAAGAGAAGGATTGTTTGCCCTCACAATTTGGAAAAAGAGTGGGACTCTGTAATGAAGAAAAATTGGTTACATCTCCAGATGGTCCCATGGGGTGGGTGTGGGGGCTTTTGTATTATTGTCCTGATTATATGTTTTGCGTTTTTATGTTAGTTAGTGTTCTTATGTTACTTCCCACCCACCCCTGAGTTAGTAGTATTCATTTTTGTTAAGTAAATAGAAAATGAAAAAGAAATACTTTTATTTCAAAAAAGGAAGGATTAAAAACTTTTGGGTTCTTTTTCATCTGCACATACCAGCAATCTTTGAAACCACCTTTACATGTAAAGCTTCGTAATACATGCAAATGGATTTTTTTTTAAAAAAAGCAGGGTGCTTCTCTGTGTATAGCTGTTAATGCCATTTTCAAGTATGATAGAAAATAGATGAAAATGCCACATCTGCCACTTTCCTTTTTGCTCTTCAACATCAGGCTGACAGCAGAAAAATATAATGGCTCTCAAGGGAAACACCAAATTAAAAGCAGTTCTAAGCTAATGAATTCAAAGGTACGACAATGGAAAACTAGGTTTGGCAACACACACAAATGAATGCAAACCTTCCCGTTTTGTAGACCTGAACCTGCTATGCTAGTAAACCCACTGTGTTCTGATACCAACTTAATATGCACATTTTGCATAATACATGTGTCATGTTTCTTTTTTTAAGCTAAAGTTCTGAACCATTTTCTTCTTGACTTTCTGAGGGGCTGATTTCCCCCCAAAAGACAGACTGCCAAGACTTCATCATCAGCATCCCTATATTCATCTGCTCCTGTTAGATATATTATTTAAGACCATGACAAACTTATGCAGGTTGCATCTTTCACTTTACATAGTATCTTACCTCCCAGAGATGGTGCCAACTGCTAAATGCTTAGAAGCACCTTTCTGCCTCATTGCCAAACAGATTACGCATAGTTATCTGATTAAATGCAGCCTTAATTAACATAGCCTGATCCAGAACTCCCATGAGTTAACTGGAATCTTAGACTAACATGAGTTCCTTGATGGTCATTTTACCACCCACGTGCTGCTTATTTGTGGTGTGCCACTAAGTTAGGGATTGCGGTGGTGCAGTGGTTAAGACTCTGAACTTGATGACTGGAAGGTTGGCAGTTTGAGACCTGAGTACTGCACAACTGAGTGAGCTCCTGTCTCTGTCCCAGCTCCTGCTAACCTAGCAGTGGGAAGGTAAACAGCATTCCATACACTCCAGTGTCTAGGCATGCCTGCCACATGTCCATGGAAATGTCTGCCAACGCAGACAGTGCTGGCTTTTTGGCTATAAACAGAGGTGAGGACTGAATCCTAGAGTCGGATATGACGGGCTTTCGAGCAAGGGCAACCTTTACCTTTACCACTAAGTTGCTCTAATACAGGAGTTCTCAACCTTTTAAAGCCGGGGGCAGGGTCACGCTCCCTCAGGCAGCTTCAGGGGCCAGATGGCTATTTTGCCCTTTCCCCACCACATGGCACTTCTTGGTGTGATGGAGGCTGTAGGGGGCCACATGAAATGGTGCCACGGGCTGCAGGTTGAGAATCCCTGCTCTAATTGCTACTCTTTGTAGTTGCATAAGGGAAGCCAGTAAAGAAGATGTGAAGACATGCTGTCTGTACAAAAAAAGAGGAAACTCCAGTACCTAAGAATGTATGCTGGATCAGACCAAAATGATCCACCCTAATTTTATTTTTAGAGGCCACTATTTGTGATCATGGGTGCAGTAAAAGTGCATAAAACTAACTGTAACAGTGGCAATGCTGGCTGAGAGATTTGTGGCATTCTGGACCCCACAAAAGTAACTTTTCCAAACTCTCCTTTACAGCTAAGAGTCTCTGTCTGATCCATCTCTAAGCCTGTGTGTAATCCCCGAAAAGCCGGCAAGCAGGCTGAATGGCAGTTCATTAAGCAGGTGGCTGTACAGAAACCGTTCCTTACACACTAAAATAGGGAAAGACATCATAAATCTAGATGAATAAGGAAAAATCTTGACATTGTCCATTTGTAAGAAGTCCATCACATCTTGCTTATAAAAGCTGTTTCAAAATGTTCATTGTTTTAAAGGCATGAAAAAGTGTTTCTTACAGTTATGTTTCATCCCTACGTGCACACCAGAACTTGTTAATTCTGGATACAGCTGTTTGTTTATGCAGAAAGCATAGCTTCCCATTCTACTATTATTTATTATTATTACTACTCTTATTATTATTTATTAATATAACTCCACAATGCCAGGTTGTAATGCTGGAGCTAGCCCTTCTCTTCTTACCGTCCCCAATTCCAATTGCTTTCTTTCCCTGAGCATTTATCAGCTACCTGATTAGAATTTGTTTCCACACAAACCATTGATCATCAGCCTATTACTAGGCAAATGACAGTTAATTACCCACTACATTAACCACTGGGACCTGAGACCTGCTTCTCCTGCCATCAGTCAACATGATAAATGTGGCAAGTTCAGTAATGCATGGCCAGCCCCGAGCTGACTGCTATAGTGTGAACAACCCTCAATCTCACTTCCAGGCTCAGGAAAATCTATGGCAATCTGCATAATTACAAGCTCTAGGTTAATAACAGACAAATGATTTGTTGCATCTAAACAAAGTCCTTGGAATGGGCTTGCTCTCCTGTGGCTTCCCAGGGCTGGTTGGGCTTTGGCTTCATTGCACTTTCTAGTATAATGTGCCTTTTAAAAAAAAAAAGAAGAGGAAAATAGAAGAAAGAAATGGCTCTCCCGATACTATACCTTTTCCAATTTGTTGCTCTCCGGTTTATAGATTCTACGTATGTGATTTTTAATCATTAAAGAATTCTTGAAGCAATATTATCTTAATTATTCTCTGCTGTGACCAGGGAATTAAGCTTCAGATAAAATTTTCTTCTTCTGTGCACTTTCCCTGCCTCGCTGGAGGCTCCATCAGTTTTCATCTGCACCTGGACTCTTGAAATCCTAATGATGAATTATTGCCCCTTTTCCTAGGAGGGTGAACCTTACATGGGAACATTTTACTGAACTGTCAAGCTTGCAGATCGAGTGCGGAGATGTGGAAATCTTATCTAATTTACTGCAAAACGATGCATTTGTTAGACTCTCTCTCGATTTTACACCAAAGACCAAGAGATCATGGAGCAGCTTCCAGTGCTTACTCCTCCACTGGAGTGAGCAAGTGATCATGGATGGTATCTCTTACATTCTAAAAGGCATACAACATAATAGAAATTAGATCCATTTTTATTTATTTATTTGCATGTGGTAGAAACCACACTTCTTCTTAAAGGAAGCAATTGTTTTACCCCATAAAGTGTCAAGAGGATGGTGATCAAGATGGTTTAAAGTTTTGGAAATCAAACTTTATGAGGAATGGTTAAAGGAACTGTTGTGTCTTAAGCTTTGAAATGAAGAGTCCAATGAGTGATGAATGAAACAACAATGCAACAGTTTATTCACTACTCTTGGAAATAACACTACAGCATAAACTGGACATGATTTGGCTGCGCTCGTTCCTATATTCTGCTAACCGGGATTGGTTCTGCACCTGCGCCTACTGAAGGTAATCCACATGTGTGTGTGCCGTGCGTGCGTGCAAACCAAGAGCCGATGCCCTATTAGCAAGCGGCACTTATATAACGTCCGAGCGGCCGTTACCCCATGTTGCAAGTTAGCAACCTTTTGGACAACCTTAATTAACCAATCAGTAATGCTATATTTGAACAACGACGAATCCCCACTAGGATTCAAAATAGTAACCAATCAGGTATTACACATTTGCATAAGAGCGCACCTTGAACTGGGGAAAGGGCGCACCAATTTTACCTTTAACTGGAATGGCGCGAGTCGCCATTTTAACACATTATGATAAGTAATAATAACACTGAATATTATCTTAACACACAACAGGAGCTGAAGACATGCATCACAGAAAAGAGTTATAGGTGATAAGATACCCACCTTATCACCAGGTTTCTGAATGGTTGTCATCTTGAAGACAGAGTAAGTTTGTTTTCGGCTTCTGTGATTGGTAGCACCTGATCTAACAGTTTCAACAAAAGGAGATCTCAACAAAACCTTAAGGAGGAATTCCCTGATGGTAAGAGCTGTTCAACAGTGGAACAGATGAAGTACCCTTCTTTGGAGGCTTCCACATGGACCTGTGGCTGCTGCTACAGAAGGCTACACAGGTTGTTGTGAGAACTGATTCTAGAGTTTTAATTCTTTTCAGTGTTTACAAGTAGCATGGACTTCGAAAGATCAAACAAACCTGTAATAAAACTGAAGTAAGCTTCCAGACCATAGTCCACCTAAAGCACAAATCTTCCTAGAAGGCATAACCTGCTTTCAGTAAGTATGTATTTTCACATACAGTGGTACTTCATACAACAATTTTAATCCATTCCATGGGCTCATTGTTGTACAAAACAATTGTTATATGATATATGCATCGTATAGCGGTATTCCCTATGGGATGCATCGTACAACAAATTTTTTTTTTGCTAAGTGGTTTTTCCCATTGAAAAATTGTTGTACAATTTTTTTCCATAGGGGAAATTGTTATGCAGGACGCCATTTTCCCCAAAACCTAATTGTTATATGATTTCGTTGATATATGGGGTGATTGTTGTATGAGGTTCCACTGTATATAGGGAGTGGCTTTTTCTCTCTGTGATAAGGGGGAAGGGGAGAAAAGCCAGCCCTTCTGTCTCACAATGTGAAAAAGCAGCTAAATTGGGCAGCTTCCGGGCACAGAAATCAGCACTGAATTAAGATTCATCTGCCAATATGGTTAGCTTTGGTATATGAAACGGTGGGAGGCAACACCTTAGCTGCTTTATGCAGCAACATGTGTTGAGTAAAGTCTGGTGAAAAATTGAAAAAATTAAGCATGTTCCTGGCTTCTAAGGAGAGTTCCTTGATTTCAACGGAAGAATGCATTTGAGACGTAAAATAATCTACTATTTCCCTTATGCTTTCAAG